>JBBELK010000267.1:0-1200000 GCA_037783545.1 Henricia sp. BOLD:AAB3569 | reverse complement strand
TAATTTTCTTCAATATTTAGTTTTCTGATTCTTGAAAAATATTCAAAACAAAAGACCATAAAGGCTTATAATTTATTCCAATGTATTGAATAGGAATTTGGTGTCCCGGGTTACCTACGCCAATGAACATTGGCTATAGAATCATTTTGCATTAACTTTGGTGCCATATCTACACACAAACATTAAATTTGATTGGCATTTGTTCAAATAAAAATCATTATTTTCTACTGGGAAACCACTTTCAATCATTAAAAACACTTGGAAATCTTAAAAAGCATGTCACACTTTTGGACCCCTAATTTTGGGAATTACCCTTATCACCCTTCCGATGGTCCAGGTGTCTTGGTTGTGAGCCGTCTAGGACGAGAACTACGTCTCCCGTTTTGAAGTTGGCCCTTAGTCGAACCCGGTGTGTACCTTTAAGTTGTACGGGAAACTTATAAGTTATACGGTGCACGCAGGATTTCCCGATCTGCGTCATCTTGGTAAAGGAACGAAACCCTGTGGTCGCCATATCTGCTGTACCTGCAAATATATTGCGGATGACATCACGCACATCAAGGGTCCTTCAGGAACTATCTACATCAACTAGCCTTTCACCTGCACATATACCAACGTGATTTATGCCGTCATCTGCAAAAAATGTCAGAATTTCTACATCGGCGAGACCAAAAACAAACTTTCCATCAGATTCTCTGCACACCTTAGATCCATCAAGAAGAAGAAAAATATGCCAGTTGCTAACCACTTCAACTCAGATACGCACAGTTTGGATGACCTCTCCGTCACTGTTGTCATCTCGACGGATAGCAACACAGATCGCAACGTCACGCATGTGAACAACGAGTCATCCACCAACTTGGAACTCTGAGCCCTAAAGGGATGAACATCATGTTTAATGCATATAAATAACTTTCTTACCTGTTAACTGTTTCATTTAGTTGGTGTTTACATAGGATGTTTGTGTGCCCCGCCTCTCACCCCACTCCCTTTGGCATTCTAAAGAAAAAAATATCTAAAGAAAAAAATATCAAAATAAAAGAAAAGAAAGAGAAATAAATACACAGATAGTAATAAGAATTAAATTGCAAGAGGTAGGCCCTATCATATTTTAACAAACAAACAAACAGCCCGACAAATAAACATACAAAAAAGCCCTTAGATAAACATTAAGGAAGACGAAGTTAGTGATGCCCGAAGTAGTAATTTCCCAGGTTTGGAATAAATGTGACCAAGCTATAAAGAATGCTGTTTGAAACTTCTTGAGGAAGAGTGTCCCAGACTCGAGGAAATCTAACAAACAGGACTGGTGGAAAGCATTGGTACGTGCTGACTGGTGGGATAATGTAACTAAGTCTGTGTGACGTGCATTAACACTAAGATAATTTAGAACAGGGATGTCAAAATTGTGGTACAAACATTTTGCAACAAACGCAATGGAAAGACAATTTAACCTAGTATGGTGCAACGGTCGGAGTATAAATGCTGATTTATAAATACTTGTCCTAATTTAATTCAATTTCTAAAAGTTTGTATTTTATATAATTGATAGAAGTTGAATTATGTCTTTCATTTCACAGTACACTATTGCATAGTAGTAGACACTCAAGCTGTACAACTCTACACCTGTAGAGGGCGCTATGCAAGGACGATGACCAATTTATGTGGTGTTGAGGTGAGACTGTCTTTTATTGTAGTGTGGTACTCAAGGTGCACATGCAAACATTTATTAGTTACTAAAAGGGTTAATGGCCATTTTAACAAAGCTGATGATGCGTATAATGTTTCCTAAGGATCTGTCATCCCGGGAATAATTCAATAAAAGAAATCCAGCAACAAAATTTCTTGGGTCAGTTTACTCAATGTGTTGAAAAGGTCAAATGATTGGTGAATTAGGCAGTACTTATACACACAAGTCACTATACATGATTCTAGTTTTCTGTGAAAGTATAAGTTGCTTTCAGGACGCCGTTCTGTTATACAATACTCTACAACAAATCATTTTTTTGGGTGGGGGGCGCTGGTACTTGTAAGCTGATTGGAAGGTAAATCACAGAGTGCGCCGGAAAATGTTAACAGCTGGACGTATACTTTTGTTTCAGTATGGCATATGTGGACTGAAAACCAGTCTAGCCCTTTGTGAGGTAAATAATGCCCGACGCGCAAAAGTCACTTTCAACCAGTCACAACGCGCTGCCACCTGATGCGCGTATACGCGTAGCTATAGCGCAAACAGTTTTTGTTTATTTGTTTATTTACTCCCACGATTTCACGAAAGCCAGTGAAAGCCGGACGTTCGTTTTTGTTTCTCTCGCTTGCTCGCTTTTGTTTCCATTTTCTCTCGCGGTAATTTGGCACAAGGAAATTATTATAAATTGCTGATTTGAACACCGTCACATCAGTAACCATGTGCTGCTGGCCGATGTCCAAAAAGCGCAAGGAGCGCGAATCTGGTGGTAAGTTTTCGATAATTTTTCGTCAAATATTTGTACCCAAGAAATACAAAAACAAAGTTTGTTTTTGACTTGTCGTGAGGCCCTGTACTCAGTGCCAATGGCACATTTTCTTGCTATGTTGACTTAAGCCTAAAACTTAACATTTATTTTCTTGATTTAGCATGTATAGGGTAGGTTAAATATTGAGTTTCTTATTGGCGAGCTATAAAGCAAATATTCAAGCGGGTGAGGGCTGGGAGTAGGCATGCTACGGGTGATAGGACGGTTTGCCGAGTGTGGGTGGGGCGATTGGGGTTGGCAAGGTTGGGATTGGGGTGCAGGTGACGGGGTGGAGGTTCGGCGTGGGGGTGTATGACGGTCGTGATGTGGGCGAGGGGGTGAGATGGAGGTTAGAATACGACTCAAAGGGGGTGGTGGGGTTGGGGCGGGGGGGGGGGGTTTGGAGGGGGGTGTTGGGAGGGGGTTGGGGTTGGGGGTTGGGGGGTTCGGGGGGGTGGCGGGGTGGGGGGGGGGGGGTGATGGCGGGTGACGGGGTTCATAGCCATGGTAACACAATCTTGTCAATGTCAATGCTCTAAACAAGTTTAACCGTGCTTCAAGAATTAGCCGAAATGATCACAACCTCAAGCTACAAATCCCTTTTGGCAAAACCGATTGCTTTAAGTTTTCCTTTTTTCTTCGAACAGCAAGTGATTGGAATACACTGCCGCATCACGTCATCCAAAACACATCTTTAAACGCCTTCAAACGTTCCCTTCTTATCTTTTTAATTCAATAGAGTGGGTATTTTTAATTGCCTTGCGTGAGTTTACTTTGCATGGATGACTGCTTCCTAGTGCCTGTGTGCTATTTTATTAATACAAGTACATGTACACATAGATTTGTTTTTTGTTTTGTTTTTCTGCTTTACCCGAAAACATTTTTCCCTAAAATCTTTAAATGTGTATGTATGTATTTGTATTGTTTGGTGCAAAGTTTTGTTAGTGCATTCGTATTTGAGCTCATTTTTATAACTGTATAATTGCTCTTGTCTTCCTACTATATATATGTCTGCTTATATTAATTTTTTAACTAAGAATTTTCCTAATCTTATTTTTATATGTATTTTTTTATTTTTTTCAATCTTAATTTATACGGATTTTATCCGGGGAGTGGTTTTAAAATGGACTGTCAAGTCTCTTCCACAACCCTTGACTTTGTCAAAAATTGTAAAATTAAAAAAAAAAAAAAAAATTGATGTGTCCAAGATACTGCTTTCTGTAAGAAATAGACAACTGAATTTACATTTTTCTTTCAATTTGATTTACCCTGCACTTTAAGGACATTTAAAGGGCCTGAAATGATATTTTTTTCAATGAAATATATGCTGCATTGAACAGCTCCATTCATTTACAGTAATACAAATCTTACCTGGAAGTTGTTTCAGGGGTTAAAATCAAGGATTTTGATTTTTATACGTAATGCAAAAATATACATATTCATGAGCAAGGTTGTGATGTCACATTAGGCAAACACAGGAAAATCTCATTCAACTGTGCAAAAGAAACTTCTATATTTTTTTCCAATTTGCTGAAACTTGTGTGACCCATGATTGTTTTTGTTTCCTTTACATGTTGCCCTTGTTAGCCATGCGGAAATGAAAAACAAAGTCTAGAAACTGCAGCAATTTTCCACAATTTCAGTTTGAAGTCTTAATATGTTTTTTCTTTGCTTTTCTGTTGTGTGTTCCTAAAGTGAATGCCCAAAGAGCGCCTTCTTTCTGTGAGTTTCTCTGAAGAAATGTTCAAAGTTGAAAAGTGACACATTGTTTTTTTTTACGGGGCATCAAAATGAACATTATTGTTTCTAAACAAGTAGTCGTTCATATGCAGCAAAAACTGTACATAAAGTTATTTAACATTTCAGGCCCTTTAATGCAAAAGTAATATACAATGAATTTTTTGTTAATTCACAGAACAAGACCAAAAGAAAAAGAAGTCATCCTGGTTTGCCAGGAGAGCTTTAAAGAAGGAAAATAAGGTTAGTCAAACTTATTGAGGATCAATTGTACTGAGAATAAGAATTGGAAACAGGATAAAAAGTAATAAGGATACATATATATATCTTGATGTTGAGGGGTAGCCAAATTCTGCGTAAAATAAACTGAGCCTAATTTTCATATTCGAGCAAGACTGAAAAGAGGTTGCCTGTAAAGTCGTTAATTTAAAAGAAGAATTATACTGAAGAAACAAAGACATTGTCCTAAACAAGTGTAACTCCTATACAAAGAACAAAACATATGGAATCGCTAAAAATTGGTTACGATCCTCACAGAGAATATAGCTTGGCGCCGCCATTTTGTAAGGAAACTGGGAAAGGTATGAAATATTTGCGGACAAGCTACAGCGTAGCAACAGGGGCGCCCCACAATTTCCAGTGCACCATCCCCCTACCCCTATCACCACAAATTTCCAGTGGCCCGCCAACAAATTTCCGGTGCCTCCCACGAACAAAAATCCCCTACGTGAATTGGCCTGAAAAAGGCAAGGAATAGTGGGAAAAATGGATCGTTGAAAACGATACAACTATCTGTAAGTGACTGAATGTCAAAGGTCCGCTCTGCTACGGCCTCGGAGGGGGAGAGATTGACCAACTTGAAGTGGCGACAGCAACGAAATTCCGTAGTGACGTGTTGCTTCAAATAGCGGCTTCAAATAAGATGATCATAGAAAAATTGGAAACATTGGCAGAGGCGCAGTCGGAGAGATACCGGACAGATTAAGGCCTTGACCAACGTGCTCACGCAAAAGCTAGACGCGGCGATATCTGCAAAGCCGAATGGTCGGTACGGAACATGCAATTATTGCCAAAAAGTAGGGCACATACTAAATACTGCCGGAAGCGAAAAGCGGACGAAGAAGCGCAACAGTTGGCATCGCGTAATGGGAATTAGGTAAACGCGAATCATCTGCCTTAGAGGGCACGATGGTAGAGGAGAAAAGTGTGCCCAGAAATATTAAATTAAACGTTCAGGCTAGTGCGGTGAAGGGTTGTGGACATTCGCAGAGTAATGCGAGCTTGCAACGAAAATTAGTTGCCCGCAGTCCCTCTGCAAGTAGTTCAGTGTATTTTTGATACTGGCGCGGAAACCTCACTTATCTCGTCAACGTTTTACCACCAGCACTTAGCCGACCGAATCGGAACACAGGGCACAGTAGGAACGCTCCTAAAAGTTTACGGGGCAAATAATTTAGAAATCCCGATCGAAGGACACTACCACTGCAAGTTATTGGATCGGAAAGTTTTCTGGTGATGTCGGACAAGTCGTCGATGACCGAACGCAGAAAGGAGTTCCAAGTTCTGTTAGGATGTAACGTGCTGAGGAATATCCATGCGATGGGAGTAGTCCCATCAGGACTGTCGAGCGGCGAATGGAATGTAACGCTGCAGTGGTTAGGTCTTGGCGAGTTGGAACAACATCACGAGCCCGTTGATTCAAATAAAAATTGTGGAGTAAAAAGGTGGTTGAAGACGGAACAATCCGAGGTTATTCCGCCGTGTACGGTCAAGTTAGTGTCGTGTCGACCCGAGAAAACCCTGAAGGTAGAGCCACTGCTTCAAGAGGGCACGAGGGATAACCTTTCAAGTTCTTGGTCAGGAAATGAATCAGAGTTTCCTCATGTACATGCTGTCGAGGGTGTGCAACTAGTGAGAATTGATGGTAGCATCTAGGTCCTAATTTGCAACAATGGGCCAGATGTTACTATACCAGGTTGCCGCCGTTTACGAAGCTAAATTCGCGGAGAAGATTGTCTGCAATATACGGCAGACGGTTTGGAGGCATCTGTCCAGAATGTGGTCTGTGAGGGTGTAATTAAAGTATGGGTGACATACTGCAACCTCAGACTGACCCAAAGACTGTGCTCACCAGTGCTGAGGAGCAGGCGGAAAATATTGAGCCGTCGTGTGAGCCACAGGGGGAATTTGTATTCTCAGATGGGACAAAGTACCTCATGCCTCCGGGAATTGACCTCAAAGGCTTCGATCGAGAACAATCTCGAGAACTGACCCAAAGACTGTGCTCACCAGTGCTAAGGAGCAGGCGGAAAATATTGAGCCGTCGTGTGAGCCACAGGAGGAATTTGTATTCTCAGATGGGACAAAGTACCTCATGCCTCCGGGATTGACCTCAAAGGCTTCGATCGAGAACAATCTCATAAATTGGCAGAGATGATCAGGAAACATGATGCTGCTTTTTCTAAAGGGCCATTTGACCTCGGGAAGTGTGATCTCATTCCACAGGAAATACATGTCACCAGTGACAAATCAGTGAACCTCCCATATCGTCGCATTCCGCCGCACCTTATGCCCGAGGTTCGCAAGTTACTCCTAGATTTGCTGGCCAAAGGAATCATTCGGAAGTCAGCCAGCTCATATGCCAGTCCAGTAGTCCTCGTTAGAAAAAAATGGCACAATCCGGCTGTGCATTGATTACCGGAAACTTAACGCTGTAACAGTGGAGGATTATTTTCCACTGCCGCGCATCGAGGAGACATTGGAGGCACTGGGTGGTTCTTCTCCCTAGATCTTACGCATGGGTATTTTCAGGTTGCCATGCAGGAAAACTCAATCGACAAGACAGCATTTCGAGTACCATGGGGATTGTTTTCATTTAACAGACTCCCACAAGGTCTATGCAACAGCCCTTCGACTTTCCAGCGAATTATGGAAGTCATATTTGGCGACTTGAATTTATCTCAACTTGTCCTCTACCTTGACAACATTTTAGTTTTCTCGAGCTTTTTCGATGAACACCTGGAGATACTGAGTCTGGTTCTGGAAAGATTGATTCGTCACGGCTTGAAATTAAAAGGGACCAAGTGTCAGCCCTTCAGGAGTGAAGTTAAACACCTAGGTCACATAGTAAGTGCCTCGAGTGTTGCTGTAGACCCTGATAAGGTCGAACGAGTGGCGTCATGGCCTGTTCCTAAGAACTGCGAGGAGCTGCGGTCCTTCCTTGGGCTCGCGTCTTATTACAGGCGCTTTGTTCCTCGATTTGCAGCTATTGCAGCCCCATTGCACTCCCTGACCCACAAGACTGATAAAAAAGCGGGGAAGTCTAACCGCTCTCTTCCATGGTCAGATGACGCTGACAAGGCATTCAAAGAGCTTAAAAAGCTCTTGTGTGAAACACCCGTACTTGCCTATCCTTGTTTCAGCAGGGAGTTCGCATTGGAAGTCGATGCATCCCTAAATGGTTTGGGTGCTTGTCTCACCCAAGTAGGGGAGGACGAACTAACGCATCATATTGCGTATGCCAGCCGCAGTTTGAGAGGGGCAGAGAAAAATTATTTTAACCTCTCAAGTTTCAAGCTTGAGTTGTTGGCCTTGAAGTGGGCAGTCTCTGAACAATTCAGATATTAGCTTCTGGGGACCAATTTCGTTGTTTACACAGACAACAATCCACTCGTTCATATCAACACTGCAAAGCTTGGGGCCACCGAACAACAGTGGGTTGGATAACTGGCATCATTCAACATGGAAATAAGGTACCAAACTGGACGTTCGAACCGTTGCGCAGATGACCCCTTGCATAAATTGTCTGCTGACACCGTGCAGGTCTTCGAGGACGGACACGGAGGAACAACCATTCCCAGAGAAATACGTGTCCTCGAACAGTCGCTGAACCAAACAGGAAGTGATGTTGACGTTCAATGTTCAGCAGTACTACCATCGTTTTCGCCACAGGAGCTTGCTGCGCTACAGAAGGAAGACGAAGAACTCGGTGAAATCTGGAGACGGTGGTTGCTTAGGTGGGAACCTGGACAGAGCGCCTGGTTGCGCGAATGGCAACGGTTCGTAGACAAAAATTGAGTCCTGTACAGACGAGTGGAAGACTCTGTGCTTGGCGCAGTTCTGCAGTTACTGGTCCCTAAGAAACTGCAGGGGACTATGTGTTGTTGTTGTTGTATATTTTATGGCATCTTCGGCAACTAAGGCCCTTTATGCCATCAACTATACGGTTTTAGCTTTAACTATACCATATTATATACTTGAGATGACGAAGAAGGAGTTGCAGTTTTAGAAGTGGGAGGAAAACCCCCAGATAAACGCCCCAGGGGAAAACCCACGCGGTCAAGTAGGGACTGCAAACCCAATCCACATACACGCCCCGGATTCGAACCCGGGACGCCAGAGGTGAAAGGCGAGGAAAGAACCCGTACGCCAACCCGACCGCCCTAGGGGACTATGTTAGAATCGGCCCATGATAAGTGGGGGCATCAAGGATTGAACCGTACCCACTCATTCTTGAGAACACGTGCATTCTGGCCAGGCATGGCGAAACACGTAAAAGAGAACATCCGCAAGTGTTTCAGATGTACAATATCTAAGCCCCCAACGCCAACAGTGAAACCACCGATGCGCCATCTACTCGCCTTTAAACCCATGGAGCGTTTGGCGATAGATTTCTTACAGTTTGAGAGCGGTCGAGGAGGTTTCGAACATGTACTTGTAATGACTGAATCTTTTACCAAGTACGCGTTGGCGGTCCCTTGCAAAGACCAAACTGCACCAGTTGTTGCAAGGGTGTTACGGGAGGAGTGGTTTTCACATTGCGGGGTTTCTGTTCAGATCCACTCCGACCAAGGTTGGAACGTTAAGAGCCACTTGATTAAAGAGTTATGTAAGCTGTACGGGGTGACACAGACTCGTACCAGCCCGCAAGGGAATGGGCAGACTGAGAGATACAACAGGACGCTTTGCTCACTAATTCGGTCCCTAGACAGCAAAGAGAGAAAGCGTTGGCCCGAGTTGTTGTACCATTTGACCTTCATACACAATTCCACACCACATAGTATCACAGGTGTTTCACCTTACACACTGTTGTTCGGACGGGAACCAACAATTCCCCTAGACCATCTCATCGGCAATGTCCAGCAGCACATCAGTGAGGATTTTGTACAGCAGCAAGCTCAGCTTATTAAACGGGCGTATGACATCACAAAAAACCGTCTTCTCAAAGCGGCTGAATCCAGAAAAGCAATGCACGACTTGCGAACTTGGTCCGAACTACTAAAAGTGGGGAGTAGAGTCCTTGTGAAAAAACTTGCCTTCACAGGCAGGCAAAAATTGAGCGATCAATACCACGAACAGCAGTACGTTGTTGTAAAATGTAATGACAAGAACGACCTGTTGGCGGTGCGTCCAATTTATGGAGGCCCAGAGAAGTGGCTAAATCGCAGAATGGTCATACCTGACCCAAGGGGGGAACTGGGGGTACCTGATGAGACCTTCCAGGAATTGCCAACAGTAGTCGAGCCGTCTGATGACGATGTCGAATCCGATGAATCTTCTTCAGACGAATAATTGATGATCGTTCCTCGTAGCCTCTTTACACCTATACCGGACAACATATCTACTTCCCTTACCTTGTCACAAAAATGACAATGCCATTAAGATGGAGAGTGACGCTCCCAGTGTTCCCGGCGAGAGCGATGCTCATTGCGGTCATCGCAGATCTAAGCGTATCGCCAAGAGGCGTGGGCGGTGCAATGCCGTTACTTAAATAAATCAAATAGTTCAAGGGTTTTGGGGTTTGGGCTGAGCTGGGATGGCTTAGGGCTGGGCTTTAGTGGCTTTGGGTTGGACCGAGATTGCTTTAAGCTGGGCCGGATGGCTTGAGGCTGGGCTTGGGTGGCTTCGGGCTGAACCGGGATGGCTTCGGGCTGAACAGGGATGGCCAAGATTGTTAGGTTCTTATCCTGATTAAACCTGAGTGGGATGACCAGACCTTTTGAATCCCACGTCTCAAAAACATCCCTAAAAGTGCAGGTTGTCAGGGAGGCAATTCTGTCAAAGTGGCGCACCCTGCCTTAGCGGCTCATACTGTGGCTGGTGCAGCCAGTCTTGCCACAGTATCATGTTATACACATTACTGAACAATAAAATTAGTTACATCTGACATCAGCAGTTATATTAAAGAAGTTAGTGTCTCCACCCCTTCCATGCCTGTAAGTTTTTTAAGGTTGGGGTATTGTTGGTGCTATATTGACCCGCCTATTTCCCACGTTGTGGCAGAAAGCCTTTTTACCAATATAATCAAATTAACTTGTATTTATAAGTTGAATAAAATCCTTTGAGACAGAATAATATCATGTTATAGTAAAACTTTATTAATTTACACGTGCGTTTTTGTTTGATGGCGAGGATTACCAAATTTAGCACATCTTCCTTTAAAATTGACCTTTTGACCTCTGTTCATGACCTACTTACTAAATTAAAAGACATAACTCATGTACAACTGTGTAGAACTTACCAAGACCTACATTTTGAGAGGTAACTTGTATCTCTACGACAATTTGTTTTACGGAACAATGGATTTGAATTTACCCTAACCCTAAAATGGCCGTCAAAAGTCTTGGGCTTGAGGGTTCATGTAACATCCAAAATCAACTAGTGAGTCCTAGATAATCTCATGTTAACCAGTCTTAAAATGAAGTACAGATGCAAACCTACTAGAAAAATGTTGTTTCGTCATTTCTAGGGGGAGGGGCGGGGGGTGGGGGGTGCACGGTGGGCCCCTCCGGCCAATGGACTATATACGGACATGCTGGATTGGGGCGGGGTGTGGACGCTATTCCCTGCCAGCAGCGTGTAGGAGCGGCAGCGCTACGGGGGGAACGGGGGTTGGGGGGGTGCAAATGCGCCCCCGGTTATTTTTGTTGCACCCCCAGTTTTTCCCCCTCCCCCCAGTTTTTTCCCCGATGGCGGAAATTGAGTTTTATCACAAACCATTGCACCCAATTTGTTACAATGTTGTTTTCGCTGTAAATAATAAACTCAATTTCATCCATCATAATTAGCTGGTGCAGCATCAAAAAAGCCCAAAATTACATTATAGATTTTTGTTTCCCCCACCCCCTAAATTTAAGTTTTCCCCTCTTGCCCCCCCCCCCCCCCCCCCCCCCCCCCAGATTAACAGGTCTGGTGCCGCCGCTGGTGTGTAGGTCTGTTTTGCATTTATTATACCTGCTAGTGACATAATTCCTCTTTTTATGGTACCTGCAAGTGACAGATGGCCCGATTCAAACTTAACTTGAGGAGTAGGTGGGGTGAAAATGGCACACAACGCGCCCCTCCGCCCAAACCAGACCAGCACTGGCAATTTGTGGTGGTGGTGGTGGGAGGCGGGGGACCCCGTAGCTACGCCGCTGATACTACATATGTTCGCTTTGTGACGTTCGTATCCGATTTTCAGTGGGCGAAACTTCTTGTATAAAACTAATGTACGAGTTACACTTGTTCAGAACAATTATGTCTGTGGTTTCTTGGGCGTAAAATTTAAGAAGACATGGTTAATACTTTTATACAAGAAAATGTTTTCTAGAAAGGTTTTAAAATGCACAAGAGTCCTGAAAACCAACTCGAAAATTTCATCTTACATCCAGGTTAAAACAAATACATTGTTGCCTTGATCATTATGCATGCTGATCATTTTCTCATTATTCCCTTTACTAGGAAAAAGTCAAACTGGCTAAAGCTTTGGCGAAGGCGAAAGCTAGAGGTGACATTGAGCTAGTAGCGATGGCACTGGACATAGCTGGAATCGGTATGCGAATACTAATAAGTAAATTTGTTAGTATTTTAAACAATCTTATAATTCAAGTTTTGTTGTAACTTGGCAGATGTTTCTGTTTATTTCATGGCAATAAGCACATTATATTGCATTATCTTGCACTATCACTACCAGAATATTTCAATTTTGCTTAATATATCCTAAAAATGATTGGGGAAAATAAAATTTGATCATGTAAATTTGTTAATAAATAAATAAAAATAGTAGTTTCTCGTCCCAAATGCGCGTCTTTTTTTTGCTGCGCCTCAAAAAATGTATTTTTCTGTATTGATTTTTGTTTTTACGAATATGTTGCTGCGGAGCACATGAGACCAATAGTGCCACTGAACTTACAAAATTGGTCAGTTTCCACAACTCCCCTTCCCAAAGAAGCCTGTATTTCTGCCTCATCTCTTTTTTTTCAAAAACTATCAATTTCTTTTTATTTATACTTGGCTTAACTCAAATATCTGTGTCAATCTCAAATGTTTGTCAATATGGGAAAAACTGCAACACAACATATATATCACCAGGAGGGAACCAGATGCCTGCTACAAGCGAGAAGTGCCCGGACCAAACCCCCAAAAAGTGCTCGCACCAAACCCCCGAAGAGACCTCCGAACAAACAACCGATATCGAGGAAATCCCGAAGGTAACATTCTTTATTTCTTCTGTCAAGATCTCCAGAAGTACAAAACAAATGACTTGCTCAGTTTTGTTCATCAATACAACAACGAGAGACGAGTTCTTCGAAAGCATCTACCATACATTGTAGGTCACGGGTCTGAATTTCATTATGCCCATAGGATTTTTCGCTCATCGCATTTCTTTTGGTTCTCAAACCTATATAGGTTTGTATATGAGAACCAATAATAATTTGTTCTCAAACCTATAGGTTTGAGAACCAACAATATTTTGTTCTCAAACCTATATAGGTTTGAGAACCAACTATAATTTTTATTGGTTCTCAAACCTATATACAGGGTGTCCCAGAAAAAACGAAACCGAGATTTATCGATGTTTAATAATACTTTAATCTCAATTTAGAATAATAAATGACACATATGTGGAAAGCTTAGTTCCTCATCTTTCATTTGATACCACTCATATGATACATACTTCACGCATGAATGAAAGACTAATATGAAGCAGTGCTACCAAAAAAGTCGTTTTCACAACGATACCTGAATTTCAAAGAAAGAATCACATTTCTAAAAAGTTCATTTTCTGCCCTTTCGTATGATACCTCAGTAAAGGGTACCAAGGAAACATTACTAATTGTGTACATTTTATTAAAGTTCTGAAACCAACATGATCATGATTTTGTTGCCACACGTTTGTGCATATTTATGTTCATCTTAAAACCAGGTAAACACGCCTAACTGAATTACGGAACCAGCTTATAGTGTTAAACAATTATTTTGTTCACTTTTCAGGACCCCGTGAATAAGGATGATAGTGCTAATGATTTAGCTTCGTACAAACATTTCATCAACCTTATGGTGGCAGAGGCGGAAAAGGATATTAAACGATTTCTAGAGCTTTCCCAGGTTAGATTTTAGCTTTGTTAAATGCCTTTTTTTCCTGATAAAAGTAGGTATTAATTGGATTCATTATTTTTCAAAGAAGGAAAAATACAATTATGTTCTAATAATTTGTACTAGTTCTTATGAAATTATGCAGGCTGCATATGGATTCCTTCAACTTAAGTATCGAAATTTCACACAAATCAGTAGAAAGTGAATAATCTGCACCAAGGCGTAGCCATTCAGATGTAGCCTCATGTTGAAGTGATTATTTTCTCTTTCTAGAGTCCACATCAGTTTAAAAAAACACCTTAAAAGATACTGGTGGTTCAAGAAGTATTCGTTTACAGTTCCGTCAGACCATGTTAACAGGTGGACCTTATAGAATGTTTGGAGATTACCTTGTTTTATCAGGAATATTGTATTATCAGGAAATAAAACAAATCAATAAAGAACCAAGGATTGGGACCTACATTGTTCTTGCTATGACCAGAATGTTGTGTTAATAAAGTGCTAAAAAAAATGGGTTCCATTATTTGCCTAAGTAAACTCTGTATGGAGAGCATAGCAGGAGTATTTTTAATTGCTTACATTGTCTTTTTCATTTCATCACAGGACCCCTCGATAGCACGTGCCCCACTCGCCGAAGAAGAGGACTTCGATGAACCTTCGGAGGAGATATCTTAAGGCAAATGGCAAATTAAATACAGATTTCATGATTAAAAAACGTTCAAAATAGGAACAACAACATTACAGAACAAACAAATAATGTAGATAAACTGCCTTGTATAAATTTCAGCCACATAGTTGCAGTAATACTTCAGAAAACCTGAGAATTTAGTCTGATAATAGAACATGACAATGGGGCTGTTCACATCAGTGGCTTCATACAATACCATAACGTCGCAATCCACATAGTCTCCATGACAAAGCTCCAAAAGTTTTATTAAAATCTTTTTTTTGACAAAACGTGCAAAATAATACACATCTTGTGTTATGAAATAACCAAACTTTGCGTGAGAAAAATGTTCAATGGGAGTCAAGGACGTCTCGGGTTCGATTCCTATAAGGCCGTGACGTTTTTTTAATATTTTCTTTCATACAAAGTTTGGTTGTTTGCCTTCTTGTGGCCATCAGCTGCATCTAGCTAAATGTTCAATCTTTTGGCAGACAAGTTTGATCATGTCCGACAGCGTCTGATGTGGTGTTTGATGCGCAGTCCACAGTGTCAGGTTATTTTTGTCTAACGGACGACAGAGAAATGTCTGTCGTGTCTGTCAGACAAATATCTTATAGTGTACACGTGCATTCAGTCTAGCACTCACTCAGGTGTGGTGCCAGCTGATCTAGCATTTTCCCATTTTCCATCTTAATAATCTGTCTTTTGAAATCTTTCTCTTTTGTGTTTGTTTACTTGTTTGTTCATCAATTGATCCTTTATGCAAGACTGAACAGTCTTGCACTCACTCAGGTGTGGTGCCAGCTGATCTAGCATTTTCCCATTTTCCATCTTAATAATCTGCCTTTGAAATCTTTTTCTTTTGTGATTGTTTACTTGTTTGTTCTTGAATTAATTATTGCATTCAGTCTTGCACTCACTCAGGTGTGGCGCAAGCTGATCTAGCATTTTCCCATTTTCCATCTTAATAATCTGTTCTTTGACACCTTTCTCTTGATAAATTGTTCATTGTTGATCTACACTATCAGATTTTTGTCCGACTGTCGTGCCTGTCACACAAAAATGAGACTGTGTATCAAACACCACGAGACACTAATAAATTGTCATGCAGCAAACGCTTTCTTTTGTTTTGGTGACTGTAATATTTAGCTGATTTTAATGGAACTTTTTTGTCAGTTTTGTGAACGTTCTAACCTCAAACCCTCGCTCATTCTTTAAGCTTCACCCATGCCACCCCATCACACTAGGTTTGGGTTCCTTAGTAACTTGTAATGCCGTAAAGGTTAATATGCATGATTGTTTTTTACATCATTTTTTAAGAAACTGATAGGATTCGAATACACATCTCTATTCTTTCCCTCAAAATTCTGATTTGTTTCAAGGTTATAACAGTGGATGATGGAAATTATATAGTCTTAGCTCTGTCTATATAAATACATACAGTATTTTTATCAGATCATGGAATTGAAACAAAAAAAATTACGTTTGTTTTATGTCGGCATTTAATTTAATGTGTTTCCACATTGTATTGCCCAATACGCTGTTCAAGCTCACGTGTTATACTGGTACCAACAATTGTCCGTTTCTAACTCGTATGTATTTTCTATAGACAATAAAACAACTTCGTACTTACTCTGATGAACACTTCGTATAACTTTATTTGGTGTCCCAAGAATTACAGTCTATCAATGGCGTTATTGCAATGGTAAACTTGACGTAAATGACGCGGTTAAAAACTTGTGAACCTTCCTAGCCAATCCTAGGTAACGCTCAATTTGCCGAATCTCGAAGCGCCCAATCTCGAAGCGCCCAATACTAGCGCCATAAAAACAAGAGAAGGCGCTCTGGACATAGCTCGGACGGTCGGGAAATGGCACTTACATCCCGGCCCCAATTGTCTTGAGTAGTTACGTGACAATTACATTTTAAGTGTCAATTTCAAATAAAATGCACCTAGCATAACTAAAACATTTGAATTTCTAACACCAAACACCAGGGTCCTATTTCATAAAGCCCACTAAGAAACATTCCTAAATGAACATTCTTAACTCATGTTTTTAAGGATAGGAAAAATCAGATTTTATTGTTCCTAAATCCACTTAAGAATGTTTTTAACTTTTATGAAAAAGGACTCAGGTTAGTCTTGTTACAAGGTGCGCAACCTCTTTAAACAACAATTTAAACAACAATTGTAAGTCCTTGACACAATCTTGTAAACGTTTCCTAATATAGGCAAAAGGTGGGTGAATTAAGCCACGTCTGAAAATGTCCAATTGACTAAGTGTCCGGTATCACTCTTAAATCCGTACCTAGAGCTTACGAAATGTTCGAGAAAAAATATAACAATGGCATGTGGGATTTACCCAACAATGAGTGTGTGACATTAAGATTGGCTGTGCAAGGAAAACGTTTTTTTTGTTTTAATAGGAACACTTTAACAACGTTAATTTTTTAAGCAATGAAGATTAAGCACAAACTTGTCACGAAATCCTTGCTTGCTAACGGGAATAACAACATTCTCAAAAAAGTAAAAAACATAAAAATGTAAACTTGGTCGAAAATTAAGTACGCGACATTTGACCAGCATTTGCCACACAATCATATTGGATGCCTGAAAGTGAAAACTCGCAGATTCCAAGGTCGAATGCATCATCAAGTTCGCTTATCCAAGTCAACTGTCTCACTGTTCTTGTACACGTTCGGATTGGCATGAACTCAACTAGGACAAGTCATTGCCGCCTCTACGTCTAGGTAGACCTTGCTTCTGGTCGCCACATCTGGATCTTGATTGCTCTTCGGCTCAGATAAAACATATAATTCCACGTGGGCTCCATCCTTCAGTTTGTAGGGGTACGGTGCACATTGCAACAATTTAAGTGGTAGTTTGGCAACTGTAGTCTAGGGACATTTCCTTCCCTAAGACCCGACCCGGTTTAGGCGCCTCGACTCGCCCTGGAACACTGCAACACAGTAGCCAACTCCACTTATTGTAACATGTTCACTGCATTTAGGGAAACTCGACATTCACGTTGTGCCGCGTTCATCTGCTTCCAGCAGCAGACAAAGCTAGTGGATTGGTCTTGTCAACACGGATGACTTTGTACGTATTTCCTCTTCCCATTTTGTCTGGCATTGTGTTTATGGGTAATTCCCAAAATTAGGGGTCCAAATTGTTTGGTGTCCCAGTTACGTACGACACCCTCTGCTTCAAAAATCACGACTTATAACCACAAATTCTCAGTAATGGAATGTGGCCTGTGATTATAGGGGGGCACCATAATTTTCTTCAATATTTAGTTTTCTGATTCTTGAAAAATATTCAAAACAAAAGACCATAAAGGCTTATAATTTATTCCAATGTATTGAATAGGAATTTGGTGTCCCGGGTTACCTACGCCAATGAACATTGGCTATAGAATCATTTTGCATTAACTTTGGTGCCATATCTACACACAAACATTAAATTTGATTGGCATTTGTTCAAATAAAAATCATTATTTTCTACTGGGAAACCACTTTCAATCATTAAAAACACTTGGAAATCTTAAAAAGCATGTCACACTTTTGGACCCCTAATTTTGGGAATTACCCTTATCACCCTTCCGATGGTCCAGGTGTCTTGGTTGTGAGCCGTCTAGGACGAGAACTACGTCTCCCGTTTTGAAGTTGGCCCTTAGTCGAACCCGGTGTGTACCTTTAAGTTGTACGGGAAAGTTATACGGTGCACGCAGGATTTCCCGATCTGCGTCATCTTGGTAAAGGAACGAAACCCTGTGGTCGCCATATCTGCTGTACCTGCAAATATATTGCGGATGACATTACGCACATCAAGGGTCCTTCAGGAACTATCTACATCAACTAGCCTTTCACCTGCACATATACCAACGTGATTTATGCTATCATCTGCAAAAAATGTCAGAATTTCTACATCGGCGAGACCAAAAACAAACTTTCCATCAGATTCTCTGCACACCTTAGATCCATCAAGAAGAAGAAAAATATGCCAGTTGCTAACCACTTCAACTCAGATACGCACAGTTTGGATGACCTCTCCGTCACTGTTGTCATCTCGACGGATAGCAACACAGATCGCAACGTCACGCATGTGAACAACGAGTCATCCACCAACTTGGAACTCTGAGCCCTAAAGGGATGAACATCATGTTTAATGCATATAAATAACTTTCTTACCTGTTAACTTTTTCATTTAGTTGGTGTTTACATAGGATGTTTGTGTGCCCCGCCTCTCACCCCACTCCCTTTGGCATTCTAAAGAAAAAAATATCTAAAGAAAAAAATATCAAAATAAAAGAAAAGAAAGAGAAATAAATACACAGATAGTAATAAGAATTAAATTGCAAGAGGTAGGCCCTATCATATTTTAACAAACAAACAAACAGCCCGACAAATAAACATACAAAAAAGCCCTTAGATAAACATTAAGGAGGACGAAGTTAGTAATGCCCGAAGTAGTAATTTCCCAGGTTTTGAATAAATGTGACCAAGCTATAAAGAATGCTGTTTGAAACTTCTTGAGGAAGAGTGTCCCAGACGCGAGGAAATCTAACAAACATGACTGGTGGAAAGCATTGGTACGTGCTGACTGGTGGTATAATGTAACTAAGTCTGTGTGACGTGCATTAACACTAAGATAATTTAGAACAGGGATGTCAAAATTGTGGTACAAACATTTTGCAACAAACGCAATGGAAAGAAAATTTAACCTAGTCTGGTGCAACGGTCGGAGTATAAATGCTGATTTATAAATACTGGTCCTAATTTAATTCAATTTCTAAAAGTTTGTATTTTATATAATTGATAGAAGTTGAATTATGTCTTTCATTTCACAGTACACTATTGCATAGTAGCTGTACAACTCTACACCTGTAGAGGGCGCTATGCAAGGACGATGACCAATTTATGTGGTATTGAGGTGAGACTGTCTTTTATTGTAGTGTGGTACTCAAGGTGCACATGCAAACATTTATTAGTTACTAAAAGGGTTAATGGCCATTTTAACAAAGCTGATGATGCGTATAATGTTTCCTAAGGATCTGTCATCCCGGGAATAATTCAATAAAAGAAATCCAGCAACAAAATTTCTTGGGTCAGTTTACTCAATGTGTTAAAAAGGTCAAATGATTGGTGAATTAGGCAGTACTTATACACACAAGTCACTATACATGATTCTAGTTTTCTGTGAAAGTATAAGTTGCTTTCAGGACGCCGTTCTGTTATACAATACTCTACAACAAATCATTTCTTTTCGATATATGTGGGTGGGGGGCGCTGGTACTCGTAAGCTGATTGGAAGGTAAATCACAGAGTGCGCCGGAAAATGTTAACAGCTGGACGTATACTTTTGTTTCAGTATGGCATATGTGGACTGAAAACCAGTCTAGCCCTTTGTGAGGTAAATAATGCCCGACGCGCAAAAGTCACTTTCAACCAGTC
The DNA here is from genome assembly GCA_037783545.1 of Henricia sp. BOLD:AAB3569. NCBI lineage: Eukaryota > Metazoa > Echinodermata > Asteroidea > Spinulosida > Echinasteridae > Henricia > Henricia sp. BOLD:AAB3569. Next base: position 1,180,290 of record JBBELK010000267.1, on the reverse strand, counting down.
ACAACTCGCTGCCACCTGATGCGCGTATACGCGTAGCTATAGCGCAAACAGTTTTTGTTTATTTGTTTATTTACTCTCACGATTTCACGAAAGCCAGTGAAAGCCGGACGTTCGTTTTTGTTTCTCTCGCTTGCTCGCTTTTGTTTCCATTTTCTCTCGCGGTAATTTGGCACAAGGAAATTATTATAAATTGCTGATTTGAACACCCTCACATCAGTAACCATGTGCTGCTGGCCGATGTCCAAAAAGCGCAAGGAGCGCGAAACTGGTGGTAAGTTTTCGATAATTTTTCGTCAAATATTTGTACCCAAGAAATACAAAAACAAAGTTTGTTTTTGACTTGTCGTGAGGCCCTGTACTCAGTGCCAATGGCACATTTTCTTGCTATGTTGACTTAAGCCTAAAACTTAACATTTATTTTCTTGATTTAGCATGTATAGGGTAGGTTAAATATTGAGTTTCTTATTGGCGAGCTATAAAGCAAATATTCAAGACGGTTTGCCGAGTGTGGGTGGGGCGATTGGGGTTGGCAAGGTTGGGATTGGGGTGCAGGTGACGGGGTGGAGGTTCGGCGTGGGGGTGTATGACGGTCGTGATGTGGGCGAGGGGGTGAGATGGAGGTTAGAATACGACTCAAAGGGGGTGGTGGGGTTGGGGCGGGGGGGGGGGTTTGGAGGGGGGTGTTGGGAGGGGGTTGGGATTGGGGGTTGGGGGGTTCGGGGGGGTGGCGGGGTGGGGGGTGATGGCGGGTGACGGGGTTCATAGCCATGGTTACACCACATGGATGTGTCCAAGATACTGCTTTCTGTAAGAAATAGACAACTGAATTTACATTTTTCTTTCAATTTGATTTACCCTGCACTTTAAGGACATTTAAAGGGCCTGAAATGATATTTTTTTCAATGAAATATATGCTGCATTGAACAGCTCCATTCATTTACAGTAATACAAATCTTACCTGGAAGTTGTTTTAGGGGTTAAAATCAAGGATTTTGATTTTTATACGTAATGCAAAAATATACATATTCATGAGCAAGGTTGTAATGTCACATTAGGCAAACACAGGAAAATCTCATTCAACTGTGCAAAAGAAACTTCTATATTTTTTTCCAATTTGCTGAAACTTGTGTGACCCATGATTGTTTTTGTTTCCTTTACATGTTGCCCTTGTTAGCCATGCAGAAATGAAAAACAAAGTCTAGAAACTGCAGCAATTTTCCACAATTTCAGTTTGAAGTCTTAATATGTTTTTCCTTTGCTTTTCTGTTGTGTGTTCCTAAAGTTAATGCCCACAGAGCGCCCTCTTTCTGTGAGTTTCTCTGAAGAAATGTTCAAAGTTGAAAAGTGACACATTGTTTTTTTTTACGGGGCATCAAAATGAACATTATTGTTTCTAAACAAGTAGTCGTTCATATGCAGCAAAAACTGTACATAAAGTTATTTAACATTTCAGGCCCTTTAATGCAAAAGTAATATACAATGAATTTTTTGTTAATTCACAGAACAAGACCAAAAGAAAAAGAAGTCATCCTGGTTTGCTAGGAGAGCTTTAAAGAAGGAAAATAAGGTTAGTCAAACTTATTGAGGATCAATTGTACTGAGAATAAGAATTGGAAACAGGATAAAAAGTAATAAGGATACATATATATATCTTGATGTTGAGGGGTAGCCAAATTCTGCGTAAAATAAACTGAGCTTAATTTTCATATTCGAGCAAGACTGAAAAGAGGTTGCCTGTAAAGTCGTTAATTTGAAAGAAGAATTATAGTGAAGAAACAAACGACATTTTCCTAAACAAGTGTAACTCCTATACAAAGAACAAAACATTGGACTCGCTAAAACTCGGATACGATCTTCACAGAGAATGTGGCTTGGCGCCGCCATTTTGTGAGGAAACTGGGAAAGGTATGAATTATTTGCGGACAAGCTATAGCTTTTTGTGTATAAGAGAAGCTGTTTGATGGCGAGGATTACCAAATTTTGCACATCTTCCTTTAAAATTTACCTTTTGACCTCTGTTCATGACCTACTTACTAAATTAAAAGACATAACTCATGTACAACTGTGTAGAACTTACCAAGACCTACATTTTGAGAGGTAACTTGTATCTCTACGACAATTTGTTTTACGGAACAATGGATATTTGAATTTACCCTAACCCTAAAATGGCCGTCAAAAGTCTTGGGCTTGAGGGTTCATGTAACATCCAAAATCAACTAGTGAGTCCCAGATAATATCATGTTAACAAGTCTTAAAATGAAGTACAGATGCAAACCTACTAGAAAAATGTTGTTTCGTCATTTCTAGGGGAAAGGGGGCGGGGGGAGGGGGGTGCACGGTGGGCCCCTCCGGCCAATAGACTATATACGGACATGCTGGAGTGGGGGAGGGGGAGTGTGGACGCTATTCCCTGCCAGCAGCATGTAGTTCCGTTTTGCATTTTATTATACCTGCTAGTGACATAATACCTTTTTTATGGTACCTGCAAGTGACAGATGGCCCGATTCAAACATAACTTGAGGAGTAGTTGGGGTGAAAATGGCACACAACGCGCCCCTCCGCCCAAACCAAACCAGCACTAAAAATGTGTGGTGGTGGTTGTGGGAGTCGGGGGACCCTGTAGCTACGCCGCTGATACTACATATATCGCTTTGTGACGTTCCGATCCGATTTTCAGTGGGCGAAACTTCTTGTATAAAAGTAATGTACGAGTTACAATTGTTCAGAACAATTATGTCTGTGGTTTCTTGGGCGTAACATTTAAGAAGACATGGATAATACTTTTATACAAGAAAATTGTTTCTAGAAAGGTTTTTATAATGCACTCGTAAGAGTCCTGAAAACCAACTCGAAAATTTCATCTTACATCCAGGTTAAAACGAATACTTTTGGTGCCTTGATCATTATGCATGCTGATCATTTTCTCATTATTCACTTTACTAGGAAAAAGTCAAACTGGCTAAAGCTTTGGCGAAGGCGAAAGCTAGAGGTGACATTGAGCTAGTAGCGATGGCACTGGACATAGCTGGAATCGGTATGCGAATACTAATAAGTAAATTTGTTAGTATGTTAAACAATCTTATAATTAAAGTTTTTTTGTAACTTGACAGATGTTTCTGTTTCTTTCATGGCAATAAGCACATTATCTTGCATTATCTTGCACTATCACTACCAGAATATTTCAATTTAGCTTAATATATCCTAAAAATGATTGGGGAAAATAAAATTTGATCATGTAAATTTGTTAATAAATAAATAAAAATAGTAGTTTCTCGTCCCAAATGCGCATCTTTTTTTTTGCTGCCGCCTCAAAAAAAATATTTTCTGTATTGATTTCTTGTTTACGACATCCCTTTTTTACAACATTATTATTATTATTAAACTTTATTGTCCCATCATAGGGAAATTCAATGGCCTCTGCACGAAAATACATTAGAATAAATATTAAATTTAAACACCACATTACTACACTTATATAAAATATTAAACATTACAAATAATACAAATACAGCTCACTTGTCAGTTGAAGTTAAAATTGAAATTGAAATTGTCGACGCCTCTCTAGAGCTTTGCATTGTACCACCTGATAGCGGCTGGCACAAAGAAATTGCTATATCTCTGTGTTCTAATTTTGCGTTGCAGGAGCCGGTTGCCTCTAACACTCCATTGGAATCTATTGACAAGTGGATGGGAACTATCGGCAAGAATACGCTGAAGTTTACTGCCCAACAAAGATTTAAACAACTCATCTGGGAATTTCTGTTGAAGACCAATAATCTTACTAGCTTGTTTGACCACAGACGTCAGTTTAGTTTGGTCTCTAGATCTCATGTTACCAAACACACAGATTAAACAGAAAGTAAGAACACTCTGTAAAACTGATTTATAAAACAATTGTAAAATTGTGCAGTCAACTCTAAATAATTTTAACTTCCGCAAAAAGAACAAACGTTGGTGCAACTTACTAAGCTTAGATTTGGCGCACAAGTCAAATTTCAATTGATCATCAATTTCGATTCCCAGATACTTGTAAGTGTGAACCCTTTCAACAACTACACCTTTGACACAGACTGGTGGACTGACATACTTACTCTTTTTTCGAAAGTCGATGATCATCTCTTTCGTTTTCTTTACATTGAGTTCTAAAAAATTATCATTACACCACTGGACAAAGTTAAAAACTTCATTCTTAAAAATGTCATGAGAGCCTTGATTACCATCTAAGAAGCCCACCAGAGCAGTGTCGTCAGCATACTTTATGATGTTATGATGTTGAGACTGAATTGTGCATTCATTTGTATACAGACTAAACAAAACAGGTGACAATACACACCCCTGGGGAGCCCCAGTGTATGTATACACAATCGGAGAAATTACTGAATTTAGTCTGACACATTGTCCCCTATTTAATAAAAAGTTGTTAATCCATGTGATGATTGTGGGGTGTACATTCAGATTGAGCAATTTTTGGATCAGAACATGTGGCTGAATGGTATTAAAAGCACTCGAGAAGTCCATGAAAATAATCTTAACATATGTACCGGTCTTCTCCAAGTGCTCATAAATACCATTCAGCAACACCAACACAGCATCATCCGTGGACCTGTTGGGACGATAAGCAAATTGATGCCCATCCAAAGACTGCTCAACATCTGGAAGAAGTCGACTTAAAATTATTTTCTCCAGACACTTCATAGGAACTGACGTCAGAGCTACTGGCCTCAAATCATTCATCCCTTCCCAAATAAGCCTATATTTCTGCCTTATCTCTTTTTTCAAAAACTATAAATTTCTTTTTATTTATACTTGGCTTAACTCGAATATCTGTGTCAATCTCAAATGTTTGTCAATATGGAAAAAAACTGCAACACAACATATATATCACCAGGAGGGAACCAGATGCCTGCTACAAGCGAGAAGTGTCCGGACCAAACCCCCGAAAAGTGCCCGGACCAAACCCCCGAAGAGACCTCCGGACAAACAACCGACATCGAGGAAATCCCGAAGGTAACATTCTTTATTTCTTCTGTAAAGATCTCCAGTAGTACAAAACAAATGATTTGCTCAGTTGTGTTCATCAATACAACACTCAGAGACGAGTTCTTCGAAAAAGAAAAAAAAAAAACATTTGTTTTCCGAAAGCCTGTACCATACATTGTAGGTCACGAGTCTGAATTTCATTATGCCCATAGGATTTTTCGCTCATCCCATTTTTTTTAAGCATATGGTTTTAGGCAGAAGTTGTTTTGTTTGTTTGTTTTGTGTTTTTGTGTGTGCGTGTGTATTTGCCTCCAATCGTGGACCTTCATAGCAATAATAAACACATTTAGGTAAAATAAGTTGGTGTCTTAAGAAAGAAAATTGTCTACAGTAAAGTAAAATTTAGTGTCATTAAAGAAATGTTTTTCTACAGTATAAGGTAAATCGAGTTAGGTCCACGAATGCCGGCAAATACAAGTATGGCAGTGTGTGTGCGTGTGTATTTGCCTGCAATCGTGGACCTTCATTGGAATACGCACCTTCAAACCGTGGACCCTCTACGAACGTGGACTGTCCACGGTTGTAAAAATGTGGTTCTCAAAACTACATAGGTTTTAGAACAAATTATGATTATAGTTGGTTCTCAAACCTTTGAGAACCAAGTTGGTTCTCAAACCTATATAGAACCAATAATATTTTGTTCTCAAACCTATATAGGTTTGAGAACCAACTATAATTATTATTGGTTCCCAAACCTCTATACATGGTGTCCCAGAAAAAACCAAACCGAGATTTATCGATGTTTAATAATATTTTTATCTCAATCTTGAATAATAAATGACACATATTTGGAAAGCTTAGTTCCTCATATTTTATTTGATACCACTCATATGATACATACTTCACGCATGAATGAATAAAGACAATATGAAGCAGGGCTCCCAAAAAGTCGTTTGCACAACGATACCTGAATTTCAAAGAAATAATCACATTTCTAAAAGGTTCATTTTCTGCCCTTTCGTATGATACATCAGTCGGGGAAAATGAGCCAGGGATGACAGAGATATCTGCATTTAAATATGGATTGAATTTCCATGGTTTTTTTAATCATTCGGTTTTTCACACCTGACCGATTTTTCGCATGAATGGATTCGGAGATGGTAACGTGTGCATTAAAAACGTGCGTGTTGAAAGCCCTGAAATTGCTTCATATTGTCTTTATTCATTAATGCCTGAAGTATGTATCATATGAGTGTTATCAAATGAAAGATGAGGAACTAAGCTTTCCAAATGTGTGTCATTTATTATTTAAGATTGAGATTAAAGTATGATTAAACTGGGTTTCGTTTTTTCTGGGACACCCTGTATAGGTTTATGAACCAATTATAGGAAAAGATTTATTTAATGACACCTAACTTATTTTACCTTAATAAATAGGTTTAACAAACCATCACAGGTTAGGTCACAAACCATTATAGGTTAGGTCACAGGGTTGACACCCTGTTCACTGTTTGGTACATGTTTTTTAAAGAAACAATTTACTAATTATTTCTAAATAGTTATTTTGAAATAATCGGTACAGCAAATTGGACGTGCCATGTGCTGGATTTGTGAGGGCTTGTGGTGGATTGACGGAGCATAACCAATATTGACGGAGCATAACAATTTTTCCCCACAAAATGGAGTTTGTTCTAATCTAACAATCATATTAAAAACAAGCTCCCCGAAATGCTGTTCATAAAAAGAAAACAGGAAATGTGCAATCCCCATTTTGGAAGTGGAGGTAAAAAGGCTGGTAAATTCTGGACTTTTGACGGTATCCCTGTAAGTATACCGATTGATAGCACAACAATTCAGAATGACTTTTAGTCACACTCTTTTAGCCACCCTAATACATTGTAAGCGGGGTCACCATTATCATCAAAGCCCGTGCCGTTGGGGGTATTGAGGCCACAGACTGTATGATCCTTCGCCAGCCGGGACGGTCGACGGCCAAGGTACGGTCCTGCTGGAGAGAGACGTTTAGCTGACGCAGGTCTGCCTCGACTACGTCCAACCATCTTGTTCTAGGTCGGCCACGGGTCCTTGCCAACCTGCGTCATCTGGGTCAAACTCGAAAATGAGTCTTGTGGGATGGTCGAGCGGGAGGCGGGAAATGTGTCCGAACCATCGCAGACGTCGCTGAGCCAGAACACGAACAATTGGAAGCTGCCCTGTCATACTACGGATCTCTTCGTTCTTCCTGCCCCCGGATCCCCAGGACACGTCGTTGTCCTCTGCTATCAAAGCCAGCCAGCCGCCGGGAACCGGAGGCAGACAATAGCCAGGTCTCAGATCTGTAGAGGTGTTGTATACTCGCATCTTGGTGGCCACGCTTATGCCACCAGAGGGGTCTCAAGAGGCTATCAAGAATGGCACTTGCCAGGGCGATCCTACGTGTGATCCAGGGGTTGATGTCATCCGAGGAGTAAATCTTACAGCCCGGGTAGACGAAGTCTTCGACGCACTCCGCTACCTAGCTGTTGACAGTTATAGACGTTGGGGGGTCGAGCTCGCGAACCACCATAACTTTGGTTTTATGCCAGCTGACCACCAGACCCAGCCTTGCAGCATCCTCTTCGTACACTTTCATTGTCTCAACCAGAGTGGGTATGTCTGCAGCAAAGAGGGCGGTGTCATCGGTATACTCCAGATCCGTTAGGCTATAATTGCCAAGGGGCACACCATCAATGCGCTGGCACACACATGTCATAAGATAGTCCAGCAGCGTGTTGAAAAGGTCTGGTATGGGGCAGCTGTACAACCCTGTCGGACGCCACTATCCAACTAGAACCAAATACTCCGCTCCATTGACGCATTAAGTATGGAGGAGCTGCAGAAGTCGGATAAGCTTAGGAGGGACATTTATGGTACGTAGAGCAAGCCAAAGGGCACTTCGATCGACGGAGTCAAAAGCCGCCATCAGGTCGATGAAAGAGATACAGAGGCATCGCTCATGACATAACTCTCTGGCCTTCTTAACCAATAGGCGAACGCTGCTGATATGATTGGTGATACTGTGTACAGCCATTAATCCGGCTTGCTGGGGGCGTCGGTGATGGTAGATGGCTGTCCAGGCACGGTCTATGATGGTGCTAGTGAACATTTTCCATGGGATGGACAGAAGCGTGATGCCACGGTGGTTACTGCATACAAGGGCATCGCCTTTCCTCTTCCAGAGTGGCAGGATCTTCGCTAGTCACCTGGAAGGGTCTGGGCTATCCAGGCCGCATTAATTACGTCCGTCAGCCATCGGGTCAAGGTATGGCGCTGTTTAGCAGCCGATTTTGTGCTAACGGAGGTTCCGGCTATTTCATGGAGACCGTAACCTTAAGCACTGGCAAACGTTTGCTAGCTTCAGAGTCAAAATTTGCTAAACACTAGTGACGCAACAATGCCTGTTTCGAAGCACGCGCCTGCTTAAGCACGCCGCGGCCGTGAAATAACCTTAAAGTTAGCACAACTTTTCTGCTACAGTAAGCACACGTTTTCAGTTAGCGCTTAAGCAGCGCCATGAAATTGGCCCCATATCTTAAGAGCTCGGCAGCGATATTACAAACCTCTGGAGCACGGCCAGTCTTCAGGCGCTTTATATGTCGTTTGACCTCCTCCACTGTAACAGAACTGTCCGTGCAAAGTGGAGAAGGCATAGGGTGTTCAGCGGCGTGCTGTAGATATGGATATGGCTGACGAGGCGGATATTGAGGACTTGTTGGAAATGCTCTTTCCAGCGCCCGAGGCACTCCTCCCTAGTGCACAAAATGTCTCCTTGGCTGTTCTTGACCTGCGTCATGGTTTTCCGAGGGCCTTCCCGCACATCGCGGATGATGCGATATATTGATGTGTTAGTTGTTCCGTGAAGGCCGCTTGCAGTTTCAGACCAGAAATGTTACCGATCAGCTCGGATGGAGCGATTTCTAAGGACACTAATCGAGCCCGAGGGCGCATCTCGATCAAGTCCAGTGACTCTTTGGAAAGCCAGGGTTTGCACTGTCTAGGACGGAAGCGTCCTATAGGGCGGCAGTTGCAGCAGCCACCACGTACGCTATCCCTGAAAATCTCCCAACCCCCAGAGGTCTCAGGGGTCAAGGCAGCATGGCGCCTGGTTATATCCTCGACAAAGGCAAGTTGAGTGGTCTCGTCTGTAAATCCTGCGACGTTAAAGTGCTTGGAGGACACTCCCCGGCGAATGGCGAAAGGACAGCCACCAATAAATTGTGGTCCATGTTGCCCAGCTGGGTGCTCCTGAAAACTGGACAGTTGATGACTGAGCTTCTCCAGCGTTTGGAGATGAGTATGAGGTCCAGAGCTCTCTTTGTATACCTGTCATTACTATACCATGTACAATTATGGTGGATGCAGCGCCAGGAAACCATGAGTCGGCAACACACAGTCTGGATGACTGGCAGAGGCTCAGTAGCCGCACACCGTTATCATCGGTTCTTTCGTCGGCATGCACCTTTCTCACAACAAATTGCAGCAGCATCTCTCACAATGGCGGCGTTGGCATCCGTCAGAACGAGACACGTGTCATATGGGGACGGCTGCAACCAGTGCCTGCAGCATAGAGTGGTATGAATCCTTGCCAGCAGCGTCAGCATTGTCCCTAGGGACGTAAATGTACGCCACAATCAGCTTGCCGTGGCCGGGAGGTGTCTAAGTCTTGCCAACAGACGGCGGTCGCTCATGGGCTAAGGGTGCGAAGCACGGAGGGACCTAAGACCAGAGCAACACCTGCACGGCCTTGAGTGTAATGTCCCGAAAGAACAGATGGTAATCCAACGACATTTCCCCAGAATCTGGCCATCGTGTCTCAGTGATGCCGCCTATGGACACCCCAATCGCTCCAGCTCACGAACCAGCAGTGATCCCTAGCCAGTCTGACGCAGAGTCAACACGTTTAATGTACCAATCCGAAGATCATTTCGTAAGTAAAACAAATCGATGTCTGGTGGACGGTCCGGGTCGACATACAGAAAAAAATCAGTCCGGCTTACATTCGCTGTGTCATTCGTAACAGAAGGGTTTCACCTGGCCGGTTTGTTGGGCCTGCGATGGCTAGGCGGTTGGTGGGAGTGCCACCTAAGACGAACCACCACGCCATTTAGTTGCATTTAGTCTAGCCCCTACCGCTCGACCTGTCCGGCCTGGCATAGCTCTGAGGGTCATCGGGACACGCAATACCCCCACAACTCTTGGGGGCGGGGTTGGCATTTTAATTTTTCCCGTGCACATCTGTTTGCGCTGATTCTCACGCAGGAAGATGACACAGGATCACGCCATTTGTTGGGGGCTTAAAGAGTTACAGGGACACACTGGTTTTAATTACTGTTTACATAATGTAGCGATCTAGCATCCTTGACAATAATTTTTCGAAGGTCGTTGTGAAAAGAAAATATCAAAATGTCACGTAATTAACTAGAAATGTATAAAATTAAAAAAAGAGACAAATGTTGGGCTTTACGCTTTACCAGCCGTCGCGATGTATTATGTATCATGTGTTTGTAAATAAAGGTGGCGTTCGATATGGGTCGACACGTGTTTAAACTCGTTTCCTTGTTTTCTAGAGGATTATGTTATATTGTAATTATAATCAAGAGTATCATCTTCTTTTATTTAATTACAGACCGTGTTCATTGTTAAAGTCAACGTGTAGCGACTGACTGACACAAATAGACAGCGATCTTATTTATTTTCCCTAACACCTTGCATGATCCCTCAGGTCAGCTCTGACTCAAGGAATTAACTCGAACGCAACCTTTTGGTGTCTTTATTAGCGCTCTCAATAGGTCTATGCTGTTTTTTCTTCGGATATTATTTATCGCCGCGAAGCGAAGACGCGAAAATCTGAGAGATTCTCTCGTCCGTATCAACACCCAGAAACCCTTCTTATGAAATCTGTTGGCAGATTTGTGTACCAATTGGAAAATACGGTATGTACATAGTGTTCGTACGACATTATTTTCCAACAACAAGAGAAACCAACCGCGATTGACAAAAGCAACTCGCACTTCGCGCTGGTTTCTACGCCTGGAAATAAAACTAACTCCAAGACCACGTGATTTATCGAAACCAGAATCTGGTTCCGATAAAAAAAATGCTCAAAAACTCCCAAATTTTGTGGTTTCTGTTCAGGTTCTCTTCAGTCTATTTCGGAAAGGCTTTCAGAATCATGTATGGGTCTATTTCGAGCCCAAAATAGCCCAACAAAGCCGGTGTGTCCCTTTAAGGGTACCAAGAAAACATTACTAATTGTGTACATTTTATTAAAGTTCCGAAACCAACATTATCATGATTTTGTTGCCACACCTTTGTGCATATTTATGTTCACCTAAAAACCAGGTAAACACGTCTAAATGAAATACGGAACCTGCTTATAGTGTTAAACAAGTATTGTTTTCACTTTTCAGGACCCCATGAAGGATGATTTAGCTGCGTACAAAAATTTCATCGGCCTTATGGTGGCAGAGGCGGAAAAGGATATCAAACGATTTCTAGAGCTTTCCCAGGTTAGATTTTAGCTTTGTTAAATGCCTTTTACCCCCGATAAAAGTAGGTATTATTTGGATTCATTATTTTTCTCACTTTTAACTTTTAAAACCACACGACTGTACAGTGCGTGGTCAACACTATTAGAACACATGGTCAAAAGAAAAGGCCTTTGTTTGTGTAGTGTATTATGGAATAATTTTATTAGAGAAAGAGCAGTGCATTAGAAATTATAATACAAAGAAGCACAGAAGGAAAAATACAATTATGTTCTAATAATTTGGACTAGTTCTTTTGAAATTATGCAGGCTGCATCTGGATTCCTTCAAGTATCGAAATTTCACACAAATCAGTAGAAAGTGATTAATCTGCACCTAGCAGCACTACTGTTAAATTGTGTGTGATTTCAAAGCGTAGCCATTCAGATGTAGCCTCATGTTGAAGTGATTATTTTCTCTTTCTAGAGTCCACATCAGTTTAAAAGATATACTACTGGTTGTTTAAGAAGTATTAGTCTACAGTTCCGTCAGACCATGTTAACAGGTGGACCTTAAAATGTTTGGAGATTATCTTGTTTTATCAGGAATTTTGTATTATCAGGAAAAATACAATAAAGAACAAAGGATTGGGACCTACATTGTTCTTGCTATGACCAGAATGTTGTGTTAATAAAGTGCTAAAAAATTTGGGTTCCATTATTTGCCTTTGTTTTTTCACCTAAGTAAACTCTGTATGGAGAGCATAGCAGGAGTATGTTTAATTGCTTACATTGTCTTTTTCATTTCATCACAGGACCCCTCCATAGCACGTGCCCCACTCGCCGAAGAAGAGGACTTCGATGAACCTTCGGAGGAGATGTCTTAACAAATGGCATATTAAATACAGATTTCATGATTTAAAAACGTTTAAAATAGGAACAACAGCATTACAGAACAAACAAATAATGTAGATAAACTGCCTTGTATAAATGTCAGCCACATAGCTGCAGTAATACTTCAGAAAACCTGAGAATTTAGTCTGATAATAGAACATGACAATGGGGCTGTTCACATCAGTGGCTTAATACAATACCAAAACGTCGCAGGCCACATAGTCTCCATGACAAAGCTCCAAAAGTTTTATTAAAATCTTCTTTTTTTTGACAAAACGTGCAAAATAATACACATCTTGTGTTATGAAATAACCAAACTTTGCGTGAGAAAAATGTTCAATGGGAGTCAAGGACGTCTCGGGTTCGATTCCTATAAGGCCATGACGTTTTTTTTTCCTTTTCTTTCATACAAAGTTTGGTTGTTTGCCTTCTTGTGGCCATCAGCTGCATCTAGCTAAATGTTCAATCTTTTGGCAGACAAGTTTGATTATTCCGACAGCGTCTGATGTGGTGTTTGATGCGCAGTCCACAGTGTCAGATTATTTTTGTCTAACGGACGACAGAGAAATATCTGTCGTGTCTGTCAGACAAACATCTTATAGTGTACACGTGCATTCAGTCTTGCACTCACTCAGGTGTGGTGCCAGCTGATCTAGCATTTTCCCATTTTCCATCTTAATAATCTGTCTTTTGAAATCTTTCTCTTTTGTGTTTGTGTACTTGTTTGTTCATGAATAGACGGCCGAAGTGAATACGTCACCTTTTGTTGGTTGCCTAGGCAATTGGATCTAAACTAAAATCACTCAACCGTGTCCCAGTGCTTTTCCAGTGGTACTTTTCCCGACGGCCATGATAGTTTAGATCCAATCGCCATGGCAACGCACGTCACACTTCGGCAGTCTATTGATCCTTTATGCCTGTTCGGTCTTGCACTCACTCAGGTGTGGTGCCAGCTGATCTAGCATTTTCCCATTTTCCATCTTAATAATCTGCCTTTGAAATCTTTTTCTTTTGTGATTGTTTACTTGTTTGTTCTTGAATTAATTATTGCATCCAGTCTTGCACTCACTCAGGTGTGGCGCAAGCTGATCTAGCATTTTCCCATTTTCCATCTTAATAATCTGTTCTTTGACACCTTTCTCTTGATAAATTGTTCATTGTTGATCTACACTATCAGATTTTTGTCCGACTACCGTGCCTGTCACACAAAAATGAGACTGTGTATCAAACACTACGAGACACTAATAAATTGTCATGCAGCAAACGCTTTCTTTTGTTTTGGTGACTGTAATATTCAGCTGATTTTAATGGAACTTTTTTGTCAATTTTGTGAACGTTCTAACCTCAAACCCTCGCTCCTTCTTTAAGCTTCACCCATGCCACCCCATCACAATAGGTTTGGGTTCCTTAGTAACTTGTAATGCCGTAAAGGTTAATATGCATTATTGTTTTTTACATCATTTGTTAAGAAACTGATAGGATTCGAATACACATCTCTATTCTTTCCCTCAAAATTTTTTCAAGTTTATAACAGTGGATGATGGAAATAATATAGTCTTAGCTCTGTATACATACACGTACAGTCTTTTTATCAGATCATAGAATTAAAACAAAACAATGACGTTTGTTTTATGTCAGCATTTAATTTAATGTGTTTCCACATTGTATTGCCAAATACGCTGTTCAAGCTGACGTGTTATACTGGTACCAACAATTGTCCGTTTTTAACTCGTATCCACTTTCTATAGACAATAAAATAACTTCGTACTCACTACTCCGATGAACACTTCATATAACTTTAATTGGTGTCCCAAGAATTACAGTCTATCAATGACGTTATTGCAATGGTAAACTTGACGTAAATGACGCAGTTAAAAACCTTCCTAGCCAATCCTAGGTAACGCTCAATTTGCCGAATCTCGAAGCGCCCAATACTATAGTGCAATAAAAACAAGAGAAGGCGCTCCATAGCTCGGACGGTCGGGAAATAGCACTTACATATCCCGGCCCCTAATTGTCTTGAGTAGTTACGTGACAATTACATTTTAAGTGTCAATTTCAAATAAAATGCACCTAGCATATATACCTTTAACTAAAACATTTGAATTTCTAACACCAAACACCAAACACCAGGGTCCTATTTTATAAAGCCCACTAAGAAACATTCCTAAATGAACATTCTTAACTCATGTTTCGATTTTATTGTTCCTAAATCCACTTAAGAATGTTTTTAACTTTTATGAAAAAGGACCCAGGTTAGTCTTATTACAAGGTGCGCAACCTCTTTAAACAACAATTTAAACAACAATTGTAAGTCATTGACACAATCTTGTAAATGTTTCCTAATATAGGCAAAAGGTGGGTGAATTAAGCCACTAATTAACTAAGTGTCCGGTATCACTTATAAATCCTTAACTAGAGCTTACGAAATGTTTGAGATAAAATATAACAATGGCATGTGGGATTTACCCAACAATGAGTGTGTGACATTAAGATTGGCTGTGCAAGGAAAACGATTTTGTTTTGTTTTAATAGGAACACTTTAACAACGTTAATTTTTTAACCAATGAAGATTAAGCACAAACTTGTCACGAATTCCTTGCGTGCTAACAGGAATAACAACTTTCTCAACAAAGCGAAAAACATAAAAAATGTAAACTTGGTCGAAAATTAAGTACGCGACATTTGACCTTGCCAGCATTTGCCACACAGTCATATTGGATGCCTGAAAGTGAAAACTCGCAGATTCCAAGGTCGAATGCATCATCAAGTTCGCTTATCCAAATCAACTGTCTCACTGTTCTTGTACACGTGCGGATTGGCATGAACTCAACTAGGACAAGTCATTGCCGCCTCTACGTCTAGGTAGACCTTGCTTCTGGTCGCCACATCTGGATCTTGATTGCTCTTCGGCTCAGATAAAACATATAATTCCACGTGGGCTCCATCCTTCAGTTTGTAGGGGTACGGTGCACATTGCAACAATTTAAGTGGTAGTTTGGCAACTGTAGTCTAGGGACATTTCCTTCCCCAAGACCCGACCCGGTTTAGGCGCCTCGAATCGCCCTGGAACACTGCAACACAGTAGCCAACTCCACTTATTGTAACATGTTCACTGCATTTAGGGAAACTCGACATTCACGTTGTGCCGCTAGTGGATTGATCTTGTCAACACGGATGACTTTGTACGTATTAACTCTTCCCATTTTGTCTGGCATTGTGTTTATGGGTAATTCCCAAAATTAGGGGTCCAAATTGTTTGGTGTCCCAGTTACGTACGACACCCTCTGCTTCAAAAATCACCACTTATAACCACAAATTCTCAGTAATGGAATGTGGCCTATGATTATAGGGGGGCACCATAATTTTCTTCAATATTTAGTTTTCTGATTCTTGAAAAATATTCAAAACAAAAGACCATAAAGGCTTATAATTTCTTCCAATGTATTGAATAGGAATTTGGTGCCCCGGGTTACCTACGCCAATGAACATTGGCTGTAGAATCATTTTTCATTAACTTTGGTGCCATATCTACACACAAAGATTCAATTTGATTGGCATTTGTTCAAATAAAAATCATTATTTTCTACTGGGAAACCACTTTCAATCATTAAAAACACTTGGAAATCTCAAAAAGCATGTCACACTTTTTGGACCCCTAATTTTGGGAATCACCCTTATCACCCTTCCGATGGTCCAGGTGTCTTGGTTGTGAGCCGTCTAGGACGAGAACTACGTCTCCCGTTTTGAAGTTGGCCCTTAGTCGAACCCGGTGTGTACCTTTAAGTTGTACGGGAAACTTATAAGTTATACGGTGCACGCAGGATTTCCCGATCTGCGTCATCTTGGTAAAGGAACGAAACCCTGTGGTCGCCATATCTGCTGTACCTGCAAATATATTGCGGATGACATCACGCACATCAAGGGTCCTTCAGGAACTATCTACATCAACTAGCCTTTCACCTGCACATATACCAACGTGATTTATGCCATCATCTGCAAAAAAATGTTAGAATATCTACATCGGCGAGACCAAAAACAAACTTTCCATCAGATTCTCTGCACACCTTAGATCCATCAAGAAGAAGAAAAATATGCCAGTTGCTAACCACTTCAACTCAGATACGCACAGTTTGGATGACCTCTCCGTCACTGTTGTCATCTCGACGGATAGCAACACAGATCGCAACGTCACGCATGTGAACAACGAGTCATCCACCAACTTGGAACTCTGAGGCCTAAAGGGATGAACATCATGTTTAATGCATATAAATAACTTTCTTACCTGTTAACTTTTTCATTTAGTTGGTGTTTACATAGGATGTTTGTGTGCCCCGCCTCTCACCCCACTCCCTTTGGCATTCTAAATTTAAAAACATATCTAAAGAAAAAAATATCAAAATAAAAGAAAAGAAAGAGAAATAAATACACAGATAGTAATAAGAATTAAATTGCAAGAGGTAGGCCCTATCATATTTTAACAAACAAACAAACAGCCCGACAAATAAACATACAAAAAAGCCCTTAGATAAACATTAAGGAGGACGAAGTTAGTAATGCCCGAAGTAGTAATTTCCCAGGTTTTGAATAAATGTGACCAAGCTATAAAGAATGCTGTTTGAAACTTCTTGAGGAAGAGTGTCCCAGACGCGAGGAAATCTAACAAACATGACTGGTGGAAAGCATTGGTACGTGCTGACTGGTGGGATAATGTAACTAAGTCTGTGTGACGTGCATTAACACTAAGATAATTTAGAACAGGGATGTCAAAATTGTGGTACAAACATTTTACAACAAACACAATGGAAAGAAAATTTAACCTAGTCTGGTGCAACGGTCGGAGTATAAATGCTGATTTATAAACATTTGTCTTATTTTAATTTAGTTTCTAAAAGTTTGTATTTAATATAATTGATAGAACCTAGTCTGGTGCAACGGTCGGAGTATAAATGCTGATTTATAAACATTTGTCTTATTTTAATTTAGTTTCTAAAAGTTTGTATTTTATATAATTGATAGAAGTTTAATTATGTCTTTCATTTCACATTACACTATTGCATACTAGTATACACTCAAGCTGTACAACTCTACACCTGTAGAGGGCGCTATGCAAGTACATTGACCAATTCATGTTTATTTATTTATTTATTTATTCCATTTATTTACCCAGGGTGTGCCCAAACAGTTTACAAAAACTGGTTTACATTGGGGCCCTGCAAACACACATAGAACAAATATACTAAATTGAACAACTTCATAATTACTAACAAACTGGAATAAGATACATTTGTACAACAACTACAACATCAAAAAACTAATGGTTACAGAAGAACAACATCACAAGTAATTATTATACATGCATGTGACACTAAAATTTACGCTAATTACGGGAAGGGCGAAAAACCCGCAAAAAACTCTTTTTAAGAGAAAACAAAAATTGGAAAATTGGAAAATTCCCCTCCGGCTCCAAAATTAAAGTTTGATTTTATGGCAACCAAGTCATACGACTCCGTAAATTAGCATTTCTCACTTGAAGTTGATGTGAATATTATGTGTATGTTTGGCGAAGTGCCGATTTGAATGAGCTCAAAGAAGACATAGTTATAAGGTGTGCACTAAGGCTGTTCTAAATTGCGGCGCCAGTTACAGCAAAACTCGAGGCGTAAGACCCCTTTCGTGCAAAGGGAATTGTTAGTGTCTTTTCGGCAGATTGACGAGTTTCTCGAGTTTGTACGTAAGGTGTAAATAGACTTGCCATATACTGCGGGGCCAAGAAATTGATGCTTTTAAAGACAAATATAGCTTTCTTGTATTTAACTCTCTCTGGATAGGCAAGCCAGTCGAGCTTTTTAAACATGTCAGCTGATGGCGTTAGGAAATCGCATTTCAGTATTATTCTGGCTGCACGTTTGAGGCATTTGTTCAAAACATTGTTATGAGATGCGTAACGGTCACCCCATACTGTGCAACAATAATCTAGACTAGGCATGACTAAGCTTAACATAAGGGTGTTCATGTGCTGTTGAGTTACACAGTCGCGTATTCTTTTTAACGTAGCTAATTTCGAGAAAACTGTCTTCTTTACATATTCGACATGTTGGTTCCAACTTAAGGTTTCGTCAATAATAACACCCAAGCATTTAAACGATTTAACGTTATGCACTTGATCATTATTAATGTGTACTCTGAGCTCATGCGCTGAGGTCATATGTATATACAAGAAACAATAATGGGCCCAGAATTGATCCTTGTGGTACACCGACACTTATAGGCAAGGATTTTGATATATGTTTACTAATATTAACGGTTTGACTGCGATCACTGAGATAGGACTTAAACCAGTTTATTACCGAGATCGACATGTTCAGCTTTTCTAATTTTTCTAAAAGAATTTTATGGTCAACGCAGTCAAATGCCTTACTGAAATCTAGGAAAATTGTTCCGGTCATTCTCCCGTGATCCATAGCTTGAAGACACTCGTTTGTTAAATCGTTTAGTGTACTTTCTGTCGAGTGCAAAGGCCGAAATCCAGATTGACAAACAGGAATGAAATTATTTTCATCAAGGTACGAGTACATGTTCGAGTGTATCC
Organism: Henricia sp. BOLD:AAB3569; assembly: GCA_037783545.1. Classification (NCBI taxonomy): domain Eukaryota; kingdom Metazoa; phylum Echinodermata; class Asteroidea; order Spinulosida; family Echinasteridae; genus Henricia; species Henricia sp. BOLD:AAB3569. The sequence goes on along the minus strand of JBBELK010000267.1, from coordinate 1,161,319 downwards.
ATCTTTCTAGGATTTTAGAGATAATCGGCAAGATTGATATAGGTCGGTAATTACATGCGTTGCACTTATCACCTCCTTTATGAATAGGTGTAACTGAAGCATTTTTCCATGCCTTGGGATACTGTTCATTTATTATGGAGAGGTTAAATATATGCGTTAAAGACTTAGTAATAAAAGGTGCAGCCATTTTAATCATATTAACGCTAATACCATCTGGGCCTGTTGCTTTCCCAATCGACAAAGATGCAATTTGCTTTTTGACAAACTCTTCTGGGATACTAGCAGGGGCGGATCCAGGAATTTTTCCAGGAGGGGGTTTTGCCACCAGGGAGGGGTTTTGCCTATCAGATGTTTATGTCTGCTTGTTTCGGACAGGCGGACACGAAAAAAATGCATTACATTATTTTTTTGGTGTCGGAGCAGGGGGGGGGGGGGGGGGGGGGGGGGGGGGGGGGGGGGGGGGGGGGAGTTTGACCCCCAAAACCCCCCCTCTGGATCCGCGCCTGACTAGGTAGAGAACAATGTTCGTAATCTGGTGAAGAAACAAGAGAATGGTCGTGAGAATCATCGGCCTCATTTGAACTTGTCTGATTCTCAGCGGCCATACGTACACCAATTGTTGAAAAATATTCATTGAAATTATTTGCGATGTCGGTAGGGTCATCAACATATTCTCCGTTTGAGGAGATGATTGAACTTGGGACACATTTTTGTTTATTGGGAAGGACTTCTTTAAGTTTCTTCCACAAGAGTGATGAGTTATCTTTATTTTCCTCAATTGCCGAAGTGAAATATTCGCTTTTCTTTTGTCAAACTTTGTTAGTAACATAATTTCTTAACTTTTTGTACATATCCCAATTTGTCGATGAGCGCGACTTTTTAGCTACACTATTGATCTGATTTTTAGTACGCATCCCGATCTTGTTAGCGCATGCGGAGTGTTGCAAACCCTCATAAGTGATCATTACGGCATACATAATTGGAAAACGTCTCGCAAAGGGTGTCGTTTAATTAATTTTCGACGCCTGAAGGATATTGATACCGAAACGTTTCACAATGACCTCGGCAATGCTCCATGGGAGTATGTTATAAACTGTCAACATGTTGACGAAGCGTGGTTTATCTGGCACTCGATTTTTATGGCTGTTATTAACCACCATGCTCCAATCAAGTCCAAGCGTGCTCGAAGCGGCACCATACCATGGCTTGATGGAGAATTGCTCCAACTAATGCGCCAACGAGATCGTGCACATAGTTGTTTGGGTGAACTGCGTGACTCGAGTTGGTTCTTGTATTAACTGCTCCATTTGGAAGAGATTCATGCAAGAGAGTATAGGATTGGGTGCATTAACATCCGCTGCATCACTGTTAAAGTCACCGAGTACAATCATTTCTTTAAATTCACAGGACGCCTTTTCAGTAATATCGGTTAGGTTATCTAAAAACTCGACAGTACTCGACGGTGGTCTATAAACAGAACTCATAAGTACTGGCTGTCTTTGCTTACACCTAATTTCGACCCAAATACATTCGACATCATCATGTTCAAGATCACATCGGCGAGTAAAATTTAGCGTGTCTCTAATATACATGGCTACCCCGCCACCGTGGCGATTTCTGTCTTTTCTAACAATAGAATACCCAGGCAGTGCGATCTCGCCGTCAGAAATCGTGCCGTCACAGAAAGTTTCATTTAGACACATAACATCAAATGGTTTTCTTGAGAACAGTATCTTAAATTGGTCAAAATTAAGGTGAGCATAAGAAAAGTCCCCGTCTCTATGGCTATGTATGATACCATCTTTTAGGCTTACATTTGACCCCTGCTTTGTGGATTTAGAAGTTGTCTGACCTCCTGGAGATACTGTATCCATTCCTGGTTCGGAGTGCGGGGGTGAGGGACTCTCATCCCGTGATGTGGGATGTATGGGTGATGTGGGATGTATGGGTGGTTCCGGGTGGGTTGACGTTGTGTCTGCGGACGGTACTGGTTTGCCTTCCGAAAATCCATTTGTGTATTTTCCGTAGCCGGTTTCTTGAGGGCGTCGGAATACAACCCCCCGTCGACAGCATGTGGCCGTTTCGGTGGTCCGTAGATGTGCCGAATGATGTTTTTGGCGAGAATACACACACCCTGGGAATTCAGATGTACGCCGTCTGTCACAAGATGGTTCGGCGTTATCCCCCCATTGTCGATGAACCCCCATTTGTTACACTCCGCGGTGCGTTTTAAATGTGGTATTGAGCTGAGACTGTCTTTTATTGTAGTGTGGTACTCAAGGTGCACATGCAAAAATGTATTAGTTACTAAAAGGGTTAATGGCCATTTTAACAAAGCTGATGGGTATAATGTTTCCTAAGGATCTGTCATCCCGGGAATAATTCAATAAAAGAAATCCAGCAACAAAATGTCTTGGGTCAGTTTACTCAATGTGTTGAAAAGGTCAAATGATTGGTGAATTTGGCAGTACTTATACACACAAGTCACTACATGATTATAGTTTTCTGTGAAAGTATAAGTTGCTTTCAGGACGCCGTTCTGTTATACAATACTGTACAGCAAATCATTTCTTTCCGATATGTGGGGGGCGCTGGTACTCGTAAGCTGATTGGAAGGTAAATCACAGAGTGCGCCGAAAAAAATGTTAGCAGCTGGACGTATACTTTTGTTTCAGTATGGCATATGTGGACTGAAAACCAGTCTAGCCCTTTGTGAGGTAAATAATGCCCGACGCGCAAAAGTCACTTTCAACCAGTCACAACGCGCTGCCACCTGATGCGCGTATACGCGTAGCTATAGCGCAAACAGTTTTTGTTTATTTGTTTATTTACTCCCACGATTTCACGAAAGCCAGTGAAAGCCGGACGTTCGTTTTTGTTTCTCTTGCTCCCTCGCTTTTGTTTCCAATTCTCTCGCGGTAATTTTGCACAAGGAAATTATTATAAATTGCTGATTTGAACACCGTGACATCAGTAACCATGTGCTGCTGGCCGATATCCAAAAAGCGCAAGGAGCGCGAATCTGGTGGTAAGTTTTCGATAATTTTTCGTCAAATATTTTTACCCAAGAAATACAGAAAAAAGGTTTGTTTTTTACTTGTCGTGAGGCCCTGTACTCAGTGCCAATGGCACATTTTCTTGCTATGTTGACGTAAGCCTAAAACTTAAAAATTTATTTTCTTGATTTAGCATGTATAGGGTAGATTATTTATTGAGTTTCTTATTGGCGAGCTATAAGTATAAAACAAATATTCAAGCGGGTGAGGGTTGGAGGTAGGCATGCTACGGGTGATAGGACGGTTTACCGAGTGTGGGTGGGGCGTTTGGGGTTGGCAAGGTTGGGATTGGGGTGCAGGTGACGGGGTGGAGGTTCGGCGTGGGGGTGTATGAGGGTCGTGATGTGGGCGAGCGGGTGGGGATGGAGGTTAGGGCGACGTGCGTGGAGGTCGGGGTGGGTGACGGGGGTGGGGGCGTGGGCGGTGACGGATCGGGGAGGCGGGTAACGGGCCAGGGGTGGGCATGACAGGGTGCGATATGTTTTTCGCAGTTGAGCGAGCATTGCCTCTGATTGGTTTAACCCCATGCATATGTTGCATACTGATGTGTTTTGTCGATAGCTACCTCAACATAACCCCACACCATACGTCCACACTCTTTCCTCAATTAACAGTGAAAAAAATGAATACGACTCAAAGGGGGTGGTGGGGTTGGGGGTGGGGGAAGGGGGAGGGGATAGGGGGTGGGGGGTATGGGTGGGGGGAGGGGGGTGGGGGGAGGGGGGTGGGGAGGAGGGGGTGGGGTTGGGGGGGGGGGGGTGATGGTGGGGTTTATATCCATGGTAACACCACATGGATGTGTCCAAGATGCTGCTTTCTGTAAGAAATAGACAACTGAATTTACATTTTTTAAAATTTGATTTACCCTGCTCTTTAAGGACATTTAAAGGGCCTGAATGGTATTTTTGTTCAATGAAATATATGCTGCATTGAACAGCTCCATTCATTTACAGTAATACAAATCTTACTTGGAAGTTGTTTCAGGGGTTAAAATCAAGGATTTTGATTTTTATACCTAATGCAAAAATATACATATTCATGAGCAAGGTTGTGATGTCACATTAGGCAAACACAGGAAAATCTCATTCAACTGTGCACAAAAGATTTCTATTTTTTTTTTCCAACTTGCTGAAACTTGTGTGACCCATGATGATTGTTTGGGTTTCCTTTACATGTTGCCCTTGTTAGCCATGCGAAAAAGAAAAATAAAGTCTAGAAACTGCAGCAATTTTCCACAATTTCAGTTTGAAGTTTTAATATGTTTTTTCTTTGCTTTTCTGTTGTGTGTTCCTATTAAGTGAATGCCCAAAAAGCCCTCTTTCTGTGAATTTCTCTGAAGAAATTTTCAAAGTTGAAAAGTGACCAATTGTTTTTTTCATGGGGCATCAAAATGAAAATTATTGTTTCTAAACAAGTAGTCGTTCATATGCAGCAAAAACTGTACATAAAGTTATTTAACATTTCAGGCCCTTTAATGCAAAAGTAATATACAATGAATTTTTTGTTAATTCACAGAACAAGACCAAAAGAAAAAGAAGTCATCCTGGTTTGCCAGGAGAGCTTTAAAGAAGGAAAATAAGGTTAGTCAAACTTATTGAGGATCAATTGTACTGAGAATAAGAATTGGAAACAGGATAAAAAGTAATAAGGATACATATATATATCTTGATGTTGAGGGGTAGCCAAATTCTGCGTAAAATAAACTGAGCTTAATTTTCATATTCGAGCAAGACTGAAAAGAGGTTGCCTGTAAAGTCGTTAATTTAAAAGAAGAATTATAGTGAAGAAACAAACGACATTTTCCTAAACAAGTGTAACTCCTATACGAAGAACAAAACATTGGACTCGCTAAAACTCGGATACGACCCTCACAGAGAATATAGCTTAGCGCCGCCATTTTGTAAGGAAACTGGGAAAGGTGTGAAATATTTGCAGACAAGCTACAGCGTAGCAACAGGGGCGCCCCACAATTTCCAGTGCACCATCCCCCTACCCCCCATCACCACAAATTTCCAGTGGCCCGCCAGAAATTTCCGGTGCCTCCCACGAAAAAAATCCACTACGTGAATTGGCCTGAAAAAGGCAAGGAATAGTGGGAAAAATGGATCGTTGAAAACGATACAACTATCTGTAAGTGACTGAATGTCTGCTTAGAGTGATTTATGCCCTGATTATACATGCATAAGTATCTATGTATATCAAATTGAAAAGAAATTATGTCAACAGCCCCCCCCCCCCCCCCCCCACCTCCTCCTCCTCCTCCTTAGCCCCAGCCAACTTTGACATGGCTGGTTAAATTGTTCTGTAGGCCACTGCGCGCCCCCCGCTCCCCACCCCCCGAAAAAAAACGTAATGGGAACATTCCCACATGGGGCCCATATTGGCACCATATGGGCAAGTATAAGGGCCCCATATGGGTCCCGTATGGGCTGCACCCAACGCCCATGTTGGGCCCATGTGGGTCAACCATTGTTCTCCTGCCCAGATCATTCCCACATGGGACCCACATGGGACCCCCAATGACAAATGCCTGGCTATATACGCCGCTGTATAAGTACAGAGAAACCTTTTGCAAAAAGGGGCCCACCGTGCACAACCCCGCCATCACCCCCGCCCCCCCCGCCCCCACCCCCACCCTAGAATTGACGAAACAACCATTTTCTAGTAGGGGTGTATCTGTACTTCCTTTTGAGACTTGATAACATGAGATTAACTGGGACTCACCACTTGATTTTGGATGTTCCATAAACCCTCAAGCCCAAGACTTTTGACCATTTTAGGGTTGGGGAAAATCAAATATCCATTGTTCCGTCAAAAAAGATACAAGTTACCCCTCAAAATGTAGGTCCTGGTGAGTTCTACACAGTGGTACATTAGTTATGTCTTTTAATTTAGTAAGTAGGTCAACAGGGGTAAAAAAGGTAAATTTTAAAGGGAGTTGTGCACAATTTGGTAATGCTCGCCATCAAAATGTACGTGTAAATTAATAAAGTTTTACTATAACATGATATTTTTCTGTCTCATAGTATTTTATTCGCCATATAAATGTGGGGATTTGAAAATATTTGATGCGCTCCTTTAATTGGTTCAGCCTGGCATCGAAAGTCCCTTTAATTTAAAGGGCCCGGGCGCGCGTGCGCGAAGCGCCTAACAACACTGCCAATTAACTAACAACAACGCCTATTGTCATACGCCGCCGGAAAATAGTGCTCCATTTGGTTTGTTTATACGCCCATTAATTTACGTTTTGTGTCAATTTTTTTAATTGTTCTTTATTACGGTAAACCCGGGACAATGTTAAACTACTTGATCCTAGACCATACATTCTTTCTTAACCTCTTGGTTTTAGTTGTTTACATAAACAACGCGCAATGATACATGAGTTCCACGTATTCGATCTTTTCGTAGCGTCACTTTCGAAGAGCCACATCAAACTCTCTGCGCCATCCCTTTGGCAGAGAAAAAAGCTGACATGATAGGCTAGGCTACACCGTATATATGGTGTAGGGCACCCGAGCCCGGAGTATTGGTTTTTTTCTTCTTATTATGGACCAATAAACGAGGATCTGATGAGCAGACGAATATCATCTCTTGACTTGTGTTGCCATCCATGATTGTCTCTCTCCTATTCTGGGAAAACTTCCTCATCCGTTGTCTCGCCCACAACAAACCTCAGCCCCGGGGCCTTACTACAAAGTGGCGTCGTAGGCAGGATAGGAGAGCAGAATTCGACGCAAGGATAAGGTTGGCCTGCATGTAAAATAATTAATACAGTGAAACCTGCTCTTCAGGCCACCTCTATAAAGAGGCCACCTGTCTAAAGTGGCCATATTTGTTTGTACACAAACATATGGAGGTGGAACCTTGATATTAGGGCCCCTCTCTAACGCGGCCAGTGGCCAGGTCACTAGGATTTTTGTGTACAATTCTATGGCAGTTGAACCTGGATAATCTGGCCACACACAGTAAATTGCCTCAATTAATCAAGCTACTCAGGGAAATGTTATGAGAAGCTTTTTAAAAAATTCAAAAACTGAATTTTTAAAAACTGTTTAATGAGGAAACCTTTCATACACTTCACTTTTAGCAGTTTTTCAACTATAGACATGCACTGTGGTATGTTTTTTATGTTTGAATATTCCTACATGTGTACGCTAAACCTCTATATAAGGGCCACCTTCTTATACTGGCCACATTTTGTCGGTCCCTTGGGTGGCCACTATATACAAGTTTCACTGTACCCCAATACTCGTATTGTGCTTTTTGCATTTTTTGGCTCAGTAAAATTGCCAGAATAATATCAGATGTCACTGTAGTTGTGTGATCATGAATAGTTTCAATGAATGACATTTTTACCGTAGTATTTTAGGTGAATTTGTCTGACACTGACAGCTTTAAATGGCTGTAGGCTCTGACAGAATACTGTACCGGCATGTATTGTGAGTGTGTGGCATTATTCAAATTATTAGATGTGCCTCCGGCTCCCTAAAATAGCGGAAGATTTGACTGACCATTTTTTTATTCACATGAACTTGAAGCCTGGGTTGTACGAACTTTATTGATTTGATGATTGGGAAATATGCTTTTTCATTGGCAGTGTGATTTGTATTGAATTTATTATTGTATTACATTGTATTATATTGTGGTGCGTTGTTGAACACTGTACGTAAACTTGCTCTAGTCCACTGAGTAGTTACAAACCTTGCAGTATCTTATATTAGCCATGGCGATGAATGAAGGTCTTGTAGAATTACTGGCCAAATCCAATGAGGCTTTAGCTGCAACTCTTGCTGGTGCACTTCAGAATATTAAGATTACGCGCAGCCTAAAGATTAGCGTGTCGAAATTTTCAGGCCCACCAAAGAAACCTGGGGATTTAACTATCAATGAATGGCTTGAAGAGTTTAGTGAGTACTGTAGGCAGTTAGGGCTTGGTGAAGATGAACAATTGGGTGATATCATTGACCATCTTAGTGGTGTCGCAAAAGAAGAGGTATTATGCGCCCCTGTAGAGGAACGAAACACGTACGGAAAAATAGTGGCCCTCCTCCAGATTCGTTTTGGGCCCTTAGAAACCGTTTCTTCGATTACAAATGTAATTTCGTTCGGTTGAACGGCGTGAATTAGAACGAAATTTAGTTCTCAATACGTTGGATCACTCCGCTATACGCGGATGTGGAATGATGTGAAAGGGCCAGGAGGTATAAAAGGGCCTACGGTTGTAAGGTCAGGTATCTGCTCCGACAGGCAACGCAACGATCACACCTATTTTTCCACAATGGCAACTCATTCAAGCGATCAGGCACTATTACCACGCCAGAACAGTTAATGCACGCTTTTCAAACGACAACAGCTGGATTGGAACGTGCATTCAAGGAATCGTGTGCCACATTGAAAAACGAGCTTTTTCAACACCAATCTCAAACAAAGGATGCACTATGCCAGCAAATCAAGCAGAATTCAAACAAGAAATGGCGTAAAGAAGGCAACAAGCGTCAGTTCGAATTTAACGCGGAGATTCTGGAAAGCCTTGCCGACGCTTCAGAAGCGATTAAGATTGGGGATCTCGCAGTTTGTGGTTCCCACATCAGCCAAGCTGTTAAACATCTGACCAATCGTCAAAAACTGATCCGCTTGGCAGACACCAGTGAGGCAGGATGGCAGACGGTACAAGAGTACAAGACGAACGAGCTAGCCTCGAACTCTGATGATGAACGCCGTATCAACAGGGCCGAGTCCAAGGCCCTGAAGAAGTTGAAGCTCAGGTCGAAGACAACCCGCGGCAGTGCTCGTTTTCGCCCCTTTTCCACTTCCCCGTTTCGTTTCTACAACAACCGATACGGCAACGGGCGTACAGCCACGGCCCAACATGGCGCCCAGCTCAGGCCAGACATCAAGCATGGAGTCTGCTTTGCTTGCGGCACCAGTGGCCATTGGAGAAAGGAATGTCCTTTCGGTCGCCAACGAAGCTCCGCCCTCCCAACGCCATACATCAACTCGGCCAAAGACACAAGGCCAACATAAAGGCGAGGATCGACAGAACCGGGAACAAAAGATGTCGCAAAGGGACAACACTTTTCAAGATGAGTATTTAAAACCTATGTCAGATCATTTTGAATGGGAACAGGGCGATCAAGGCAAGCTTATCAAAGGCAGGTTAAAGGAAAATTTCAGTTTTTGGCAAAAAGTTTGCTTCAATGATTTTATTTTGGATACGATCAGAAGTGGCTACAAAATTCCATTCATTTCTTTACCAGAACCCTCCGTTACTTACAACAATAAATCTGCTATAACCAACGCTATTTTTGTAACAGAGGCCATTGAAAAGCTCCTACAGGAAGGTCGAATTCAAGTATGCGAACACAAACCTATTGTAGTTAACCCATTGTCAGTAACCACCCAGGCATCTGGTAAGAAAAGGTTAATTTTGGATCTCCGGAAAGTTAACCTGCACATTTGGAAGCAGTCGGTTAAATACGAGGATCTTAAAACAGCTCGCCTTTATCTTGAAAAGGGTACGTTCCTATTCAATTTTGATTTGAAAAGCGGTTACCACCACATAGAAGTATTCCACGAGCACACAGATTATCTTGGCTTTTCATGGGAATTCCAATCTTGTACAAAGTATTTCAAATTCCTCGTCTTACCTTTTGGCCTAAGTTCTGCCCCGTACATTTTCACTAAGGTTATGAGAGCTCTTGTTAAAAAATGGCGCTCGGAAGGCAAGAAAATCGTGGTTTATCTAGACGACGGTCTTGGAATCGGGAATTCAATGTTCGAAGCTAAAGCGCATGCGCAATCCATTCACGCGGACTTGGATAATGCGGGCTTCATTTCCAACGCAGAAAAACCGAATTGGGAGCCCAGTCAGGCCTGTCAATGGCTTGGTTTTGTACTTGACACGTTAGACGGTGTTACGGCCTGTACAATCGAAAACTGTACGTATTAAAGACCAAGTACAAAAAGCAAACGCAGTTAATTCAATGCAGGTTCGTGCCATGGCGAGCATAATAGGACAGATTATAGCTATGGCCCCAGCGCTTGGAAACATTACCAGACTAATGACCAGAGCTATGATATCCATAGTTCAGTCAGCAGCTTCATGGCATGACACAATAGAAATCACACATGAAGCTCACAGAGAACTGGAATTTTGGAACCAAAATATCCTACAATTGAAACCGGTTCCTATGAAAACATATTTTTTCTTTCAAAGAGTCGTGTTCTCCGATGCCAGCGGCCTCGGTGCAGGAGGTTACATTGTGGAGGTAAATAATGCAATTTCACACGGTGCATGGGATAACTACCAAAAGTGTAAAAGTTCCACCTGGCGTGAGCTCCAAGCAGTACTAATCGTATTGGAAAGTTTTGTATCACTTTTAGCAGGTACTAGTGTGAAATGGTTTACTGACAGCCAAAATGTTGTACGCATTATTGAAACGGGTAGCGGTAACGGTGAATTACATGCAATTGCATATTCCATATATTGCTTGTGCATTGAGTACGGTATATCTTTGCATATCGATTGGATCCCTCGATCTTTAAACGAAAAGGCCGACTGCCTAAGTAGAATTGTAGATTATGATGACTGGGCTATTGCGCATCCGCTATTCATGAGGTTCGATTATATTTGGGGACCTCACACTATAGACAGGTTTGCGAACAACAACAACAACAAATTAGTTCGTTTCAATTCTCGCTTTTGGAATCCTGGTACAGAAGCAGTAGATGCGTTTACACAAAACTGGTTAGGAGAGAACAATTGACTCGTGCCCCCAATTTCACTTATTGCAAAAACCATTCTCCACCTTAAAGCAAACAAGGCTGTAGGAACTTTAGTCGTTCCCCACTGGCCCTCTGCACCATTTTGGCCATTACTCAGCGTACCATCCTCACGCTGTTTTATTCCCCAAGTCATAGACTTCATCCAATTCCCAGCCTCGTGTGATTCATTTACGGTGGGTCAAAGTGGCCACCCACTTTTCAAGGAAAACTTCCCACAATTCTTAATGCTTGCATTGAGATTAGTGTTCAATTGATTGCAGAGCCATGAGAATACTGCATGGTTGGTGGCTGCAGAGCCATGAGAATACTGCATGGTTGGTGGCTGCAGAGCCATGAGAATACTGCATGGTGGAGGGCTGCAGAGCCATGAGAATACTGTATGGTGGAGGGCTGCAGAGCCATGAGAATACTACATATGGTTGGCTGCAGAGCCAGGAGAATACTAGCATGGTAATTGGCTACAAAGCCAGTAGAGTCCTAGATGGTGGTTGGCTGTAGAGCCATGAGAATACTGCATAGTATGAATGTTTTGCATAACGTGTGAAGTTTTTTTCCATGCATTCTGTACATATTTTTTCCCAGGTGCCCTGGCGGGATTTGTGAGATTCGCTGACTGACCCGGTCATGAAGTCTCTTTTCGACAAACTACCTGAGACGGTAACGAAGGACAGGGCTGACTCTACAGTGGCTCAGTACTCGAGCGGGTTTCAACGATGGAAAACATGGACACAAGAGAGAATGCAACCAGTGCCAGCTCTACCTGCTAAGCCGTTGGACGTGGCCATTTTCCTCCTCGGCATACTACAAACAGCTAACAGTTCATCACCAGTAGTAACAGCTTTCTATAGCATCCAATGGGCGCAACGTCTAGCGTTATTACCTTCGCCAACCGACCACAACCTACCCAAGTCAGTACTAGAAGCTGCCAAAAGAATCCTATCCAATCCACACAAGAGGAAAGAGCCTATTACACTTGAAACCTTACAAAATCTTTGTAAAAAGTACCCTCCTAGCTCGGTCGGTCTTTATAATTTAAGAACTTTAACAATCATCCTGATAGGTTTTGCTGGTTTCTTTAGGTTTAATGAAATTGCCCAGACAAAACGGTCAGACATTCTTTTGTTCAATACTCATGCCTCTATCTTCATAGAAAAGAGCAAAACGGACAAGTTTCGCGATGGTTCATGGGTAATAATAGGTCGATCCGGAGCATCTACCTGTCCCGTTACAGCATTGGAGAGATATTTACTTTTAGCGGACATCCCCGAAGACTCGCATGAATTTGTATTTCGTTCATTGACCTCCTCTAAGGCAAATACCAAACTGAGGAAAGCCAATGTACCAATTTCCTACTCCAGAGCGAGAGAACTTTTTATTTCTATGATCAAAGAAGTTGTGGATGATCACACCAAATATGGCCTACATAGCTTGAGGTCTGGTGGTGCAACCGTAGCAGCCAGAAGAGGAATTCCCGATAGGCTGCTCAAAAAACACGGTAGATGGGTGTCCGATACCGCTAAAGACACGTATATCAAAGAATCACTCTCGGACCGGCTCAAAGTTGCAGCAGCCTTAAGTTTGTGAATATAACTTGTTTATTATTATAATTAATATTATTATTATTAAAATTTTTGTTTTCCTCCTTTTGCAGCCCCGTTCTTTACCGCTGCATGCAGTGTCTGTCGGTGCCAACCCAATGTTGTAAAACAATTGGAGTGTTCTGGAGGTCATTGAGAAATGTAATTTCGTTCGGTTGAACGGCGTGAATTAGAACGAAATTTAGTTCTCAATACGTTGGATCACTCCGCTATACGCGGATGTGGAATGATGTGAAAGGGCCAGGAGGTATAAAAGGGCCTACGGTTGTAAGGTCAGGTATCTGCTCCGACAGGCAACGCAACGATCACACCTATTTTTAATTTACAAATGTGTATACTAATTCCTTGTAAATTTAGTCGTGCGGAGAACATTCTCCTGAGGTCAGCTTGACCCTTACTACGTTTATAGGCCGATCGTCCTTCGCCTTCCGACAGGTCGGCGCCAGCAGGGTTTTTTCCAGCTTTTTCTCAAGGGAGTTTTTTGTTTTTTGCTGGTTTTTTTACGCCCGCAAGCCCAGTACAATGTTCAGCTGAATGTTCTCTGCATTTTAATAGTTTTTTTCTTTCAACCTTGAGTAAACAAGGGTAACGATTTTAGCGCTTATGGAGTACAAGAAAGGCATTTATTTGCTAAGTTACTGGATGCAACATTCCAACTATATTTTGTATATATTGGACAATTAATTGTCTCCCATGTATGCAATCACTTGCATCCCATTTATTCAAGAATAAAAGAGGGTCATGTCAGCACTGTCATGCTGCATGCAGTGTCTGTCGGTGCCAACCCAATGTTGTAAAACAATTGGAGTGTTCTGGAGGTCATTGAGAAGCGCGTTATATGCGCGCGTGCAGCTGGACGGTGAATCACTCGCGGATTACAGCAGAGCGCTTATCCGACTACATGACAGGATGGAACAAGCAAGCGGGAAAAGAGAACGCGCCGTACTTCGATTGCTACGCGACGGGATGCTGAAGGAACAATTCGTTAAAGGGGTAAGCGATCTATCCGTGCGCAGAGAAATACGCCGCGTTCTTTTTGAAAGGCCCGAACTCGAATTATTTCTTTAGGGAATACGCGATCGCATTGTTCCGCGAAACGGACGAAAATAGCGCTCGACGGCCAAAGGTCCGCTCTGCTACGGCCTCGGGGGGGGGGGGGAGAGATTGACCAACTTGAAGTGGCGACAGCAACGAAATTCCGTAGTGACGTGTTGCTCCAAATAGCGGCTTCAAATAAGATGATCATAGAAAAATTTGAAACATTGGCAGAGGCGCAGTCGGAGAGGTACCGGACAGATTAAGGCCTTGACCAACGTGCTCACGCAAAAGCTAGACGCGGCGATATCTGCAAAGCCGAATGGTCGGTACGGAACATGCAATTATTGCCAAAAAGTAGGGCACATACTAAATACTGCCGGAAGCGAAAAGCGGACGAAGAAGCGCAACAGTTGGCATCGCGTAATGGGAACTAGGTAAACGCGAATCATCTGCCTTAGAGGGCACGATGGTAGAGGAGAAAAGTGTGCCCAGAAATATTAAATTAAACGTTCAGGCTAGTGCGGTGAAGGGTTGTGGACATTCGCAGAGTAATGCGAGCTTGCAACGGAAATTAGTTGCCCGCAGTCCCTCTGCAAGTAGTTCAGTGTATTTTTGATACTGGCGCGGAAACCTCACTTATCTCGTCAACGTTTTACCACCAGCACTTAGCCGACCGAATCGGAACACTGGGCACAGTAGGAACGCTCCTAAAAGTTTACGGGGCAAATAATTTAGAAATCCCGATCGAGAGATTGACCAACTTGAAGTGGCGACAGCAACGAAATTCCGTAGTGACGTGTTGCTCCAAATAGCGGCTTCAAATAAGATGATCATAGAAAAATTTGAAACATTGGCAGAGGCGCAGTCGGAGAGGTACCGGACAGATTAAGGCCTTGACCAACGTGCTCACGCAAAAGCTAGACGCGGCGATATCTGCAAAGCCGAATGGTCGGTACGGAACATGCAATTATTGCCAAAAAGTAGGGCACATACTAAATACTGCCGGAAGCGAAAAGCGGACGAAGAAGCGCAACAGTTGGCATCGCGTAATGGGAACTAGGTAAACGCGAATCATCTGCCTTAGAGGGCACGATGGTAGAGGAGAAAAGTGTGCCCAGAAATATTAAATTAAACGTTCAGGCTAGTGCGGTGAAGGGTTGTGGACATTCGCAGAGTAATGCGAGCTTGCAACGGAAATTAGTTGCCCGCAGTCCCTCTGCAAGTAGTTCAGTGTATTTTTGATACTGGCGCGGAAACCTCACTTATCTCGTCAACGTTTTACCACCAGCACTTAGCCGACCGAATCGGAACACTGGGCACAGTAGGAACGCTCCTAAAAGTTTACGGGGCAAATAATTTAGAAATCCCGATCGAAGGATACTTGGACACTACCACTGCAAGTTATTGGATCAGAAAGTTTTCTGGTGATGTCGGACAAGTCGTCGATGACCGAACGCAGAAAGGAGTTCCAAGTTCTGTTAGGATGTAACGTGCTGAGGAATATCCATGCGATGGGAGTAGTCCCATCAGGACTGTCGAGCGGCGAATGGAATGTAACGCTGCAGTGGTTAGGTCTTGGCGAGTTGGAACAACATCACGAGCCCGTTGATTCAAATAAAAATTGTGGAGTAAAAAGGTGGTTGAAGACAGAACAATCCGAGGTTATTCCGCCGTGTACGGTCAAGTTAGTGTCGTGTCGACCCGAGAAAACCCTGAAGGTAGAGCCACTGCTTCAAGAGGGCACGAGGGATAACCTTTCAAGTTCTTGGTCAGGAAATGAATCAGAGTTTTCTCATGTACATGCTGTCGAGGGTGTGCAACTAGTGAGAATTGATGGTAGCATCTAGGTCCTAATTTGCAACAATCGGCCAGATGTTACTATACCAGCCTGCTCTGAGGTTGCCGCCGTTTACGAAGCTAAATTCGCGGAGAAGATATGTCTGCAATATACGGCAGACGGTTTGGAGGTATCTGTCCAGAATGTGGTCTGTAAGGATGTAAGTATGGGTGACATACCTCAGACTGACCCAAAGACTGTGCTCACCAGTGCTGAGGAGCAGGCGGAAAATATTGAGCCGTCGTGTGAGCCACAGGAGGAATTTGTATTCTCAGATGGGACAAAGTACCTCATGCCTCCGGAATTGACCTCAAAGGCTTCGATCGAGAACAATCTCATAAATTGGCAGAGATGATCAGAAAACATGATGCTGCTTTTTCTAAAGGGCAATTTGACCTCGGGAAGTGTGATTTCATTCCACAGGAAATACATGTCACCAGTGACAAATCAGTGAACCTCCCATATCGTCGCATTCCGCCGCACCTTATGCCCGAGGTTCGCAAGTTACTCCTAGATTTGCTGGCCAAAGGAATCATTACGAAGGCAGCCAGCTCATATGCCAGTCCAGTAGTCCTCGTTAGAAAAAAAAATTGCACAATCCGGCTGTGCATTGATTACCGGAAACTTAACGCTGTGACAGTGGAGGATTATTTTCCACTGCCGCGCATCGAGGAGACATTGGAGGCACTGGGTGGTTCTTCTCCCTAGATCTTACGCATGGGTATTTTCAGGTTGCCATGCAGGAAGACTCAATCGACAAGACAGCATTTCGAGTACCATGGGGATTGTTTTCATTTAACAGACTCCCACAAGGTCTATGCAACAGCCCTTCGACTTTCCAGCGAATTATGGAAGTCATATTTGGCGACTTGAATTTATCTCAACTTGTCCTCTACCTTGACAACATTTTAGTTTTCTCGAGCTCTTTCGATGAACACCTGGAGAGACTGAGTCTGGTTCTGGAAAGATTGTTTCGTCACGGCTTGAAATTAAAAGGGACCAAGTGTCAGCCCTTCAGGAGTGAAGTTAAACACCTAGGTCACATAGTAAGTGCCTCGGGTGTTGCTGTAGACCCTGATAAGGTCGAACGAGTGGCGTCATGGCCTGTTCCTAAGAACTGCGAGGAGCTGCGGTCCTTCCTTGGGCTCGCGTCTTATTACAGGCGCTTTGTTCCTCGATTTGCAGCTATTGCAGCCTCATTGCACTCCCTGACCCACAAGACTGATGAAAAAGCAGGGAAGTCTAACCGCGCTCTTCCATGGTCAGATGATGCTGACAAGGCATCCAATGAGCTTAAAAAGCTCTTGTGTGAAACACCCGTACTTGCCTATCCTTGTTTCAGCAGGGAGTTCGCATTGGAAGTCGATGCATCCCTAAAGGGTTTGGGTGCTTGTCTCACCCAAGTAGGGGAAGACGAACTAACGGCATCCTATTGCGTATGCCAGCCGCAGTTTGAGAAGGACAGAGAAAAATTATTTTAACCTCTCAAGTTTCAAGCTTGAGTTGTTGGCCTTGAAGTTGGCAGTCTCTGAACAATTCAGATATTAGCTTCTGGGGACCAATTTCGACAACAATCCACTCGTTCATATCAACGCTGCAAAGCTTGGGGCCACCGAACAACAGTGGGTTGCGCAACTGGCATCATTCAACATGGAAATAAGGTACCGAACTGGACGTTCGAACCGTTGCGCAGATGACCCCTTGCATAAATTGTCTGCTGACACCGTGCAGGTCCTCGAGGACGGACACGGAGGAACAACCATTCCCAGAGAAATACGTGTCCTCGAACAGTCGCTGAACCAAACAGGAAGTGATGTTGACGTTCAAGGTTCAGCAGTACTACCATCGTTTTCGCCACAGGAGCTTGCTGCGCTACATAAGGAAGACGAAGAACTCGGTGAAATCTGGAGACGGTGGTTGCTTAGTGGGAACCTGGACAGAGCGCGTGGTTGCGCGAATGGCAACGGTTCGTAGACAAAAATGGAGTCCTGTACAGACGAGTGGAAGACTCTGTGCTTGGCGCAGTTCTGCAGTTACTGGTCCCTAAGAAACTGCAGGGGACTATGTTAGAATCGGCCCATGATAAGTGAGGGCATCAAGGATTGAACCGTACCCACTCACTCTTGAGAACACGTGCATTCTGGCCAGGCATGGCGAAACACGTAAAAGAGCACATCCGCAAGTGTTTCAGATGTACAATATCTAAGCCCCCAACGCCAACAGTGAAACCACCGATGCGCCATCTACTCGCCTTTAAACCCATGGAGCGTTTGGCGATAGATTTCTTACAGCTGGAGAGCGGTCGAGGAGGTTTCGAACATGTACTTGTAATGACTGACTCTTTTACCAAGTACGCGTTGGCGGTCCCTTGCAAAGACCAAACTGCACCAGTTGTTGCAAGGGTGTTACGGAAGAAGTGGTTTTCACATTGCGGGGTTCCTGTTCAGATCCACTCCGACCAAGGTTGGAACGTTAAGAGCCACTTGATTAAAGAGTTATGTAAGCTGTACGGGGTGACAAAGACTCGTACCAGCCCGCAAGGGAATGGGCAGACTGAGAGATACAACAGGACGCTTTGCTCACTAATTCGGTCCCTAGACAGCAAAGAGAGAAAGCGTTGGCCCGAGTTGTTGTACCATTTGACCTTCATACACAATTCCACACCACATAGTATCACAGGTGTTGCACCTTACACACTGTTGTTCGGACGGGAACCAACAATTCCCCTAGACCATCTCATCGGCAATGTCCAGCAGCACATCAGTGAGGATTTTGTACAGCAGCAAGCTCAGCTTATTAAACGGGCGTATGACATCACAAACAACCGTCTTCTCAAAGCGGCTGAATCCAGAAAAGCAATGCACGACTTGCGAACTTGGTCCGAACTACTAAAAGTGGGGAGTAGCGTCCTTGTGAAAAAACTTGTCTTCACAGGCAGGCAAAAATTGAGCGATCAATACCACGAACAGCAGTACGTTGTTGTAAAATGTAATGACGAGAACGACCTGTTGGCGGTGCGTCCAATTTATGGAGGCCCAGAGAAGTGGCTAAATCGCAGAATGGTCATACCTGACCCAAGGGGGGGGGGGGGGGGACTGGGGTTACCTGATGAGACCTTCCAGGAATTGCCAACAATAGTCGAGCCGTCTGATGACGATGTCGAATCCGATGAATCTTCTTCAGACGAATAATTGATGATCGTTCCTCATAGCCTCTTTACACCTATACCGGACAACATATCTACTTCCCTTACCTTGTCACAAAATGACAATGCCATTAAGATGGAGAGTGACGCTCCCAGTGTTCCCGGCGAGAGCGATGCTCATTGCGGTCATCGCAGATCTAAGCGTATCGCCAAGAGGCGTGGGCGGTGCAATGCCGTTACTTAAATAAAGCAAATAGTTCAAGGGTTTTGGGGTTTGGGCTGAGCTGGGATGGCTTAGGGCTGGGCTTTAGTGGCTTTGGGTTGGACCGAGATTGCTTCAAGCTGGGCCGGATGGCTTGAGGCTGGGCTTGGGTGGCTTCGGGCTGAACCGGGATGGCTTCAGGCTGAACAGGGATGGCCAAGATTGTTAGGTTTTTCCTGATTAAACCTGAGTGGGATGACCAGACCTTTTGAATCCCACGTCTCAAAAAGTGCAGGTTGTCAGGAAGGCAATTCTGTCAGAGTAGCGCACCCTGCCTTAGCGGCTCATACTGTGGCTGGTGCAGCCAGTCTTGCCACAGTATCATGTTATACACATTACTGAACAATAAAATTAGTTACATCTGACATCAGCAGTTATATTAAAGAAGTTAGTGTCTCCACCCCTTCCATGCCTGTAAGTTTTTTAAGGTTGGGGTATTGTTGGTGCTATATTGACCCGCCTATTTCCCACGTTGTGGCAGAAAGCCTTTTTACCAATATAATCAAATTAACTTGTATTTATATGGTGAATAAAATACTTTGAGACAGAATAATATCATGTTATAGTAAAACTTTATTAATTTACACGTGCGTTTTTGTTTGATGGCGAGGATTACCAAATTTAGCACATCTTCCTTTAAAATTGACCTTTTGACCTCTGTTCATGACCTACTTACTGAATTAAAAGACATAACTCATGTACAACTGTGTAGAACTCACCAAGACCTACATTTTGAGAGGTAACTTGTATCTCTACAACAATTTGTTTTACGGAACAATGGATATTTGAATTTACCCTAACCCTAAAATGGCCGTCAAAAGTCTTGGGCTTGAGGGTTCATGTAACATCCAAAATCAACTAGTGAGTCCCAGATAATCTCATGTTAACCAGTCTTAAAATGAAGTACAGATGCAAACGTACTAGAAAAATGTTGTTTCGTCATTTCTAGGGGGAGGGGGCGGGGGGTGGGGGGGTGGGGCGGGGTGTGTGCATGGTGGGCCCCTCCGGCCAATGGACTATTATTATACGGACATGCTGGAGTGGGGGAGGGGGAGTGTGGACGCTATTCCCTGCCAGCAGCGTGTAGTTCCGTTTTGCATTTTATTATACCCGCTAGTAACATAATACCTTTGTTTATGGTACCTGCAAGTGACAGATTGCCCGATTCAAACATAACTTGAGGAGTACATGTAGTTGGGGTGAAAATGGCACAGAACGCCCCCCTCCTCCCAAACCAAAACAGCACTGGACATTTGTGGTTGGAGGCGGGGTACCCCGTAGCTACGCCACTGATACTACATATGTTCGTTTTGTGACGTTCGTATCCGATTTTCAGTGGGCGAAACTTCTTGTATAAAAGTAATGTACGAGTTACAATTGTTCAGAACAATTATGTCTGTGGTTTCTTGGGCGTAACATTTAAGAAGACATGGTTAATACTTTTATACAAGAAAATTGTTTCTAGAAAGGTTTTTATAATGCACAAGAGTCCTGAAAACCAACTCGAAAATTTCATCTTACATCCAGGTTAAAACAAATACATTGGTGCCTTGATCATTATGCATGCTGATCATTTTCTCATTATTCCCTTTACTAGGAAAAAGTCAAACTGGCAAAAGCTTTGTCGAAGGCGAAAGCTAGAGGTGACATTGAGCTAATAGCGATGGCACTGGACATAGCTGGAATCGGTATGCGAATACTAATAAGTAAATTTGTTAGTATGTTAAACAATCTTATAATTCAAGTTTTGTTGTAACTTGACAGATGTTTCTGTTTCTTTCATGGCAATAAGCACATTATCTTGCATTATCTTGCACTATCACTACCAGAATATTTCAATTTAGCTTAATATATCCTAAAAATGATTGGGGAAAATAAAATTTGATCATGTAAATTTGTTAATAAATCAATAAAAGTAGTAGTTTCTCGTCCCAAATGCGCATCTTTTTTTTTGCTGCCGCCTCAAAAAAATTATTTTCTGTATTGATTTCTTGTTTACGACATCCCTTTTTTACAACATCCCTTCCCAAATAAGCCTATATTTCTGCCTTATCTCTTTTTTCAAAAACTATAAATATCTGTGTCAATCTCAAATGTTTGTCAATATGGGAAAAACTGCAACACAACATATATATCACCAGGAGGGAACCATGCTACAAGCGAGAAGTGCCCGGACCAAACCCCCGAAAAGTGCCCGGACCAAACCCCCGACATCGAGGAAATCCCGAAGGTAACATTCTTTATTTCTTCTGTCAAGATCTCCAGTAGTACAAAACAAATGATTTGCTCAGTTGTGTTCATCAATACAACACTCGAAAAAAAAAAAACATTTGTTTTCCGAAAGCCTGTACCATACATTGTAGGTCACGGGTCTGAATTTCATTATGGCAATAGGATTTTTCGCTCATCACATTTTTTTAACCATATGGTTTTAGGCAGAAGTTGTTTTGTTCGTTTGTTTTGTGTTTTTGTGTGTGCGTGTGTATTTGCCTCCAATCGTGGACCTTCATAGCAATAAAAAACACATTCAAACTGTGGACCTTTAACGAACGTGGAGCGTGGAGAATTTCATCTCTCTAGCTTTAGGTAAAATAAGTTTTTTTTCTGCAGTAAAGTACAATTTAGTCAAGTGTCATTAAAGGAATTTTTTCCTACAGTATAAGGTAAATCGAGTTAGGTCCACGAATGCCGGCAAATACAAGTATGGCAGTGTGTGTGCGTGTGTATTTGCCTGCAATCGTGGACCTTCATTGGAATACGCACCTTCAAACCGTGGACCCTCTACGAACGTGGACTATCCACGGTTGTAAAACTGTGGTTCTCAAAACTACATAGGTTTGAGAACAAATTATAATTATAGTTGGTTATCAAACCTATATAGGTTTGAGAACCAATAATAATTTGTTCTCAAACCCATATAGGTTTGAAAACCAATAACATTTTGTTCTCAAACCTATATAGGTTTGAGAACCAACTATAATTATTATTGGTTCTCAAACCTCTATACAGGGTGTCCCTCTAATAATATTTTAATCTTAATCTTGAATAATAAATGACACATATTTGGAAAGCTTAGTTCCTCATATTTTATTTGATACCACTCATATGATACATACTTCACGCATGAATGAATAAAGACAATATGAAGCAGGGCTCCCAAAAAGTCGTTTGCACAACGATACCTGAATTTCAAAGAAATAATCACATTTCTAAAAAGTTCATTTTCTGCCCTTTCGTATGATACATCAGTCGGGAAAAATGAGCGAGGGATGACAGAGATATCTGCATTTAAATATGGATTGAATTTCCATGTTTGTTTAAATCATTCGTTTTTTCACACCTGACCGATTTTTCGCATGAATGGATTCGGAGATGGTAACGTGTGCATTAAAAACGTGCATGTTGAAAGCCCTGAAATTGCTTCATATTGTCTTTATTCATTAATTCCTGAAGTATGTATCATATGAGTGTTATCAAATGAAAGATGAGGAACTAAGCTTTCCAAATGTGTGTCATTTATTATTTAAGATTGAGATTAAAGTATGATTAAACATCGATAAATCTGGGTTTCGTTTTTTCTGGGACACCCTGTAGGTTTATGAACCAATTATAGGAAAAGATTTATTTAATGACATCTAACTTATTTTACCTTAATAAATAGGTTTCACAAACCATCACAGGTTAGGTCACAAACCATTATAGGTTAGGTCACAGGGTTGACACCCTGTTCACTGTTTAGTACATGTTTTTTAAAGAAACAATTTACTAATTATTTCTAAATAGTTATTTTGAAATAATCGGTACAGCAAATTGGACGTGCCATGTGCTGGATTTGTGAGGGCTTGTGGTGGATTGACGGAGCATAACCAATCTTGACGGAGCATAACAATTTTTCCCCACAAAATGGAGTTTGTTCTAATCTAACAATCATATTAAAAACAAACTCCCCGAAATGCTGTTCATAAAAAGAAAACAGGAAATGTGCAATCCCCAATTTGGAAGTGGAGGTAAAAAGGCTGGTAAATTCTGGACTTTTGACGGTATCCCTGTAAGTATACCGATTGATAGCACAACAATTCAGAATGACTTTTAGTCACACTCTTATAGCCACCCTAATACATTGTAAGCGGGGTCACCATTATCATCAAAGCCCGTGCCGTTGGGGGTATTGAGGCCACAGACCGTATGATCCTTCGCCAGCCGGGACGGTCGACGGCCAAGGTACGGTCCTGCTGGAGAGAGACGTTTAGCTGACGCAGGTCTGCCTCGACTACGTCCAACCATCTTGTTCTAGGTCGGCCACGGGTCCTTGCCAACCTGCGTCATCTGGGTCAAACTCGAAAATGAGTCTTGTCGGATGGTCGAGCGGGAGGCGGGAAATGTGTCCGAACCATCGCAGACGTCGCTGAGCCAGAACACGAACAATTGGAAGCTGCCCTGTCATACTACGGATCTCTTCGTTCGTGATGTGGTCCTGCCCCCGGATCCCCAGGACACGTCGTTGTCCTCTGCTATCAAAGCCAGCCAGCCGCCGGGAACCGGAGGCAGACAATAGCCAGGTCTCAGATCCGTAGAGGTGTTGTATACTCGCCTCTTGGTGGCCACGCTTATGCCACCAGAGGGGTCTCAAGAGGCTATCAAGAATGGCACTTGCCAGGGCGATCCTACGTGTGATCCCCGGGTTGATGTCATCCGAGGAGTAAATATTACAGCCCGGGTAGACGAAGTCTTCGACGCACTCCGCTACCTAGCTGTTGACAGTTATAGACGTTGGTGGGTCGAGCTCGCGAACCACCATAACTTTGGTTTTATGCCAGCTGACCACCAGACCCAGCCTTGCAGCATCCTCTTCGTACACTTTCATTGTCTCAACCAGAGTGGGTATGTCTGCAGCAAAGAGGGCGGTGTCATCGGTATACTCCAGATCCGTTAGGCTATAATTGCCAAGGGGCACACCATCAATGCGCTGGCACACACGTGTCATAAGATAGTCCAGCAGCGTGTTGAAAAGGTCTGGTATGGGGCAGCTGTACAACCCTGTCGGACGCCACTATCCAACTAAAACCAAATACTCCGCTCCATTGACGCATTAAGTATGGAGGAGCTGCAGAAGTCGGATAAGCTTAGGAGGGACATTTATGGTACGTAGAGCAAGCCAAAGGGCACTTCGATCGACGGAGTCAAAATCCGCCATCAGGTCGATGAAAGAGATACAGAGGCATCGCTCATGACATAACTCTCTGGCCTTTTTAACCAATAGGCGAACGCTGCTGATATGATTGGTGATACTGTGTCCAGCCATTAATCCGGCTTGCTGGGGTCGTCGGTGATGGTAGATGGCTGTCCAGGCACGGTCTATGATGGTGCCATTTTCCATGGGATGGACAGAAGCGTGATGCCACGGTGGTTACTGCATACAAGGGCATCGCCTTTCCTCTTCCAGAGTGGCAGGATCTTCGCTAGTCACCTGGAAGGGTCTGGGCTATCCAGGCCGCATTAATTACGTCCGTCAGCCATCGGGTCAAGGTATGGCGCTGTTTAGCAGCCGATTTTGTGCTAACGGAGGTTCCGGCTATTTCATGGAGACCGTAACCTTAAGCACTGGCAAACGTTTGCTAGCTTCAGAGTCAAAATTTGCTAAACACTAGTGACGCAACAATGCCTGTTGCGAAGCACGCGCATGCTTAAGCACGCCGCGGCCGTGAAATAACCTTAAAGTTAGCACAACTTTTTTGCTACAGTAAGCACACGTTTTCAGTTAGCGCTTAAGCAGCGCCATGAAATTGGCCCTAGATCTTAAGAGCTCGGCAGCGATATTACAAACCTCTGGAGCACGGCCAGTCTTCAGGCGCTTTATATGTCGTTTGACCTCCTCCACTGTAACAGAACTGTCCGTGCAAAGTGGAGAAGGCATAGGGTGTTCAGCGGCGTGCTGTGGATATGGATATGGCTGACGAGGCGGATATTGAGGACTTGTTGGAAATGCTCTTTCCAGCGCCCGAGGCACTCCTCCCTAGTGCACAAAATGTCTCCTTGGCTGTTCTTGACCTGCGTCATGGTTTTCCGAGGGCCTTCCCGCACATCGCGGATGATGCGATATATTGATGTGTAGTTGTTCCGTGAAGGCCGCCTGCAGTTTCAGACCAGAAATGTTACCGATCAGCTCCGATGGAGCGATTTCTAAGGACACTAATCGAGCCCGAGGGCGCATCTCGATCAAGTCCAGTGACTCTTTGGAAAGCCAGGGTTTGCACTGTCTAGGACGGAAGCGTCCTATAGGGCGGCAGTTGCAGCAGCCACCACGTACACTATCCCTAAAAATCTCCCAACCCCAGAGGTTTCAGGGGTCAAGGCAGCATGGCGCCTGGTTATATCCTCAACAAAGGCAAGTTGAGTGGTCTCGTTTGTAAATCCTGCGACGTTAAAGCGCTTGGAGGACACTCCCCGGCGAATGGCGAAAGGACAGCCACCAATAAATTGTGTGGGTGCTCCTGAAAACTGGACAGTTGATGACTGAGCTTCTCCAGCGTTTGGGGATGAGTATGAGGTCCAGAGCTCTCTTTGTATACCTGTCATTACTATACCATGTTTATGGTGGATGCAGCGCCGGGAAACAGTCGGCAACACACAGTCTGGATGACTGGCAGAGGCTCAGTAGCCGCACACCGTTATCATCGGTTCTTTCGTCGGCATGCACCTTTCTCACAACAAATTACAGCAGCAACTCTCACAATGGCGGCGTTGGCATCCGTCAGAACAAGACACGTGTCATATGGGGACGGCTGCAATAAGGGCCTGCAGCATAGAGTGGTATGAATCCTTGCCAGCAGCGTCAGCATTGTCCCTAGGGACGTACGCCACAATCAGCTTGCCGTGGCCGGGAGGTATCTACATGTAAGTCTTGCCAACAGAAGGCGGTCGCTCATTGGATAAGGGTGCGAAGCACGGAGGGACCTAGAACACCTGCACGGCCTTGAGTGTAATGTCCCGAAGGAATGGTCATCCAACGACATTTCCCCAGAATCTGGCCATCGTGTCTCAGTGATGCCGCCTATATGGACACCCAAATCGCTCCAGCTCACGAACCAGCAGTGGTCCCTAGTCAGTCTGACGCAGAGTCAACACGTTTAATGTACCAATCCGAAGATCATTTCGTAAGTAAAACAAATCGATGTCTGGTGGACGGTCCGGGTCGACATACAGAAAAAAAATCAGTCCAGCTTACATTCGCTGTGTCATTCGTAACAGAAGGGTTTCACCTGGCCGGTTTGTTGGGCCTGCGATGGCTAGGCGGTTGGTGGGAGTGCCACCTAAGACAAACCACCACGCCATTTAGTTGCGGGACACGCAATACCCCCACAACTCTTGGGGGCGGGGTTGGCATTTTAATTTTTTCCGTGACACAGGATCACGCCATTTCTTTGGGGCACAAAGAGTTAAAGGGACACACTAGTTTACTGTTTACATAATGTAGCGATCTAGCATCCTTGACAATAATTTTTCGAAGGTCGTTGTGAAAAGAAAATATCAAAATGTCACGTAATTAACTAGAAATGCTTAAAATTAACAAAAGAGACAAATGTTGGGCTTTACGCTTTACCAGCCGTCGCGATGTATTATGTATCATGTGTTTGTAAATAAAGGTGGCGTTCGATATGGGTCGACACGTGTTTAAACTCGTTTCCTTGTTTTCTAGAGGATTATGTTATATTGTAATTATAATCAAGAGTATCATCTTCTTTTATTTAATTAAAGACCGTGTTCATTGTTAAAGTCAACGTGTAGCGACTGACTAACACAAATAGACAGCGATCTTATTTATTTTCCCTAACACCTTGCATGATCCCTCAGGTCAGCTCTGACTCAAGGAATTAACTCGAACGCAACCTTTTGGTGTCTTTATTAGCGCTCTCAATAGGTCTATGCTGTTTTTTCTTCGGATATTATTTATCGCCGCGAAGCGAAGACGCGAAAATCTGAGAGATTCTCTCGTCCGTATCAACACCCAGAAACCCTTCTTATGAAATCTGTTGGCAGATTTGTGTACCAATTGGAAAAAAAATTGGTATGTACATAGTGTTCGTACGACATTATTTTCCAACAACAAGAGAAACCAACCGCGATTGACAAAAGCAACTCGCACTTCGCGCTTACGCCTGGAAATAAAACTAACTCCAAGACCACGTGATTTATCGAAACCAGAATCTGGTTCCGATAAAAAAAATTCTAAAAAACTCCCAAATTTTGTGGTTTCTGTTCAGGTTCTCTTCAGTCTATTTCGGAAAGGCTTTCAGAATCATGTATGGGTCTATTTCGAGCCCAAAATAGCCCAACAAAGCCGGTGTGTCCCTTTAAGGGTACCAAGAAAACATTACTAATTGTGTACATTTTATTAAAGTTCCGAAACCAACATTATCATGATTTTGTTGCCACACCTTTGTGCATATTTATGTTCACCTAAAAACCAGGTAAACACGCCTAAATGAAATACGGAACCTGCTTATAGTGTTAAACAAGTATTGTTTTCACTTTTCAGGACCCCATGAAGGATGATTTAGCTGCGTACAAAAATTTCATCGGCCTTATGGTGGCAGAGGCGGAAAAGGATATCAAACGATTTCTAGAGCTTTCCCAGGTTAGATTTTAGCTTTGTTAAATGCCTTTTACCCCCGATAAAAGTAGGTATTATTTGGATTCATTATTTTTCTCACTTTTAACTTTTAAAACCACACGACTGTACAGTGCGTGGTCAACACTATTAGAACACATGGTCAAAAGAAAAGGCCTTTGTTTGTGTAGTGTATTATGGAATAATTTTATTAGAGAAAGAGCAGTGCATTAGAAATTATAATACAAAGAAGCACAGAAGGAAAAATACAATTATGTTCTAATAATTTGGACTAGTTCTTTTGAAATTATGCAGGCTGCATCTGGATTCCTTCAAGTATCGAAATTTCACACAAATCAGTAGAAAGTGATTAATCTGCACCTAGCAGCACTACTGTTTAATTGTGTGTGATTTCAAAGCGTAGCCATTCAGATGTAGCCTCATGTTGAAGTGATTATTTTCTCTTTCTAGAGTCCACATCAGTTTAAAAGATATACTACTGGTTGTTTAAGAAGTATTAGTTTACAGTTCCGTCAGACCATGTTAACAGGTGGACCTTAGAATGTTTGGAGATTATCTTGTTTTATCAGGAATTTTGTATTATCAGGAAAAATACAATAAAGAACCAAGGATTGGGACCTACATTGTTCTTGCTATGACCAGAATGTTGTGTTAATAAAGTGCTAAAAAATTTGGGTTCCATTATTTGCCTTTGTTTTTTCACCTAAGTAAACTCTGTATGGAGAGCATAGCAGGAGTATTTTTAATTGCTTACATTGTCTTTTTCATTTCATCACAGGACCCCTCCATAGCACGTGCCCCACTCGCCGAAGAAGAGGACTTCGATGAACCTTCGGAGGAGATGTCTTAACAAATGGCATATTAAATACAGATTTCATGATTAAAAAACGTTTAAAATAGGAACAACAGCATTACAGAACAAACAAATAATGTAGATAAACTGCCTTGTATAAATTTCAGCCACATAGCTGCAGTAATACTTCAGAAAACCTGATAATTTAGTCTGATAATTGAACATGACAATGGGGCTGTTCACATCAGTGGCTTCATACAATACCACACGTCGCAGTCCACATAGTCTCCATGACAAAGCTCCAAAAGTTTTATTAAAATCTTTTTTTTTACAAAACGTGCAAAATAATACACATCTTGTGTTATAAAATAACCAAACTTTGCGTGAGAAAAATGTTCAATGGGAGTCAAGGACGTCTCGGGTTCGATTCCTATAAGGCCGTGACGTTTTTTTCTTTTCTTTCATACAAAGTTTGGTTGTTTGCCTTCTTAATTTTGTGGCCATCAGCTGCATCTAGCTAAATGTTCAATCTTTTGGCAGACAAGTTTGATTATGTCCGACAGCGTCTGATGTGGTGTTTGATGCGCAGTCCACAGTGTCAGATTATTTTTGTTTAACGGACGACAGAGAAATGTCTGTCGTGTCTGTCAGACAAACATCTTATAGTGTACACGTGCATTCAGTCTTGCACTCACTCAGGTGTGGTGCCAGCTGATCTAGCATTTTCCCATTTTCCATCTTAATAATCTGTCTTTTGAAATCTTTCTCTTTTGTGTTTGTTTACTTGTTTGTTCATCAATTGATCCTTTATGCAAGACTGAACAGTCTTGCACTCACTCAGGTGTGGTGCCAGCTGATCTAGCATTTTCCCATTTTCCATCTTAATAATCTGCCTTTGAAATCTTTCTCTTTTGTGATTGTTTACTTGTTTGTTCTTGAATTAATTATTGCATTCAGTCTTGCACTCACTCAGGTGTGGTGCAAGCTGATCTAGCATTTTCCCATTTTCCATCTTAATAATCTGTTCTTTGACACCTTTCTCTTGATAAATTGTTCATTGTTGATCTACACTATCAGATTTTTGTCCGACTGTCGTGCCTGTCACACAAAAATGAGACTGTGTATCAAACACCACGAGACACTAATAAATTGTCATGCAGCAAACGCTTTCTTTTGTTTTGGTGACTGTAATATTTAGCTGATTTTAATGGAACTTTTTTGTCAATTTTGTGAACGTTCTAACCTCAAACCCTCGCTCCTTAATATGCATGATTGTTTTTTACATCATTTTTTAAGAAACTGATAGGATTCGAATACACATGTCTATTCTTTCCCTCATAACAGTGGATGATGGAAATTATATAGTCTTAGCTCTGTCTATATAAATACATACAGTATTTTTATCAGATCATGGAATTGAAACAAAAAAAATTACGTTTGTTTTATGTCGGCATTTAATTTAATGTGTTTCCACATTGTATTGCCCAATACGCTGTTCAAGCTCACGTGTTATACTGGTACCAACAATTGTCCGTTTCTAACTCGTATCCACTTTCTATAGACAATAAAACAACTTCGTACTTACTCTGATGAACACTTCGTATAACTTTATTTGGTGTCCCAAGAATTACAGTCTATCAATGGCGTTATTGCAATGGTAAACTTGACGTAAATGACGAGGTTAAAAACTTGTGAACCTTCCTAGCCAATCCTAGGTAACGCTCAATTTGCCGAATCTCGAAGCGCCTAATCTCGAAGCGCCCAATACTAGCGCCATAAAAACAAGAGAAGGCGCTCTGGACATAGCTTGGACGGTCGGGAAATGGCACTTACATCCCGGCCCCAATTGTCTTGAGTAGTTACGTGACAATTACATTTTAAGTGTCAATTTCAAATAAAATGCACCTAGCATAACTAAAACATTTGAATTTCTAACACCAAACACCAGGGTCCTATTTCATAAAGCCCACTAAGAAACATTCCTAAATGAACATTCTTAACTCATGTTTTTAAGGATAGGAAAAATCAGATTTTATTGTTCCTAAATCCACTTAAGAATGTTTTTAACTTTTATGAAAAAGGACTCAGGTTAGTCTTGTTACAAGGTGCGCAACCTCTTTAAACAACAATTTAAACAACAATTGTAAGTCCTTGACACAATCTTGTAAACGTTTCCTAATATAGGCAAAAGGTGGGTGAATTAAGCCACGTCTGAAAATGTCCAATTGACTAAGTGTCCGGTATCACTCTTAAATCCGTACCTAGAGCTTACGAAATGTTCGAGAAAAAATATAACAATGGCATGTGGGATTTACCCAACAATGAGTGTGTGACATTAAGATTGGCTGTGCAAGGAAAACGTTTTTTTTTGTTTTAATAGGAACACTTTAACAACGTTAATTTTTTAAGCAATGAAGATTAAGCACAAACTTGTCACGAAATCCTTGCTTGCTAACGGGAATAACAACATTCTCAAAAAAGTAAAAAAAAAAAAATTTAAACTTGGTCGAAAATTAAGTACGCGACATTTGACCAGCATTTGCCACACAATCATATTGGATGCCTGAAAGTGAAAACTCGCAGATTCCAAGGTCGAATGCATCATCAAGTTCGCTTATCCAAGTCAACTGTCTCACTGTTCTTGTACACGTTCGGATTGGCATGAACTCAACTAGGACAAGTCATTGCCGCCTCTACGTCTAGGTAGACCTTGCTTCTGGTCGCCACATCTGGATCTTGATTGCTCTTCGGCTCAGATAAAACATATAATTCCACGTGGGCTCCATCCTTCAGTTTGTAGGGGTACGGTGCACATTGCAACAATTTAAGTGGTAGTTTGGCAACTGTAGTCTGGGGACATTTCCTTCCCTAAGACCCGACCCGGTTTAGGCGCCTCGACTCGCCCTGGAACACTGCAACACAGTAGCCAACTCCACTTATTGTAACATGTTCACTGCATTTAGGGAAACTCGACATTCACGTTGTGCCGCGTTTATCTGCTTCCAGCAGCAGACAAAGCTAGTGGATTGGTCTTGTCAACACGGATGACTTTGTACGTATTTCCTCTTCCCATTTTGTCTGGCATTGTGTTTATGGGTAATTCCCAAAATTAGGGGTCCAAATTGTTTGGTGTCCCAGTTACGTACGACACCCTCTGCTTCAAAAATCACGACTTATAACCACAAATTCTCAGTAATGGAATGTGGCCTGTGATTATAGGGGGGCACCATAATTTTCTTCAATATTTAGTTTTCTGATTCTTGAAAAATATTCAAAACAAAAGACCATAAAGGCTTATAATTTATTCCAATGTATTGAATAGGAATTTGGTGTCCCGGGTTACCTACGCCAATGAACATTGGCTATAGAATCATTTTGCATTAACTTTGGTGCCATATCTACACACAAACATTAAATTTGATTGGCATTTGTTCAAATAAAAATCATTATTTTCTACTGGGAAACCACTTTCAATCATTAAAAACACTTGGAAATCTTAAAAAGCATGTCACACTTTTGGACCCCAAATTTTGGGAATTACCCTTATCACCCTTCCGATGGTCCAGGTGTCTTGGTTGTGAGCCGTCTAGGACGAGAACTACGTCTCCCGTTTTGAAGTTGGCCCTTAGTCGAACCCGGTGTGTACCTTTAAGTTGTACGGGAAACTTATAAGTTATACGGTGCACGCAGGATTTCCCGATCTGCGTCATCTTGGTAAAGGAACGAAACCCTGTGGTCGCCATATCTGCTGTACCTGCAAATATATTGCGGATGACATCACGCACATCAAGGGTCCTTCAGGAACTATCTACATCAACTAGCCTTTCACCTGCACATATACCAACGTGATTTATGCCATCATCTGCAAAAAATGTCAGAATATCTACATCGGCGAGACCAAAAACAAACTTTCCATCAGATTCTCTGCACACCTTAGATCCATCAACAAGAAGAAAAATATGCCAGTTGCTAACCACTTCAACTCAGATACGCACAGTTTGGATGACCTCTCCGTCACTGTTGTCATCTCGACGGATAGCAACACAGATCGCAACGTCACGCATGTGAACAACGAGTCATCCACCAACTTGGAACTCTGAGCCCTAAAGGGATGAACATCATGTTTAATGCATATAAATAACTTTCTTACCTGTTAACTTTTTCATTTAGTTGGTGTTTACATAGGATGTTTGTGTGCCCCGCCTCTCACCCCACTCCCTTTGGCATTCTAAAGAAAAAAATATCTAAAGAAAAAAATATCAAAAGAAAAGAAAAGAAACAGAAATAAATACACAGATAGTAATAAGAATTATATTGCAAGAGGTAGGCCCTATCATATTTTAACAAACAAACAAACAGCCCGACAAATAAACATACAAAAAAGCCCTTAGATAAACATTAAGGAGGACGAAGTTAGTAATGCCCGAAGTAGTAATTTCCCAGGTTTTGAATAAATGTGACCAAGCTATAAAGAATGCTGTTTGAAACTTCTTGAGCAAGAGTGTCCCAGACGCGAGGAAGTCTAACAAACATGACTGGTGGAAAGCATTGGTACGTGCTGACTGGTGGGATAATGTAACTAAGTCTGTGTGACGTGCATTAACACTAAGATAATTTAGAACAGGGATGTCAAAATTGTGGTACAAACATTTTGCAACAAACGCAATGGAAAGAAAATTTAACCTAGTCTGGTGCAACGGTCGGAGTATAAATGCTGATTTATAAATACTGGTCCTAATTTAATTCAATTTCTAAAAGTTTGTATTTTATATAATTGATAGAAGTTGAATTATGTCTTTCATTTCACAGTACACTATTGCATAGTAGCTGTACAACTCTACACCTGTAGAGGGCGCTATGCAAGGACGATGACCAATGTATGTGGTGTTGAGGTGAGACTGTCTTTTATTGTAGTGTGGTACTCAAGGTGCACATGCAAACATTTATTAGTTACTAAAAGGGTTAATGGCCATTTTAACAAAGCTGATGATGCGTATAATGTTTCCTAAGGATCTGTCATCCCGGGAATAATTCAATAAAAGAAATCCAGCAACAAAATTTCTTGGGTCAGTTTACTCAATGTGTAGACTTGAGGTCAAGTCTCTAGACAGTCGTATTTGGTCCGTCTGACGCCTATAATCCCCACACGCAACAGTCGTTGTTATGAATAGTACCTGTCTAGAGACTTGAGAAACCTGTATTCGCGCCAATAATATAGTTTCATTCGGTTGAGTGATCGTATAACGGCCTTACGGTTCTGTGTATTGTGTATCGGTATGTGTTCACAATGTGCTATGCATGACTGGTCATTATTGGCATTTCAAGTACAACGTATATAAAGGTACAGTTAAGGTCCGTTTCTTCATTCAGGTCGCGTCTACTCTCCGCCGAGCACGTTAACAGTACACTATACCGTACCCAACTTATCGCAATGGAATTAGTTATAAATTCCCGCTAATCTTGTTCGCCCCTAAGCTGAACTATTGTACAAATTTACCGACCGTCTTCTTATGCCTATGAACTAGCGTCGCCAACTGTTATCTAGGTAACTTTAGTCTGCACTTTTCCATCATAACACCGACTCTTCAGTACTTCGACAGACTTCTCGGTAATAATCACAAACAACGGAAGACTCGCACCCGCACTGGGCAACGCAACAGAAGCCTTCATAGGCTACATGTATTTCGATGGCACGGACGACGGCAATCGACAGACGCTGTCAGCATGGATGAATGCCGTGGGTGACCACTAACGGAGGCGTGGAACATCGACTTTGAGCAACTATAGCCGGGAGCGAGCTATTTACTGATCTGCCCTTTCAGGGTCTCCTCTCTCTATTTCTCAAGGTACAAATATTTCCCCAAGCTCTATATATACTTTGTCATTTTCAGAGTTCCCGGCCACTCCCCATGCTGTATCAATAAAACATTTAAATAATATGTTCTTTGTTATTCGACTCATTCATTACAATGAAACTGCTTTTCATTCGTATGAGCGAAGCGAAGGAGAAATGAAAATATAGTTTCATTCGGTTGAGTGATCGTATAACGGCCTTACGGTTCTGTGTATTGTGTATCGGTATGTGTTCACAATGTGCTATGCATGACTGGTCATTATTGGCATTTCAAGTACAACGTATATAAAGGTACAGTTAAGGTCCGTTTCTTCATTCAGGTCGCGTCTACTCTCCGCCGAGCACGTTAACAGTACACTATACCGTACCCAACTTATCGCAATGGAATTAGTTATAAATTCCCGCTAATCTTGTTCGCCCCTAAGCTGAACTATTGTACAAATTTACCGACCGTCTTCTTATGCCTATGAACTAGCAACCCCCCCCCCCCCCCCCCCTCCCCCACCCTATGAGAGCATTGCTTGTCTGTTGTCGTTTTGTTTTGTTTGTGATTTCCCCCAGGTTCGTCGCTTTAAACGTCTGTCTGTTCTTCACGAGGTGAACACTGATGCACCATGCTCGGACAGTTAAGACAACTCGATGTAAGGCTTTTTGTCAGTGATGTCATTTTCTGTCGTACGGAAAAGTAAGAGCGTTCCAATAAGATATTTAAAATTATTAGGTCCTTTTTGCTTTGTATTGATCTGCATCTCGTTTGAATTACTTATTGCAATTCGGTCGAAGTATGCACGACTGATGTAAATTCCTCCCGTATTTAACACTACAAGCACTATTCTTTCCCCATACTTTTCAGTATCTTATCCATTTAAACGTAATTCATAACTCGCCCCGCGAGTATTTTACGGTCGATACGAGCTTATCGTACTTAGAATTGTCCTTGAACTGTCTTGAATTTGCACAACGACTGCATGCGTCAATATCCTCTGTTCTTGGAGGTGAATTTTGTGCTATTTGACCAAATGCATGTTTTACGGGCGCGCGAATGAGATAATTTATACGCTAGTAAGACGATTTCTGGTCATGTAGAACTAATCTTCCAATTTTCCGGCCCTAGATTTCATTTTTCATGCAATAAACGCTTTCCTATATGATTCATATTCAGTTTGTTGTATAACGTTTAAACTGTACTACAACTCTGTGTAGTGTTCATGATGCGCTAATTATGAATAGTCCTTCCTTAAAGTTCGGTTATTTGAACCACGGCTTTTAACACTAACGTAGTTGGGATTTTAAGACCATCTCGAGTCTTTTGTGTTGGTTCATGAAGTTTGGGAGGGTTATTTGCCTGTAGAGGGCGCTCTATATCCGCACCAACTTTACGTATGTTGCATCAGTGATTCTCCACTCTGGCCTCTAAAGCAATGATGTGCTTTATTAAACAGTTGTTTTGCCCCGTTTGAAACAGTACCCCTTTTAATGATCTCCCCGATTAAATTTTCCAAAACAAGAGAAACTTAAAGTTTTCTTTTTAAATCAAACGTGATTGTTGTTCCAGGAGAGTTGATAATGGAACACGAAAATTTAAAAAAATAAAAATAAAAAAAAAATAAAAAATAAAAAATAAAAAAAAATAAAAAAAAAAGAGAAGAGAAGAGAAGAGAAGAGAAGAGAAGAGAAGAGAAGAGAAGAGAAGAGAAGAGAAGAGAAGAGAAGAGAAGAGAAGAGAAGAGAAGAGAAGAGAAGAGAAGAGAAGAGAAGAGAAGAGAAGAGAAGAGAAGAGAAGAGAAGAGAAAGGAAGAGAAAGGAAGAGAAAAGAAAAGAAAAGAAAAGGAAAGAAAAGGAAAGAAAAGGAAAGAAAGAAAAGAAAGAAAAGAAAAGAAAGAAAAGAAAGAAAAGAAAGAAAAGAAAGAAAAGAAAGAAAAGAAAGAAAAGAAAGAAAAGAAAGAAAAGAAAAGAAAAGAAAAGAAAAAGAGAACTAAGCCAGGCCGAGTCCTGTTAAACTTGAACCTGATCTTGGAATGTCGAATAAAGCGTAAATATAATAAAAATAAAGTACTGAGAAATTTAAAGGGCCTGTGACGTGCTAAGCAACTTTGTGCCTAAGCTTTGCTTCATAATGATGGATTACTTGTTCAGCAAGACATACTATTGTTCGTTTGGATGTATAATCAATAAAAGGTGGCCTTTTTCAACTTTGAAGATTCATTGCATAAATCACAGACAGAGGGCGCTGTTTTGAGTGCATCGCATAAGGAAGACGGAAGGGAAAAGTTAAGAAAAAACATAAGACTTCAAGTTGGACTTGTGGCAAATTGCTGCAGTTTCTACCCCCAGTTTTCGTCATGGCTTACAGCAGGCAACATGTTAAACAAACTCAAACAGCCATGGATTACAAAAGTTTCAGGAAAATTGAGAAAAAAGTGGAATCTTTTGTGCACAGTTGAATGTGATTTTTCTGTGTTTGCCTCTTGTGACATCGTGACCTTGGTCATGAATATGCATATTTTCATTAGCATAAAAAACTAAAAACCTTTGTTTTAACCCCCAAAGCAAGCTCCAAATAGGAATTGTATGACTTTAACTGAGTAGAGTGGTTTTAAAGCATAGATTTCATTGATAAAAATCCTAAATAAGGGGCCCTTTAACGTAGCAATTTTTGTACGTGCGTACCGACGCCCTGTTGTAACGTCGCTTAGCAGAATGAAATTCTCCGAGATCTCCGGATGATTATCTATTCGCTGCAGCAACTTGCCTGCTTCCCGCAAAATACACGCATAGCTGTCACAACAAGCTTAATCACCCCAACTGCTGGTAACATGCAGTTTACTGTACTGGCCAGAGCGCACAGTATTGTGCATCTGCGCATGCTCGAGGCTACAATACTCATTCATTCAATAACCCTATAAGCTCATTGCATGATACATGTACCTGCGCAGAAGCGTGCGATCCCTCCTGTTGTCAGCTGACTAATTAGCGCGCAGCATTCTGAACACGTCATTCCCGCATTATATAATTTTTCTCGATCGCGTCACCGACACCATTCTTGTGTTTTGCTCTAAGTGCAAGTCGGAAAGCTTTAGCATGTCCTTGTCGTTGCTTTATTCTAATTTCCAAATTTGCAGTACCAAACATTTATTTAATTTTTGAAGATTACGCTATTCTGAAATTTTCACGTGGAATTTGTATTGCTTGAATTGGAATAATTTTCATAAATTCTGTACTTGCGAGTAAGAATTTATAATTCTTAGTATATATATGTACATGTACATATACCTCGGCGAGCCTATCAGGCGTAGTTTACTGCTTTTGTTCTTGTTTTCGGTCTTTCCTATATATAATTCAAGTCGAATCAAGCTAAGAACAGTATGACGTTTTTGGTTCAAATACATATATACATGTGCATTGATGTAACTAATAACTTCCGTTATAAGGGTTGTAACGTGAACAAGACGATTGTTACCGGGTGAATTTTGAAAGCACAAAGCGCTTGGTTTCCAGAATAATGGCTCTAGTACTATTGTTATGCAAGATGCACATTCGTAACTTAAAGTTTGGAGGTATAAGAATTAACTTATTTATATATGCTAGAGAATAACTCGTCGAGAGTAACCTGTTGCACAGTTATATGAAGAATTTGAATATTTTAGTTGAAACGAACTGGACAAGGTCCAAAGGCCTCTTGGGCTTGGTCAGGTGGGACCAGTATGTTGAATGTTCTTTTTTGTCTTTATGTTTTAGTAGATGCATGCATGTTTTCCCTTTAGCTAACCCCTTTTATCAAATTCGAATTTGTTTCAAACCCCAGGGAACAAACCTAGGTAATGTGGTAATGATAAGGGGAGTGCGCCTCCTTTTGGTGTCCTAGGATGCACCCACGTTTCCTCCTAAAAAACAAAGAAAATATAAAAGGAGGTTTTTCGTGGCCTCCGAGCGCCAGCAGTTTTTTGCTGCATGGACTGACGCCAAAAGCATTGCCATGTTCCTGGGCGAGTTCTCGATCCCAGAGATTTCTCTGAATGTCGTAGCACATTGAAATCCTTCATGATTATGATTTTTGCTTTTTCGTGTCGTATTCAGGCATTCTTGATGTAATTCTTTCACACGATAGACCTTTTCACTTTGTAAACACCAAAATGTACTAAACAACAATGTACTACTCTTACTCAAATGTAGCCTATGTTTTTGAGTTTAAGTTGTTGAGAGCCGGACGATGTCCGAAGAGCCTAAAGGGCTTGGTTCCAGATGGATACCAGTAGATGCTTTTCCGTTCTAATTACACTCACAAGATGCTTTTGTTTTAATTTTCTCAACCTTCCACAGGAAGGGGTATTACTAATACCGTTTAACTTGATGATTATTCGTTGCAATGTACATTGTAGTTTTTATAACATTTACAGTTGAAATAGGTTGAAAGGTGCTCGGCAACAGAGTTCCCGGCCACTCCCCATGCTGTATCAATAAAACATTTAAATAATATGTTCTTTGTTATTCGACTCATTCATTACAATGAAACTGCTTTTCATTCGTATGAGCGAAGCGAAGGAGAAATGAAATTAATGTTTCATGGCGCGTAATATATAATCACGCCGTTGCCATAGAACCAGCCAATAACACTTCGGCCATCGTGTCGTGGTAACGTCCACTTCTACCAGAGGGGATGTAATGTTATCTGATTCGGTTAATGCGTGTTTTAAAACTTCAATATTGTTATTTAGAGAAACTGTGTTAAGCGTTTAGTGAAATGTAGTATGTTAAGTTACAGTCAAGAGCATTTATGATGTACAAATAAATGTACAACAATATTCATTAAAAAGATCTCCCCTATAATGATTATGAGAGATCTTGTATCAGCTTCTTTTGATGAATGTGTTCTAGTGAATGTGTATCATATTCAAGTATTAACTCGGTATCAGTCCCTTTAGATGTGATTGCGCCAATTACTTGTGTCAAGGGCTAAATACATCGATAAATTAAACTGCACAGCCCTTTATCACGTCGCAGAAAACAAATGAAGCTGAGCAGAATGTATTAAAACTATTTTTACGTTCTGTTGCTTTATCGTTTTCCAACTTTCGTGGCACTGCAGTCAAGTTAACGCACGACGGACTAAGATGCGCTTTATGTAAAATTGAAAGGGATCTAGAGCGCACTGCAAACTTTCCAAACTCAAGCTAGCGGGTCGGTAATTTTGCCCGGTGTTTTTTTTTTTCTCACCATCGAAGATCTGCGTCCTTGTCATACAAAACTGGCAAATGTTGAGAAGGTGACAGATTTGACCGAAAGCTTGAAAAGCACATTAAAACTGCCCCATTTGCTTATAGCGACTTTGAAAAAAATTCAAAATTTATATTTTGAGTTAAAACCATTTTCACACAACAGACAAGTTGCAACAGATATCAAAAATACTTTTGTTGCAAAAATTCATCAAGCGGTTCCTATTTTATGCTTGTTAAAACGTGTCAAATTTACGTGCGGAATCGTCAATGAAAATGAATAGACAGCAACTTCAAAAATTGTGATGTGATGCAAAGTGCCCTCCTTGGCACGAAGCACGTACCTACGTTATTTTTTTCTTGGTTAGTTTTAAATTCAAGCGTTTTATATATATTTTGTCCTTCAAGAGCAGACTGTAAACAGGGCGCCATCAATTTAACCATGATTTAACTGACAATAAACAGCGGTGCCAAGTAGAGCATGATGAGGACACTATATAGGCGCGGGCTTTGTTATGCCTGTAGTCATGCCTGTATTGGTGTCTTCAATCAAGACTATATGTAGTTGACGGCGCCCGCCAACTGCCGATTTTTGTGATATTTTGGGGCGCAAAATCTCACCACTGCACAGGTTGATTTGCGTGATATTTGGCACAAATACAAAGAAAACCAGCCCCAATAGGCCTGTACCAAAAAGAAATCCGCCAGGCAAATTAAATAACAGAAACTAAAGGCAGCATTATTTACAGTGCAATTTCACGCAGCGGTCTATCAAGCTTGCAAACTTAGGTTTACGGATTTGACCAATAAATAGTGTCACGACTGCGTGGCTGACGATGTCACAGATTTCCAAATCCCTAGCTTCGGTTTCAACGAGGCCGACAACCCCATTCTTTGGCGCCCATGCTTGACAGCACTGTTCAAAATTTCAGCTCTATCTTTCTCCAAAACCACGATCTGACAATCATGCAATCATCAGTGTTGCGATTATATTTTAAACAAAAACCATCGATCGCAAATTCGCATAAACTGATCAAGTCGAATAGGCTTACATGTACTATGTAGCCTATATAGCCTAAAATAATTTGCACTTCAAGCTTGCTGCATGAGTTATTACGATGGAGATGAAACCCAATTCAAAATTCACAAAAACACATCCATTTAGAGGAGTACCATGAATATTAATGTCGTCCTGCGTTTCGACCAATCAGCTCTCTACGTCCAATTCTGGTAGCAATCTCCATAGACCGTGTACAAAACGGAAACAGGTTTCTCAAGTCTGTAACTAGAGGTCGATTAGACTTGTTCCCAGTCCATTTGCGACTACGCTGCTGCCGTTTACGAAACAACCGGTCTAGTTACAGACTTGACATCAAGTCTACTCAATGTGTTGAAAATGTCAAATGATTGGTGAATTAGGCAGTACTTATACACACAAGTCACTATACATGATTCTAGTTTTCTGTGAAAGTATAAGTTGCTTTCAGGACGCCGTTCTGTTATACAATACTCTACAACAAATCATTTCTTTTCGATATATGTGGGTGGGGGGCGCTGGTACTCGTAAGCTGATTGGAAGGTAAATCACAGAGTGCGCCGGAAAATGTTAACAG
Source organism: Henricia sp. BOLD:AAB3569 (assembly GCA_037783545.1). Lineage (NCBI taxonomy): Eukaryota > Metazoa > Echinodermata > Asteroidea > Spinulosida > Echinasteridae > Henricia > Henricia sp. BOLD:AAB3569. Next base: position 1,120,496 of record JBBELK010000267.1, on the reverse strand, counting down.
CTGGACGTATACTTTTGTTTCAGTATGGCATATGTGGACTGAAAACCAGTCTAGCCCTTTGTGAGGTAAATAATGCCCGACGCGCAAAAGTCACTTTCAACCAGTCACAACGCGCTGCCACCTGATGCGCGTATACGCGTAGCTATAGCGCAAACAGTTTTTGTTTATTTGTGTATTTACTCCCACGATTTCACGAAAGCCAGTGAAAGCCGGACGTTCGTTTTTTTTTCTCTCGCTTGCTCGCTTTTGTTTCCATTTTCTCTCGCGGTAATTTGGCACAAGGAAATTATTATAAATTGCTGATTTGAACACCGTCACATCAGTAACCATGTGCTGCTGGCCGATGTCCAAAAAGCGCAAGGAGCGCGAATCTGGTGGTAAGTTTTCGATAATTTTTCGTCAAATATTTGTACCCAAGAAATACAAAAACAAAGTTTGTTTTTGACTTGTCGTGAGGCCCTGTACTCAGTGCCAATGGCACATTTTCTTGCTATGTTGACTTAAGCCTAAAACTTAACATTTATTTTCTTGATTTAGCATGTATAGGGTAGGTTAAATATTGAGTTTCTTATTGGCGAGCTATAAAGCAAATATTCAAGCGGGTGAGGGCTGGGAGTAGGCATGCTACGGGTGATAGGACGGTTTGCCGAGTGTGGGTGGGGCGATTGGGGTTGGCAAGGTTGGGATTGGGGTGCAGGTGACGGGGTGGAGGTTCGGCGTGGGGGTGTATGAGGGTCGTGATGTGGGCGAGGGGGTGAGATGGAGGTTAGAATACGACTCAAAGGGGGTGGTGGGGTTGGGGCGGGGGGGGGGGGGGTTTGGAGGGGGGTGTTGGGAGGGGGTTGGGGTTGCGGGTTGGGGGGTTCGGGGGGGTGGCGGGGTGGGGGGGTGATGGCGGGTGACGGGGTTCATAGCCATGGTAACACCACATGGATGTGTCCAAGATACTGCTTTCTGTAAGAAATAGACAACTGAATTTACATTTTTCTTTCAATTTGATTTACCCTGCACTTTAAGGACATTTAAAGGGCCTGAAATGATATTTGTTTCAATGAAATATATGCTGCATTGAACAGCTCCATTCATTTACAGTAATACAAATCTTACCTGGAAGTTGTTTTAGGGGTTAAAATCAAGGATTTTGATTTTTATACGTAATGCAAAAATATACATATTCATGAGCAAGGTTGTGATGTCACATTAGGCAAACACAGGAAAATCTCATTCAACTGTGCAAAAGAAACTTCTATATTTTTTTCCAATTTGCTGAAACTTGTGTGACCCATGATTGTTTTTGTTTCCTTTACATGTTGCCCTTGTTAGCCATGCGGAAATGAAAAACAAAGTCTAGAAACTGCAGCAATTTTCCACAATTTCAGTTTGAAGTCTTAATATGTTTTTTCTTTGCTTTTCTGTTGTGTGTTCCTAAAGTGAATGCCCAAAGAGCGCCTTCTTTCTGTGAGTTTCTCTGAAGAAATGTTCAAAGTTGAAAAGTGACACATTGTTTTTTTTTTAAGGGGCATCAAAATGAACATTATTGTTTCTAAACAAGTAGTCGTTCATATGCAGCAAAAACTGTACATAAAGTTATTTAACATTTCAGGCCCTTTAATGCAAAAGTAATATACAATGAATTTTTTGTTAATTCACAGAACAAGACCAAAAGAAAAAGAAGTCATCCTGGTTTGCCAGGAGAGCTTTAAAGAAGGAAAATAAGGTTAGTCAAACTTATTGAGGATCAATTGTACTGAGAATAAGAATTGGAAACAGGATAAAAAGTAATAAGGATACATATATATATCTTGATGTTGAGGGGTAGCCAAATTCTGCGTAAAATAAACTGAGCTTAATTTTCATATTCGAGCAAGACTGAAAAGAGGTTGCCTGTAAAGTCGTTAATTTGAAAGAAGAATTATAGTGAAGAAACAAACGACATTTTCCTAAACAAGTGTAACTCCTATACAAAGAACAAAACATTGGACTCGCTAAAACTCGGATACGACCTTCACAGAGAATGTGGCTTGGCGCCGCCATTTTGTGAGGAAACTGGGAAAGGTATGAAATATCTTCCTTTAAAATTTACCTTTTGACCTCTGTTCATGACCTACTTACTAAATTAAAAGACATAACTCATGTACAACTGTGTAGAACTTACCAAGACCTACATTTTGAGAGGTAACTTGTATCTCTACGACAATTTGTTTTACGGAACAATGGATATTTGAATTTACCCTAACCCTAAAATGGCCGTCAAAAGTCTTGGGCTTGAGGGTTCATGTAACATCCAAAATCAACTAGTGAGTCCCAGATAATATCATGTTAACAAGTCTTAAAATGAAGTACAGATGCAAACCTACTAGAAAAATGTTGTTTCGTCATTTCTAGGGGAAAGGGGGCGGGGGGAGGGGGGTGCACGGTGGGCCCCTCCGGCCAATAGACTATATACGGACATGCTGGAGTGGGGGAGGGGGAGTGTGGACGCTATTCCCTGCCAGCAGCATGTAGTTCCGTTTTGCATTTTATTATACCTGCTAGTGACATAATACCTTTTTTATGGTACCTGCAAGTGACAGATGGCCCGATTCAAACATAACTTGAGGAGTAGTTGGGGTGAAAATGGCACACAACGCGCCCCTCCGCCCAAACCAAACCAGCACTAAAAATGTGTGGTGGTGGTTGTGGGAGGCGGGGGACCCTGTAGCTACGCCGCTGATACTACATATATCGCTTTGTGACGTTCGTATCCGATTTTCAGTGGGCGAAACTTCTTGTATAAAAGTAATGTACGAGTTACAATTGTTCAGAACAATTATGTCTGTGGTTTCTTGGGCGTAACATTTAAGAAGACATGGATAATACTTTTATACAAGAAAATTGTTTCTAGAAAGGTTTTTATAATGCACAAGAGTCCTGAAAACCAACTCGAAAATTTCATCTTACATCCAGGTTAAAACGAATACATTGGTGCCTTGATCATTATGCATGCTGATCATTTTCTCATTATTCACTTTACTAGGAAAAAGTCAAACTGGCTAAAGCTTTGGCGAAGGCGAAAGCTAGAGGTGACATTGAGCTAGTGGCGATGGCACTGGACATAGCTGGAATTGGTATGCGAATACTAATAAGTAAATTTGTTAGTATGTCAAACAATCTTATAATTCAAGTTTTGTTGTAACTTGACAGATGTTTCTGTTTATTTCATGGCAATAAGCACATTATCTTGCATTATCTTGCACTATCACTACCAGAATATTTCAATTTAGCTTAATATATCCTAAAAATGATTGGGGAAAATAAAATTTGATCATGTAAATTTGTTAATAAATAAATAAAAATAGTAGTTTCTCGTCCCAAATGCGCGTCTTTTTTTTGCTGCGCCTCAAAAAATGTATTTTTCTGTATTGATTTTTGTTTTTACGAATATGTTGCTGCGGAGCACATGAGACCAATAGTGGCACTGAACTTACAAAATTGGTCAGTTTCCACAACTCCCCTTCCCAAAGAAGCCTGTATTTCTGCCTCATCTCTTTTTTTCAAAAACTATCAATTTCTTTTTATTTATACTTGGCTTAACTCAAATATCTGTGTCAATCTCAAATGTTTGTCAATATGGGAAAAACTGCAACACAACATATATATCACCAGGAGGGAACCAGATGCCTGCTACAAGCGAGAAGTGCCCGGACCAAACCCCCAAAAAGTGCCCGCACCAAACCCCCGAAGAGACCTCCGAACAAACAACCGATATCGAGGAAATCCCGAAGGTAACATTCTTTATTTCTTCTGTCAAGATCTCCAGAAGTACAAAACAAATGATTTGCTCAGTTTTGTTCATCAATACAACAACGAGAGACGAGTTCTTCGAAAGCATCTACCATACATTGTAGGTCACGGGTCTGAATTTCATTATGCCCATAGGATTTTTCGCTCATCGCATTTCGTTTGGTTCTCAAACCTATATAGGTTTGAGAACCAATAATAATTTGTTCTCAAACCTATATAGGTTTGAGAACCAACTATAATTATTATTGGTTCTCAAACCTATATACAGGGTGTCCCAGAAAAAAACGAAACCGAGATTTATTGATGTTTAATAATACTTTAATCTCAATTTAGAATAATAAATGACACATATGTGGAAAGCTTAGTTCCACATCTTTCATATGATACATACTTCACGCAGGAATGAGTAAAGACTAATATGAAGAAGTGCTACCAAAAAAGTCGTTTGCACAACGATATCTGAATTTCAAAGAAAGAATCACATTTCTAAAAAGTTCAATTTCTGCCCTTTCGTATGATACCTCAGTAAAGGGTACCAAGGAAACATTACTAATTGTGTACATTTTATTAAAGTTCTGAAACCAACATGATCATGATTTTGTTGCCACACGTTTGTGCATATTTATGTTCATCTTAAAACCAGGTAAACACGCCTAACTGAATTACGGAACCAGCTTATAGTGTTAAACAATTATTTTGTTCACTTTTCAGGACCCCGTGAATAAGGATGATAGTGCTAATGATTTAGCTTCGTACAAACATTTCATCAACCTTATGGTGGCAGAGGCGGAAAAGGATATTAAACGATTTCTAGAGCTTTCCCAGGTTAGATTTTAGCTTTGTTAAATGCCTTTTTTTCCTGATAAAAGTAGGTATTAATTGGATTCATTATTTTTCAAAGAAGGAAAAATACAATTATGTTCTAATAATTTGTACTAGTTCTTATGAAATTATGCAGGCTGCATATGGATTCCTTCAACTTAAGTATCGAAATTTCACACAAATCAGTAGAAAGTGAATAATCTGCACCAAGGCGTAGCCATTCAGATGTAGCCTCATGTTGAAGTGATTATTTTCTCTTTCTAGAGTCCACATCAGTTTAAAAAAACACCTTAAAAGATACTGGTGGTTCAAGAAGTATTAGTTTACAGTTCCGTCAGACCATGTTAACAGGTGGACCTTATAGAATGTTTGGAGATTACCTTGTTTTATCAGGAATATTGTATTATCAGGAAATAAAACAAATCAATAAAGAACCAAGGATTGGGACCTACATTGTTCTTGCTATGACCAGAATGTTGTGTTAATAAAGTGCTAAAAAAATGGGTTCCATTATTTGCCTAAGTAAACTCTGTATGGAGAGCATAGCAGGAGTATTTTTAATTGCTTACATTGTCTTTTTCATTTCATCACAGGACCCCTCGATAGCACGTGCCCCACTCGCCGAAGAAGAGGACTTCGATGAACCTTCGGAGGAGATATCTTAAGGCAAATGGCATATCAAATACAGATTTCATGATTAAAAAACGTTTAAAATAGGAACAACAGCATTACAGAACAAACAAATAATGTAGATAAACTGCCTTGTATAAATTTCAGCCACATAGTTGCAGTAATACTTCAGAAAACCTGAGAATTTAGTCTGATAATAGAACATGACAATGGGGCTGTTCACATCAGTGGCTTCATACAATACCATAACGTCGCAATCCACATAGTCTCCATGACAAAGCTCCAAAAGTTTTATTAAAATCTTTTTTTTGACAAAACGTGCAAAATAATACACATCTTGTGTTATGAAATAACCAAACTTTGCGTGAGAAAAATGTTCAATGGGAGTCAAGGACGTCTCGGGTTCGATTCCTATAAGGCCGTGACGTTTTTTTTATATTTTCTTTCATACAAAGTTTGGTTGTTTGCCTTCTTGTGGCCATCAGCTGCATCTAGCTAAATGTTCAATCTTTTGGCAGACAAGTTTGATCATGTCCGACAGCGTCTGATGTGGTGTTTGATGCGCAGTCCACAGTGTCAGATTATTTTTGTCTAACGGACGACAGAGAAATGTCTGTCGTGTCTGTCAGACAAATATCTTATAGTGTACACGTGCATTCAGTCTAGCACTCACTCAGGTGTGGTGCCAGCTGATCTAGCATTTTCCCATTTTCCATCTTAATAATCTGTCTTTTGAAATCTTTCTCTTTTGTGTTTGTTTACTTGTTTGTTCATCAATTGATCCTTTATGCAAGACTGAACAGTCTTGCACTCACTCAGGTGTGGTGCCAGCTGATCTAGCATTTTCCCATTTTCCATCTTAATAATCTGCCTTTGAAATCTTTTTCTTTTGTGATTGTTTACTTGTTTGTTCTTGAATTAATTATTGCATTCAGTCTTGCACTCACTCAGGTGTGGCGCAAGCTGATCTAGCATTTTCCCATTTTCCATCTTAATAATCTGTTCTTTGACACCTTTCTCTTGATAAATTGTTCATTGTTGATCTACACTATCAGATTTTTGTCCGACTGTCGTGCCTGTCACACAAAAATGAGACTGTGTATCAAACACCACGAGACACTAATAAATTGTCATGCAGCAAACGCTTTCTTTTGTTTTGGTGACTGTAATATTTAGCTGATTTTAATGGAACTTTTTTGTCAGTTTTTTGAACGTTCTAACCTCAAACCCTCGCTCATTCTTTAAGCTTCACCCATGCCACCCCATCACAATAGGTTTGGGTTCCTTAGTAACTTGTAATGCCGTAAAGGTTAATATGCATGATTGTTTTTTACATCATTTTTTAAGAAACTGATAGGATTCGAATACACATCTCTATTCCTTCCCTCAAAATTCTGATTTGTTTCAAGGTTATAACAGTGGATGATGGAAATTATATAGTCTTAGCTCTGTCTATATAAATACATACAGTATTTTTATCAGATCATGGAATTGAAACAAAAACAATTACGTTTGTTTTATGTCGGCATTTAATTTAATGTGTTTCCACATTGTATTGCCCAATACGCTGTTCAAGCTCACGTGTTATACTGGTACCAACAATTGTCCGTTTTTAACTCGTATCCACTTTCTATAGACAATAAAACAACTTCGTACTTACTCTGATGAACACTTCGTATAACTTTATTTGGTGTCCCAAGAATTACAGTCTATCAATGGCGTTATTGCAATGGTAAACTTGACGTAAATGACGCGGTTAAAAACTTGTGAACCTTCCTAGCCAATCCTAGGTAACGCTCAATTTGCCGAATCTCGAAGCGCCCAATCTTGAAGCGCCCAATACTAGCGCCATAAAAACAAGAGAAGGCGCTCTGGACATAGCTTGGACGGTCGGGAAATGGCACTTACATCCCGGCCCCAATTGTCTTGAGTAGTTACGTGACAATTACATTTTAAGTGTCAATTTCAAATAAAATGCACCTAGCATAACTAAAACATTTGAATTTCTAACACCAAACACCAGGGTCCTATTTCATAAAGCCCACTAAGAAACATTCCTAAATGAACATTCTTAACTCATGTTTTTAAGGATAGGAAAAATCAGATTTTATTGTTCCTAAATCCACTTAAGAATGTTTTTAACTTTTATGAAAAAGGACTCAGGTTAGTCTTGTTACAAGGTGCGCAACCTCTTTAAACAACAATTTAAACAACAATTGTAAGTCCTTGACACAATCTTGTAAACGTTTCCTAATATAGGCAAAAGGTGGGTGAATTAAGCCACGTCTGAAAATGTCCAATTGACTAAGTGTCCGGTATCACTCTTAAATCCGTACCTAGAGCTTACGAAATGTTCGAGAAAAAATATCACAATGGCATGTGGGATTTACCCAACAATGAGTGTGTGACATTAAGATTGGCTGTGCAAGGAAAACGTTTTTTTTGTTTTAATAGGAACACTTTAACAACGTTAATTTTTTAAGCAATGAAGATTAAGCACAAACTTGTCACGAAATCCTTGCTTGCTAACGGGAATAACAACATTCTCAAAAAAGAAAAAAACATAAAAATGTAAACTTGGTCGAAAATTAAGTACGCGACATTTGACCAGCATTTGCCACACAATCATATTGGATGCCTGAAAGTGAAAACTCGCAGATTCCAAGGTCGAATGCATCATCAAGTTCGCTTATCCAAGTCAACTGTCTCACTGTTCTTGTACACGTGCGGATTGGCATGAACTCAACTAGGACAAGTCATTGCCGCCTCTACGTCTAGGTAGACCTTGCTTCTGGTCGCCACATCTGGATCTTGATTGCTCTTCGGCTCAGATAAAACATATAATTCCACGTGGGCTCCATCCTTCAGTTTGTAGGGGTACGGTGCACGGTGCACATTGCAACAATTTAAGTGTTAGTTTGGCAACTGTAGTCTAGGGACATTTCCTTCCCTATAAGACCCGACCCGACCGAAAGAGGTTTAGGCGCCTCGACTCGCCCTGGAACACTGCAACACAGTAGCCAACTCCACTTATTGTAACATGTTCACTGCATTTAGGGAAACTCGACATTCACGTTGTGCCGCGTTCATCTGCTTCCAGCAGCAGACAAAGCTAGTGGATTGGTCTTGTCAACACGGATGACTTTGTACGTATTTCCTCTTCCCATTTTGTCTGGCATTGTGTTTATGGGTAATTCCCAAAATTAGGGGTCCAAATTGTTTGGTGTCCCAGTTACGTACGACACCCTCTGCTTCAAAAATCACCACTTATAACCACAAATTCTGAGTAATGGAATGTGGCCTGTGATTATAGGGGGGAACCATTATATTTTTCTTCAATATTTAGTTTTTTGATTCTTGAAAAATATTCAAAACAAAAGACCATAAAGGCTTATAATTTATTCCAATGTATTGAATAGGAATTTGGTGTCCCGGGTTACCTACGCCAATGAAAATTGGCTGTAGAATCATTTTGCATTAACTTTGGTGCCATATCTACACACAAACATTAAATTTGATTGGCATTTGTTCAAATAAAAATCATTATTTTCTACTGGGAAACCACTTTCAATCATTAAAAACACTTGGAAATCTTAATAAGCATGTCACACTTTTGGACCCCTAATTTTGGGAATTACCCTTATCACCCTTCCGATGGTCCAGGTGTCTTGGTTGTGAGCCGTCTAGGACGAGAACTACGTCTCCCGTTTTAAAGTTGGCCCTTAGTCGAACCCGGTGTGTACCTTTAAGTTGTACGGGAAACTTATAAGTTATACGGTGCACGCAGGATTTCCCGATCTGCGTCATCTTGGTAAAGGAACGAAACCCTGTGGTCGCCATATCTGCTGTACCTGCAAATATATTGCGGATGACATCACGCACATCAACTCTCTAAATGCAAAAGAGTGAAAAACTCACTCTTTAAAAGAGTGACTCCCTTATAAAACCACTCGAAAACAGTGAAAATCACTCTAAAAGGAGTAAAATTCTGTAAAAGTGTGGCAATCACTCCAAAAAGAGTGGGGAAAAAAACACTCCACAAAAGAGCCATATAAAGGACAGCTCGAAAAAGAGCTGTCCTCCATATATGGCTCCTCCTTTGAGTGTTTTTTCCACTCTTTTTGGAGTGATTGCCACTCTTTTTACAGAATTTCACTAACTTCAGAGTGATTTTCACTGTTTCCGAGTGGTTTTACAAGGGAGTCACTCTTTTGAAGAGTGATTTTTTCACTCTTTTGCATTTAGAGAGAAGGGTCCTTCAGGAACTATCTACATCAACTAGCCTTCCACCTGCACATATACTAACGTGATTTATGCCATCATCTGCAAAAAGTGTCAGAAGATCTACATCGGCGAGACCAAAAACAAACTTTCCATCAGATTCTCTGCACACCTTAGATCCATCAATAAGAAGGAAAATATGCCAGTTGCTAACCACTTTCAACTCAGATACGCACAGTTTGGATGACCTCTCCGTCACTGTTGTCATCTCGACGGATAGCAACACAGATCGCAACGTCACGCATGTGAACAACGAGTCATCCACCAACTTGGAACTCTGAGCCCTAAAGGGATGAACATCATGTTTATGAACATCATGTTTAATGCATATAAATAACTTTCTTACCTGTTAACTTTTTCATTTAGTTGGTGTTTACATAGGATGTTTGTGTGCCCCGCCTCTCACCCCACTCCCTTTGGCATTCTAAATAAAAAAATATCTAAATAAAAAAATATCAAAAGAAAAGAAAAGAAAGAGAAATAAATACACAGATAGTAATAAGAATAAAATTGCAAGAGGTCGGCCCTATCATATTTTAACAAACAAACAAACAGCCCGACAAATAAACATACAAAAAAGCCCTTAGATAAACATTAAGGAAAACGAAGTTAGTGATGCCCGAAGTAGTAATTTCCCAGGTTTTGAATAAATGTGACCAAGCTATAAAGAATGCTGTTTGAAACTTCTTGAGGAAGAGTGTCCCAGACGCGAGGAAATCTAACAAACAGGACTGGTGGAAAGCATTGGTACGTGCTGACTGGTGGGATAATGTAACTAAGTCTGTGTGACGTGCATTAACACTAAGATAATTTAGAACAGGGATGTCAAAATTGTGGTACAAACATTTTGCAACAAACGCAATGGAAAGAAAATTTAACCTAGTCTGGTGCAACGGTCGGAGTATAAATGCTGATTTATAAATACTTGTCCTAATTTAATTCAATTTATAAAAGTTTGTATTTTATATAATTGATAGAAGTTGAATTATGTCTTTCATTTCACAGTACACTATTGCATAGTACATGTAGTAGATACTCAAGCTGTACAACTCTACACCTGTAGAGGGCGCTATGCAAGGACGATGACCAATTTATGTGGTATTGGGGTGAGACTGTCTTTTATTGTAGTGTGGTACTCAAGGTGCACATGCAAACATTTATTAGTTACTAAAAGGGTTAATGGCCATTTTAACAAAGCTGATGATGCGTATAATGTTTCCTAAGGATCTGTCATCCAGGGAATAATTCAATAAAAGAAATCCAGCAACAAAATTTCTTGGGTCAGTTTACTCAATGTGATGAAAAGGTCAAATGATTTGTGAATTTGGCAGTACTTATACACACAAGTCACTATACATGATTCTAGTTTTCTGTGAAAGTATAAGTTTCTTTCAGGACGCCGTTCTGTTATACAATACTCTACAACAAATCATTTCTTTTCGATATATGTGGGTGGGGGGCGCTGGTACTCGTAAGCTGATTGGAAGGTAAATCACAAAGTGCGCCGGAAAATTGTTAACAGCTGGACGTATACTTTTGTTTCAGTATGGCATATGTGGACTGAAAACCAGTCTAGCCCTTTGTGAGGTAAATAATGACCGGCGCGCAAAAGTCACTTTCAACCAGTCACAACGCGCTGCCACCTGATGCGCGTATACGCGTAGCTATAGCGCAAACAGTTTTTGTTTATTTGTTTATTTACTCCCACGATTTCACGAAAGCCAGTGAAAGCCGGACGTTCGTTTTTGTTTCTCTCGCTCGCTCGCTTCTGTTTCCAATTCTCTCGCGGTAATTTTGCACAAGGAAATTATTATCCATTGCTGATTTGAACACCGTGACATCAGTAACCATGTGCTGCTGGCCGATGTCCAAAAAGCGCAAGGAGCGCGAATCTGGTGGTAAGTTTTCGATAATTTTTCGTCAAATATTTGTACCCAAGAGAGGCCCCATACTCAGTGCCAATGGCACATTTTCTTGCTATATTGACGTAAGCATAAGCTTAACATTTATTTTCTTGATTTAGCATGTATAGGGTAGGTTATTTATTGAGTTTCTAATTGGCGAGCTATCAAGCAAATATTCAAGCGGGTGAGGGTTGGGGGTAGGCATACTACGGGTGATAAGACGGTTTACCGAGTGTGGGTGGGGCGTTTGGGGTTGGCAAGGTTGGGATTGGTGTGCAGGTGACGGGGTGGGGGTTCGGCGTGGGGGTGTATGAGGGTCGTGGTGTGGGCGAGGGGGTGGGATGGAGGTTAGGGCGACGTGCGTAGAGGTCAGTGTGGGTGACGGGGTTGGGGGCGTGGGCGGTGACGGATCGGGGAGGCGGGTAACGGGCCAGGGGTGGGCATGACAGGGTGCGATATGTTTTTCGCAGTTTAGCGAGCATTGTTTCTGATTGGTTTAACCCCATGCATATGTTGCATACTGATGTGTTTTGTCGATAGCTACCTCAACATAACCCCACACCATACCACACTCTTTCCTCAATTAACAGTTTAAAAAAATGAATACGACTCAAAGGGGGTGGTGGGGTTGGGGGTAGGGATGGGGGAGGGGGGTTTGGGGGGAGGGGTGTTTGGGGGAGGGGGGTTTGGGGGGAGGGGGGTTTGGGGGAGGGGGGTTTGGGGGGGGGGGGGCGGGGGTGATGGAGGGTGGGGGTTCATAGCCATGGTAACACCACATGCATATACTGCTTTCAAGCATATACTGCTTTCTGTAAGAAATAGACAACTGAATTTACATTTTTTTAAATTTGATTTACCCTGCACTTTTAAAGGGCCTGAATGGTATTTGTTTCAATGAATTATATGCTGCATTGAACAGCTCCATTCATTTACAGTAATACAAATCTTACCTGGAAGTTGTTTTAGGGGTTAAAATCAAGGATTTTGATTTTTATACGTAATGCAAAAATATACATATTCATGAGCAAGGTTGTGATGTCACATTAGGCAAACACAGGAAAATCTCATTCAACTGTGCACAAAAGATTTCTATATTTGTTTCCAACTTGCTGAAACTTGTGTGACCCATTATTGTTTGGTTTTTTTTTACATGTTGCCCCTTGTAAGCCATGCGCAATTTCCAGTGGCCCGCCAAAAAATTTCCGGTGCCTCCCACGAACAAAAATCCCCTACGTGAATTGGCCTGAAAAAGGCAAGGAATAGTGGGAAAAATGGATCGTTGAAAACGATACAACTATCTGTAAGTGACTGAATGTCAAAGGTCCGCTCTGCTACGGCCTCGGAGGGGGGGAGATTGACCAACTTGAAGTGGCGACAGCAACGAAATTCCGTAGTGACGTGTTGCTTCAAATAGCGGCTTCAAATAAGATGATCATAGAAAAATTGGAAACATTGGCAGAGGCGCAGTCGGAGAGATACCGGACAGATTAAGGCCTTGACCAACGTGCTCACGCAAAAGCTAGACGCGGCGATATCTGCAAAGCCGAATGGTCGGTACGGAACATGCAATTATTGCCAAAAAGTAGGGCACATACTAAATACTGCCGGAAGCGAAAAGCGGACGAAGAAGCGCAACAGTTGGCATCGCGTAATGGGAATTAGGTAAACGCGAATCATCTGCCTTAGAGGGCACGATGGTAGAGGAGAAAAGTGTGCCCAGAAATATTAAATTAAACGTTCAGGCTAGTGCGGTGAAGGGTTGTGGACATTCGCAGAGTAATGCGAGCTTGCAACGAAAATTAGTTGCCCGCAGTCCCTCTGCAAGTAGTTCAGTGTATTTTTGATACTGGCGCGGAAACCTCACTTATCTCGTCAACGTTTTACCACCAGCACTTAGCCGACCGAATCGGAACACAGGGCACAGTAGGAACGCTCCTAAAAGTTTACGGGGCAAATAATTTAGAAATCCCGATCGAAGGACACTACCACTGCAAGTTATTGGATCGGAAAGTTTTCTGGTGATGTCGGACAAGTCGTCGATGACCGAACGCAGAAAGGAGTTCCAAGTTCTGTTAGGATGTAACGTGCTGAGGAATATCCATGCGATGGGAGTAGTCCCATCAGGACTGTCGAGCGGCGAATGGAATGTAACGCTGCAGTGGTTAGGTCTTGGCGAGTTGGAACAACATCACGAGCCCGTTGATTCAAATAAAAATTGTGGAGTAAAAAGGTGGTTGAAGACGGAACAATCCGAGGTTATTCCGCCGTGTACGGTCAAGTTAGTGTCGTGTCGACCCGAGAAAACCCTGAAGGTAGAGCCACTGCTTCAAGAGGGCACGAGGGATAACCTTTCAAGTTCTTGGTCAGGAAATGAATCAGAGTTTCCTCATGTACATGCTGTCGAGGGTGTGCAACTAGTGAGAATTGATGGTAGCATCTAGGTCCTAATTTGCAACAATGGGCCAGATGTTACTATACCAGCCTGCTCTGAGGTTGCCGCCGTTTACGAAGCTAAATTCGCGGAGAAGATTGTCTGCAATATACGGCAGACGGTTTGGAGGCATCTGTCCAGAATGTGGTCTGTGAGGGTGTAATTAAAGTATGGGTGACATACTGCAACCTCAGACTGACCCAAAGACTGTGCTCACCAGTGCTGAGGAGCAGGCGGAAAATATTGAGCCGTCGTGTGAGCCACAGGGGGAATTTGTATTCTCAGATGGGACAAAGTACCTCATGCCTCCGGGAATTGACCTCAAAGGCTTCGATCGAGAACAATCTCGAGAACTGACCCAAAGACTGTGCTCACCAGTGCTAAGGAGCAGGCGGAAAATATTGAGCCGTCGTGTGAGCCACAGGAGGAATTTGTATTCTCAGATGGGACAAAGTACCTCATGCCTCCGGGATTGACCTCAAAGGCTTCGATCGAGAACAATCTCATAAATTGGCAGAGATGATCAGGAAACATGATGCTGCTTTTTCTAAAGGGCCATTTGACCTCGGGAAGTGTGATCTCATTCCACAGGAAATACATGTCACCAGTGACAAATCAGTGAACCTCCCATATCGTCGCATTCCGCCGCACCTTATGCCCGAGGTTCGCAAGTTACTCCTAGATTTGCTGGCCAAAGGAATCATTCGGAAGTCAGCCAGCTCATATGCCAGTCCAGTAGTCCTCGTTAGAAAAAAATGGCACAATCCGGCTGTGCATTGATTACCGGAAACTTAACGCTGTAACAGTGGAGGATTATTTTCCACTGCCGCGCATCGAGGAGACATTGGAGGCACTGGGTGGTTCTTCTCCCTAGATCTTACGCATGGGTATTTTCAGGTTGCCATGCAGGAAAACTCAATCGACAAGACAGCATTTCGAGTACCATGGGGATTGTTTTCATTTAACAGACTCCCACAAGGTCTATGCAACAGCCCTTCGACTTTCCAGCGAATTATGGAAGTCATATTTGGCGACTTGAATTTATCTCAACTTGTCCTCTACCTTGACAACATTTTAGTTTTCTCGCGCTTTTTCGATGAACACCTGGAGATACTGAGTCTGGTTCTGGAAAGATTGATTCGTCACGGCTTGAAATTAAAAGGGACCAAGTGTCAGCCCTTCAGGAGTGAAGTTAAACACCTAGGTCACATAGTAAGTGCCTCGAGTGTTGCTGTAGACCCTGATAAGGTCGAACGAGTGGCGTCATGGCCTGTTCCTAAGAACTGCGAGGAGCTGCGGTCCTTCCTTGGGCTCGCGTCTTATTACAGGCGCTTTGTTCCTCGATTTGCAGCTATTGCAGCCCCATTGCACTCCCTGACCCACAAGACTGATAAAAAAGCGGGGAAGTCTAACCGCTCTCTTCCATGGTCAGATGACGCTGACAAGGCATTCAAAGAGCTTAAAAAGCTCTTGTGTGAAACACCCGTACTTGCCTATCCTTGTTTCAGCAGGGAGTTCGCATTGGAAGTCGATGCATCCCTAAATGGTTTGGGTGCTTGTCTCACCCAAGTAGGGGAGGACGAACTAACGCATCATATTGCGTATGCCAGCCGCAGTTTGAGAGGGGCAGAGAAAAATTATTTTAACCTCTCAAGTTTCAAGCTTGAGTTGTTGGCCTTGAAGTGGGCAGTCTCTGAACAATTCAGATATTAGCTTCTGGGGACCAATTTCGTTGTTTACACAGACAACAATCCACTCGTTCATATCAACACTGCAAAGCTTGGGGCCACCGAACAACAGTGGGTTGGATAACTGGCATCATTCAACATGGAAATAAGGTACCAAACTGGACGTTCGAACCGTTGCGCAGATGACCCCTTGCATAAATTGTCTGCTGACACCGTGCAGGTCTTCGAGGACGGACACGGAGGAACAACCATTCCCAGAGAAATACGTGTCCTCGAACAGTCGCTGAACCAAACAGGAAGTGATGTTGACGTTCAATGTTCAGCAGTACTACCATCGTTTTCGCCACAGGAGCTTGCTGCGCTACAGAAGGAAGACGAAGAACTCGGTGAAATCTGGAGACGGTGGTTGCTTAGGTGGGAACCTGGACAGAGCGCCTGGTTGCGCGAATGGCAACGGTTCGTAGACAAAAATTGAGTCCTGTACAGACGAGTGGAAGACTCTGTGCTTGGCGCAGTTCTGCAGTTACTGGTCCCTAAGAAACTGCAGGGGACTATGTTAGAATCGGCCCATGATAAGTGGGGGCATCAAGGATTGAACCGTACCCACTCATTCTTGAGAACACGTGCATTCTGGCCAGGCATGGCGAAACACGTAAAAGAGAACATCCGCAAGTGTTTCAGATGTACAATATCTAAGCCCCCAACGCCAACAGTGAAACCACCGATGCGCCATCTACTCGCCTTTAAACCCATGGAGCGTTTGGCGATAGATTTCTTACAGTTTGAGAGCGGTCGAGGAGGTTTCGAACATGTACTTGTAATGACTGAATCTTTTACCAAGTACGCGTTGGCGGTCCCTTGCAAAGACCAAACTGCACCAGTTGTTGCAAGGGTGTTACGGGAGGAGTGGTTTTCACATTGCGGGGTTCCTGTTCAGATCCACTCCGACCAAGGTTGGAACGTTAAGAGCCACTTGATTAAAGAGTTATGTAAGCTGTACGGGGTGACACAGACTCGTACCAGCCCGCAAGGGAATGGGCAGACTGAGAGATACAACAGGACGCTTTGCTCACTAATTCGGTCCCTAGACAGCAAAGAGAGAAAGCGTTGGCCCGAGTTGTTGTACCATTTGACCTTCATACACAATTCCACACCACATAGTATCACAGGTGTTTCACCTTACACACTGTTGTTCGGACGGGAACCAACAATTCCCCTAGACCATCTCATCGGCAATGTCCAGCAGCACATCAGTGAGGATTTTGTACAGCAGCAAGCTCAGCTTATTAAACGGGCGTATGACATCACAAAAAACCGTCTTCTCAAAGCGGCTGAATCCAGAAAAGCAATGCACGACTTGCGAACTTGGTCCGAACTACTAAAAGTGGGGAGTAGAGTCCTTGTGAAAAAACTTGCCTTCACAGGCAGGCAAAAATTGAGCGATCAATACCACGAACAGCAGTACGTTGTTGTAAAATGTAATGACAAGAACGACCTGTTGGCGGTGCGTCCAATTTATGGAGGCCCAGAGAAGTGGCTAAATCGCAGAATGGTCATACCTGACCCAAGGGGGGAACTGGGGGTACCTGATGAGACCTTCCAGGAATTGCCAACAGTAGTCGAGCCGTCTGATGACGATGTCGAATCCGATGAATCTTCTTCAGACGAATAATTGATGATCGTTCCTCGTAGCCTCTTTACACCTATACCGGACAACATATCTACTTCCCTTACCTTGTCACAAAATGACAATGCCATTAAGATGGAGAGTGACGCTCCCAGTGTTCCCGGCGAGAGCGATGCTCATTGCGGTCATCGCAGATCTAAGCGTATCGCCAAGAGGCGTGGGCGGTGCAATGCCGTTACTTAAATAAATCAAATAGTTCAAGGGTTTTGGGGTTTGGGCTGAGCTGGGATGGCTTAGGGCTGGGCTTTAGTGGCTTTGGGTTGGACCGAGATTGCTTTAAGCTGGGCCGGATGGCTTGAGGCTGGGCTTGGGTGGCTTCGGGCTGAACCGGGATGGCTTCGGGCTGAACAGGGATGGCCAAGATTGTTAGGTTTTTATCCTGATTAAACCTGAGTGGGATGACCAGACCTTTTGAATCCCACGTCTCAAAAACAGCCCTAAAAGTGCAGGTTGTCAGGGAGGCAATTCTGTCAAAGTGGCGCACCCTGCCTTAGCGGCTCATACTGTGGCTGGTGCAGCCAGTCTTGCCAGAGTATCATGTTATACACATTACTGAACAATAAAATTAGTTACATCTGACATCAGCAGTTATATTAAAGAAGTTAGTGTCTCCACCCCTTCCATGCCTGTAAGTTTTTTAAGGTTGGGGTATTGTTGGTGCTATATTGACCCGCCTATTTCCCACGTTGTGGCAGAAAGCCTTTTTACCAATATAATCAAATTAACTTGTATTTATATGTTGAATAAAATACTTTGAGACAGAATAATATCATGTTATAGTAAAACTTTATTAATTTACACGTGCGTTTTTGTTTGATGGCGAGGATTACCAAATTTAGCACATCTTCCTTTAAAATTGACCTTTTGACCTCTGTTCATGACCTACTTACTAAATTAAAAGACATAACTCATGTACAACTGTGTAGAACTTACCAAGACCTACATTTTGAGAGGTAACTTGTATCTCTACGACAATTTGTTTTACGGAACAATGGATTTGAATTTACCCTAACCCTAAAATGGCCGTCAAAAGTCTTGGGCTTGAGGGTTCATGTAACATCCAAAATCAACTAGTGAGTCCTAGATAATCTCATGTTAACCAGTCTTAAAATGAAGTACAGATGCAAACCTACTAGAAAAATGTTGTTTCGTCATTTCTAGGGGGAGGGGCGGGGGGTGGGGGGTGCACGGTGGGCCCCTCCGGCCAATGGACTATATACGGACATGCTGGATTGGGGCGGGGTGTGGACGCTATTCCCTGCCAGCAGCGTGTAGGAGCGGCAGCGCTACAGGGAAAACGGGGGTTGAGGGGGTGCAAATGCGCCCCCGGTTATTTTTGTTGCACCCCCAGTTTTCCCCCCTCCCCCCAGTTTTTTCCCCGATGGCGGAAATTGAGTTTTATCACAAACCATTGCACCCAATTTGTTACAATGTTGTTTTCGCTGTAAATAATAAACTCAATTTCATCCATCATAATTAGCTGGTGCAGCATCAAAAAAGCCCAAAATTACATTATAGATTTTTGTTTCCCCCACCCCCTAAATTTAAGTTTTCCCCTCTTGCCCCCCCCCCCCCCCCCCCCCCCCCCCCCCCCCCCCCCAGATTAACAGGTCTGGTGCCGCCGCTGGTGTGTAGGTCTGTTTTGCATTTATTATACCTGCTAGTGACATAATTCCTCTTTTTATGGTACCTGCAAGTGACAGATGGCCCGATTCAAACTTAACTTGAGGAGTAGGTGGGGTGAAAATGGCACACAACGCGCCCCTCCGCCCAAACCAGACCAGCACTGGCAATTTGTGGTGGTGGTGGTGGGAGGCGGGGGACCCCGTAGCTACGCCGCTGATACTACATATGTTCGCTTTGTGACGTTCGTATCCGATTTTCAGTGGGCGAAACTTCTTGTATAAAACTAATGTACGAGTTACACTTGTTCAGAACAATTATGTCTGTGGTTTCTTGGGCGTAAAATTTAAGAAGACATGGTTAATACTTTTATACAAGAAAATGTTTTCTAGAAAGGTTTTAAAATGCACAAGAGTCCTGAAAACCAACTCGAAAATTTCATCTTACATCCAGGTTAAAACAAATACATTGTTGCCTTGATCATTATGCATGCTGATCATTTTCTCATTATTTCCTTTACTAGGAAAAAGTGAAACTGGCTAAAGCTTTGGCGAAGGCGAAAGCTAGAGGTGACATTGAGCTAGTAGCGATGGCACTGGACATAGCTGGAATCGGTATGCGAATACTAATAAGTAATTTTGTTAGTATGTTAAACAATCTTATAATTAGAGTTTTGTTGTAACTTGACAGATGTTTCTGTTTCTTTCATGGCAATAAGCACATTATCTTGCATTATCTTGCACTATCACTACCAGAATATTTCAATTTAGCTTAATATATCCTAAAAATGATTGGGGGAAATAAAATTTGATCATGTAAATTTGTTAATAAATAAATAAAAATAGTAGTTTCTCGTCCCAAATGCGCATCTTTTTTTTTCAAAAACTATAAATTTCTTTTTATTTATACTTGGCTTAACTCGAATATCTGTGTCAATCTCAAATGTTTGTCAATATGGGAAAAACTGCAACACAACATATATATCACCAGGAGGGAACCAGATGCCTGCTACAAGCGAGAAGTGCCCGGACCAAACCCCCGAAGAGACCTCCGAACAGACAACCGACATCGAGGAAATCCCGAAGGTAACATTCTTTATTTCTTTTGTCAAGATCTCCAGTAGTACAAAACAAATGATTTGCTCAGTTGTGTTCATCAATACAACACTCAGAGACGAGTTCTTTGAAAAAGAAAAAAAAAACATTTGTTTTCCGAAAGCCTGTAGCATACATTGTAGGTCACGGGTCTGAATTTCATTATGGCAGTAGGATTTTTCGCTCATCACATTTTTTTAAGCATATGGTTTTAGGCAGAAGTTGTTTTGTGTTTTTGTGTGTGCGTGTGTATTTGCCTCCAATCGTGGACCTTCATAGCAATAAAAAACACATTCAAACTGTGGACCTTTAACGAACGTGGAGCGTGGAGAATTTCATCTCTCTAGCTTTAGGTAAAATAAGTTTTTTCTGCAGTAAAGTAAAATTTAGTCAAGTGTCATTAAAGGTTTGTTTTTCTTACAGTATAAGGTAAATCGAGTTAGGTCCACGAATGCCGGCAAATACACACATACGTGTGTGTGTGCGTGGGTATTTGCCTGCAATCGTGGACCTTCATTGGAATACGCACCTTCAAACCGTGGACCCTCTACGAACGTGGACTATCCACGGTTGTAAAACTGTGGTTCTCAAAACTACATAGGTTTGAGAACAAATTATAATTATAGTTGGTTCTCAAACCTATATAGGTTTGAGAACCAATAATAATTTGTTCTCAAACCCATATAGGTTTGAAAACCAATAACATTTTGTTCTCAAACCTATATAGGTTTGAGAACCAACTATAATTATTATTGGTTCTCAAACCTCTATACAGGGTGTCCCAGAAAAAAACAACCGAGATTTATCGATGTTTAATAATATTTTAATCTCAATCTTGAATAATAAATGACACATATTTGGAAAGCTTAGTTCCTCACATTTTATTTGATACCACTCATATGATACATACTTCACGCATGAATGAATAAAGACAATATGAAGCAGGGCTCCCAAAAGGTCGTTTGCACAACGATACCTGAATTTCAAAGAAATAAACACATTTCTGAAAAGTTCATTTTCTGCCCTTTTGTATGATACATCAGTCGGGAAAAATGAGCCAGGGATGACAGAGATATCCGCATTTAAATATGGATTGAATTTCCATGTTTTTTTAAATCATTCGTTTTTTCACACCTGACCGATGTTTCGCATGAATGGATTCGGAGATGGTAACGTGTGCATTAAAAACGTGCGTGTTGAAAGCCCTGAAATTGCTTCATATTGTCTTTATTCATTAATGCCTGAAGTATGTATCATATGAGTGTTATCAAATGAAAGATGAGGAACTAAGCTTTCCAAATGTGTGTCATTTATTCTTTAAGATTGAGGTTAAAGTATGATTAAACATCGATAAATCTGGGTTTCGTTTTTTCTGGGACAACCTGTAGGTTTATGAACCAATTATAGGAAAATATTTATTTAATGACATCTAACTTATTTTACCTTAATAAATAGGTTTCACAAACCATCACAGGTTAGGTCACAAACCATTATAGGTTAGGTCACAGGGTTGACACCCTATTCACTGTTTGGTACATGTTTTTTAAAGAAACAATTTACTAATTATTTCTAAATAGTTATTTTGAAATAATCGGTACAGCAAATTGGACGTGCCATGTGCTGGGTTTGTGAGGGCTTGTGGTGGATTGACGGAGCATAACCAATCTTGACGGAGCATAACAATTTTTCAAAATGGAGTTTGTTCTAATCTAACAATCATATTAAAAACAAACTCCCCGAAATGCTGTTCATAAAAAGAAAACAGGAAATGTGCAATCCCCAATTTGGAAGTGGAGGTAAAAAGGCTGGTAAATTCTGGACTTTTGACGGTATCCCTGTAAGTATACCGATTGATAGCACAACAATTTAGAATGACTTTTAGTCACACTCTTATAGCCACCCTAATACATTGTAAGCGTGGTCACCATTATCATCAAAGCCCGTGCCGTTGGGGGTAATGAGGCCACAGGCTGTATGATCCTTCGCCAGCCGGGACGGTCGACGGCCAAGGTACGGTCCTGCTGGAGAGAGACGTATAGCTGACGCAGGTCTGCCTCGACTACGTCCAACCATCTTGTTCTAGGTCGGCCACGGGTCCTTGCCAACCTGCGTCATCTGGGTCAAACTCGAAAATGAGTCTTGTGGGATGGTCGAGCGGGAGGCGGGAAATGTGTCCGAACCATCGCAGACGTCGCTGAGCCAGAACACGAACAATTGGAAGCTGCCCTGTCATACTACGGATCTCTTCGTTCGTGATGTGGTCCTGCCCCCGGATCCCCAGGACACGTCGTTGTCCTCTGCTATCAAAGCCAGCCAGCCGCCGGGAACCGGAGGCAGACAATAGCCAGGTCTCAGATCCGTAGAGGTGTTGTATACTCGCCTCTTGGTGGCCACGCTTATGCCACCAGAGGGGTCTCAAGAGGTTATCAAGAATGGCACTTGCCAGGGCGATCCTACGTGTGATCCCCGGGTTGATGTCATCCGAGGAGTAAATCTTACAGCCCGGGTAGACGAAGTCTTCGACGCACTCCGCTACCTAGCTGTTGACAGTTATATACGTTGGTGGGTTGAGCTCGCGAACCACCATAACTTTGGTTTTATGCCAGCTGACCACCAGACCCAGCCTTGCAGCATCCTCCTCGTACACTTTCATTGTCTCAACCAGAGTGGGTATGTCTGCAGCAAAGAGGGCGGTGTCATCGGTATACTCCAGATCCGTTAGACTATAATTGCCAAGGGGCACACCATCAATGCGCTGGCACACACGTGTCATAAGATAGTCCAGCAGCGTGTTGAAAAGGTCTGGTATGGGGCAGCTGTACAACCCTGTCGGACGCCACTATCCAACTAGAACCAAATACTCCGCTCCATTGACGCATTCAGTATGGAGGAGCTGCAGAAGTCGGATAAGCTTAGGAGGGACATTTATGGTACGTAGAGCAAGCCAAAGGGCACTTCGATCGACGGAGTCAAAAGCCGCCATCAGGTCGATGAAAGAGATACAGAGGCATCGCTCATGACATAACTCTCTGGCCTTCTTAACCAATAGGCGAACGCTGCTGATATGATTGGTGATACTGTGTCCAGCCATTAATCCGGCTTGCTGGGGGCGTCGGTGATGGTAGATGGCTGTCCAGGCACGGTCTATGATGGTGCTAGTGAACATTTTCCATGGGATGGGCAGAAGTGTGATGCCACGGTGGTTACTGCATACAAGGGCATCGCCTTTCCTCTTCCAGTGTGGCAGGATCTTCGCTAGTCACCTGGAAGGGTCTGGGCTATCCAGGCCGCATCAATTACGTCCGTCAGCCATCGGGTCAAGGTATGGCGCTGTTTAGCAGCCGATTTTGTGCTAACGGAGGTTCCGGCTATTTCATGGAGACCGTAACCTTAAGCACTGGCAAACGTTTGCTAGCTTCAGAGTCAACATTTGCTAAACACTAGTGACGCAACAATGCCTGTTTCGAAGCACGCGCATGCTTAAGCACGCCGCGGCCGTGAAATAACCTTAAAGTTAGCACAACTTTTCTGCTACAGTAAGCACACGTTTCAGTTAGCGCTTAAGCAGCGCCATGAAATTGGCCCTAGATCTTAAGAGCTCGGCAGCGATATTACAAACCTCTGGAGCACGGCCAGTCTTCAGGCGCTTTATATGTCGTTTGACCTCCTCCACTGTAACAGAACTGTCCGTGCAAAGTGGAGAAGGCATAGGGTGTTCAGCGGCGTGCTGTATATATGGATATGGCTGACGAGGCGGATATTGAGGACTTGTTGGAAATGCTCTTTCCAGCGCCCGAGGCACTCCTCCCTAGTGCACAAAATGTCTCCTTGGCTGTTCTTGACCTGCGTCATGGTTTTCCGAGGGCCTTCCCGAACATCGCGGATGATGCGATATATTGATGTGTAGTTGTTCCATGAAGGCCGCCTGCAGTTTCAGACCAGAAATGTTACCGATCAGCTCCGATGGAGCGATTTCTAAGGACACTAATCGAGCCCGAGGGCGCATCTCGATCAAGTCCAGTGACTCTTTGGAAAGCCAGGGTTTGCACTGTCTAGGACGGAAGCGTCCTATAGGGCGGCAGTTGCAGCAGCCACCACGTACACTATCCCTAAAAATCTCCCAACCCCAGAGGTTTCAGGGGTCAAGGCAGCATGGCGCCTGGTTATATCCTCGACAAAGGCAAGTTGAGTGGTCTCGTTTGTAAATCCTGCGACGTTAAAGCGCTTGGAGGACACTCCCCGGCGAATGGCGAAAGGACAGCCACCAATAAATTGTGTGGGTGCTCCTGAAAACTGGACAGTTGATGACTGAGCTTCTCCAGCGTTTGGGGATACCTGTCATTACTATACCATGTTTATGGTGGATGCAGCGCCGGGAAACAGTCGGCAACACACAGTCTGGATGACTGGCAGAGGCTCAGTAGCCGCACACCGTTATCATCGGTTCTTTCGTCGGCATGCACCTTTCTCACAACAAATTACAGCAGCAACTCTCACAATGGCGGCGTTGGCATCCGTCAGAACAAGACACGTGTCATATGGGGACGGCTGCAATAAGGGCCTGCAGCATAGAGTGGTATGAATCCTTGCCAGCAGCGTCAGCATTGTCCCTAGGGACGTACGCCACAATCAGCTTGCCGTGGCCGGGAGGTATCTACATGTAAGTCTTGCCAACAGAAGGCGGTCGCTCATTGGATAAGGGTGCGAAGCACGGAGGGACCTAGGACACCTGCACGGCCTTGAGTGTAATGTCCCGAAGGAATGGTCATCCAACGACATTTCCCCACAATCTGGCCATCGTGTCTCAGTGATGCCGCCTATATGGACACCCAAATCGCTCCAGCTCACGAACCAGCAGTGGTCCCTAGTCAGTCTGACGCAGAGTCAACACGTTTAATGTACCAATCCGAAGATCATTTCGTAAGTAAAACAAATCGATGTCTGGTGGACGGTCCGGGTCGACATACAGAAAAAAAATCAGTCCGGCTTACATTCGCTGTGTCATTCGTAACAGAAGGGTTTCACCTGGCCGGTTTGTTGGGCCTGCGATGGCTAGGCGGTTGGTGGGAGTGCCACCTAAGACAAACCACCACGCCATTTAGTTGCATTTAGTCTAGCCTCTACCGCTCGACCTGTCCGGCCTGGCATAGCTCTGAGGGTCATCGGGACACGCAATACCCCCACAACTCTTGGGGGCGGGGTTGGCATTTTAATTTTTTCCGTGACACAGGATCACGCCATTTCTTTGGGGCACAAAGAGTTAAAGGGACACACTAGTTTACTGTTTACATAATGTAGCGATCTAGCATCCTTGACAATTATTTTTCGAAGGTCGTTGTGAAAAGAAAATATCAAAATGTCACGTAATTAACTAGAAATGCTTAAAATTAACAAAAGAGACAAATGTTGGGCTTTACGCTTTACCAGCCGTCGCGATGTATTATGTATCATGTGTTTGTAAATAAAGGTGGCGTTCGATATGGGTCGACACGTGTTTAAACTCGTTTCCTTGTTTTCTAGAGGATTATGTTATATTGTAATTCTAATCAAGAGTATTATTTAATTACAGACCGTGTTCATTGTTAAAGTCAACGTGTAGCGACTGACTGACACAAATAGACAGCGATCTTATTTATTTTCCCTAACACCTTGCATGATCTCTCAGGTCAGCTCTGACTCAAGGAATTAACTCGAACGCAACCTTTTGGTGTCTTTATTAGCGCCCTCAATAGGTCTATTCTGTTTTTTCTTCGGATATTATTTATCGCCGCGAAGCGAAGACGCGAAAATCTGAGAGATTCTCTCGTCCGTATCAACACCCAGAAACCCTTCTTATGAAATCTATTGGCAGATTTGTGTACCAATTGGAAAATACGGTATGTACATAGTGTTCGTACGACATTATTTTCCAACAACAAGAGAAACCAACCGCGAATGACAAAAGCAACTCGCCCTTCGCGCTGGTTTCTACGCCTGGAAATAAAACTAACTCCAAGACCACGTGATTTATCGGAACCAGAATCTGGTTCCGATAAATCACATGACCTTGATTGTTTGAAAAATGCTCAAAAACTGCCAAATTTGGTGGTTTCTGTTCAGGATCTCTTCAGTCTATTTCGGAAAGGCTTTCAGAGTCATGTATTGGTCTATTTCGAGCCCAAAATAGCCCAACAAAGCCGGTGTGTCCCTTTAAGGGTACCAAGAAAACATTACTAATTGTGTACATTTTATTAAAGTTCTGAAACCAACATTATCATGATTTTGTTGCCACACGTTTGTGCATATTTATGTTCATCTAAAAACCAGGTAAACACGCCTAACTGAAATACGGAACCTGCTTATAGTGTTAAACAATTATTGTTTTCACTTTTCAGGACCCCGTGAAGGATGATAGTGCTAATGATTTAGCTGCGTACAAACATTTCATTAACCTTATGGTGGCAGAGGCGGAAAAGGATATCAAACGATTTCTAGAGCTTTCCCAGGTTAGATTTTAGCTTTGTTAAATGCCTTTTTCCCCCGATAAAAGTAGGTATTAATTGGATTCATTATTTTTATCACTTTTAACTGTTAAAACTACACGACTGTAGGCCTACAGTGCGTGGTCAACACTATTAGAACACATGGTCAAAAGAAAAGGCATTTGGACAAAAATTTGGTACTGCATATATTAACGTTAAATGTTTGTGTAGTGTATCATGGAATAATTTTATTAGAGAAAGAGCAGTGCATTAGAAATTATAATACAAAGAAGCAAAGAAGGAAAATACAATTATGTTCTAATAATTTGGACTAGTTCTTATGAAATTATGCAGGCTGCATCTGGATTCCTTCAAGTATCGAAATTTCACACAAATCAGTATAAGTGATTAATCTGCACCTAGCAGCACTACTGTTGAATTGTGTGTGATTTCAAGGCGTAGCCATTCAGATGTAGCCTCATGTTGAAGTGGTTATTTTCACTTTCTAGAGTCCACATCAGTTTAAAAGATATACTACTGGTTGTTTATAGTTTACAGTTCCGTCAGACCATGTTAACAGGTGGACCTTAGAATGTTTGGAGATTATCTTGTTTTATCAGGAATGTTGTATTATCAGGAAAAAACAATAAAGAACCAAGGATTGGGACCTACATTGTTCTTGCTATGACCAGAATGTTGTGTTAATAAAGTGCTAAAAAAAATGGGTTCCATTATTTGCCTTTGTTTTTTCACCTATGTAAACTCTGTATGGAGAGCATATAGCAGGAGTATTTTTAATTGCTTACATTGTCTTTTTCATTTCATCACAGGACCCCTCCATAGCACGTGCCCCACTCGCCGAAGAAGAGGACTTTGATGAACCTTCGGAGGAGATGTCTTAACAAATGGCATATTAAATACAGATTTCATGATTAAAAAACGTTTAAAATAGGAACAACAGCATTACAGAACAAACAAATAATGTAGATAAACTGCCTTGTATAAATTTCAGCCACATAGCTGCAGTAATACTTCAGAAAACCTGAGAATTTAGTCTGATAATAGAACATGACAATGGGGCTGTTCACATCAGTGGCTTCATACAATACCATAACGTCGCAGTCCACATAGTCTCCATGACAAAGCTCCAAAAGTTTTATTAAAATCTTTTTTTTGACAAAACGTGCAAAATAATACACATCTTGTGTTATGAAATAACCAAACTTTGCATGAGAAAAATGTTCAATGGGAGTCAAGGACGTCTCGGGTTCGATTCCTATAAGGCCGTGACGTGGTTTTTTTCTTTTCTTTCATACAAAGTTTGGTTGTTTGCCTTCTTGTGGCCATCAGCTGCATCTAGCTAAATGTTCAATCTTTTGGCAGACAAGTTTGATCATGTCCGACAGCGTCTGATGTGGTGTTTGATGCGCAGTCCACAGTGTCAGATTATTTTTGTCTAACGGACGACAGAGAAATGTCTGTCGTGTCTGTCAGACAAATATCTTATAGTGTACACGTGCATTCAGTCTAGCACTCACTCAGGTGTGGTGCCAGCTGATCTAGCATTTTCCCATTTTCCATCTTAATAATCTGTCTTTTGAAATCTTTCTCTTTTGTGTTTGTTTACTTGTTTGTTCATCAATTGATCCTTTATGCAAGACTGAACAGTCTTGCACTCACTCAGGTGTGGTGCCAGCTGATCTAGCATTTTCCCATTTTCCATCTTAATAATCTGCCTTTGAAATCTTTTTCTTTTGTGATTGTTTACTTGTTTGTTCTTGAATTAATTATTGCATTCAGTCTTGCACTCACTCAGGTGTGGCGCAAGCTGATCTAGCATTTTCCCATTTTCCATCTTAATAATCTGTTCTTTGACACCTTTCTCTTGATAAATTGTTCATTGTTGATCTACACTATCAGATTTTTGTCCGACTGTCGTGCCTGTCACACAAAAATGAGACTGTGTATCAAACACCACGAGACACTAATAAATTGTCATGCAGCAAACGCTTTCTTTTGTTTTGGTGACTGTAATATTTAGCTGATTTTAATGGAACTTTTTTGTCAGTTTTGTGAACGTTCTAACCTCAAACCCTCGCTCATTCTTTAAGCTTCACCCATGCCACCCCATCACAATAGGTTTGGGTTCCTTAGTAACTTGTAATGCCGTAAAGGTTAATATGCATGATTGTTTTTTACATCATTTTTTAAGAAACTGATAGGATTCGAATACACATCTCTATTCTTTCCCTCAAAATTCTGATTTGTTTCAAGGTTATAACAGTGGATGATGGAAATTATATAGTCTTAGCTCTGTCTATATAAATACATACAGTATTTTTATCAGATCATGGAATTGAAACAAAAAAAAATACGTTTGTTTTATGTCGGCATTTAATTTAATGTGTTTCCACATTGTATTGCCCAATACGCTGTTCAAGCTCACGTGTTATACTGGTACCAACAATTGTCCGTTTCTAACTCGTATCCACTTTCTATAGACAATAAAACAACTTCGTACTTACTCTGATGAACACTTCGTATAACTTTATTTGGTGTCCCAAGAATTACAGTCTATCAATGGCGTTATTGCAATGGTAAACTTGACGTAAATGACGCTGTTAAAAACTTGTGAACCTTCCTAGCCAATCCTAGGTAACGCTCAATTTGCCGAATCTCGAAGCGCCCAATCTCGAAGCGCCCAATACTAGCGCCATAAAAACAAGAGAAGGCGCTCTGGACATAGCTTGGACGGTCGGGAAATGGCACTTACATCCCGGCCCCAATTGTCTTGAGTAGTTACGTGACAATTACATTTTAAGTGTCAATTTCAAATAAAATGCACCTAGCATAACTAAAACATTTGAATTTCTAACACCAAACACCAGGGTCCTATTTCATAAAGCCCACTAAGAAACATTCCTAAATGAACATTCTTAACTCATGTTTTTAAGGATAGGAAAAATCAGATTTTATTGTTCCTAAATCCACTTAAGAATGTTTTTAACTTTTATGAAAAAGGACTCAGGTTAGTCTTGTTACAAGGTGCGCAACCTCTTTAAACAACAATTTAAACAACAATTGTAAGTCCTTGACACAATCTTGTAAACGTTTCCTAATATAGGCAAAAGGTGGGTGAATAAGCCACGTCTGAAAATGTCCAATTGACTAAGTGTCCGGTATCACTCTTAAATCCGTACCTAGAGCTTACGAAATGTTCGAGAAAAAATATAACAATGGCATGTGGGATTTACCCAACAATGAGTGTGTGACATTAAGATTGGCTGTGCAAGGAAAACGTTTTTTTTGTTTTAATAGGAACACTTTAACAACGTTAATTTTTTAAGCAATGAAGATTAAGCACAAACTTGTCACGAAATCCTTGCTTGCTAACGGGAATAACAACATTCTCAAAAAAGTAAAAAAACATAAAAATGTAAACTTGGTCGAAAATTAAGTACGCGACATTTGACCAGCATTTGCCACACAATCATATTGGATGCCTGAAAGTGAAAACTCGAAGATTCCAAGGTCGAATGCATCATCAAGTTCGCTTATCCAAGTCAACTGTCTCACTGTTCTTGTACACGTTCGGATTGGCATGAACTCAACTAGGACAAGTCATTGCCGCCTCTACGTCTAGGTAGACCTTGCTTCTGGTCGCCACATCTGGATCTTGATTGCTCTTCGGCTCAGATAAAACATATAATTCCACGTGGGCTCCATCCTTCAGTTTGTAGGGGTACGGTGCACATTGCAACAATTTAAGTGGTAGTTTGGCAACTGTAGTCTAGGGACATTTCCTTCCCTAAGACCCGACCCGGTTTAGGCGCCTCGACTCGCCCTGGAACACTGCAACACAGTACCCAACTCCACTTATTGTAACATGTTCACTGCATTTAGGGAAACTCGACATTCACGTTGTGCCGCGTTCATCTGCTTCCAGCAGCAGACAAAGCTAGTGGATTGGTCTTGTCAACACGGATGACTTTGTACGTATTTCCTCTTCCCATTTTGTCTGGCATTGTGTTGATGGGTAATTCCCAAAATTAGGGGTCCAAATTGTTTGGTGTCCCAGTTACGTACGACACCCTCTGCTTCAAAAATCACGACTTATAACCACAAATTCTCAGTAATGGAATGTGGCCTGTGATTATAGGGGGGCACCATAATTTTCTTCAATATTTAGTTTTCTGATTCTTGAAAAATATTCAAAACAAAAGACCATAAAGGCTTATAATTTATTCCAATGTATTGAATAGGAATTTGGTGTCCCGGGTTACCTACGCCAATGAACATTGGCTATAGAATCATTTTGCATTAACTTTGGTGCCATATCTACACACAAACATTAAATTTGATTGGCATTTGTTCAAATAAAAATCATTATTTTCTACTGGGAAACCACTTTCAATCATTAAAAACACTTGGAAATCTTAAAAAGCATGTCACACTTTTGGACCCCTAATTTTGGGAATTACCCTTATCACCCTTCCGATGGTCCAGGTGTCTTGGTTGTGAGCCGTCTAGGACGAGAACTACGTCTCCCGTTTTGAAGTTGGCCCTTAGTCGAACCCGGTGTGTACCTTTAAGTTGTACGGGAAACTTATAAGTTATACGGTGCACGCAGGATTTCCCGATCTGCGTCATCTTGGTAAAGGAACGAAACCCTGTGGTCGCCATATCTGCTGTACCTGCAAATATATTGCGGATGACATCACGCACATCAAGGGTCCTTCAGGAACTATCTACATCAACTAGCCTTTCACCTGCACATATACCAACGTGATTTATGCCATCATCTGCAAAAAATGTCAGAATATCTACATCGGCGAGACCAAAAACAAACTTTCCATCAGATTCTCTGCACACCTTAGATCCATCAAGAAGAAGAAAAATATGCCAGTTGCTAACCACTTCAACTCAGATACGCACAGTTTGGATGACCTCTCCGTCACTGTTGTCATCTCGACGGATAGCAACACAGATCGCAACGTCACGCATGTGAACAACGAGTCATCCACCAACTTGGAACTAAAGGGATGAACATCATGTTTAATGCATATAAATAACTTTCTTACCTGTTAACTTTTTCATTTAGTTGGTGTTTACATAGGATGTTTGTGTGCCCCGCCTCTCACCCCACTCCCTTTGGCATTCTAAAGAAAAAAATATCTAAAGAAAAAAATATCAAAATAAAAGGAAAGAAAGAGAAATAAATACACAGATAGTAATAAGAATTAAATTGCAAGAGGTAGGCCCTATCATATTTTAACAAACAAACAAACAGCCCGACAAATAAACATACAAAAAAGCCCTTAGATAAACATTAAAGAGGACGAAGTTAGTAATGCCCGAAGTAGTAATTTCCCATGTTTTGAATAAATGTGACCAAGCTATAAAGAATGCTGTTTGAAACTTCTTGAGGAAGAGTGTCCCAGACGCGAGGAAATCTAACAAACATGACTGGTGGAAAGCATTGGTACGTGCTGACTGGTGGGATAATGTAACTAAGTCTGTGTGACGTGCATTAACACTAAGATAATTTAGAACAGGGATGTCAAAATTGTGGTACAAACATTTTGCAACAAACGCAATGGAAAGAAAATTTAACCTAGTCTGGTGCAACGGTCGGAGTATAAATGCTGATTTATAAATACTGGTCCTAATTTAATTCAATTTCTAAAAGTTTGTATTTTATATAATTGATAGAAGTTGAATTATGTCTTTCATTTCACAGTACACTATTGCATAGTAGCTGTACAACTCTACACCTGTAGAGGGCGCTATGCAAGGACGATGACCAATTTATGTGGTATTGAGGTGAGACTGTCTTGTATTGTAGTGTGGTACTCAAGGTGCACATGCAAACATTTATTAGTTACTAAAAGGGTTAATGGCCATTTTAACAAAGCTGATGATGCGTATAATGTTTCCTAAGGATCTGTCATCCCGGGAATAATTCAATAAAAGAAATCCAGCAACAAAATTTCTTGGGTCAGTTTACTCAATGTGTTGAAAAGGTCAAATGATTGGTGAATTAGGCAGTACTTATACCCACAAGTCACTATACATGATTCTAGTTTTCTGTGAAAGTATAAGTTGCTTTCAGGACGCCGTTCTGTTATACAATACTCTACAACAAATCATTTCTTTTCGATATATGTGGGTGGGGGGCGCTGGTACTCGTAAGCTGATTGGAAGGTAAATCACAGAGTGCGCCGGAAAATGTTAACAGCTGGACGTATACTTTTGTTTCAGTATGGCATATGTGGACTGAAAACCAGTCTAGCCCTTTGTGAGGTAAATAATGCCCGACGCGCAAAAGTCACTTTCAACCAGTCACAACGCGCTGCCACCTGATGCGCGTATACGCGTAGCTATAGCGCAAACAGTTTTTGTTTATTTGTGTATTTACTCCCACGATTTCACGAAAGCCAGTGAAAGCCGGACGTTCGTTTTTGTTTCTCTCGCTTGCTCGCTTTTGTTTCCATTTTCTCTCGCGGTAATTTGGCACAAGGAAATTATTATAAATTGCTGATTTGAACACCGTCACATCAGTAACCATGTGCTGCTGGCCGATGTCCAAAAAGCGCAAGGAGCGCGAATCTGGTGGTAAGTTTTCGATAATTTTTCGTCAAATATTTGTACCCAAGAAATACAAAAACAAAGTTTGTTTTTGACTTGTCGTGAGGCCCTGTACTCAGTGCCAATGGCACATTTTCTTGCTATGTTGACTTAAGCCTAAAACTGAACATTTATTTTCTTGATTTAGCATGTATAGGGTAGGTTAAATATTGAGTTTCTTATGATTGGCGAGCTATAAAGCAAATATTCAAGCGGGTGAGGGCTGGGAGTAGGCATGCTACGGGTGATAGGACGGTTTGCCGAGTGTGGGTGGGGCGTTTGGGGTCGGCAAGGTTGGGATTGGGGTGCAGGTGACGGGGTGGAGGTTCGGCGTGGGGGTGTATGACGGTCGTGATGTGGGCGAGGGGGTGAGATGGAGGTTAGAATACGACTCAAAGAGGGTGGTGGGGTTGGGGCGGGGGGGGGGGGTTTGGAGGGGGGTGTTGGGAGGGGGTTGGGGTTGGGGGTGGCGGGGGTTCAGGGGGGTGGCGGGGTGGGGGTTGATGGCGGGTGACGGGGTTCATAGCCATGGTAACACCACATGGATGTGTCCAAGATACTGCTTTCTGTAAGAAATAGACAACTGAATTTACATTTTTCTTTCAATTTGATTTACCCTGCACTTTAAGGACATTTAAAGGGCCTGAAATGATATTTTTTTCAATGAAATATATGCTGCATTGAACAGCTCCATTCATTTACAGTAATACAAATCTTACCTGGAAGTTGTTTTAGGGGTTAAAATCAAGGATTTTGATTTTTATACGTAATGCAAAAATATACATATTCATGAGCAAGGTTGTGATGTCACATTAGGCAAACACAGGAAAATCTCATTCAACTGTGCAAAAGAAACTTCTATATTTTTTTTCCAATTTGCTGAAACTTGTGTGACCCATGATTGTTTTTGTTTCCTTTACATGTTGCCCTTGTTAGCCATGCGGAAATGAAAAACAAAGTCTAGAAACTGCAGCAATTTTCCACAATTTCAGTTTGAAGTCTTAATATGTTTTTTCTTTGCTTTTCTGTTGTGTGTTCCTAAAGTGAATGCCCAAAGAGCGCCTTCTTTCTGTGACTTTCTCTGAAGAAATGTTCAAAGTTGAAAAGTGACACATTGTTTTTTTTTACGGGGCATCAAAATGAACATTATTGTTTCTAAACAAGTAGTCGTTCATATGCAGCAAAAACTGTACATAAAGTTATTTGACATTTCAGGCCCTTTAATGCAAAAGTAATATACAATGAATTTTTTTGTTAATTCACAGAACAAGACCAAAAGAAAAAGAAGTCCTCCTGGTTTGCCAGGAGAGCTTTAAAGAAGGAAAATAAGGTTAGTCAAACTTATTGAGGATCAATTGTACTGAGAATAAGAATTGGAAACAGGATAAAAAGTAATAAGGATACAAATATATATCTTGATGTTGAGGAGTAGCCATATTCTGCGTAAAATAAACTGAGCTTAGTTTTCATATTCGAGCAAGACTGAAAAGAGGTTGCCTGTAAAGTCGTTAATTTAAAAGAAGAATTATACTAAAGAAACAAACGACATTGTCCTAAACAAGTGTAACTCCAATACAAAGAACAAAACATTGAACTCACTAAAACTCGGATACGACATTCACAGAGAATATGGCTTGGCGCCGCCATTTTGTGAGGAAACTGGGAAAGGTATGACATTTTTGCGGACAAGCTACAGCGTAGCAACGGGGGCGCCCCACAATTTCCAGTGCACCATCCCCATACCCCCCACCACCACAAATTTCCAGTGCTCCGACAGAAATTTCCGGTGCCTCCCACGAAAAAAATCCCCTACGTGAATTGCCCTGAAAAAGGCAAGGAATAGTGGGGAAAATGGATCGTTGAAAACGATATAACTATCTGTAAGTGACTGAATGTCTGCTTATAGAGTGCTTTATGCCCTGATTATACATGCATAAGTATCTATGTATATCAAATTGAAAAGAAATTATATCAACAGCCCTCACCCCCCCCCCCCCCCCCCCCCCCCCCCCACCCCCCCCCCCCCCCCCCCACCCCCCCCCCCCCCCCCCCCCCCCCCCCCCTCCGTCCCCCTAAGCACCAGGCAACTTTGACATGGCTGGTTAAATTGTTCTGTAGGCCACTGCGCACCCCACCCCCACCCCCGAAAAACAAACGTAATGTACCCCCCCCCCCCCCCCCCCAACCCCCCCCCCCCCCCTCACCCCCCCCCCCCTCACCCCCCCCCCCTCACCCCCCACCCCCCCCCCCCCCCACCCCCCCGCCCCCCTAAGCACCAGGCAACTTTGACATGGCTGGTTAAATTGTTCTGTAGGCCACTGCGCACCCCACCCCCACCCCCGAAAAACAAACGTAATGTACCCCCCCCCCCCCCTCCCCCCCCCTCACCCCCCCCCTCACCCCCCCTCACCCCCCTCACCCCACCCCCCCCCCCCCCCCCCCCTCACCCCCTCCCCCTCACCCCCCCCCCCCCCAAATGACAAATGCCTGGCTACGCCGCTGTATAAGAGTACACAGAAGACTTTTGCAAAAAGTCATTATTTGCATCCATACTATTAGTCCAGGGTCCAGAGGGGCCCACCGTGCACACCCCCGCCATATAAATGTGGGGATTTGAAAATATTTGATGCGCCCCTTTAATTGCTTCAGCCTGGCATCGGAATCCCTTTATAATTGAAAGGGCCTGGGCGCGCGTGCGCGCGCCCGAAGCGCCTAGCAACACTGCCAAGTAATTACCAACAACGCCTATTGCCATACGCCGCCGGAAAATAGTTCTCCATTTGGTTTGTTTATACGCCCATTAATTTACGTTTTGTGTCAATTTTCTTAATTGTTCTTCATTACGGTAAACCCGGGACAATGTTAAACTACTTAATCCTAGACCAGATATTCTTTCTTAACCTCTTGGTTTTAGTTGTTTACATAAACAACGCGCAATGATACATGAGTTCACGTATTCGATCTTTTCGTAGCGTCAATTTCGAAGAGCCACATCAAACTTAGCCTTTTGTTAAAGGGGCTATGTCACGGTTTGCGCATGCGCCAAATCCTTTCATTTATTGACACACGTGCGGGCTCAGATGGATGTATAGTGCAATTTCGTTACACAACGCCATTAGTGCGTGTGCTAAAGTTGTGTACATCGTGTACTAGGCACGTCCCGCATGGGCAGTGTGTTTGTTCATGAGTGTTTACAATACGCAGAATTGAACTACACTGTGAATCGTGTGCGCGCATTTGTTCGATTTGGCATCGCGCGCGCGCGATTGCTCGATCAAAATAAAATCGTACAGCGGTGGCGGCCACTGTGTCTTTCCAAGGACAGAAGGTATGCTGTAAAATTGCTGTCAGGACCAAATAAGCATGTCAGTTTTGATGGAAAACAAGGTTAAGTAAATTGCTGTATTCAACCATGTCTTTCATATCATTCGATGCCGTTTCTGTCATGTTTTGTCGAGTTTATTGATGGGATAAAAAAAACTCTTTTTAACGACGGCCGCACACACGGTGATGTCGATGTTTGGCGGCTTAAAAATACGGCGTACTACGGAGCTCTGGAAGTGCCTTCCGACTTGTTGAGATCCCGTGATAATTTATCGCAGGATGACAACATATTCAGCGCAAAATGTCGTCATCACGTGATAATTATCTCAGTAAGACGACATCCAGGATGTATGATGACGACATCCCGAGATAATTTGTTATGGGATGGCGACATCCGAAATGTAGGATGACGACATCCCGAGATAACGTATTACAGGATGACGACATCCGAAATGTGAGATTACGACATCCTGTAACGGGATTAGCGTTACTTTAAGGTTCGGATGGATAAACAGGACACGAAAGACAGAGAGGATTAACGACAACTACACGAAGGATAAACAGGTTTAATCACACATGCGTCTGATCAGCTCACAGGAGCCATCTTGCCAACCCAGGGGAAGGCATGGTTTTTCCCATCATGCACTTGGTACATGAATATACATGACATGCAAATAAGCACTAAAGTATGGAGGGCACAATGTGACATATATAAGTAGGTATGTACAATATACCGTTACAATCCCGAGATAATGTATTACGGGATGACGACATCCCGAGATAATTTGTAACGGGATGACGACATCCAGAATGTAGGACAACGACATCCCGAGATAAAATATCACGGGATGACGACATCCAAAATATAGGACGACGACATCCCGAGATATTTTATCACGGGATAACGACATCCGAAATGTAGGATGACGACATCCCGAGATAATGTATTACGGGATGACGGCATCCGAAAGGTAGGATGACGACATCACGAAATAATTCAACACGGGATGACGACTTCCAAAATATAGGATGACGACATCCCTAGATATTTTATCACGGGATGACGACATTCAAAATATAGGATGACGACATCCCGAGATCATTTGTTATGGAATGACGACATCCAGAATGTAGGATGACGACATCCCGAGATAATTTAACACGGGATGACGACATCCAAAATATAGGATGACGACATCCCTAGATATTTTATCACGGGATGACGACATCAAAAATGTAGGATGACGACAACCCGAGATAATTTATCATGGGGTGACGACACCTATAGTTGAAGTGAAACGCCGATTCGGCCGCACATTCGAAAATGATGAAACATCCAGTATACATACACCAGAGGATGTTTACCACACGGGGATGAGGTCGGAACAATTTCATAATTTTCCTACATGTCCGAACAGACTCCTCTTCATTACTTAAAAATTATAATTGATTCTAATCCAGGACACACCTAATTTTGGTTTCAGTTTCAGCCGCTCACTAATTATTACCTAATTAAGGAGTTAAAGGGACCCTTCCCCAAGGAGCTAAAAAGTGAATATTTGTCACCGAAATAATCGAACGCACAACTTTAAAACAATTGTTCCCTTAATTTTGTACAAATTAACAACTTTTAATGCATTTTCTAATTGACTCTAGTCCCGGGCACACTTACTTTTGGTTTCAGCTTCAGCCGCACATCATTTACTACCTAATTAAGGAGCTAAAGGAACCCTTCCGCAAGGGGCTAAAAAGTGATAATTTGTCTACAAAACATTCGAACGTACATCTTTAAAACAATGTTTTCCTTCATGTTGTACAAATCAACAACTTTTAATGCATTTTCTAATTGATTCTAGTCCCGGGCACACTCAATTTTGGTTTAAGCTTCAACTGCACGTCGTTTAGTATATAATTAAGGAGTGAATATTTTTCACCAAAATATTCGAACGAACAACTTTAAAACAATTTGTTCCCTAAGCTTTATGTTTTGTAAATTAAAAACTTTTAACGTATTTTCTAATTTACTCTAGTCTCAGGTGCACTTATTTTAGTTTCAGCTTCAGCCGCACATTATCTAGTACCTAATATAATTAACGAGTGAAAGGGACTTTCAGCAAGAAGCTAAAAATTGATGATTTTTTTACAACATTTTCGAACGCGCATCTTTAACTTTGTTCCCTTCATATTGTAGAAATTTACAACTTTTAATGCATTTTCTAATTGATTCTACTCCCGGGCACACTGATCATTTTGGTTTCAGTCTCAGCCGCACATTATTTAGGACTTAAATACAAGGAGTTAAAAACTATAAAAAGTAAAGAATTTCACCAAAATATTCGAACGCACAACTTTAAAACAATTTGTTCCCTTCCTTTTGTACAAATTAACAACTATTAATGCAATTTTTTTAAATTCTTATTGTAAACATTTAAAGAATGTTCCAGTTAGAGGTATAGCAAAATAGGTAAATCGGGGTTATTTCGGGAAAGTAAAAACTACTAGCTGCTTCCTCGGTGTTGGATGTTTGGGACTACCTCTCTTAGTTTTATCTAGGATTCTTCCAAAATCCTTTGACCAGTAGTCATCACCACTTGTCCTCAAACCATGTTGTATTTTATATGAGATGGAATGTTCTATTGTCGAAAACATCAATTTACACACAAATTACCTAATCTTGAATACAGCAGTGCTTGTACAGCGATTATTTAAAAAGGTTTCTCTCGAAGTCAAATTTGCAAAAAAAATGGCTGAAGCGATATC
Organism: Henricia sp. BOLD:AAB3569; assembly: GCA_037783545.1. NCBI lineage: Eukaryota > Metazoa > Echinodermata > Asteroidea > Spinulosida > Echinasteridae > Henricia > Henricia sp. BOLD:AAB3569. Next base: position 1,081,381 of record JBBELK010000267.1, on the reverse strand, counting down.
TGGGAATAATGATAGAGATCTCTGGAGAGAAGTTAATAGGATTAAAGGGAGAAATAATATCACCCCTAATTGTGTTGATGGTTTTAATAATGATTCTGATGTTGTAAAAGTTTTTAGTAAAAAATATGATGATTTGTATAATTGTGTTCCTTCTGAACAAACGGAGCTTGATAATATCTGCAGTGAAATTCATGAAAGGTTAAGTACTCACTGTGAACAGAATTATTTATTGAGTGTAGGTGATATTTTAGAAGCTGTAAAGAAACTTAAGCTCGGTAAATCTGATGGTGAAGAAGGTCTTAATTCGGATCATATTATTAATGGCCCTCATTTATTGTATGTGTTTTTAACATGTATATTTAATTGTATGTTAATTCATGGCATTAGTCCAGAAGATATGATTTGTGGTACCATGGTTCCTATTCCCAAGTGTAAGAGAAAACTATTAAGTAGTTCAGACAACTATAGGGCAATCACTTTAAGCAGTATTATCGGCAAGGTGTTTCATTGGGTTATTATTCTGAAGGAAGAGAGTGCTCTGTGCAGCTCTGACCTACAGTTTGGATTTAAACAGCATTTGATCGTGTTAATTATTGCAAACCTTTTACAAAATGGCTCGATGAATGAATGAAATTGAATGAAATTGTCATTTGTAAAGCGCAATTTCCAGTGAAAAACTGTTCAGATGCGATAAAAACATGTCACCCTTAGTATTGAGGCTGCTGTTGTATATATATTCTAATCAAATTCTCCAAGTGAAATGGGGTGAGTCTTTTTCTAGTAAATTTACAGCCAATAACGGTGTTAAACAGGTGGGTGTTTTATCTCCTATTTTAATTTCCTTGTATTTGGATGGCTTGATTGATGAATAACGTAACAGTAGTGTTGGTTGCTACATAGGTAATAATTATATTGGATGTCTAGTATATGCATATGATATTACCTTGATGGCTCCTACTAGAAAGGGTCTACAGACTATGGTCACTGTATGTGAAAATTATGCAAATGATTTTGATATTATTTATAATGGTACAAAAAGTCAGTTTATGGTTTTTAGAGGTCGTGACTGTCAAAGTTTAAATTGCACAATAACAGTTGATAATGTTGTGCTTAGTAATATTGACAGTGCTACACATCTTGGGCACAACACTTCTATTTATAATACTGATAGTATGGTTACAAGTGCCATTGCTAATTTCTGGAAAATTGTTAACATGTTTAGGGCAGATTTTGGTCATTTGCCATCTTACTTACAGTGTAAGCTTTTTAATCAATATTGTTGTAGTTTTTATGGGTCCCCTTTGTGGCTTTTGTCTAGTCGTTATGTAACTGCTCTGTGTGTTGCATGGAGAAAGGCATTAAGAAAAATTTGGCGCCTTTGTCCTATGACTCATTGTGACATTGTTGCCTTAATCTCGAACAGTTGTCCATTGGAAATTAGCCTCCGGAGTAGGTTTAGAAACTTTAGTCAAACAATTTTTAAATACGGAACCTCTTTGTTGAGGTCGGTAGCCAGTGAGGCATTATGTAATCCCTGTTCAGTTTTTTTGTAATAATTTGATTGAGCTGAAGGATTCTCGTAGCATATGGTATGAATGTGTACCACTAAGTGTGAAATCAAATGTCTCTGTACTTAGGGACATGATTGATGTTAGAGACGGCATTGTTCAATGTGACATTTTTAATGACATTGATGTCGCAGAAATAATTAGGGACATTTGTGTTAACATTTGTGTTTTTTGTTATATATATATTGTATATATTTGTTTTTCTCTTGTAAATATTTGTGTTTTTTTTGTATTGTGCCATGAATTTGTGCGAATAAAGATGATAATATATATATATATATATAATATATATAGCGGAGTATACATGTACGAATGTGTACTACATTTGCACATACAGTACATCACCTTCGCAGATCAGTGCAACCAGCCGCCGGCTGCAAAACAGTGATGCACTCTTTACAAATACCCAAACTTAATCTTCAAAACGTTGTCACTGCTATCCCTGACATGTCTTGAAAATAAAAATTGGGGCTTGAAATACCATAGAAAATGCGGCCTTTAACACAACACGTTTAAGCACGTGAATGTTGCTACTTTGTTGGTAAACTTAGTGCGCCTTAACAAAAACTAAAAGCCAATATATCCAATGTTCGGCAACTCGCCCTATTATATTCCCCCAAGGCATGGTCAAATTTACCCAGAACAAAATCCACCCATTTCTTGGTTAATATGTGCTCAAGTTTCGTGGCTACAAATTTAACACGAGCAACAATTTGGATTTACTCACTATCCAACAAGTTGACTAGAAAAATAAAGACTAACAAAATCCGTTTACCCAACGATTCATTTGCCCAATAATTTTTACAGTGCGTGATCTTTTTCCTTGACAAGACAATTTTGATTCATTTTATGAATATAAGAACAAACGCATTGATGCTCAATTATGTCTACAATACAATCAAAGTTGTACATGTATCATAATATGTACATATGTCTGTATACTTTATTTACATTGAATGCATAATATGCGAATTTAATTTATAACAAATGAAAAGGAATACTCAATTCAGCCCGTGTCGCAATAAAAACTTATTTTTCTGCGAATTGGGTTGCACATTCGTAATAATTGGCAACGTATACTGAAACCGAAAGCCTAGTAACGTAATTGTAATCCTTTAAATGAAACGTTATGCACATTCATTTATTTGAATGACGCAAAATGAAATCAAATGCTAGTTATTGCGAAAATGAAACCGGGATATACGTCATTCTCCAAATCGGCGCGAAATTGAATTTATGTTTTACAAATTTAAATGCGCATTTTCCAAAATTGTCCGGGAAAACCTATCATATATAGTTAACTTATCCGACATCTGGGCAAAATATAATGTAGCATTCCTCAACAATTGGGTAATGTAAGGTGTGATTTTGTTGGGCATTTTGTGGATAACCGTTATTTTTGGTAAACAAATTGCTGACTTGCTCAACAACAGGACAACATATCTCCCACACTATATGGACAACATTTGTTGTCGTGGTAACTAAAATATTAATGTCGTGTTGGAAGATTCAACGTCTGACTGACATGCCAATGTTATATTGTCATAAAACAATCAATTTACACACTTGAATACAGCAATTGAAACATAATTGATTTCTTTTTTTTTGTAAACATTTAAAAATGTTCCAGAGGTATAGACAAATAAGTAAATCATGGTTATTTCGGGAAAGTGAAAACTACTGCTTCCTCGGTGTTGGATGTTGATGCCACCCCTCTCAGTTTCACCTGTGGAGATTGTCCCAATTTTCAAAACTTTGTGGACTAGTAGTTTTCACTACTTGCCCTCAAACCATGTTGTAGTTTGTAGAGGAGTACGAGTAGGCATGCACGGATGTGTACTACATTTGCACATACACTGTTGCAGATCAGTGCAACCGGTCGCCGGCTGCAAAACAATGATGCACTCTTTACAAATCCCCAAACTTACTCTTCAAAACGTTATCACTGCTATTCCTGAAATCAAAATTCTGGCTTAAGATACCATCAAAAATGCGTTTTAACACGTTTTAGCATGTTTTCCTTTACAAAGATAATTTTGATTCATCTTATGAATAAAATAACAAACACAATGATGCTCAATTATGTATAAAATACATTGATTAATTAATCAATCGAAGTTGTATTCTGATATGTATAGGCCTGTATACTTTATTTAAATTGAATGTAAAATATGCGAATTTAATTCATAACAAATGAAAAGGAATATTCAATTCAGCCCGTATCGCAATAAAAACGTATTTTTCTGCGAATTGGATTCCACATTCGTAATAATTGGCAACGTAAAGTGAAACCAAAAGCCTAATAACGTATTTGTAATCCTTTAAACGAAACGTTCTGCACATTCTTTTATTTGAATGACGCAAAATTAAATCAAATGCTAGTTATTGCGAAAATGAAAATAGTGGGGTTAAAATTGTCCGACTCCTGGATGAGCCCCTGGAGCGGGGTATTCAGTTCCCCCTGTTTTCGAGGACGCCTAGTCCATTTATGACACTTTCAAAGTGACCGGAAGTGGCTATCACTGACTTCCGGTGATCGTATACCATTACCATTTTCATCCACATCAATGTCATTTTCGCACCACCCTCTGAACATTTTGCTACCATGGAGCCATATTGCTGAAACCTAAGACACTCCGTTCACATGTCAAGCTTTAAGATGGACGCTGTCATGACGTGATAGTCATTAATTTAAAAATAAACTGGTTTGGTGCACTTTGCGATATTGTGGCGAAATCGGGAAGACGTGGAAACTAAGACCAAGAGAAATCCCACCGCTGCTACTATTGTGGCAAGAATAAGAGGGGGAGACCGATTTCCTAGGATCGGTCAGCCGATACGGTATCCGACGATACCCCATTGTAGTGCTGCCAGGCTGCCACCAGGCGAAAACCTAAACTGACGGAGTTCTACCTCTCCATTTAAGCTTTCGAAGGCGGTTAATGTGGGTCCGGTTACAACCAACCGTAGCAAGTCTTACATGTCTTCAGTTCCCCCTCCCTTATTTTCGGCAATAATGGACCGATTTACACAATATTATGGTCGTTTTAAGATGTTTTTTTTAGGATGCCAAGTTCATTTGTAACACTTTCAAAGTGACGGGAAGTGGCTATCAAAACCTCCGTTAAAGAGACCAACCATCTCCAGTGACGCCATGGTTAGACGTCATACTTGACGTCTAGTAATAATAAACCTAGACATAAAATATCTGCTTTTATTTTTAAGGGTTTGAATGCACTTGAAGTTGACAAGCACATTTTTTTGGTGATCTGACCATCCTGTTACAAGGAAATAATATGTTGCGGATTTCTCGTGTGTTACTTAAGATATAGCAGGCTGAGGAAGACTTGAGAGTATGCATGGTGGAAATCAGTGTGTAAACGGTTTGCAGTTGCACCATGAGAACTATATATTTTGTATGTGTGGTTCTCAAAAGAACCGGTGGGTGTTAGCAGTGTGCTCTGTTCGTCTTCAGAGGAAGTGCTGGACTCAAGATGATATAGGGCTCAAGTACCAGATGATAGGATTGCTGGAAGAAAGAGTGCACTGAAGAGGAGTGACTTGGGCTTAGATGCTGGTGCGTGGTTAGGAATTGAATCACAATCATGTGGTTGGTTGTTGGTTTGCTCAGTGTTGCATAACATTGTTGCAGTGGCTGTAGTGGGACAAGGAACTTGGGTATAGGGCCCATCGGTCTGGCTGAGTATAGGGAGTGCCAAATGTTGGTGATGTTGAAGCCGACGTCTTGGGATACTGTGTTGTGTTTGTTGATTTTGATGGCTTTCTTGATGTGCCACCTTTGATGCTCCCATGCGTCTTGGGTGCCACCTGTCGACAGGAACAATGAGTTGTACTTCTTTCCGGTTCATAATGTGGACATCTTGGTGTAAGTGTTTGGATACCGCTGATTTTCCATAGTCCCCTCCGTGTCCCTCAGCTATGATTTCTTTGAGTCTGGTAGGTAGGTCTCGACCAGTCTTGCCGATACATACCTTTCCACGTTTGCATGGGTTCATGTACACCATCACCATGGTCGTAGATGTTGTAGGCCCGTTGTACTAGGGGTTTAGAGTTGACCGAGAAGTTGATTCTGGGATGATGAAATGAGTTGTGGAGATACCGGTCTGTGTGGGTTGGCTTGTAGACGTCGTGCTTGAGTGTACCTTTTGGACGTCGGCAAAACTGACGTCCAGGAGGGAATTGCGATGTCATTGTTTGTGTTCCATCATGAGCTTGATGCTGGGGTACACGGCGTTCAGATGGTCTATGAATAACTTGAGGTCTTGCGGTACATAATGAAGCGGGATGAAGGTGTCATCTACGTGGCGACGCCATGTGTTTGGGGAGCAGTCTGCTGCGAAGTGTGCAGTGGTCTTAAAATTGTCCATGAACATTTGAGGAAATTGGGTAGAAGAACATATATAGGCCATGGGCCAAAATCTGTAGGAGGCCTAGAAATTGAGTTTCGTTTTAACTGTTTAAAAATTAAGTGGGGGCGGGGGGGGGGGGGAGTGGGGGGAGGGGGGTGTTTCGGGCCGTGTTCCACCAGCAACAATCCAGTGCCTCCCCGGATGCCCACTAGGAAAAATAATGTAGTGCCATAAAATGAGGAAAATAACGTACATTGTGTACTAAAAAGTATTACCCCGTCTCGTTCCCCATTGACAAAAGTGCCGTCTACGCTGCTGAAACAATATCACTATTTTGACCAAAATTGGGCAACAAAATCTCCAAAAAGGATTGTTTCTCCTGTGTTAACGTTGGGCCTACAACTTACAAGCAGGGAACATAAGATTCGGATTCAACATTATTGAAACTGCGCACCATTCTGTATCAACTCTGAAAGCATTTGAATTTAAAATGGAGGCACTATGGTCAAAATACTGTTTTTGACAAAAAACGGGCAAATCCTGAATCCTCCCAGTCCAACTAGCACAGGGTCATTTTGCATTTAATGTAAACAAAATTACGTGCAATGTGGACCAGCAGTTTTGCCACGGCATATTATAAAGGTCACTTAAAAGGTTAAGACGATCGAATTCGATACAAATAGCTCAATTGGTATAGGTCGTCTGCACGTTGAGCAGAATGTCCGCAGTTCGAATCCTGGTGGAGCCAAGTTGCTTTTCACTGCATCCAGATTTCCCAAACTCATGGACATTTGTCAACAATTGTATATAATTTATTCACCCCGGCGCGGCCCGGCGGTCCCTGGATTATAATCCCTACACAAAATTATTATTCAAGTTAAGACGAAGCTTAATATTTCTAGGCCTCTTACAAATGTTGGCCCATCGCCTATATTACGATTGCAGTCACATAATTATTCATTGCTAACGGGGATAGACCTAATCACTGCAAATGGGTTCCTTTTTCCTTCTCAATCATAAAGCCAATACAGAGTTGGCACGGCCAGGGCACTGAGCTTTATTGGGCCAGTGTGGATCGGGATCTAGTCTATTGTAATCCTAACTCGTGTCCAGATTAACGCGACGACACTGCATTTTGCAATGGCAGCGATAGCTCGATGTTGCGAAAAACCGCGCGAGAAAGCTGCTTAAATAGTCCATTTTTCTGACCTTTATTTCTACGTTACGTGCAAATGGTTCAAATGTGAACAAGTGAAATACTATTCAGCATGTCTCAAACTACTTATATCCAAAAAAAAGTTTCCCCTAAAAGGTTATAACGAAACTGCAAAATACGGGCCTTTGGCCCATGGCCTAATATGAAAACTGATAAAATTGTATCATCTGATTGAGACAAGTGGTCTTGTAGGGGTGGGTGCTTGATGACTCGGTGAGGGCTTAGATCATCCAGGGGTCGGAAAATTTGAACCCCGCCATTTTCTTACTTTTTGACCTCAAATCAACTCAACAAAGCAAAAAAACAAAAGAAATCAATTTTAGCACGAAAATCCTACGGGATGACATTTCATACCACACTATGAGGGCAAGTAGTGAAAACTACTGGTCTAAAGATTGTTGAAGATTAGGACAACCTCCACAGGTGAAACTGAGAGGGATAGTCCTATACATCCAACATCGAGGAGGAGTAGTTTTCACTGTCTCGAAATAACCCTGATTTACCTATTTTGCTATACCACAATTACGAAATCAATTAAGTTGGACTTCAAGAGAAACCTGTAAAACAATCGTTGTACTTACTGCTGTATTCAAGATGTTTATATTCGTCAAGTGTGCATAAATTGATGTTTTACGACAAGAACATATTGATTATTTATGTCAATTGAAGTTGAATCTTTCATCATGGCATTTATATTTTAGTTCCCACGGCAACACATGTTGTCCATAGTGTGGATGATATTTTGTCCAGTTTTTGAGCAAGTCAGCAATTTTTTAACCAACGGCTATCCTCAAAATATCCAACAAAATAACGCATGACATTACCCAACTGTTGAGGTATGCTACATGCCCAAATGTTGGTAGACGACAATTTGCCCAATTGTTGGGTATTTTATTAAACTATTCGACCAATAGTTGACGAAAAGTTGGGATTCTTTTGGCCAACAAGCGTGTCATGTTACATGAGAATGATGACATCTGGGGAATATTTAGGTTTTCCCGCACACAAATTTCTCATTCAAGTTCATAACCAGTCTCGAAAATTCACAACTTTGTATTTCTCATGTTTAATTTCGTAATTGGTCGCTCCTATTCGTATTTGTCCAAATCATTTTGTACGTTTTCACACTTTTTCAAAAAAAGATCATTTGATTTCGTCGTAAGCAGTTGCCAAGCGTACGTCGAAAGGGACAATTTCGTCATTAGGAAATCAATTTCACTTGAATTTGTCTCTTATTTGATTGCATGATAACATTGGATATTTCCACGTATTCGTATATTACATGCAATTTTTACATGCATAGATTATGGTTGCCTGACGTCGGCCTATATATAACATTGGCGTGAAGTTTGTTGAAGATTCAGAAACAAGAGAGCAAGTGCAAGGAATTGACCTTTAGAGAATGTCCTTAAAAAGCTTGCCAATACATTTTGACCTTCCGACGAATTTCAGCGATAAATTTATGAAATGGGTTTAATAAAGACGAATTCAAACCTTACGTGCATGGTGTAGATGATCATCAGTCGAGACGAATTCAATTGAAATCTTACGAAATTTGATAGAAACATGTTAAAATTGGTAGACCATTGATTATTGAAAAGACCAAAGACCAAATCAACTGTAGCATTTGAGTGTTTCACACGTCTTGGGAATTGAAGTTAACCGGATATGAATTTGAATGTAACAGTTTTAAAATGTGCGGGAAAACCTACATTATTGACTGTGTTTAATGAACTTCAATTCGCAGCGCGTAGGCTGATTTACAAGCTTACAAGTTTCTTCCACCTAAACATCGAGATACATATGTGGGTGGCGCCATTGGCAGCTTACGGCCATAGACACCGGGAATCCTGTAACTCTTCAAAAAGAATGCTCTGGGATCGTTTAAGTGCGTTACACAGCTAACTGGACCAACGGTTTTACATCCCTTCCGAATGATGGATCAAATGTGCTCAAGGGCACAGGTACCCAAGCTGGGTATCGAAGTTTTTACACGAGGATTGCGAGTCAGTGACCTAAATCACTCGGCCACGGTGCCCCACCATTGTTGGTTGTATTGTACATTTATGTCTTTCTGCATTCCTTTGAAGGTTCTCTCTCATTTTATCAGTTCGATCATCTATCCGCCAATGACCTGTCTCAGAACCAAGGCATTAATACATGTTTATCTGCAAATGGTCGTGCCAGCAATACGTTAAGTAACACTGCGCGGGAAATCATTAGCGAAATGGACTGATGATAAATTAAAAGGATTACAGAATTGCGGATGTGCCTTCGATTTCGAGCTAAAATGAAATGCCATTATAATCTAAATTCACGCACATTAGGGAAATCGCATGCTGATTTTTTACGACTGAATGTACCTTCAAGGAAATAGAATTATCATTTGTTAAATATAAACAAATGCTCCTTTTATAGGTTTTTTCGGCCAATTTCAGCAAATAAAAACGTTCACTTTGACACGAGGCTCATTTAAATTCGTTTTAAAATGAATGCTCCTTCATATGAGCATTCGAACATCAAACGAAGTCATTCGATTTCGCTATTTTAGCATTCTTTCGATAAATGCGGGTTTTTTTCTTCAAATTCAAACAGTCGTTTCGCTCATTCAAAATCGTCCAAGGCCTTAGAAAGAGGTTGATCAAGAGTTCAATTTGATGAATAAGCAAACATTTTCCACATACGTGCATGCAAATTCGTTCGTGTGGCATGCGTTTCTAAAACTCCTATTTGCCTATTTATAAAAGCCATTCTTTCAAGACAAAACTGTAGAGGAACAGTTTTACTAAGCACAACAAGTTTCAGAGAAACAAAAGCGTAAGTAATCCAACTTTGAAAGGTTGCTTTTCTGTACATTTGCCAGTAAAAAGCATGATACCATCTGAAAGCATAGGGTATGGTTACCTTCCTAGGGTGGAAAATGGGGATTGGTTCACTTTCATGTTAAACAAAATCGAACAAAATTTACAATCTTATTCATTGATTGGATTTTATTCATTCACGCTTTCCAACACACCCAACCACACACGGCTCATTTTGTTTTATTCACCACGACCCTCCACGTGTCTACCTAGTACCTCCTCTCTGCAAAACTGACATCAGTGGTGCATGTCGTTCACAACATTTCGTTATCTGTGACGGGCGCAAGATGGTGCACCAGCGCACCGTCTCATTGCTGTTCGATATCGTCCTAAATAAATTTAATGAGCGAGTGATTGCCACGAATCACCCCTTCGAGTGGCCCCCAGACCTCATCCCTTGCGACTTCTTTAAAGAATAAAGTTTTTCACAACGCCACAGCACAACATGCAGGATTCGGCGAGAAGTGGACAGTTTGCAAGAGGATCCAGACACCGTGAGACATGCGCCGCTGATGTCAACTTTGTTTGGAGAGAGGAGGTGGACATGTGGAGAATCGTGGTTAATCAAACAAAAAATCAGAATCCTGTGTTGGAATGTGATAATGGATAAAATGTAATTACTGAATAAGATTGTGGCATTTTTTTTCAATCCTGCGCGTCAATAATCGACTTTGTTTAACATGAAAGTGAACCAACCCCCATTTTGCACCTCAATTTCAAGACAATAGTGCTCAGTGATGCATGAACCTAGTAAAGTAACCAAGGCATCGTTGGAAAGCCCATACACTCTGATTTAAGATGCTACCATGCTTTCTACTGACAAAGTTGGATTTTCTTTTTATCTTATAACAACCCGTATATGAAACAAAGTGAACAGTACCTGTACACACAGTAAAGAGCAAAAACACCAAGCTTCCTGAGTTGATTTCAAGACTCCAGAAACAGGCATATATACAAACAAAGGTTAAGGATACAAATGAATTATTCACATCAAAACAATGATTTTTTAAAAGACGAATATCATAATTTAGAACAACTTACAGTGACAGACAATATAGCACTACTCGAATAATCTATGTCACATCTAAATTGAACACTAAGAGTGCAAAATAGATTTACTGTAAACGAAAAAGAAAAACACGCGCAGACAAAAAATCCTGCAGGCGTCGATGGCTTTTAATTTGTTTGCCCCGATTGCAAAAAAGACAGAAATTTAACTTTTAAATGGTAAAAATGTAGTCTTAAATGTCATTAGACGAAAAAGAATGACTAAATCGAACCGGAATGATAAAGCAAAAATATTGTGTGCACGAAAACGAAACAGAATGTGATAATAAGGAAAACGAAACCCGAGTTTGTACAGACTTGAACAATCCGAACGAATCTTAATGCGTATTAACGAAAATGAACGTGTTTTTTTTTGCTGAAATTGGCCGGGAAAACCTATACTAACAAATGTACACATTTTCCAAATTTTTCCGGGAAAACCTATTTTAGCCAACACCGGCTGAAGCTGAAACCAAAATGTTCCCGGGAGTAGAATAAATTAGAAAATGCATTAATAGTTGTTAATTTGTACCAAAAAAAGGGTTTTAAAATTGTGCGTTCAAATAGTTTGGTGAAAGTCTTTACTTTTTAGCTCCTTGGGGAAGGGCCCCTCTCCTTATTTAGGTCCTAAATAATGTGCGGCTGAGACTGAAACCAACATTAAATGTGCCCGGGAGCAGAATCAATTAGAAAATGCATTAAAAGTTGTAAATTTGTACAAATCGAAGGGAACAAAGTTAAAGATGCGCGTTCGAATATTTTGTAGAGAAATCGTCACTTTTTAGCTCCCTGGGGAAGGGTCCCTTTAACTCCTTAATTATGTACTAAAAAAGGGCGGTTGAAGCTGAAACCAAAATTAAGTGTGCCAGGGACTAGAATCAATTAGAAAATGCGTAAAAGTTGTTACATTGTACAAAATTAAGGAAACAAATTGTTTTAAAGTTGTGCGTTCGAATATTTCAGTGAGAAATATTCACTTTTTAGCTCCTTGGGGAAGGGTCCATTTAATTAACTCCTTAATTATGTACTAATTAGTCAGCGGCTGAAGCTGAAACCAAAATTAGGTGTGTCCTGGATCAGAATCAATAATAATTTTTAAGTTGATGAAATTGTTGAAATGATGAAATTGTTCCGACTTCATCCTCTGGTGTATGTATTCTGGATTTGTCTTCATTTTCGAATGTGCGGGTGAATGGGCGGCTGAAACAACGGGCCGCTGTTTTGGCCGAATCGGCGTTTCACTTGAACTATAGGTGTCGTCACCCCGTGATAAATTATCTCGGGATGCCGTCATCCTACATTTTTGATGTCGTCATCCCGTGATAAAGTATCTAGGGATGTCGTCATCCTATATTTTGGATGTCGTCATCCCGTGTTAAATTATCTCGGGATGTCGTCAACCTATATTTTGGATGTCATCATCCCGTCATACATTATCTCGGGATGTCGTCATCCTACATTTCGGATGTCGTCATCCCGTGATAAAATATATCGGGATGTCGTCATCCTATATTTTGGATGTCATCATCCCGTAAAACATTATTTCGGGATGTCGTCATCCCATATTTTGGATGTCATCATCCCGTAAAATATTATCTCGGGATGTCGTCATCCTATATTTTGGATGTCATCATCCCGTAAAACTTTATCTCGGGATTTCGTCATCCTACATTTCGGATGTCGTCATCCCGTGACAAAATATCTCAGGATGTCGTCATCCTGTAATACATTATCTCGGGATGTCGTCATCCTACATTTGGGATGTTGTCATGCCGTAATATAATATCTCGGGATGTCGTCATCTCACATTTCGGATTTTGTCATCCCGTAATACTTTATCTCGGGATGTCGTCATCCTACATTTCGGATGTCGTCATCCCATAATAAATTATCTCGGGATGTCGTCATCCTACATTCAGGATGTCGTCTTCATGAGATAATTATCACGGGATGACGACATTTTGCACTAAATATGTTGTCATCCTGCGATAAATTATCACAGGATCTCAACAAGTCGGATGGCACTTCCAGAGCTCCGTAGCAAACAGTGCGATTCCAAGTAAAAAGTAATGCATCAGACATCCTGGACGTTGACAAGTACACCACTGCCAAAATTACTAAAGAATTATAAGGGATGGCAAAGATTGAATAGGATATGCAAAACCTGGCGACAAAACTTGAAAAAGTTCGCCACACTTTTTCAAGTTTTGCAGCGCATGCGCAAACGGTGACATAGCCCCTTTAAGGCTGTGCTTTACAAGCGACATTATAGCGCCCTCAAAGTGCTCGCGCCATCGATGCGCCGGTATAGCGCCCTCTTCCTGGTGAGCTGTAAGCACAGCCTTTTCGCATTTATCTGAATTGTTAACTTTTTCTTTATATTTCGGGTGATTTCACCCGTAAAAAATATGATCGCTGATTGGCTACCGGTGATGTCATCATTGTCTCAAAATATTAAGTCGATAACAAAAGTATGCCTCATCGATACGCAATACGGTCGAGGTGGTATTAAACGGTCGAGTTGACGGTAGGACAGAAATTGGGCCTAAACCTAGAGCTGAGAGGCGGACGCCAAGTCGGCAAATTCTGCAAAGGGGAAAAATCTTCAGGGATTCCGTTCATGGCGAGGGAGTCCGTGTAAAGTCCCCGTACGTGTAGCACACTCTCCCCCAACCGCGCCGTGGCTATACGGCGCGTGTTGCACATGCATTGCGAGCTAGCGGGGAGCGCGTACTCGGACTTTCCATTACAAAGGGAATCCCCGATGATTTCTCACATTTGCACCATTTCTGTTTCGGGACATGTTTGTCAGTATGTTTGATATGTATCAAAGAAAACGTGGCGAGAGGTTAATTCTTGAACTCTTTTTAGTTTTCGTGAAAATTAGTAAAAATGTTGCCGAGTTGGCGTCCGCCTCATCGTACGTACACACTTTATTGTATAATTTATAGTATATGTATGTTGAAGGCGTTACAGAGTTGTGGCCATTTAAATGGCCGAAAAAGGGATTTTTTGGTCCATTTGCTAAATTACAATCATGGTAGAAGTACTGCCATACTTTGGATGTTTACAATAGTAAACAATTTTAATCAGTATATTTACTGCATGAATTGTTAATACATGTATATTTCCCTTTTTTTTGGAGTCAACAGAGTCATATTCACTGGCACAAAGCGTATCTGAGCTCTGAGGTTTGTATCAGGTATTGAGGTAAGCTGTTTACAATAGTGGTTGCCATGGAAACGTGAGTCATTACTTGTTTGCAGAATTGACTGTAATGGGGACTAATCATACATTTTCAGTTCTGTGAACTAATGGAAAAGTAGTGTGTTCAGTTAAAATTTAAATAAAACTGTGATTAAATTTAATGAGTTAATTTTGTATACCAATTTTCTAGTAAAGTATTACATGTACTTCACTAGAAAATTGGTAAACACTTATTTATTTCAATAACTCATTAAATAAAACCATTTCATTCAAATTAAACAAAGTTGTAAACTAATTTAAACTGCTATCTCTTGGGATACTAAAATCACAGAAGAGTTGTTTTCAATTTCTTACAGTCTAACATCTCGGACTCCTTCCATTTTCAAGATGACTTCAGGGTGGAATAGCTGATCTTGGAAAAGAATGGTTGCCATGAAAACGGACATGAAGTTTATGTTTGCAAGTTGGATGACAAACAAAAATGCAAATTAGTGGGAGAACTGTAAGTTTTTGAAAAGAAAAATTGACTTGTCCGACAGGTTTTGTACATAGATAATTTTTTTCAATATTCTTGATTTTAAAAAATGCAATTCCTACTCATCATTTTACAAGTTTGCATGAAAGCTATATAAACTGGCAAACCAAAAGAAAACATCGACATTTAAAAAAAAAAAGCCGTTTTCTCAACTGAAACGCTTAAAAACTGCATGCCGCGCCACCGTATGACCAAACGCCGTGCGCGGACGGCGATATTTTTTTTCCGTACCGTTGTTTAGCGAACATTGCTTCTGATTGGTTTAACCCCTATGCATATGTTGCATACTGATGTGTTTTGTCGATAACTACCTCAACATAACCCCACACCATACCACACTCTTTCTTCAATTAATAGTAAAATAAAATTTAATACGAGATTCGATAGGAGATTCGAACCTGCAATCTGTCGATTGATAGCACTACGTCTTAACCACTAGGCTATATATAGAAAATATGAATATTTATTTACAATGCACCAATCGATGAAGCCCCATAGCGAATATGTTGTACGGAAAAAAATATCGCGCGCGGACGGCCAACAGCCCATGTAGAGCTAGCTAGACACGCACTGAAATAGCGGCGAGTCACGTAGACAGTAGGGCCTACTAACACTACAGTAGCCGACCGCATGACGGTGGGCTATATGTAGTACGGTCATATCCCGCTCAAATGCGCTATCACTACTATACCAGTCTGTGTTTCAAATCCAACATTCCAAGGGTATTTATACCCTGAAATTTCTAAAAATGGACGCTAGTTTCTTGTATATGCGATAGAAACCGTGGAAATGGCAGCGGGGAAAATGCAATATTTTTCGTGATTTTTTTCGAACACGAAACATTTGCGATGGAAATGTATGTAAATATTCATATTATAAAATCATCCAAGCCATCGATTCCAATAATTATTTTCGTTAAATTCCAGTTGTGACCTAAAGTTTAAAAAAACCGAGTTGACTTCAGTTGAACGCACGGTCGAGTTGGTAACGGTGGAGTTGGTTCGAGTTGACTTGCGCCAATGTGGCGATAATCGATACCATCGATAAGGTACAATACGAGAGGGCGGTGCTACCTCCGGATTTCTATGGCGACACGCTTGATTGACATAAAAACTGTGCACAAGCATTATGCGATATGCGCAAAGACGGGGTTTCGGAAAAAACACACCAGCCACTAGACTTGACCAAGTCCGACTTCGAATAATTTGTAATGTTGGCGCAAGAGGGCGCGCTACTGAGGAAAGGCGCACAAGGCACAAAGCCGTTTTACAGAAACAAACAAAACCCCGTCTTTGCCAAAGACTACATCAAACTCTCTGCGCCATCCCTTTGGCAGAGAAAAATGCTGACATGATAGGCTAGGCTACACCGTACATGTATATGGCGTAAACCACCCGAGCCCGGAGTATTTAGTTTTTTTCTTATTATGGACCAATAAACGAGCATCTGATGAGCAGACGAATATCATCTCTTGACTTGTGTTGCCATCCATGATTGTCTCTCTCCTATTCTGGGAAAACTTCAAATTCATTATCCGTTGTCTCGCCCACAACAAACCTCAGCCCCGGCAACGGGGGCCTTATACTACAAAGTGGGGTCGTAGGCAGGATGGGAGAGCAGAATTCGACGCAAGGATAAGGTTGGCCTGCACGTTAAATAATTAATACCCCAATACTCGTATTGTGCTTTTTGCATTTGTTTGGCTTAGTAAGATTGCCAGAATGGTATCAGATGTCACTGTTGTGTGATCATGAATAGTTTCAATGAATGACATTTTCACCGTAGTATTTTAGGTGAATGTGTCTGACACTGACAACTTTAAATGGCTGTAGGCTCTGACAGAATACTGTACCGGCATGTATTGTGAGTGTGTGGCATTATTCAAATTATTAGATGTGCCTCCGGCTCCCTAAAATAGCGGAAGATTTGACTGACCTGCATGTGCATTTTGTTATTCACATGAACTTGAAGCCTGGGTTGTACGAACTTTATTGATTTGATGATTGGGAAATATGCTTTTTCATTGGCAGTGTGATTTGTATTGAATTTATTATTGCCTTAAATTGTATTATATTGTGGTGCGTTGTTGAACACTGTACGTAAACTTGCTCTAGTCCACTGAGTAGTTACAAACCTTGCAGTATCTTATATTAGCCATGGCGATGAACGAAGATCTTGTAGAATTACTGGCCAAATCCAATGAGGCTTTAGCTGCAACTCTTGCTGGTGCACTTCACAATATTAAGATTACGCGCAGCCCAAAGATTAGCGTGCCGAAATGTTCAGGCCCACCAAAGAAACGTGGGGATTTAACTATCAATGAATGGCTTGAAGAGTTTAGTGCGTACTGTAGGCAGTTAGGGCTTGGTGAAGATGAACAATTGGGTGATATCATTGACCATCATAGTGGTGTCGCAAAATAAGAGGTATTATGCGCCCCTGTAGAGGAACGAAACACGTACGGAAAAATAGTGGCCCTCCTCCAGATTCGTTTTGGGCCCTTAGAAACCGTTTCTTAGCTTACAAGCGCGTTATATGCGCGCGTGCAACTGGACGGTGAATCACTCGCGGATTACAGCAGAGCGCTTATCCGACTACATGACAGGATGGAACAAGCAAGCGGGCAAAGAGAACGCGCCGTACTTCGGTTGCTACGCGACGGGGTGCTGAAGGAACAATTCGTTAAAGGGGTAAGCGATCTATCCGTGCGCAGAGAAATACGCCGCGTTCTTGTTGAATAGCCCGAACTCGAATTATTTCTTTAGGGAATACGCGATCGCATTGTTCCGCGAAACGGACGAAAATATCGCTCGACGGCCAAAGGTCCGCTCTGCTACGGCCTCGGGGGGAGAGATTGACCAACTTGAAGTGGCGACAGCAACGAAATAGCGGCTTCAAATAAGATGATCATAGAAATATTGGAAACATTGGCAGAGGCGCAGTCGGAGACTACCGGACAGATTAAGGCCTTGACCAACGTGCTCACGCAAAAGCTAGACACGGCGATATCTGCAAAGCCGAATGGTCGGTACGGAACATGCAATTATTGCCAAAAAGTAGGGCACATAAAGTAGGGTTAAATACTGCCGGAAGCGAAAAGCGGACGAACAGTTGGCATCGCGTAATGAGAACTAGGCAAACGCGAATCCTCTGCCTTAGAGGGCACGATGGTAGAGGAGAAAAGTGTGCCCAGAAATATTAAATTAAACGTTCAGGCTAGTGCGGTGAAGGGTTGTGGACATTTGCAGAGTAATGCGAGCTTGCAACGGAAATTAGTTGCCCGCAGTCCCTCTGCAAGTAGTTCAGTGTGTTTTTGATACTGGCGCGGAAACCTCACTTATCTCGTCAACGTTTTACCACCACCACTTAGCCGACCGAATCGGAACACTGGGCACAGTAGGAACGTTCCTAAAAGTTTACGGGGCAAATAATTTAGAAATCCCGATGCAAGTTATTGGATCGGAAATTGATGCAAGTTTTCTGGTGATGTCGGACAAGTAGTCGATGACCGAACGCAGAAAGGAGTTCCAAGTTATGTTAGGATGTAACGTGCTGAGGAATATCCATGCGATGGGAGTAGTCCCATCAGGACTGTCGAGCGGCGAATGGAATGTAACGTTGCAGTGGTTAGGTCTTTGCGAGTTGGAACAACATCACGAGCCCGTTGATTCAAATAAAAATTGTGGAGTAAAAAGGTGGTTGAAGACGGAACAACCCCAGGTTATTCCGCCGTGTACGGTCAAGTTAGTGTCGTGTCGACCCGAGAAAACCCTGAAGGAAGAGCCACTGCTTCAAGAGGGCACGAGGGATAACCTTGTTCTTGGTCAGGAAATGAATCAGGGTTTCCTCATGTACATGCTGTCGAGGGTGTGCAACAAGTGAGAATTGATGGTAGCATTCAGGTCCTAATTTGCAACAATGGGCCAGAGGTTACTATACCAGCCTGCTCTGAAGTTGCCGCCGTTTACGAAGCTAAATTCGCGGAGAAGATATGTCTGCAATATACGGCAGACGGTTTGGAGGTATCTTTCCAGAATGTGGTCTGTGAGGGTGTAAGTATGGGTGACATACTGCAACCTCAGACTGACCCAAAGACTGTGCTCACCAGTGCTAAGGAGCAGGCGGAAAATATTGAGCCGTCGTGTGAGCCACAGGAGGAATTTGTATTCTCAGATGGGACAAAGTACCTCATGCCACCGGGAATTGACCTCAAAGGCTTCGATCGAGAACAATCTCTTAAATTGGCGGAGATGATCAGGAAACATGATGCTGCTTTTACTAAAGGGCCATTTGACCTCGGGAGTGTGATCTCATTCCACACGAAATACATGTCACCAGTGACAAATCAGTGAACCTCTCATATCGTCGCATTCCGCCGCATCTTATGCCCGAGGTTCGCAAGTTACTTCTAGATTTGCTGGCCAAAGGAATCATTCGGAAGTCAGCCAGCTCATATGCCAGTCCAGTAGTCCTCGTTAGAAAAAAAGATGGCACAATCCGGCTGTGCATTGATTTAATACCGGAAACTTAACGCTGTGACAGTGAAGGATTATTTTCCACTGCCGCGCATCGAGGAGACATTGGAGGCACTGGGTGGTTCACGGTTTTTCTTCTCCCTGGATCTTGCGCATGGGTATTTTCTTCCATGCAGGAAGACTCAATCGACAAGAGTACCATTGGGATTGTTTTCATCTAACAGACTCCCACAAGGTCTATGCAACAGCCCTTCGACTTTCCAGCGAATTATGGAAGTCATATTTTGAGACTTTAATTTATCCCAACTTGTCCTCTACCTTGACAACATTTTAGTTTTCTCGAGCTCTTTCGATGAACACCTGGAGAGACTGAGTCTGGTTTTGGAAAGATTGATTCATCACGGCTTAAAATTAAAAGGGACCAAGTGTCAGCTCTTCATGAGTGAAGTTAAACACCTAGGTCACATAGTAAGTGCCTCGGGTGTTGCTGTAGACCCTGATAAGGTCGAACGAGTGGCGACATGGCCTGTTCCTAAGAACTGCGAGGAGCTGCGGTCCTTCCTTAGGCTCGCGTCTTATTACAGGCGCTTTGTTCCTCGATTTGCAGCTATTGCAGCCCATTGCACTCCCTAACCCACAAGACTGATGAAAAAGCGGGGAAGTCTAACCGTTCTCTTCCGTGGTCAGATGACGCTGACAAGGCATTCAAAGAGCTTAAAAAGCTCTTGTGTGAAACACCCGTACTTGCCTATCCTTGTTTCAGCAGGGAGTTCGCATTGGAAGTCGATGCATCCCTAAAGGGTTTGGGTGCTTGTCTCACCCAAGTAGGGGAGGACGAACTAACGCATCCTATTGCGTATGCCAGCCGCAGTTTGAGAGGGGCAGAGAAAAATGATTTTAACCTCTCAAGTTTCAAGCTTGAGTTGTTGGCCTTGAAGTGGGCAGTCTCTGAAAAATTCAGAGATTACCTTCTGGGGACTCATTTCGTTGTTTACACAGACAACAATCCACTCGTTCATATCAACACTGCAAAGCTTGGGGCCACCGAACAACAGTGGGTTGCGCAACTGTCATCATTCAACATGGAAGTAAGGTACCGAACTGGACGTTCGAACCGTTGCGCAGATGCCCTCAGTCGCCACCCCTTGCATAAATTGTCTGCTGACACCGTGGAGTTCCTCGAGGACGGACACGGAGCAACAACCATCCCAGAGAAATACGTGTCCTCGAACAGTCGCTGAACCAAACAGGAAGTGATGTTGACGTTCAAGGTTCAGCAGTACTACCATCGTTTTCGCCACAGGAGCTTGTTGCGCTGCAGAAGGAAGACGAAGAACTCGGTGAAATCTGGAGACGGTGGTTGCTTAGGTGGGAACCTGGACAGGAGGAACTCAACGGGACAGTAATTTCCCCTGGCCTGAGCGCCTGGTTGCGCGAATGGCAACGGTTCGTAGACAATAATGGAGTCCTGTACAGACGAGTGGAAGACTCTGTGCTTGGCGCAGTTCTGCAGTTAGTGGTCCCTAAGAAACTGCAGGGGACTATGTTAGAATCGGCCCATGATAAGTGGGGGCATCAAGGATTGAACCGTACCCACTCACTCTTGAGAACACGTGCATTCTGGCCAGGCGTGGCGAAACACGTAAAAGAGCACATCCGCAAGTGTTTCAGATGTACAATAACTAAGCCCCCAACGCCAACAGTGAAACCACCGATGCGCCATCTACTCGCCTTTAAACCCATGGAGCGTTTGGCGATATATTTCTTACAGCTTGAGAGAGGTCGAGGAGGTTTCGAACATGACTGACTCTTTTACCAAGTACGCGTTGGCGGTCCCTTGCAAAGACCAAACTGCACCAGTTGTTGCAAGGGTGTTACGGGAGGAGTGGTTTTCACATTACGGGGTTCCTGTTCAGATCCACTCCGACCAAGGCCGGAACGTTAAAAACTTGCTTTCACAGGCAGGCAAACATTGAGCGATCAATACCACGAACAGCAGTATGTTGTTGTAAAATGTAATGACGAGAACGACCTGTTGGCGGTGCGTCCAATTTATGGAGGCCCAGAGAAGTGGCTAAATCGCAGAATGGTCATACCTGACCCAAGGGGGGAAACTGGAGGTACCTGATGAGACCTTCCAGGAATTGCCAACAGTAGTCGAGCCGTCTGATGACGATGTCGAATCCGATGAATCTTCTTCAGACGAAGAATTGATGATCGTTCCTCATAGCCTCTTTACACCTATACCGGACAACAGATCTACTTCCCTTACCTTGTCACAAAATGACAATGCCATTAAGATGGAGAGTGACGCTCCCAGTGTTCCCGGCGAGAGCGATGCTCATTGCGGTCATCGCAGATCATAAGCGTATCGCCAAGAGGCGTGGGCGCTGCAATGCCGTTACTTAAATAAAGCAAATAGTTTAGTGGCAGTCGCCTGCTCCACAGAGTGGTGCAGGACACGACATGGTCGCTGGGTCCTGAGGTTTGGGCTAAGCTGGGATGGCTTAGGGCTGGGCTTTAGTGGCTTTGGGTTGGACCGAGATTGCTTCAAGCTGGGCCGGATGGCTTGAGGCTGGGCTTGGGTGGCTTCGTGCTGAACCGGGATGGCTTCGGGCTGAACAGGGATGGCCAAGATTGTAAGGTTTTTATCATGATTAAACCTGCGTGGAATGACCAGACCTTTTGAATCCCACGTCTCAAAAACAGCCCTAAAAGTGCAGGTTGTCAGGGAGACAATTCTGTTAGAGTGGCGCACCCTGCCTTAGCGGCTCATACTGTGGCTGGTGCAGCCAGTCTTGCCACAGTATCATGTTATACACATTACTGAACAATAAAATTAGTTACATCTGACATCAGCAGTTATATTAAAGAAGTTAGTGTCTCCACCCCTTCCATGCCTGTAAGTTTTTTTAGGTTGGGGTATTGTTGGTGCTATATTGACCCGCCTATTTCCCACGTTGTGGCAGAAAGCCTTTTTACCAATATAATCAAATTACCTTGTATTTATATGGTGAATAAAATACTTTGAGACAGAATAATATCATGTTATAGTAAAACTTTATTAATTTACACGTGCGTTTTTGTTTGATGGCGAGGATTACCAAATTTATAGCACATCGACCTTTTGACCTCTTGTTCATGACCTACCTACTAAATTAAAAGACATAACTCATCTACAACTGTGTAGAACTCACCAAGACCTACATTTTGAGAGGTAATCTGTATCTCTACGACAATTTGTTTTACGGAACAATGGATATTTGAATTTACCCTAACCCTCAAATGGCCGTCAAAAGTATTGGGCTTGAGGGTTCATGTAACATCCAAAATCAACTAGTGAGTCCCAGATAATCTGATGTTAACCAGTCTTAAAATGAAGTACAGATGCAAACGTACTAGAAAAATGTTGTTTCGTCATTTCTAGGGGGGGGGGGAGGGGGGGGGGGGGGGGGGTGGGGGGTTGGGGGTTGGGGCGGGGTGTGTGCACGGTGGGCCCCTCCGGCCAATGGACTATATACGGACATGCTGGTGTGGGGGAGGGGGAGTGTGGACGCTATTCCCTGCCAGCAGCGTGTAGTTCCGTTTTGCATTTTATTATACCTGCTAGTAACATAATACCTTTGTTTATGGTACCTGCAAGTGACATATTGCCCAATTCAAACATAACTTGAGGAGTACATGTAGTTGGGGTGAAAATGGCACAGAACGCCCCCCTCCGCCCAAACCAAAACAGCACTGGACATTTGTGGTTGGAGGCGGGGTACCCCGTAGCTACGCCGCTGATACTACATATGTTCGTTTTGTGACGTTCGTATTCGATTTTCAGTGGGCGAAACTTCTTGTATAAAAGTAATGTACGAGTTACAATTGTTCAGAACAATTATGTTTGTGGTTTCTTGGGCGTAACATTTAAGAAGACATGGTTAATACTTGTATACAAGAAAATTGTTTCTAGAAAGGTTTTTATAATGCACAAGAGTCCTGAAAACCAACTCGAAAATTTCATCTTACATCCAGGTTAAAACGAATACATTGGTGCCTTGATCATTATGCATGCTGATCATTTTCTCATTATTCCCTTTACTAGGAAAAAGTCAAACTGGCTAAAGCTTTGGCGAAGGCGAAAGCTAGAGGTGACATTGAGCTAGTGGCGATGGCACTGGACATAGCTGGAATCGGTATGCGAATACTAATAAGTAAATTTGTTAGTATGTTAAACAATCTTATAATTCAAGTTTTGTTGTAACTTGACAGATGTTTCTGTTTATTTCATGGCAATAAGCACATTATCTTGCATTATCTTGCACTATCACTACCAGAATATTTCAATTTAGCTTAATATATCCTAAAAATGATTGGAGAAAATAAAATTTGATCATGTAAATTTGTTAATAAATAAATAAAAATAGTAGTTTCTCGTCCCAAATGCGCATCTTTTTTTTTGCTGCCGCCTCAAAAAAATTATTTTCTGTATTGATTTCTTGTTTACGATATCCTTTTTTACAACATCCCTTCCCAAATAAGCCTATATTTCTGCCTTATCTCTTTTTTCAAAAACTATAAATTTCTTTTTATTTATACTTGGCTTAACTCGAATATCTGTGTCAATCTCAAATGTTTGTCAATATGGGAAAAACTGCAACACAACATATATATCACCAGGAGGGAACCAGATGCCTGCTACAAGCGAGAAGTGCCCGGACCAAACCCCCGAAAAGTGCCCGTACCAAACCCCCGAACAAACAACCGACATCGAGGAAATCCCGAAGGTAACATTCTTTATTTCTTCTGTCAAGATCTCCAGTAGTACAAAACAAATGATTTGCTCAGTTGTGTTCATCAATACAACACTCAGAGACGAGTTCTTCGAAAAAGAAAGAAACAAAATTTGTTTTCCGAAAGCCTGTACCATACATTGTAGGTCACGGGTCTGAATTTCATTATGGCAATAGGATTTTTCGCTCATCACATTTTTTTTAAGCATATGGTTTTAGGCAGAAGTTGTTTTGTTTGTTTGTTTTGTGTTTTTGTGTGTGCGTGTGTATTTGCCTCCAATCGTGGACCTTCATAGCAATAAAAAACACATTCAAACCGTGGACCTTTAACGAACGTGGAGCGTGGAGAATTTCATCTCTCTAGCTTCAGGTAAAATAAGTTTTTTTTCTGCAGTAAAGTAAAATTTAGTCAAGTGTCATTAAAGGAATTTTTTCCTACAGTATAAGGTAAATCGAGTTAGGTCCACGAATTCCGGCAAATACAAGTATGGCAGTGTGTGTGCGTGTGTATTTGCCTGCAATCGTGGACCTTCATTGGAATACGCACCTTCAAACCGTGGACCCTCTACGAACGTGGACTATCCACGGTTGTAAAACTGTGGTTCTCAAAACTACATAGGTTTGAGAACAAATTATAATTATAGTTGGTTCTCAAACCTATATAGGTTTGAGAACCAATAATAATTTGTTCTCAAACCCATATAGGTTTGAAAACCAATAACATTTTGTTCTCAAACCTATATAGGTTTGAGAACGAACTATAAATATTATTGGTTCTCAAACCTCTATACAGGGTGTCCCAGAAAAAACCAAACCGAGATTTATCGATGTTTAATAATATTTTAATATCAATCTTGAATAATAAATGACACATATTTGGAAAGCTTAGTTCCTCACATTTTATTTGATACCACTCATATGATACATACTTCACGCATGAATGAATAAAGACACTATGAAGCAGGGCTCCCAAAAAGTCGTTTGCACAACGATACCTGAATTTCAAAGAAATAATCACATTTCTAAAAAGTTCATTTTCTGCCCTTTCGTATGATACATCAGTCGGGAAAAATGAGCCAGGGATGACAGAGATATCTGCATTTAAATATGGATTGAATTTCCATGTTTTTTTAAATCATTCGTTTTTTCACACCTGACCGATTTTTCGCATGAATGGATTCGGAGATGGTAACGTGTGCATTAAAAACGTGCGTGTTGAAAGCCCTGAAATTGCTTCATATTGTCTTTATTCATTAATGCCTGAAGTATGTATCATATGAGTGTTATCAAATGAAAGATGAGGAACTAAGCTTTCCAAATGTGTGTCATTTATTATTTAAGGTTGAGATTAAAGTATGATTAAACATCGATAAATCTGGGTTTCGTTTTTTCTGGGACACCCAGTAGGTTTATGAACCAATTATAGGAAAATATTTATTTAATGACACCTAACTTATTTTACCTTAATAAATAGGTTTCACAAACCATCACAGGTTAGGTCACAAACCATTATAGGTTAGGTCACAGGGTTGACACCCTGTTCACTGTTTGGTACATGTTTTTTAAAGAAACAATTTACTAATTATTTCTAAATAGTTATTTTGAAATAATCGGTACAGCAAATTGGACGTGCCATGTACGTGCTGGATTTGTGAGGGCTTGTGGTGGATTGACGGAGCATAACCAATCTTGACGGAGCATAACAATTTTTCCCCACAAAATGGAGTTTGTTCTAATCTAACAATCATATTAAAAACAAACTCCCCGAAATGCTGTTCATAAAAAGAAAACAGGAAATGTGCAATCCCCAATTTGGAAGTGGAGGTAAAAAGGCTGGTAAATTCTGGACTTTTGACGGTATCCCTGTAAGTATACCGATTGATAGCACAACAATTCAGAATGACTTTTAGTCACACTCTTATAGCCACCCTAATACATTGTAAGCGGGGTCACCATTATCATCAAAGCCCGTGCCGTTGGGGGTATTGAAGCCACAGACTGTATGATCCTTCGCCAGCCGGGACGGTCGACGGCCAAGGTACGGTCCTGCTGGAGAGAGACGTTTAGCTGACGCAGGTCTGCCTCGACTACGTCCAACCATCTTGTTCTAGGTTGGCCACGGGTCCTTGCCAACCTGCGTCATCTGGGTCAAACTCGAAAATGAGTCTTGTGGGATGGTCGAGCGGGAGGCGGGAAATGTGTCCGAACCATCGCAGACGTCGCTGAGCCAGAACACG
The DNA here is from genome assembly GCA_037783545.1 of Henricia sp. BOLD:AAB3569. Classification (NCBI taxonomy): domain Eukaryota; kingdom Metazoa; phylum Echinodermata; class Asteroidea; order Spinulosida; family Echinasteridae; genus Henricia; species Henricia sp. BOLD:AAB3569. The sequence continues at coordinate 1,055,087 of JBBELK010000267.1, read as the reverse complement.
AACAATTGGAAGCTGCCCTGTCATACTACGGATCTCTTCGTTCGTGATGTGGTCCTGCCCCCGGATCCCCAGGACACGTCGTTGTCCTCTGCTATCGAAGCCAGCCAGCCGCCGGGAACCGGAGGCAGACAATAGCCAGGTCTCAGATCCGTAGAGGTGTTGTATACTCGCCTCTTGGTGGCCACGCTTATGCCACCAGAGGGGTCTCAAGAGGCTATCAAGAATGGCACTTGCCAGGGCGATCCTACGTGTGATCCCCGGGTTGATGTCATCCGAGGAGTAAATCTTACAGCCCGGGTAGACGAAGTCTTCAACGCACTCCGCTACCTAGCTGTTGACAGTTATAGACGTTGTTGGGTCGAGCTCGCGAACCACCATAACTTTGGTTTTATGCCATCTGACCACCAGACCCAGCCTTGCAGCATCCTCTTCGTACACTTTCATTGTCTCAACCAGAGTGGGTATGTCTGCAGCAAAGAGGGCGGTGTCATCGGTATACTCCAGATCCGTTAGGCTATAATTGCCAAGGGGCACACCATCAATGCGCTGGCACACACGTGTCATAAGATAGTCCAGCAGCGTGTTGAAAAGGTCTGGTATGGGGCAGCTGTACAACCCTGTCGGACGCCACTATCCAACTAGAACCAAATACTCCGCTCCATTGACGCATTAAGTATGGAGGAGCTGCAGAAGTCGGATAAGCTGAGGAGGGACATTTATGGTACGTAGAGCAAGCCAAAGGGCACTTCGATCGACGGAGTCAAAAGCCGCCATCAGGTCGATGAAAGAGATACAGAGGCATCGCTCATGACATAACTCTCTGGCCTTCTTAACCAATAGGCGAACGCTGCTGATATGATTGGTGATACTGTGTCCAGCCATTAATCCGGCTTGCTGGGGGCGTCGGTGATGGTAGATGGCTGTCCAGGCACGGTCTATGATGGTGCTAGTAAACATTTTCCATGGGATGGACAGAAGCGTGATGCCACGGTGGTTACTGCATACAAGGGCATCGCCTTTCCTCTTCCAGAGTGGCAGGATCTTCGCTAGTCACCTGGAAGGGTCTGGGCTATCCAGGCCGCATTAATTACGTCCGTCAGCCATCGGGTCAAGGTATGGCGCTGTTTAGCAGCCGATTTTGTGCTAACGGAGGTTCCGGCTATTTCATGGAGACCGTAACCTTAAGCACTGGCAAACGTTTGCTAGCTTCAGAGTCAAAATTTGCTAAACACTAGTGACGCAACAATGCCTGTTTCGAAGCACGCGCATGCTTAAGCACGCCCATGCTTAAGCACGCCGCGGCCGTGAAATAACCTTAAAGTTAGCACAACTTTTCTGCTACAGCAGCGCCATGAAATTGGCCCCAGATCTTAAGAGCTCGGCAGCGATATTACAAACCTCTGGAGTACGGCCAGTCTTCAGGCGCTTTATATGTCGTTTGACCTCCTCCACTGTAACAGAACTGTCCGTGCAAAGTGAAGAAGGCATAGGGTGTTCAGCGGCGTGGTGTAGATATGGATATGGCTGACGAGGCGGATATTGAGGACTTGTTGGAAATGCTCTTTCCAGCGCCCAAGGCACTCCTCCCTAGTGCACAAAATGTCTCCTTGGCTGTTCTTGACCTGCGTCATGGTTTTCAGAGGGCCTTCCCGCACATCGCGGATGATGCAATATATTGATGTGTAGTTGTTCCGTGAAGGCCGCTTGCAGTTTCAGACCAGAAATGTTACCGATCAGCTCGGATGGAGCGATTTCTCGATCAAGTCCAGTGACTCTTTGGAAAGCTAGCCAGGGTTTGCACTGTCTAGGAGGGAAGCGTCCTATAGGGCGGCAGTTGCAGCAGCCACCACGTACACTATCCCTGAAAATCTCCCAACCCCCAGAGGTATCAGGGGTCAAGGCAGCATGGCGCCTGGTTATATCCTCGACAAAGGCAAGTTGAGTGGTCTCGTCTGTAAATCCTGCGACGTTAAAGCGCTTGGAGGACACTCCCCGGCGAATGGCGAAAGGACAGCCACCAATAAATTGTGGTCCATGTTACCCAGCTGGGTGCTCCTGAAAACTGGACAGTTGATGACTGAGCTTCTCCAGCGTTTGGAGATGAGTATGAGGTCCAGAGTTCTCTTTGTATACCTGTCATTACTATACCATGTATTATTATGCAGCGCCAGGAAACCATGAGTCGGCAACACACAGTCTGGATGACTGGCAGAGGCTCAGTAGCCGCACACCGTTATCATCGGTTCTTTCGTCGGCATGCACCTATCTCACAAGAAATTGCAGCAGCATCTCTCACAATGGCGGCGTTGGCATCCGTCAGAACAAGACACGTGTCATATGGGGACGGCTGCAATAAGGGCCTGCAGCATAGAGTGGTATGAATCCTTGCCAGCAGCGTCAGCATTGTCCGTAGGGACGTACGTCACAATCAGCTTGCCGTAGCCGGGAGGTGTCTAAGTCTTGCCAACAGAAGGCTGTCGCTCATGGGATAAGGGTGCGAAGCACGGAGGGACCTAGGACCAGAGCAACACCTGCACGGCCTTGAGTGTAATGTCCCGAAGGAACAGATGGTCATCCAACGACATTTCCCCAGAATCTGGCCATCGTGTCTCAGTGATGCCGCCTATGGACACCCCAATCGCTCCAGCTCACGAACCAGCAGTGATCCCTAACCAGTCTGACGCAGAGTCAACACGTTTAATGTACCAATCCGAAGATCATTTCGTAAGTAAAACAAATCGATGTCTGGTGGACGGTCCGGGTCGACATACACAAAAAAATCAGTCCAGCTTACATTCGCTGTGTCATTCGTAACAGAAAGGTTTCACCTGGCCGGTTTGTTGGGCCTGCGATGGCTAGGCGGTTGGTGGGAGTGCCACCTAAGACGAACCACCACGCCATTTTAGCCCCTACCGCTCGACCTGTCCGGCCTGGCATAGCTCTGAGGGGGGAGAGGCTATAAGCCAGGCACTTCGTGCATGACGTCACAGCACGAGACGTGGCCCGAATGCGGATCGCACAGTTCAAGGGCCCGAATGTGGACTGCATACTGTGTATGTACGGGATCACAACATCAATTGGGACAATCATGACGGGTTCGTACACGGGCTGTGATGGGAAAGCTTACGTCATGCACGAAGTGCCTGGCTTATAGCATCTCCCTAGCTCTGAGGGTCATCGGGACACGCAATACCCCCACAACTCTTGGGGGCGGGGTTGGCATTTTAATTTTTCCCGTGCACATCTGTTTGCGCTGATTCTCACGCAGGAAGATGACGCAGGATCACGCCATTCTTTTGGGGCACAAAGAGTTAAAGGGACACACTGGTTTACTGTTTACATAATGTAGCGATCTAGCAACCTTGACAATAATTTTTCGAAGGTCGTTGTGAAAAGAAAATATCAAAATGTCACTTAATTAACTAGAAATGTTTAAAAATAACAAAAGAGACAAATGTTGGGCTTTACGCTTTACCAGCCGTCGCGATGTATTATGTATCATGTGTTTGTAAATAAAGGTGGCGTTCGATATGGGTCGACACGTGTTTAAACTCGTTTCCTTGTTTTCTAGAGGATTATGTTATATTGTAATTCTAATCAAGAGTATTATTTAATTACAGACCGTGTTCATTGTTAAAGTCAACGTGTAGCGACTGACTGACACAAATAGACAGCGATCTTATTTATTTTCCCTAACACCTTGCATGATCCCTCAGGTCAGCTCTGACTCAAGGAATTAACTCGAACGCAACCTTTTGGTGTCTTTATTAGCGCCCTCAATAGGTCTATGCTGTTTTTTCTTCGGATATTATTTATCGCCGCGAAGCGAAGACGCGAAAATCTGAGAGATTCTCTCGTCCGTATCAACACCCAGAAACCCTTTTTATGAAATCTGTTGGCAGATTTGTGTACCAATTGGAAAATACGGTATGTAGGCCTACATAGTGTTCGTACGACATTTTTTTTCAACAACAAGAGAAACCAACCGCGAATGACAAAAGCAACTCGCACTTCGCCCTGGTTTCTACGCCTGGAAATAAAACTAACTCCAAGACCACGTGATTTATCGGAACCAGAATCTGGTTCCGATAAATCACATGACCTTGATTGTTTGAAAAATGCTCAAAAACTGCCAAATTGTGTGGTTTCTGTTCAGGTTCTTCAGTCTATTTCGGAAAGGCTTTCAGAATCATGTATGGGTCTATTTCGAGCCCAAAATAGCCCAACAAAGCCGGTGTGTCCCTTTAAGGGTACCAAGAAAACATTACTAATTGTGTACATTTTATTAAAGTTCTGAAACCAACATGATCATGATTTTGTTGCCACACGTTTGTGCATATTTATGTTCATCTTAAAACCAGGTAAACATGCCTAACTGAAATACGGAACCTGCTTATAGTGTTAAACAATTATTTGTTTTACTTTTCAGGACCCCGTGAAGGATGATAGTGCTTATGATTTAGCTGTGTACAAACATTTCATCGGCCTTATGGTGGCAGAGGCGGAAAAGGATATCAAACGATTTCTAGAGCTTTCCCAGGTTAGATTTTAGCTTTGTTAAATGCCTTTTGTTCCCTGATAAAAGTAGGTATTAATTGGATTCATTATTTTTCAAAGAAGGAAAAATACAATTATGTTCTAATAATTTGTACTAGTTCTTATGAAATTATGCAGGCTGCATCTGGATTCCTTCAACTTAAGTATCGAAATTTCACACAAATCAGTAGAAAGTGAATAATCTGCACCAAGGCGTAGCCATTCAGATGTAGCCTCATGTTGAAGTGATTATTTTCTCTTTCTAGAGTCCACATCAGTTTAAAAAAACACCTTAAAAGATACTGGTGGTTCAAGAAGTATTAGTTTACAGTTCCGTCAGACCATGTTAACAGGTGGACCTTATAGAATGTTTGGAGATTACCTTGTTTTATCAGGAATATTGTATTATCAGGAAAGAAAACAAATCAATAAAGAACCAAGGATTGGGACCTACATTGTTCTTGATATGACCAGAATGTTGTGTTAATAAAGTGCTTTAAAAAAATGGGTTCCATTATTTGCCTAAGTAAACTCTGTATGGAGAGCATAGCAGGAGTATTTTTAATTGCTTACATTGTCTTTTTCATTTCATCACAGGACCCCTCGATAGCACGTGCCCCACTCGCCGAAGAAGAGGACTTCGATGAACCTTCGGAGGAGATATCTTAAGGCAAATGGCATATTAAATACAGATTTCATGATTAAAAAACGTTTAAAATAGGAACAACAGCATTACAGAACAAACAAATAATGTAGATAAACTGCCTTGTATAAATTTCAGCCACATAGCTGCAGTAATACTTCAGAAAACCTGAGAATTTAGTCTGATAATTGAACATGACAATGGGGCTGTTCACATCAGTGGCTTCATACAATACCATAACGTCGCAGTCCACATAGTCTCCATGACAAAGCTCCAAAAGTTTTATTAAAATCTTTTGTTTTTGACAAAACGTGCAAAATAATACACATCTTGTGTTATGAAATAACCAAACTTTGCGTGAGAAAAATGTTCAATGGGAGTCAAGGACGTCTCGGGTTCGATTCCTATAATGCCGTGACGGTTTTTTTCCTTTTCTTTCATACAAAGTTTGGTTGTTTGCCTTCTTGTGGCCATCAGCTGCATCTAGCTAAATGTTCAATCTTTTGGCAGACAAGTTTGATTATGTCCGACAGCGTCTGATGTGGTGTTTGATGCGCAGTCCACAGTGTCAGATTATTTTTGTCTAACGGACGACAGAGAAATGTCTGTCGTGTCTGTCAGACAAACATCTTATAGTGTACACGTGCATTCAGTCTTGCACTCACTCAGGTGTGGTGCCAGCTGATCTAGCATTTTCCCATTTTCCATCTTAATAATCTGTCTTTTGAAATCTTTCTCTTTTGTGTTTGTTTACTTGTTTGTTCATCAATTGATCCTTTATGCAAGACTGAACAGTCTTGCACTCACTCAGGTGTGGTGCCAGCTGATCTAGCATTTTCCCATTTTCCATCTTAATAATCTGCCTTTGAAATCTTTTTCTTTTGTGATTGTTTACTTGTTTGTTCTTGAATTAATTATTGCATTCAGTCTTGCACTCACTCAGGTGTGGCGCAAGCTGATCTAGCATTTTCCCATTTTCCATCTTAATAATCTGTTCTTTGACACCTTTCTCTTGATAAATTGTTCATTGTTGATCTACACTATCAGATTTTTGTCCGACTGTCGTGCCTGTCACACAAAAATGAGACTGTGTATCAAACACCACGAAACACTAATAAATTGTCATGCAGCAAACGCTTTCTTTTGTTTTGGTGACTGTAATATTTAGCTGATTTTAATGGAACTTTTTTGTCAGTTTTGTGAACGTTCTAACCTCAAACCCTCGCTCATTCTTTAAGCTTCACCCTTGCCACCCCATCACAATAGGTTTGGGTTCCTTAGTAACTTGTAATGCCGTAAAGGTTAATATGCATGATTGTTTTTTACATCATTTTTTAAGAAACTGATAGGATTCGAATACACATCTCTATTCTTTCCCTCAAAATTCTGATTTGTTTCAAGGTTATAACAGTGGATGATGGAAATTATATAGTCTTAGCTCTGTCTATATAAATACATACAGTATTTTTATCAGATCATGGAATTGAAACAAAAAAAATTACGTTTGTTTTATGTCGGCATTTAATTTAATGTGTTTCCACATTGTATTGCCCAATACGCTGTTCAAGCTCACGTGTTATACTGGTACCAACAATTGTCCGTTTTTAACTCGTATCCACTTTCTATAGACAATAAAACAACTTCGTACTTACTCTGATGAACACTTCATATTTATAACTCTAATTGGTGTCCCAAGAATTACAGTCTATCAATGGCGTTATTGCAATGGTAAACTTGACGTAAATGACGCGGTTAAAAACTTGTGAACCTTCCTAGCCAATCCTAGGTAACGCTCAATTTGCCTAATCTCGAAGCGCCCAATCTCGAAGCGCCCAATACTAGCGCCATAAAAACAAGAGAAGGCGCTCTGGACATAGCTTGGACGGTCGGGAAATGGCACTTACATCCCGGCCCCTAATTGTCTTGAGTAGTTACGTGACAATTACATTTTAAGTGTCAATTTCAAATAAAATGCACCTAGCATATACCTTTAACTAAAACAATTGAATTTCTAACACCAAACACCAGGGTACTACGAAGCTGTATTAGGGACATGCATGAAAAAAAAAACGACGTACGCTCCTAACCCGTACGTACGCCTTAGAAATTATATCGCGTACGTACGCCTTCTATCCCGTACGTACGCCTTCTATCCCGTACGTACGCCTTCTATCCCGTACGTACGCCTTATATGGCGTACGTACGCCTTATAAATTCTATCCCGTACGTACGCCTTCTATCGCGTACGTACGCCTTATAATCCGTACGTACGCCTTATAACCCGTACGTACGCCTTATATCGCGTACGTACGCCTTATAACCCGTACGTACGCCTTATATCGCGTACGTACGCCTTATAACCCGTACGTACGCCTTATAACCCGTACGTACGCCTTATATCCCGTACGTACGCCTTATATCGCGTACGTACGCCTTATAACCCGTACGTACGCCTTATAACCCGTACGTACGCCTTATATCCCGTACGTACGCCTTATATCCCGTACGTACGCCTTATAACCCGTACGTACGCCTTATAACCCGTATGTACGCCTTATAACCCGTACGTACGCCTTATATCCCGTACGTACGCCTTATAACCCGTACGTACGCCTTATATCGCGTACGTACGCCTTATAACCCGTACGTACGCCTTATAACCCGTACGTACGCCTTATAACCCGTACGTACGCCTTATATCGCGTACGTACGCCTTATATCCCGTACGTACGCCTTATAACCCGTACGTACGCCTTATAACCCGTATGTACGCCTTATAACCCGTACGTACGCCTTATATCCCGTACGTACGCCTTATAACCCGTACGTACGCCTTATATCGCGTACGTACGCCTTATAACCCGTACGTACGCCTTATAACCCGTACGTACGCCTTATATCCCGTACGTACGCCTTATATCCCGTACGTACGCCTTATAACCCGTACGTACGCCTTATAACCCGTATGTACGCCTTATAACCCGTACGTACGCCTTATATCCCGTACGTACGCCTTATAACCCGTACGTACGCCTTATAACCCGTACGTACGCCTTATAACCCGTACGTACGCCTTATAACCCGTACGTACGCCTTATATCCCGTACGTACGCCTTATAACCCGTACGTACGCCTTATAACCCGTACGTACGCCTTATAACCCGTACGTACGCCTTATAACCCGTATGTACGCCTTATAACCCGTACGTACGCCGTACTCGGAGCTAGCTGACGCATGGCGGCGCCATTTTGTGAACTGCGTGTACTGTACATACGTACTGCATTATGCTGCTTTAGTTCGTGTCTTCGATATCATAGAATATGGCGGTGTAAACTGGGTAAGTTTAAACCAAAAGAAGAGTATTTTTGCGTAATTTCTGTCGTCTGTTCACCAGAGATATGTGACAAAATTCTCACATGTCTCCCGGACCTATATTTTTAAAGCAACTCGACTCCTGCCAACTTGACCGTTGTACCAACTCGACCGTTGTACCAACTCGACCGTCGTACCATGCCATGGGCTACCTCCATGGTCGTACCAACTCGACCGTCGTACCAACTCGACCCCAGCGGCGTAGCTACGGGGGGCGTGGGGAAGGAAGGGGGGGGGGGGGGGGCGTGGGGTGGGGGGGTGTGGGGGGTATTTCTTTCATATACATGTACAAAGGAAATTACGGTATTTTTTTCGTATATATTTAACAAGATTTGAATGAAATTACCTCCTGGAATCAACAGATCATCAAATTCTAAGATATACGGTACTTCCCATTTGCACTTCTGTCGGAAATGTTGCATTTCTGAGATAAATAAATGATAACATTAAGGCATAAAGTAATGCACAAAATGACGCGGCGAGCAGGCTGTGCGTAAGCGCGACAACAGAGGGCGCTACGCGCGCGCGAATGGTTATCTTGTGCACTAACTGAAGGCAATTTTTGAAGGAGAAAATGTGAGAAAATGTCAACTTGTCCATCCTTTCCCGATTTACTAAAAAATAAAATTCGGTTTGCGTACATATGCATTTGCTTGGACCCCCTGTACGAATGGTGTATGCAATGTCAACACCCCCCCCCCCCCCCTCCCCCCTCCGTGCGTACGTACTTTATAGACGGCCCCTTACCCCATACATGTAGGTGGGGTAAGTCGGAACAGCTGACATGATCATGTTCAAGGTGGAATATACGAGAAACCATCAACAAGTCCCTACATTTTATAGGCTCCATTTGTAGCTCACATATGTACGCTTAAAGAGGTACTTTTTTTGTTAACCCTAACACTCCGCAATCCTCCAAAATTAATATGATTTTACATACACCCTAGGGAGTTGGGGTTAATAAATTCTGTTAGTGTTTTATAGTCAATTTTGTGAAAACTGTTGCAAGTAACCCCACGCTCCCCTACTTTTATCACTACTTTATTTATCCAGAACCAGCAGACTCATGGACAAGTTCTTAAGACAACTGGGGCTTGAAGATGTGATTCAATATTTTAAGGAAGAGAAGGTGAGAACTCCTTTGAAGTTGTACATGATTAAATGTTATGTGGGTACGTAACAATTCCTGAACATTAACCGTAACACTCCTCCAATCCCCAAATCAATACAATTTGACACGAGTTAGGGTTAAACAGCAATAAGTCTCTCAATCTCTTTCAGGATCAGGCCTTACTAGTTTTGCTGAGCACAAAACTTTTCAGCAAAATCTCGCATTGAAACAAAATATGAAAATAAGTCCAGCCCTGGGAAGTTATAAAATTCAAATGACATAAAAAGTACAACTTTTGTGTACAACTTTCTCGAAGCAACACACATGAAGTTAACATGTGAATATGCTTAGTAAGAATCCATCCCAATCACTGGTTGCGGCAATGCCCTCTACCGGTACATATGAAATTACATACACATGTACATGTATTAACACCTCAACAAAAGTACAGTTCCCCCTAAACAATTTCTTATATATCCCAAAGTAAATTTCTGAATTTATACACGAAACTTGGTGTTAATGATTATTGCAATGCATGGAACGGGCATTTCAAGTGGCGAGTTCATACCTAATGTTATGCATGAATGAGCAGCATTTAAAGGTGAAATTGACACTTTTCAAAAATTGCAAAATGCAGTCAACAATTCCCTATTTCTTTTCACACATGAAAAGTACATATTTTGCCCTCAGTATCTCGTGGTGTTCGTACACCGTGACTGCACTAAGCAGTTTAACTTAAGAAAATGCCACGCATGTCCATTCAAGACAGGGTCAATGCCGTATGCCTGCAGAGACCCTTACACAGGTCTGTAAAACAAGTACATTTGTAGCCTGTACTAGTGTAGGATGGGAGTCGGTCCAAATGCAATAATAAAATTGTGGTCAAAATTGATTGGAGCTGTCGCAGACTTGCCAAGAGCCGGTCGACCAAATTGTTCTACTCCTGCAGATGATCACTTTATGACAATGCACGTCCACACAGGGCAAGAGTGGTCAATGAGCTTTTAGAGATTCAAGAAATTGACCGGATGATATGGCCAGCAAACTCCCCAGATCTCAATCCCATAGAACATTTGTGGGATCAACTGAAGCGGACATTTGATCGGAAAACTGATGATCAAACAACACTCCAGGACTTGCCCCAGATGCTGCAGAAGTAGATTACCCTTCCGCGCGCAGCGGAGGATCACCCGTCTCATCAACACAATATGCGTGATCGATGTCATGTTACAAAATCACGGTGGTTACACAAGATACTGATTGGGGAATAATTTGTTGACTGCATTTTTCAATTTTTGAAAAGTGTCCATTTCACCTCTCAATGCTGCTCACTTATGCATAACATTAGGTATGAACTCGCCACTTGAAATGCCCGTTCCATGCATTGCACTAACGATTCATACCAAGTTTCGTGTAATTCCGAAATTTACTTTGGCAGATATAAGCAATTGTTTAGGGGGGAACTTATTTTTGTTGAGGAGTTTATAATGTACTCCCAATACAATGTCTTGCCAATTTTTAGGTACCTTGTTTGTACATGACACCTCTTGGATTTTCCTGAAAAAAATACTTTGTTTTTATGGTAGCAAACAAAAGGATTTCACGTTTTAGCTCGATATCTGTTTCGGTTTTTATGGGAAACCCTGTTTAAATGTGGGTGTCATGCCCCTTTTTTACAAACCTGAATTGCTCAATACAGTTTGTAGCATTTGTAAAGCCCCATTACCATGATTACTCATGTTCTAACAGGGACAGGTAAATAAAAAAATTGTTTGTGTACTGTATTTGTAGAATTCTGCACAGACTTCAAAATTCTATACCGGTAGTCAGAATCATATTGCATTATTTGGGGAAGAGATGTACCCCCCGAAATTCCTAAATTTGGTCCCGGAGCCAACTAATTTAATTTAAACTTTGTAGGGGTCTGTAGGTCTCAGTTCAGTTATTTTTCCTACAGTGTTATTTGTCTTGGTTTACCGATAGGAATTTTCCCATTTACCCGAATGGTTTTCGGGGTTATAGTGCCTCTTGTGAGGAAATAACGGTAGTGGGGGTCTGAAAACCACTTCGGTAAAAAATGACCATTTTCAAACCCCCATATGACCATGTGTGCACTTGACAATGGACATGCCATTTTCTCAAGATAAACATAGACATTCATCCATACATACAATGTAAAATGAAATAAAAACGTTGTCAACCTCCTTCAATACACATGATTTTAAAAGAAAAGCATTCTTAGACCCCATTCAGCAGAAATTTCAAATTAGAGAAACTACCGGTGACGATTAGTCCTAAGAAAGTTGAGTTATGACACTTTTCTGAAGCCTTGAAATTTGTCAAGTACATGTAGGGGAGAGTGGGGTTAGTTGGAACATTTTTCACAAAATCGTCTATAAAACACCAGAACCACTACATGTATACCACTTTAAGCATACATATTTGAGCTACAAATGGAGCCTATAAAATGTTAGGACTCGTTGATGGTTTCTCGTATAATCCACCTTGAACATGACCATGTCAGCTGTTCTGACTTACCCCACCTATGGGGTAAGTTGAAACATGGTATAGGGTTAGTTAAAACATGGTATGTGGTCATTTAAAAACTGTACTATAACTTCTGTAATGACCCTAATGCATAGTTCCGACCTGTCAATCAAGCCGAACCCGCCGACCAATCACAACAGAGCTAGCAGACAGCGCCCACATACTGTAGGACAAAGTGATGCAATCATCACAACAATCACGCGATTTTCTGCCCATACAGTTTGTATGTTGTATGCGCCAGTGACCGGGTGAATTTTGGTTACAATGTCGGGCGATTCGCTGTTCAAAGGTAGGAAAGCGCATTTTTATGAATATATGTCATCCCTGCATTACTAGCCTTTCGCTCAGTGTGTGCTACGGTAACTGTCGACCCTAAAACATAAATACATGTACCTTTGAGTTTTCTCCAATGAATCTGTGCTTTCAATGCCGAGTCCCGTTGCTTTGTACGTTGTGCCGCCATTTTATTTGCGATGGCTTGTGAGCACATAGCAACAATATCTAAGGGGCGGGGTTAACTGGGCAATCTCGGAACTATGCATTAGTGAGGTAGACACTTAAGCTGTAAATTGGGGCGGTAATTAACCCTTTGGGGTACAGGGGTGTCATTAACAACTGCACAAAACAAGAGCATCAAAACAATTTAGGTATCAAGCGGTTAAGCGGTTTGCTCACTTATAATGCAGTAAAACTTGTATATAGTTGCCACCCTCGGGACCATAAAAAAACTGGCCACTATAAACAGGTGGCCTCTTTATAGAGGTTACTTAAATATAAATGGCATTTGGGACCAAAGATGGGTGGCCACTTTAAACAGATGGCCTGTGAACAAGTCTACCGTAGTGAAGGTGGTCTTAATAACATATTTCACTGTACAAATGTTTTTAACTTTCTAACTTTAAAATGTTAAAATTAACAATAACACATTCTAATTTATTTAGATTATAAACTTTACATTTTGAAGTTTTGATCTTCTTTTCAACATTGACAGTAGAACAACCATTCCTTAGCCATACACTTCACATGTACAATAGAATGCAATATATGCATGGCCTATACAGTACATTTAAACTCGATATAGCCAAATAAATGTGTAATTAAGGTTGGGATTTTTCGCCTTCAAATTTTCCTTTTTTGGGGAACAAAACCAAATCTATAGGCCGAGATGTACAAGTTCATAGATTATAAACAAGTGAACGGCAAAATGTTGTACCCATTGCACAAAATGTGAGAAAATAAACTAAAACTTCTATCCTAAAGGCACTACCTTCACCTATAGGTTATTTGAAACATGCTCAAACTAACCCCCTCATTTTGTTCCAACTAAACCCGCTGGCCTTTGCAAGCTTACTACGAAAAACAGGGAGTACAATTGGACATTTCGTTAACCTCATTTTGTAGCTTTGTACTATACGTACATGTACCATAAAATAATCCAAAACTAGTCGAGTGAATCTATGAACATCATTAGGATAATGCAACATTTCTGAATGGTGAAAAAATTACTTGCAAGGTCACAAAAAAAAATTCCTTTCTCATTTTAATAGGGATGTGGCACACGTGCTGTGGACAATATGGTGGACGGCTGTTGCTAATAGCAACATATGAGTGGCAGGATTTCATAAAAATAACTACAGCCGTGGAAGAAAATATCAATGTTTCAACATACCCAGTGTTCCAACTAACCCCACTCTCCCCTACATGTACATGTATGTATGTTATACATGATGTACATGTAGCACTATTTGTAACACGCCTCTTTCTGATTCTGAATCCCGACTGGCTGAAACGCAGTCACGTGCCTGTTGACTAGTCTAATATACGTACCGTAGGCTAGTGCATGAAATTTGCACCAGCGTGAACTAGATGCGCAATTTAAGGTTCCAGAGCATGCGTCAAGACTTCGCGCACGTGTGATTCCCTGCTACTGTACTTGACCGGGCACTAGTCTCAAAAAATAGTGACTGGTTTTTGGGCCCTTCCAAGGTTGCCAACTTTGTGAACAGCAACTCCAAAAGCCAGACGTTTCCTTTAACTGATGAACTGCCTCTTCTTGTCTTGAAGCGCTTATTGTGGAAAATCCTGTTATTAAAAAACCTACATTGTTCAAATGTTGGATTGTTTTTCTTAAACATTCTTAATGATGTTTCTGACCTGAAACAGGGTTTTTCTGGATAAATTGAACATCACCAGTGTGCCCCTCCGGAATGTGAGTGACCACAAGATGGTCCTAGATATGACCCTCTTGTGGTCACTCACTAGTCCCGAGGGTGCACAGTACCAGCGACCTCATTGCCAGTCTATGTGAAAAATAGTCCTATTATAGCACATACTGTATACGTTTATAGCACTGTGTGCCAAATTTAACCCCTCCCCCACTACATGTAGATGGACTGCTCCCTCATGGCACACCATTCCCTCAGAGTTCCCTACCCCCAGTGCTGCCCAACCCCCCCAAAGGCATTCAACAGGAAGTCTATTTCTCCAAGAGCCTACCGTATCATGAATATTAGACTGAAAACATACATGTACCAGTACCTAATATGTATATATACACATGTACTTTATTTTATTCCAGATTGACTGTCAAACCATATGCTGTTTGGACGATACGTTGAGTGAGTTGAAAGGGATAATGAAACTTGGCCAGAGGATTTCTCTTAAAAGATTTTGCGAGAAACAGATTAAAGCAGCTTCAACAATTACACCAACAAGCCAAGCAATGCAAACACGTAGACAAAGGCTCCTAGATCGTCTGAAGCAAGAAACTCAGATACAAGATGATGAGCATGAGGATCCCCAATTGGCAATTGGACATGGCAACATGAATGCGTCAAAAGAAACGAGACAAATTCAGGTTGGTTGGATTCACAATGGTAAGCAAGTCAAGTTGACCAGAGGAGGTGGTGTGCGAAAGCTTCAAGTGGACAAAGACTCTAAAAGTATTGATCTTCTGATAGTAGCCAAAGATTTGTTTTTCAGAGATGGTGTTTCCAAAAAGGGCTTGCATCTGATAGACTGTGAGTGCACATTTCAAGACTTCAGCAACAGTACAGTGTCAGAGGAAATGACTATTGGAGATATGTACAAGATGGAAAAACCCAATGGAATCTTGCGATTTTATCTCAGTACCACGTCAGAATTTGATGTATGCGGAGAGCAGCTTCCAGAAGATACTCAAAAGAAGTTTAAAAAGCCCAGTTGTGACAGACCTAAAAAGGACAAGGTGATGATGGCAGCTACATGTACCATACCTTCAGCATCCTCGGCGTCCACTTACAAGTACATGGAAGTGGAAGATGATGATGAAGTGACACTCACACTGGTGAATCCAAATGCCATATTCAATGCTGCCGATGCCCACAGCAATGGTACAGAGACACATGCAGTCGAGTTGAGGCATCAAGTTGAAGAGCTATTAAGTAATGATGTTGTTGAATCAGTGCCGGATCCAGTACTCTACGAAATAGCTCTGTCAACTGATCTGCCACAGCCATGTCAATTTGCATCTCCTTGTCAGTCTGGGTCACTAAGCCTTCTAAAGTCAAATTACTATCACAGCCAAAGTGTTCAAGTGTCCTTACAGCCGACAACACTTGGTTCACTTCATCCCAAAGCCGTGACTCCTTTTCGTGCTGCTCGCTCACCAAGTCCACCCCCTCGCTCACCAAGTCCCCCTCCTCGCTCACCAAGTCCACCTCTTCTCTCACCATTTCTATCCCCTCAAAAACATGTTCTACAAGCACCTGTGCAGTTGCCAACTGTGCCAGGTTGCTCATCTTCACCTTCAACTCGCCCTGCTCCGACATCAACTCAGCCACTTTGCTCACTAACCCGTACACCTCTCTCGCCACCTTTGCCCCTTCATTCTCCAACTAGGCAGCCGCACTCACTAATTCTCCACAGCACTCCTCCACAGCAACCCACATCTCCATTACAGCATCCGCGCTCACCAACACCACCACCTCAGCCTCCCATTGAAGAACCCACACGGGTAATCCGTGTAAACCGAACAAACATAGTGGATGATATGCTACTGGCCTTCATGGATCCAACAATCATTCATATGCCTGTATCATTTAGATTTAAAGAAGAGGTTGGAGCTGATGCTTCTGGTGTTTCTCGGGAAGCATACAGTACTTTTTGGAATGAATTCTACATGACAAGTACATCTGGTGAAAGTGAGAGAGTTCCAGCTATCCACCCAGAGTTTGGTAGGGATAAGTGGTCTGCTGTTGGCCGCATTTTGGTGAAAGGGTACCAGGACCTACGCCTCTTTCCAACCTGGCTCTCACCTGCATTTGTGATAGCCCTTGTTCATGGGGAACACAGTGTTTCGCACGAGATGCTTCTTCAGTCCTACAAAGCATTTCTTTCAAATCTTGATGCAGAGGTTATCGACAAAGCACTTTGTGATGAAATGACGGAAGACGACAAAGAAGATCTTCTTGACATCTTGAGCAGAGCCGACTGCCACACAGTACCAACAGTGGAAAATATGAAGAAACTATCATAAAAGCTGCTCATAAGGAACTCATACAAGTACCAAAGTATGCCCTTGATTTCATGTCAACCACTTCCTGTGAAATTCTGCAACTGTTGCTGCCAACAAGTGAGGAAATTGTTACTCTGTACGAGGACACCAGGCCAACACCAAGAAAATTCATACGGTTGATTCAGTCAGTGCCAAGTAACAGAGGACAGGAACAAGCCTTGGGCTACCTCAAACAATTCATTCGAAGTTTAGACCCTGTAACCTTGAGAAAATTCATTCGACACTGCACTGCGACCGAAATCTTATGTTTCAACTCTCTGACTGTTGAGTTCAATGCAGTGAAAAAGGGTGCTGGAAGATGCCCAATTGCACATACTTGTGGTCCCACCCTTATCCTGCCATCAACATATGCATCATATAATGAACTTCGCTCTGAACTGTCTAGTATCTTAGACTCGGGCTACCTGAAGATGGACATAGTGTAGTCAAAACTGCTCCAAAGCTTGTGAGAAATGTCCCCAGTGCTAAATTGACTGCATTTGTACTTTTTTTGGGAAGCAGATTGAGCAGATTGAACACCTTGATTGTAATCATGTCATTTGTGATAGGTGTTTATGTACTAGTATACTGTACATGTAGCTTAGCTTTTCACATTTTTATTGGAAGGTCTTTGAAAATTTGTAAGTCGCTGTTAGCCACGAATCATGGAAAATGTTGAAATTGCACATTACATACATGTACTTGTGATTTGACTGTAAGTTAAAGCTATCATTTCTTGCTTATTATCCAGCCTGTCATCAAGGCATGGATGCATACAACTTTTTTGTACAGATTAGTACTGGAGAAAACGGTGTGGCAGTCATCACAAATAACCTGTTTTTGCATGCTTGTATTTGTTGTATTTACAACCAACATTTGTGGAAATTGTCATGCACATGAATTTGGCCAGCTAAACGTTCTCTGAAATGTAGAAATAAGTCTCACCAAAAATAGAAATGGATGGTAATAGTTATAAGGACTCATAAGAAAAAAGTTGGCTGTGGTATACAAAAATTAAAACCATTGGCTGAGCTGGTCACAGGAATTATTGCGTCTGTATGCAAACTCCTAGAAATCTGCATGCCCTCATTCGCATGATGGACACAACACATGGAACCAGTCTTGTAGTGAAGGCATACATGTACCGGTACAAGTTATTTGGTCAAAAGGCTTACATGTAGGGGAATAGGATCACTGAGACTGATACTGGCGGTGACTTCCACCTCACTAAAATAGGGAGTTTTATGTCACGTCGCCTATGTGGACTGCGACCGGGTGATGTCATTTTGTGGTTTTGCGCATGTGTCACGTCGTCTCATCCTTCAGAAGAATCGAGCACACGTAAAGTCTGGTTTTGGCGGCGTCTCAGAAACCTGAACATGACATGACCACGTCGCAGTTCATATACATGTAGTTGACGTAAAAATCTAAAACTAATATCATACCCAGTATAACAAACACCCCCGTAACAGCCCATTGTATTATTTGCATTTTATGTGATAAATTCCTGGAACAATTGCTTTATGTTAGGCTGCAGACGTTTGAACTGCAAAGATGTAACAATGACTTGGGATAAGAGCTTTTAAAAACCATGCATATAGTTTGCATTACCAGTAAGTGAGTGCTGAAGCTCAAAAAGTACCTTCAGTTTTGTTAATTCCTGAAGAAATTATGCATATTGGACAAAACTTAAAGGTGGTGTTTTGGGGTTATTGTTAACTGAATGTTACAGTACATGTACACTGTAGGCCTGTAACTGGTTCTTTGACTGAGAAGTTACCGTAGACTATTACAAGTCTACACCTACGTGTACATGTACATGTACAACAATTTTGTGGTTTCTACATGTGGTTGTATTGTTTTCTTCCTGCCAAAGGTCAAACATGGGAGAGATAATGACTTGTAGCAATGTAAAACCATATTTTAAAAAGACATTGAAATGCTTTTCAAATTTGCGCTTTTATTTACCGTTTTTTAAACTTAAGTGTTGAATTTTCGTGACCATGTCTGTGAAAACCCAAACAAGGTCGCCAACATTTGTTTGGAATTGCCCTGCAAAATAAATAACGTTGTGTTAAATCTTCGAATTCCATTTTCTAAAATACAAGCTTTTCTGAACCACTGTTACATTTTTGGGGGGTTGAAATCCTGTATATTTTAAAAATTGTCACTAAATTTTGAGGGTATGTTCAACATTATACATGTACATGTATGCACATTTATAACAATGCATGCATTGATGAAGACTTCGTCCAGGTTTTCGCAGACACTGTCACATTTTGTTTTCATCATTGTTTATAATGCATGAAGTTTTACATACATGTAGTTCAAAAGTTCAGTCGTTATGTTTCTTAGCTCACCATTTCTATCCCCTCAAAAACATGTTCTACAAGCATTGAGCTTCATTTTCTAACATCTTGTAATTCTTATATACTTTATAGGTACTGTATGTACTCGTTTTAATTAGGGAATAAAAGTGGGTTTGGCCAGTCTTAAACATACGTTTAAAACCGGCTAGGGGCCTGGACGAGTTATTATGGCCCGAGCCACATGCGAGGGCCATTATTAGCGTCCATGACCCTAGCAAGTTTTAAACGGATTGTTTAAGACTAACCAAACACACTTTTATTCCCATTCATAAATACCTGTTTTGTTAATATTGTCGTTTTGCGATGCATGGCCGCGTTCATTTAAACTGCTGTGCATCAAGTTGTTTTTGTTTGATCTCGCGCGTTGCACGTAATGCAGGCATGTTGTACGCGCACCCACACGACTGGGTACTTGTCACAGTGCACATTCTGCTTTCTTGCGCGTGTTCCATAAGCGTTGACTGGCTGGTCTTTGTGGTCTGTTTAAGACTGGCCATGTCACGTGCTCTCAACCAATAGGGCTGCAGAAACTGTCTATTAACCCTTAATCCCTCGGGTGTATGTCAATTCATATTGATTTTGGAGGATTCAGGAGTGTTAGGGTTAAAGGTATTTATGGCTGCTTGTTGTGAGACGTCAGTTGCTATGATAATTTGGTTTAAACATCCGCTCAGGTGTTAAGGAATACTGCCTTGCAACAGATTTGAACCTGAGCACTGTATGCATGTAACACGTCATGTATAGGAAACTGACAGTGCTGCACCAGTATACGATACATGTTGGAGTTGGACTACATACACCACTGTCATTTGACCATACATGACGCGGTACACGTCATGCTGTAAATGGGTCATTCCATGCAGTTGGGATAGGGCGTCCCTGTTACATCAGTGACCATTTATTTACCATATATTTTTAGACTTACGATTTTTATTAGCCAATAGTATACAGAAATACCAGCTGCTAAGTGAGATAAATTAAAAAAACCTCCATTATTTAAACAAAAATACACAGTACAGTAAACCAAACTGGAATTTGTGCAAATGTAGGTGTGACGTTCAGTGTTTTACAACATATTTTTGTGAACCACACAAATTCAAGGTACATTGTACAATCATCCAAGTTTAGATCAAGAACTGTGTGCTAACAAGATGACTTTCCAGGGACTGAGTGAAATAGGATAAATTTACATGACGTCACCATTAGATCAGTGACCATCATTTTGTCAAATAAATCAAAATAATCTCTCAAGACTGAAAACTCTTTCATTATTACAGAACAGGCAAACCAACCATATCTTGCTACAATGTACCGTAAATAATGACTTGCTGTTTACTAATTTGGCATTTGGGCGTAAATTTAGAAATGTCACACTTCATGGAATGACCCAATTGTCAGGTTTCAATAGCTTCCTATAGTCATTGAGTGTACATGAGAAATAAACGATCGGTTTTCTGTTGTTTCAGTTCAAATGAGTTTCACACGCAGAATCCAAATTAATGACCTTGGGGTGTTGAGTGATTCGGAGTATCTCCCGATGGAACAACAAACTTTGTTCAGGTGAAAAAATACCATTTTTGTTCCTAAAACTAAATTTGTTGTTCCCACAAAACAAATGTCTTTTTCACTCAAACAAAATTTGTTCCCTGAAGATAATTTGTTGTGCGGTTGGGAAGGTAATCATGTAAAAAAGTTGCAATGTTTAGTGTTCCCACTGTAGGGTATATATTTGTTACAAAATTTCTACATGATGTTTTACCTATTTATATGTAGAGTTAAGTATAGTAAAACTTTTTATACTGTACTGTACCTACTTTTTACACAAAAGAAATAATATTTTGTTGTGCCCATTCTCTCCAAATGCCCTCGCATGTAAATTTATGCATTTTAATTAACCAAAACAAATCAAACGCTGTATCGTTATCTTGTTGATGGTTTTCAAATGTGTATTTAGAGTAGACCTACACGTTTGCTTCTTCATCTGGCCCATCATTGTCAGATTGTGATAAATCACCGTTTCCTTCAAGTACATGCATCTGAACACAACCATTGATTTGGCATGTACGTGTACTGGTATGTAAACTTAGTGTTTGGGGACGATGACTGTTTTTTAAAGGGCCCTGAAATGCCAAATACCTTTATGCACATTTTTTGCTGTATATGAATGATTACTTTTCATTTTGATACCCCCTAATTAAAGGTGGCATTGTGCAAATTTGACAATTTCTTGGCAGAAAGCGGGTGCTGTTTGGGGCATGTCACTTGAGGAATACATAACAGAAAAGCCAAGAAAAAAACAAGACTTCAAACCGGAAGATGTCTTACAAGAGGCAACATGTAAAACAAACCCAAACAATCATGCGTTAGAAAAGTTTAAGCAAGTTGTAGGAAATCTTTTGTGCACAGTTGAATGAGATTTCCCTGTTTTTGCCTAATGTGACATCACAACCTTGCTCGTGAATATTTAAATTCTTAACATAAAAATGTTTTTTATTTTATTTTCACCCCTAAAACAACTTCCAAGTAGGTTTTTTTTATGAGTAAATGAATGGGACAGTACAATAGCATATATTTCAACCAAAGAATATAATTTCAGGCCCTTTAAATGCTTTGATGTTGGTCAGTGGTATTTTGACAGTATAGATGTGCCTAGGCATTATGTTTTGTCTGCATTAGAAAGGACAACCGATGCGTTTAATGCCAATACTCACATTGGGCTAGAAACAATAGACTGCAAACCCAGTTTACTTTTATTTCAGCTCCATCGTTCCCACTTACAAATATGTTGTGAAGTCTAACGTTATGGCAGTAGATGATCAATGATATGAGGTTTGTTTAAAGATAATAGTTGCACTTTGTGCAGGCAGGACTTTTTTATTTAATTAAAAAACAAACAAATTAAATCAGGATTTAAAACGTTCTTGAAACAAAAAGTACACGTTCTGTTCTTGTACTGGCTTGGTTTTTTTGGATAGATTTTGCACTGATGCTCGTGGGTTGCTGACATGTAGCTATACAAATACTATTTATAAACACTGAAAAAATTCCTAAACCCATGAAATCGACCTGCAGTGCATGTAGCAGTTTGCAGTCAAAATCACAATGACTGTCCTTGTTTTACTGTGGCGTTTTGTCAAAGTAGTAGGAAATTTAGCATGCACTTATTTACACGGCATATGGCACATGTTTTGGTAACATGAACAATCAATAAACATGCAGATAGATCACAAGTATTTTGTTTGTGGGTCTGTTATTTTTTGTGGGGGGGGGGGGGGGGGGGGGGGGGGTATGGGGTATGGGGTTTAGGGGGCGCACAAATAAATTATACACACAAAAGGCTGTTTATCAGATTACTGGGCCATGACTGGACTTTTCATTGCATTTAATTCATTGTTTCTCAGGGCAAATTACTAAAACAATTCTTAATTTTGCTATGAATGAGTTCAAATGAAGGCACAAGCAACATCAACTGGTAGAGGTCTCGGGTTGGAATCCTGATGGGTAATTCCCAAAATTAGGGGTCCAAAACTTTTGGTGTCCCAGTTATGTACATCACCTTGTTCTTCAAAAATCACCACTCATGACCACAAATTCTCAGTAATGGCCTGTGATTATATGGAACAGCATAATTTTCTTGACTATTTTGTTCTGTGATTACTGACAAATATTGGAAACAAAAGACCATAAAGGCTCATAATTTGTTCTATGATATCGAATAGGAATTTGGTGTCCCCTGTTACCTCCAGATCGGGAGAGAACAATGCAGCCACCTGCATTTCCCACGGCTCCGTTGTTCTCTCCCGATCTGAAGGAAAACCAATAGTGACATTTTGACCCAATGTGAAAGCGCCCTATTGGTTTTCCTGCCACTGGTTAAAATTCATAGCCCATACATGCATTTTTAAATAACAGCCAGTATGATCGAGTGGTAAACTATAGGGGAGTTCGAGATGCTTACACCGGAGGGAAGCCTCCAGAAGATGCAAAACGAACGACACGGGGTTTCTGGGAACACATGTCAAAGGTTGTTGCCGGGTGGAGCTTTATAAACGCCGTTATCGTTTGACTCACGATGAAAAATGAAGCCGGCGCTACGCAAAAACAGTTGCCCTAAAGTACCGCAATAAACTTTGTCAATGCCCACAGACATCTACTGATTAAGCAAAACGTATTTACAGCCCTGTTCCCTTTTATTTTGTGTCATAAATCTGTGTTTTTCTTCGTACTCGCGTTGTGATTCCAAACTGTCCGGCATGTTTTAATACTCGCGGTTACTAGATGACGTAATTACACCAGAGACCCAGCCACGAGCTCGGGCAGTGGTGGCTGCCACCGGGGCAGACTCGTGTATCACGTGATGGCTAAAAGAACGCTCTGGTGTAAGTTGGTGTTACCCAGTGTAAGCGTCTCGAACGCCCCTATTGTGTAGTTGAAAATAAACCGATACATGTATTTTCAATTTGTACAATAAATACAGCCCACCATTTTTTCACTGACCATGTAACACTGGTCCGTATAAATGTTGTAATTCTTTCTCAAAAATGTACATGCACTGGGACACTTTCCTACACATATCAATTGTTTGTTTTGTTAAAATGAACAAATAGAATGTTAAATATGATTGGTTAACTCTTTCACTTGCTTTGTCTGTGAAGTCACAGCTTTAAGCACCACAAAATGTGGTGTACCAACTAAACTGTGTCCCACAAGCCGGACTCACAAGGGTCAAAACATTCCTCCAAAATTATTATTATTATTTTTTATTATTATTTCTTTCGGGTATTCATACCAAGGATTTCTCAGAAGTGCCCATTGCACTGTCACTCGCAAGCGAGAGGAAACTCATGAAGAATTAAAAATGGCCAAAGACACCGGGGAATCCCCTTGCTCTTCACGAAAGAATGCTCTGGGATCTTTAAAGTGCGTTACCGTTATCTAACACACTGGACCAAAGGCTTTACATCCCTTCTGAAGGAGCAAGTGCTCAAGGGCACAGGTACCGCATCTAGGGGGAGGTTCGACCCTGCAACCACAAGTTTGCACCCATGGTTGCACGTCAATGACCCAAACCACTCGGCCACGGTACCCCGTGTTAGGCTGCTTGTGAAATTGATTTGGCTTTCGTTGGAGAGACTGAATGTTTATTACAGTAATTTGTTTTTGCCCTTACCCTACGTAATGCATAGTTCCGACCTGTCAATCAACCGAACCCGCCGACCAATCACAACAGAGCTAGCAGATATCACCCACATAGGTCAAAAACACGGTACGCTCACAACATCACGCGATGTTCTGCCCCATACAATTTGTACATCCCTGTATTACTGGTCCTTTACTCCTTGTGTTCTAAGATACACATGTAACTGTCGACCCTGAAACATGAATACCTTTGAGATTTCTCCAATGAATCTGTGCTTTCCGTTGAAAGTCCCATTGCTTTGTGCGTTGTGTGTCGCCATTTTGACGATAGCGTGTGAGCCATAGCAACAATATCCAAGGGGGCGGGGTTAACTGGGCAAAATCGGAAATATGCATTAGTAACACTGTATACTCTGTGCTTTTTCCCAAGACACCATGAAAACTTTATAACATGCTAGAGTGGGACCCCAACCCACGACCTCCTGCAAAGAAGGCAGACTTCTTAACCACTCGACCACCGAGCTAGCCAGTGTTGAATGGCCGGTTTGAATCACTTCGCAACGGGTATTGCAATTAATCAGAAAAAAAATACAATTTTCAGTGTTAGGCCTCTCGTTAAAGACGAACTGAGTGAGGTCCGCCATATATGACAATGTATGGAAAGGCCATAAAACACCATACGCTTTAGTACGTGGGGACTGAACGATACCGTCACGTCTGAGGAAGTCTACCGGTAGGAGCTTGACGGTGATGGTGAGACTGAGACAGGACCATAAAGTGCATAGCTGAAGTCAGAAATGGTTGGTATGTCACCTTTGACAATGAGGATTGTGACTCCATACAGCGGCCTTTGATCTGGTACTGAAAGAAAGTAATGTCCATTACAGGAGACGCCATGGTAGTCTACTAGTACATGAAAGCACCTCATAAACCAGCAACCTTGCAGTACTTTCTGTTCTGTCACCATACAGCAATGTATAGAGACAATTTCATGATTTTGACAAGACATGGAGACCGGAGTGGGTTGCTGTTTGGTTCAAAATCTGAAGAAAACAAACACATACTAAGTTACATGTACCTCAAGTTTGCCGGCTATATGCTACCGGTAGTTAAATGATTTAAGCATGTGTCCCGTTTTTGTGAAGGTGCACTGGGGCAATTTCAACCTCACATACCTCAATCGTTGCATACAATGCATGTGGGATTGGGATTGGGATTGGGGGTGGGTGGATGATGGATGGTCATATCCACTGGGATATCTCGTGCATGATCTTAGTTTGAAAAGATTAGGCATTTTGACAGTGCTTGTCAAAAACATGCAGTCTGAGCTACACATTGAGTTTTGACGCTCAATTCTTTGCCTCCCAAACCTGTTTTTATTGTTGATAGTCCGGGATCATGTGCACTCCCATGGGAATTTTGTGGGGAAAGCAAACTACCACTTTTAGATGGATCAAGGGGACCCTAAGGAACACCAAAACACATGAACATGACAATCCTGGAAATTGCTCCGAGTTACGTAATTTCACACCAAATTTCGAAAGATTCTCACTTTTTGGGTATATAATACAAAAAAGAGTGACGCAAATTTTACTCTGACCGAAAGATTGAGGAGCCTAAAATAACATTTTATTGGTAACTTGTGTGAACACTTCTTGTTGAAGGGTACTGCACCAGCCTCCATAACAGCCGCTGAGGCAGGGTGCGCCACGGTGAGCTCCATTGCACTACCCCCATAAGTAAAGCAAACCAATTTTTTATGTTCCCCACTGGACCCCGAAACACAATCAAGAATGGTTGTAACTTGTTCAAAAAAATAGAAACTGTCCCCAAGCCATATGCAATATGGCCACCAAAATTTGTCACATACTCCCGGACTATGAATAAAGTTTGGATGATTGACATTAATAAGTCATTATTTTTAGGGATTATGTATGACCCAGGGACCGCTGGGAAATCTGGATGCAGTAAAAAGAAACTTGGCTCCACTGGGATTCGAACCGCGGACCTTCTGTTTAACGTGCAGACGCCCTACAAATGTACCAATTGAGCGGCAGTGCAGTTGTTCCTCACTGATTGGGATTGGCTACCACGTGAGCTTATCAAGCCTGGAAGGAACAACTGCCTGCCATGATTTGAGACCACCAGTTGGCTTCATACTGTAGCTCAATTGGTAGGGTGTCTGCACGTTCAGCAGAAGGTCCGCGGTTCGAATCAGGCCTGGTGGCGCCAAGTTGCTTTTCAATGCATCCAGATTTCTCAAACATTAACATGTCGAAAACCACCTACATGTATATTATGCCATCAACTTTAAAGGGCCCTGAAATGCTAAATAATTGTATCCACACTTTTTGCTGCATATGACATGTATGAAGGATTACTTGTCGAGAAAGACAATAGACTACTAAAGTGTGACGTCATTGCCATAGTTATTGGGTCTTAACATTCGCTGGTAAGTATAGCGTCTATTGGTAGAGTGCAGGGAAACAGTTCACTGGCTTTAGTGTAGACTGGGTAACACACAAAGGGTGACGTTTTCACTTTAGTGGTCTATACTACTGTTCATTTGGAGGTGGCATTTTTCAACTTTTGTAAACTGTATGTAAACTCTAACTGGTAAGCCAAGTTGAATTAGCAATGGGGCAAACTGACATGGGCAAAGTGGAAGTGACTTCAAATTATTTTATTACAATACAAAACAAAAACATGATATTAAAAAACACAGAAAATCAAAACTCATCAACTCTGCTGAATTTTCATTGTCGGGCATCCAGCAACATGGCGGCATCATTCATGTCATTTTTATATCGTGCTCGTGACCTCATTTCAAAAAGCCATAGGGCGACTTGTCGGACGGGTCAGCGACATTTCTGATGAAGACTGACACCTGTTAATGTCGCAGTAACTGTTGTATAAGGTATCTTATGGCAAGATATAATTGTTGTGCATCTTGAGGTGTGGTTGGTACATCAAGGTCATTATCGTCCATTAGTTGAACGCACAAATCAAAGAAGTCTTGGTCACAAGGAATGTCACTTCGGAATGTGCACTCAGTAATACACGCAGCAACGTCATCCGCGTCAACCTCCTTCAGTTGATCGATGGCGTTGTAAGTCTCAGGTGAAGCATACAATACAGCAGGTCTTCCTGTTGGTTCAGTTGCGTTGCGGTTACGCTGGATACGGTGGAAATTCCAAACCTTGACAACGTCATCTAACTCCTCCTGGAAAATACATGCAGTGTGTATAATTACTGTTGCAGAATATTATACAAAGCCATGTATAAAAATAAACTGCGGGAATTGTATGTTTTTTCAAAGGTACGTGTACATACATGTACATGTATTTGCAGGCCACCAATTAATTGACAATTGGAGAGACAGTGAGTGCGCAGCATAAAACAACCATATCAAAACGTCGTTCTTTGGATCGGAAGGAAATGCTGTGTATGAATGGTTGGCTACGAATAAATACGGTATTTTGTTTGTATACATTTAACAAATATTTCAATGAAATTACCTCCTGGAATCGACAGATCATCCAATTCTAAGATATACTTCCCACTTGCACTTCTGTTGGAAATGTTGCATTTCTGAGATAAATAAATAATAAAATTAACGCATAAAGTAATGCACAAAAGTTTTGAAGGAGAAAATGACTTTTTTCTACAGAAAAGCAACATTTGCGGCAAAAGTGCAAGTGGGAAGTACATGTATATCTTTAAAAATTAGATTATCTGTTGATTCCAGGAGGTAATTTCCTTTAAATCCTTGTTCAATGTATACGAACAAAAAGTCATGCGTGTAGGCCTACCTGGATGATTCTCATAAAGCAAAATCGCATCAGTTCTTTATCCATCCAATTTCCTGAGAAATCCCCATCATCTTTCAACTCCGCCAATAGGTTCATCCAAAACTGTGAACATTCCTTGCGTAAGATTGACCACCAGGCCTCTATGCGCTGATTTCCGATGCTTTTTCCAACCATGAAGCTTTTGTCATCTGCCAGAGAATCATCGTGGTTGCGTCTGAAAAATTATAAATTTGGTGACTAACCAAACTGCTATCTACATGTAGGTTCAGTAATAACCAGCATCGGCTGTCACCTGCCGTCACTTGCCAAGTTTTAATCAGAAATCAGGCAATAAATTGTAGCACACTGACCATTAATTGCCGTATTTATGATGTAAATCCAGCTTAACATGACAAAATAAGGCACATAATCTTACTTTTTGTGTGTATGTTTTGCGTAGCGCGTGCAGCGGCAGCCATATTGCTCGTTGCTCTTTGAGTCAAACCATTAATGAAGGAGGGGTGTGCTCCAATTGTATTTGCAAGAAACCATCCCTAATGCATAGTGGTATCATCTAGTGGGGAGCGCGTGTGGTCTAGTGGGTATGAAGCGGGACTCCCAATCAGAGGTTGGGGGTTCGAGCCCCACTTCGACCAACGTGTCTGTGTCCCTGGGCAAGGCACTTAATCCCAGTTGCCTCGTCAACCCAAGCGATATATGGGAAGCTGTTATGGGGAATGCCACAATCTAACTGCTGATAGGGTTGTGCGCCTTGGCCGGGTTGCCACCTAGTTGAAGCGAAATGGTTCTGGTGATTTCCTGATGGCAGCGGTAATAATGGCAACAGCCGCCTCGGAATATGTCTACATAGATGGATGGCGCTTTACAAATGCTTGTATTATTATTATTATTATCTGACTCATCGTGTTCAAAAAATCTTGATAACAAAACGGCTAGTAAACAGTAAAACATCACTGTAAAGATTGGAAATAGTACACACCTCAAAAACATTTGTACATCTCTTACAACCGAATTTTCTGTTCCCCTGTCAGTACGTATTCTGGTTGGGCATCCACCAAGCTCCACTATAACATCCATCATGTATCCGGCAATGATTTTAGGATCACTGTTTGTTCTACTAGCTTCAAGCCACATTATCTTCCGTGAAAAGCCATCAATGCAGCCATTTATGCAGATACCATACGGTGTAAGTTTGTCGTAGGAATCAATATGCCAATTAAAGTTTGGACCAATGGCTTTATACTGTCGCCGTCTCAGTCTCTTTCTCCTGCGTTGCTCAACACCTACTGGGTCAAGAAGTTTCAGCAGAAATCGCACCTTGTCTTGTGTCACCACCAGTCCATGCTGTATGCACTTGAAATGCATCCACCTGTAACCATTCAGCTGCCCGGATTTATGCAGTTGATCTCGAATGAATCTGATGATGTCATTATTAGCACTGGTATGTTTTCTCCGATAGAGTCCATACTTCTTTAGTATCCTCTTTAAATGCCTTAAGCTGATTGTTAAACCATGTCTTGTTCTCAAGACGGTGCAGATTTCCGCATGGGAGAGTCCCAAATTGAAATAGGTCCTTATCAGGTGGTCCCGATTCATTACCCAAATGAACTACATTCCATGGTACCGGGGGTAAGAAGCGGCATTGAGGAGGATAAAAGAAAATAAAGAATTAAAGGGCTGTTTAATAATAGGCTTCAAAACTAGTACGCGAACCGCATTCATAGCCATTAAGACATTTTCGTGGCCATTTTGTTGAAGGTGCAAATAGCGCCCTCAAGCGCCGCATATAAGTGCGTAAAACATATCTAAGTCGGTTTCGCACACTGGATACAACTTCGCAATTAATTTTTTAGACTAATTAAATCGATGGCTTTGATGATAAAGCTCATTGACAGTGATTTTATACAAATATTTCTTATGTTATAGTTGAAATATCTAAACAAAAAGTGCATAACATGTCTGAATAAATCTATTTTAAGACCTGGCATTCTTATATTTCCAAAGTCGTGCCAATATTAAACTTTTAAAACCTGAGAGGGGGGAGGGGGGAGAGGGGAGAGGGGGGAGAGGGGGGTGGGGAGAGGGGGGTGGGGAGAGGGGGGGGGGGGTGGGGAGGGGGGGGGTGGGGGGGGGGTGGGGAGGGGGGGGTGGGGAGGGGGGGGGAGAGGGGGGGGGGAGAGGGAGGGGGGGAGAGGGAGGGGGGAGAGGGAGGGGGGATGGGGGGGGGGGGGGTGGAGCATGTGGAGAGGGGGGGAGCATGTGGAGAGGGGGGGGGGGGGACAAACAATTGATAGATGCATTACAACATGGAGGTAGCCCTAAGCCTACATGTAAGTAACATCATCTACAATACAGCTTTTCCTACTGTACCTCCATACTGTATATATGGTTTAACGTACCGGTACATGTCATGGAGTTTCCTTCATCCGTTTCCATGACCACCATGCTGCCAACGAATAATACGGATTTGCTAATAACCATTGAAAATAAAAACAGGTTAAATCACAGCAAAACTTACCGATTCAGGTGTCAGTTAATTAAATACTTCATTATGATTTGATAATCATAAGGGAACAAAACTAATAGGCCTAATAATATAGAGCATATGGAGGAAGGAAAGAAAAAACTAACGCTAAGATTGCAGCTGGACGAACAGCGCCCTCAATAGTCGCGATATAAGGCGTACGTACGCGATAGAATTTCTAAGGCGTACGTACGGGTTATAAGGCGTACGTACGCGATATAAGGCGTACGTACGGGTTATAAGGCGTACGTACGGGTTATAAGGCGTACGTACGGGTTATAAGGCGTACGTACGGGTTATAAGGCGTACGTACGCGATAGAAGTCGTACGTACGCGATATAAGGCGTACGTACGGGTTATAAGGCGTACGTACGCGATATAAGGCGTACGTACGGGTTATAAGGCGTACGTACGCGATATAAGGCGTACGTACGGGTTATAAGGCGTACGTACGCGATATAAGGCGTACGTACGGGTTATAAGGCGTACGTACGGGTTATAAGGCGTACGTACGCGATAGAAGTCGTACGTACGGGTTATAAGGCGTACGTACGGGTTATAAGGCGTACGTACGCGATAGAAGGCGTACGTACGGGATAGAATTTATAAGGCGTACGTACGCCATATAAGGCGTACGTACGGATTATAAGGCGTACGTACGGGATAGAAGGCGTACGTACGGGATAGAAGGCGTACGTACGCGATATAATTTCTAAGGCGTACGTACGGGTTAGGAGCGTACGTCGTTTTTTTTTCATGCATGTCCCTAATACAGCTTCGTAGGGTCCTATTTCATAAAGCCCACTAAGAAACATTCCTAAATGAACATTCTTAACTCATGTTTTTAAGGATATGAAAAATTATATTTTATTGTTCCTAAATCCACTTAAGAATGTTTTTAATATTTATGAAAAAGGACCCAGGTTAGTATTATTACAAGGTGCGCAACCTCTTTAAACAACAATTTAAGCAACAATTGTAAGTCATTGACACAATCTTGTAAATGTTTCCTAATATAGGCAAAAGGTGGGTGAATTAAGCCACGTCTGAAAATGTCCAATTAACTCAGTGTCCGGTATCACTCTTAAATCCGTAACTAGAGCTTACGAAATGTTCGAGATAAAATATAACAATGGCATGTGGGATTTACCCAACAATGAGTGTGTGACATTAAGATTGGCTGTGCAAGGAAAACGATTTTGTTTTGTTTTAATAGGAACACTTTAACAACGTTAATTTTTTAAGCAATGAAGATTAAGCACAAACTTGTCACGAATTCCTTGCTTGCTAACGGGAATAACAACTTTCTCAACAAAGTGAAAAACATAAAAAATGTAAACTTGGTCGAAAATTAAGTACAGCATTTGCCACACATATGTCATATTGGATGCCTAAAAGTGAAAACTCGCAGATTCCAAGGTCAAATGCATAATCAAGTTCGCGTATCCAAGTCAACTGTCTCACTGTTCTTGTACACGTGCGGATTGGCATAAACTAAACTAGGACAAGTTATTGCCGCCTCTACGTCTACGAGGTAGACCTTGCTTCTGGTCGCCACATCTGGATCTTGATTGCTCTTCGGCTCAGATAAAACATCTAATTCCACGTGGGCTCCATCCTTCAGTTTGTAGGGGTACGGTGCACATTGCAACAATTTAAGTGTTAGTTTGGCAACTGTAGTCTAGGGACATTTCCTTCCCTATAAGACCCGACCCGACCGAAAGAGGTTTAGGCGCCTCGACTCGCCCTGGAACACTGCAACACAGTAGCCAACTCCACTTATTGTAGCATGTTCACTGCATTTAGGGAAACTCGACATTCACGTTGTGCCGCGTTCATCTGCTTCCAGCAGCAGACACAGCTTGTGGATTGGTCTTGTCAACATCAGTGACTTTGTACGTATTTCCTCTTCCCATTTTGTCTGGCATTGTGTTTATGGGTAATTCCCAAAATTAGGGGTCCAAATTGTTTGGTGTCCTAGTTACGTACGACACCCTCTGCTTCAAAAATCACCACTTATAACCACAAATTCTCAGTAATGGATTGTGGCCTGTGATTATAGGGGGCACCATAATTTTCTTCAATATTTAGTTTTCTGATTCTTGAAAAATATTCAAAACAAAAGACCATAAAGGCTTATAATTTATTCCAATGTATTGAATAGGAATTTGGTGTCCCGAGTTACCTACGCCAATGAACATTGGCTGTAGAATCATTTTGCATTAACTTTGGTGCCATATCTACACACAAACATTAAATTTGATTGGCATTTGTTCAAATAAAAATCATTATTTTCTATTGGGAAACCACTTTCAATCATTAAAAACACTTGGAAATCTTAAAAAGCATGTCACACTTTTGGACCCCTAATTTTGGGAATTACCCTTATCACCCTTCCGATGGTCCAGGTGTCTTGGTTGTGAGCCGTCTAGGACGAGAACTACGTCTCCCGTTTTGAAGTTGGCCCTTAGTCGAACCCGGTGTGTACCTTTAAGTTGTACGGGAAACTTATAAGTTATACGGTGCACGCAGGATTTCCCGATCTGCGTCATCTTGGTAAAGGAACGAAACCCTGTGGTCGCCATATCTGCTGTACCTGCAAATATATTGCGGATGACATCACGCACACCAAGGGTCCTTCGGGAACTATCTACATCAACTAGCCTTTCACCTGCACATATACCAACGTGATTTATGCCATCATCTGCAAAAAGTGTCAGAATATCTACATCGGCGAGATCAAAAACAAACTTTCCATCAGATTCTCTGCACACCTTAGATCCATCAAGAAGAAGAAAAATATGCCAGTTGCTAACCACTTCAACTCGGATACGCACAGTTTGGATGACCTCTCCGTCACTGTTGTCATCTCGACGGATAGCAACACAGATCGAACGTCACGCATGTGAACAACGAGTCATCCACCAACTTGGAACTCTGAGCCCTAAAGGGATGAACACCATGTTTATGAACATCATGTTTAATGCATATAAATAACTTTCTTACCTGTTAACTTTTTCATTTAGTTGGTGTTTACATAGGATGTTTGTGTGCCCCGCCTCTCACCCCACTCCCTTTGGCATTCTAAATAAAAAACATATCTAAATAAAAAAATATCAAGAAATAAATACACAGATAGTAATAATAATTACGGTAATTACGATGACCAATTTATGTGGTGTTGAGGTGAGACTGTCTTTTATTGTAGTGTGGTACTCAAGGTGCACATGCGAACATTTATTAGTTACTAAAAGGGTTAATGGCCATTTTAACAAAATTGATGATGCGTATAATGTTTCCTAAGGATCTGTCATCCCGGGAATAATTCAATAAAAGAAATCCAGCAACAAAATGTTTTGGGTCAGTTTACTCAATGTGTTAAAAAGGTCAAATGATTGGTGAATTAGGCAGTACTTATACACACAAGTCACTATACATGATTTTAGTTTTCTGTGAAAGTATAAGTTGCTTTCAGGACGCCGTTCTGTTATACAATACTCTACAACAAATCATTTCTTTTCGATATGTGGGGGGCGCTGGTACTCGTAAGCTGATTGGAAGGTAAAGCCCGGTTTCCATATAGACGTAACAAACGCAGAGAGTGCCGCAAACTACCAACGCAAACAGTAACGCAGACAGTCGGCAAAGTTGAACCAAGTTCAACCTTGCCGACTGTTTCCGTCGGTGTTTGCGTTGCGGTTCTTTGCGTCTAGTCTGCGTGCGCGCGTTACGATCATATGGAAACCAGGCTTAAAGGCCCTGTAGATGATCTGTTTTTGAGCGATTCTGCGAATAAAACCATTATAAATCAAAAGAAAGACATCAACAAACTCATCCGAAGAAATTTCAGCTTTGTCAAATGTACCACGTTTTAAAAAAACATGAAAATCCATTTGCATTTTCCTGGTCTTGGCGGTGTGTTTCAAATATTTGTTCTCAGTTGATCGGGTACTATGTGGCTTGCGTCATGCACTTTGTGACGCACATACTGCGTGTGCGCGCGATCCATAAAAATGCATCGCGTTGGAACAAGCACACGCAGTACACAGCGCCCATGCATTTTGGACCGCGTAGATGCGAACCAAAAATAAGTAAATCGTTTGCAAACGATCTAAATAATTTCATCTTTACGGATTATTTTCTGGTAAATTATATCATTTTGAGCGAAAACCTTTCATTGGATAGTTGCTATTAATTCAATCTTTACTTTCAGAACTTTTCCCCTGTAAACTCGTCGATTACTTTTTGGGGTCATTGCAAATGATCCACTGGGCCTTTAAAGGCCCTGTAGATGATCTGTTTTTGAGCAATTCTGCGAATAAAACCATTATAAATTAAAAGAAAGACATCAACAAACTCATCCGAAGAAATTTCAGCTTTGTCAAATGTACCACGTTTAAAAAAACCCATGAAAATCCATATGCGTTTTCCTGGTCTTGGCGGGGTGTTTCAAATATTCGTTCTCAGTTGATCGGGTGGCGCACATCATAAAAATATGCCTATACTGCGTGTGCGCGCGATCCATAAAAATGCATCGCGTTGGATCATGGAACACGCACACGCAGTACACAGCGCCCATGCATTTTGGACCGCGTAGATGCGAACCAAAAATAAGTAAATCGTTTGCAAGCGATCTAAATAATTTCATCTTTACGGATTATTTTTTGGTAAAATTATATCATTTTGAACGGAAACCTTTCATTGGGTAGTTGCTATTCATTCAATCTTTACTTTCGGAACTTTTCCCCTGTAAACTCCTCAATTACTTTTTGGGGTCATTGCAAATGATACACTGGGCCTTTAAATCACAGAGTGCGTCGAAAAAAATGTTAGCAGCTGGACGTATACTTTTGTTTCAGTATGGCATATGTGGACTGAAAACCAGTCTAGCCCTTTGTGAGGTAAATAATGACCGGCGCGCAAAAGTCACTTTCAACCAGTCACAACGCGCTGCCACCTGATGCGCGTATACGCGTAGCTATAGCGCAAACAGTTTTTGTTTATTTGTGTATTTACTCCCACGATTTCACGAAAGCCAGTGAAAGCCGGACGTTCGTTTTTGTTTCTCTCGCTCGCTCGCTTTTGTTTCCAATTCTCTCCCGGTAATTTTGCACAAGGAAATTATTATAAATTGCTGATTTGAACACCGTGACATCAGTAACCATGTGCTGCTGGCCGATGTCCAAAAAGCGCAAGGAGCGCGAATCTGGTGGTAAGTTTTCGATAATTTTTCGTCAAATATTTGTACCCAAGAAATACGTGAGGCCCCGTACATTTTCTTGCTATGTTGACGTAAGCCTAAAACTTAACATTTATTTTCTTGATTTAGCATGTATAGGGTAGGTTATTTATTGAGTTTCTTATTGGCGAGCTATAGAGCAAATATTCAAGCGGGTGCGGGTTGGAGGTAGGCATACTACGGGTGATAGGACGGTTTACCGAGTGTGGGTGGGGCGTTTGGGGTTGGCAAGGTTGGTATTGGGGTGCAAGTGACGGGGTGGAGGTTCGGCGTGGGGGTGTATGAGGGTCGTGGTGTGGGCGAGGGGTGGGATGGTGGTTAGGGCGACGTGCGTGGAGGCCAGGGTGGGTGACGGGGGTGGGGGCGTGGGCGGTGACGGATCGGGGAGGCGGGTAACGGGCCAGGGGTGGGCATGACAGGGTGCCATTTGTTTTTTGCAGTTTAGCGAGCATTGCTTCTGATTGGTTTAACACCATGCATATGTTGCATACTGATGTGTTTTGTCGATAGCTACCTCAACATAATCCCACACCATACGTCCACACTCTTTCCTCAATTAACAGTGAAAAAATAATTACGACTCAAAGGGGGTGGTGGGGTTTGGGTGGGGGAAGGGGAAGGGGGAGGGGGTTGGGAGGAGGGTTGGGGGTTGGGGTGGGGGGTGATGGGGGGGGGGGGGGGTTCGTAGCCATGGTAACACCACATGGATGTGTCCAAGATACTGCTTTCTGTAAGAAATAGACAATTGAATTTACATTTTTTTATTATTTTATTTACCCTGCACTTTAAGGACATTTAATGGGCCTGAAATGGTATTTTTTTCCAATGAAATATATGCTGCATTGAACAGCTCCATTCATTTACAGTAATAAAAATCTTACTTGGAAGTTGTTTTAGGGGTTAAAATCAAGGATTTTGATTTTTATACGTAATGCAAAAATATACATATTCATGAGCAAGGTTGTGATGTCACATTAGGCAAACACAGGAAAATCTCATTCAACTGTGCACAAAAGACTTCTATATTTTTTTCCAACTTGCTGAAACTTGTGTGCCATGATTGTTTTTGTTGCCTTTACATGTTGCCCTTGTTACACTGTTAAAAAAAAAAATGTTCATTTACAGTACATTCATATGTCAATTGGCATTACATAGCGTACTGTTTTTGAACAGTACATTCTTACTGTTATTTGGAATTGTAAATATACAAAAGCTTCTTCTGTTTTTCAACAGTCTTCGTTTTGTGCATGGTTTTGTTCCTGAACATAGCCTTTTGTCCAGAAACAACTTTATGTAACCATGATGTAACTGAACGAAGCATATGGGTTATTGACGACTGTTTCTTGTTGTATAGACGTTTGATTCTGGATATGCACAGTTTGCCCTTCACTTTTCATGTTGGAGATGCACCATCACCTCGTGGAAAATAAGTCGGCATTTTCCTCTCAATTTCGTAGCTTTTATTTGCTTGCTGAGATGTATTGCAGGGTCAACACAACGTTCAGTATACCGGGGATTGAACTTGGCTCATTAAAATACAGGAATACCATGAATTCAGCGGCAATTGTCGTGAATCCATTGTATTCCCGTACTATGAGGCAGGCTGCACGCTCCTGTATACCCCCACTGCAGGCAGTATAGCACTGGACTACATTACAAATAACACTCAAATAAAAACCAAAAACGTAAGAGAAATACCGACTTGCCTTTCACGACATGTAGAGCAGCTACTTCACCGTTAAATCAGCACTTCACTGAGGAATTTCCAGTACCCATTTCGACATAAAACGCCTGGCAAAAGCTGGTATTTTCAGACATTAAATTGCACGCCCAACTTCATGCACGG
This sequence comes from Henricia sp. BOLD:AAB3569, assembly GCA_037783545.1. Taxonomy (NCBI): domain Eukaryota; kingdom Metazoa; phylum Echinodermata; class Asteroidea; order Spinulosida; family Echinasteridae; genus Henricia; species Henricia sp. BOLD:AAB3569. The sequence continues at coordinate 1,017,414 of JBBELK010000267.1, read as the reverse complement.
TGCAGTTAATGACTGAATGTTGCTGTTGTTATTTCCCGCGCCCGAGAGCGTACATTGGTACTCGCTATCAACGCCGCACAATAATGCTGCCGCGTACCAGGGAACATGGGCGGAAAACAGTAAATTTAACTGTTGGTGAACAGTAAACTGTCTGTATTTGAACAAAAGAGTATTCAAAGTGTCTTGTTCCTAAACAAAACTGTAATTTAACGGCAAATCGTCTGTACAGTAATCAAACAGACAAATATGTTTAAAATGTACACAGACGGAAGAATGTTTGTGCAATAACAACAAATTCCAAAAACAGTAAAAGTTACTGTTCGTTTTTGACTTTTTCAACAGAAAAACGACTGTAACACAACACAATTTTTTACAGTGTAGCCATGCGGAAAAGAAAAAAAAAGTCTAGAAACTGCAGCAATTTTCCACAATTTCAGTTTGAAGTCTTAATATGTTTTTTCTTTGCTTTTTTGTTGTGTGTTCCTGAAGTGAATGCCCAAAAGAGCGCCCTCTTTCTGTGAGTTTCTCTGAAGAAATTTAAAGTTGAAAAGGGACACACTGTTTTTTCCATGGGGCATCAAAATGAACATTATTGTTTCAAAACAAGTAGTCGTTCAGATGCAGCAAAAACTGTACATAAAGTTATTTAACATTTCAGGCCCTTTAATGCAAAAGTAATATACAATTTTTGTTTTTGTTAATTCACAGAACAAGACCAAAAGAAAAAGAAGTCATCCTGGTTTGCCAGGAGAGCTTTAAAGAAGGAAATTAAGGTTAGTCAAACTTATTGAGGATCAATTGTACTGAGAATAAGAATTGTAAAAAGGATAACAAGTAATAAGGATATATAATAAGGATAAGGGTAGCAATATTCTGCGTAAAATAAACTGAGCTTAGTTTTCATATTCGAGCAAGACTGAAAAGAGGTTGCCTGTAAAGGCGTTAATTTAAAAGAAGAATTATACTGAAGAAACAAAGACATTGTCCTAAACAAGTGTAACTCCTATACAAAGAACAAAACATTGGACTCGCTAAAACTCGGATACGACCATCACACAGAGAATATAGCTTGGCGCCGCCATTTTGTAAGGAAACTGGGAAAGGTATGAAATATTTGCGGACAAGCTATAGCTTTTTGTGTATAAGAGAAGCTGCGTAGCAACGGGGGCGCCCCACAATTTACAGTGCACCATCCCCCTACCCCCCATCACCACAAATTTCCAGTGGCCCGCCAGAAATGTCCGGTGCCTCCCACGAAAAAAATCCCCTACGTGAATTGGCCTGAAAAAGGCAAGGAATAGTGGGAAAAATGGATCGTTGAAAACAATACAACTATCTGTAAGTGACTGAATGTCTGATTATAGAGTGCTTTATGCCCTGATTATACATGCCAACTTTGACATGGCTGGTTAAATTGTTCTGTAGGCCACTGCGCGCCCCCCGCCCTACACCCCCCGAAAAAAAACGTAATGGTAACATTCCCACATGGGGCCCATATTGGCACCATATGGGCAAGTATAAGGGCCCCATATGGGTCCCGTATGGGCTGCACCCAACGCCCATGTGGGGCCCATATGGGTCAACCTGATTGTTCTCCTGCCCAGATCATTCCCACATGGGACCCATGTGGGAATGATCTGGGCAGGAGAACAATGGGGCCCACCGTGCACAACCCCGCCATCCCCCCCCCCCCCCCCCCCCCCCCCCCCCCCCCCCCCCCCCCCCCCCGCCCCCGCCCCCCCCTATCCCCCTAGAATTGACGAAATAACCATTTTCTAGTAGGTTTGTATCTGTACTTCCTTTTAAGACTTGATAACATGAGATTAACTGGGACTCACTACTTGATTTTGGATGTTCCATAAACCCTCAAGCCCAAGACTTTTGACCATTTTAGGGTTGGGGAAAATCAAATATCCATTGTTCCGTCAAAAATTATACAAGTTACCCCTCAAAATGTAGGTCCTGGTGAGTTCTACACAGTGGTACATTAGTTATGTCTTTTAATTTAGTAAGTAGGTCAACAGGGGTAAAAAAGGTAAATTTTAAAGGGAGTTGTGCACAATTTGGTAATGGTCGCCATCAAAATGTACAAAATGTACGTGTAAATTAATAAAGTTTTACTATAACATGATATTTTTCTGTCTCATAGTATTTTATTCGCCATATAAATGTGGGGATTTGAAAATATTTGATGCGCTCCTTTAATTGGTTCAGCCTGGCATCGAAATCCCTTTAATTAAAAGGGCCCGGGCGCGCGTGCGCGAAGCGCCTAGCAACACTGCCAAGTAACTAGCAACAACGCCTATTGTCATACGCCGCCGGAAAATAGTGCTCCATTTGGTTTGTTTATACGCCCATTAATTTACGTTTTGTGTCAATTTTTTTAATTGTTCTTTATTACGGTAAACCCGGGACAATGTTAAAGTACTTGATCCTAGACCATACATTCTTTCTTAACCTCTTGGTTTTAGTTGTTTACATAAACAACGCGCAATGATACATGAGTTCCACGTATTCGATCTTTTCGTAGCGTCACTTTCGAAGAGCCACATCAAACTCTCTGCGCCATCCCTTTGGCAGAGAAAAAAGCTGACATGATAGGCTAGGCTACACCGTATATATGGTGTAGGGCACCCGAGCCCGGAGTATTGGTTTTTTTCTTCTTATTATGGACCAATAAACGAGGATCTGATGAGCAGACGAAAATCATCGCTTGACTTGTGTTTCCATCCATCATTGTCTCTCTCCTATTCTGGGAAAACTTCAAATTCCTCATCTGTTGTCTCGCCCACAACAAACCTCAGCCCCGGCAACGGGGGCTTACTACAAAGTGGCGTCGTAGACAGGATGGGGGAGCAGAATTCGACGCAAGGATAAGGTTGGCCTCCTTGAAAATAATTAATACCCCCAATACTCGTATTGTGCTTTTTGCATTATTTGGCTCAGTAGAATTGCCAGAATGGTATCAGATGTGATCACTGTTGTGTGATCATGAATAGTTTCAATGAATGACATTTTCACCGTAGTATTTTAGGTGAATTTGTCCGACACTGCAGCTTTAAATGGCTGTAGGCTCTGACAGAATACTGTACCGGCATGTATTGTGAGTGTGTGGCATTATTCAAATTATTAGATGTGCCTCCGGCTCCCTAAAATAAGATTTGACTGACCTGCATGTGCATTTTGTTATTCACATGAACTTGAAGCCTGGGTTGTCGAACTTTATTGATTTGATGATTGGGAAATATGCTTTTTCATTGGCAGTGTGATTTGTATTGAATTTATTATTGTATTACATTGTATTATATTGTTGTGCGTTGTTGAACACTGTACGTAAACTTGCTCTAGTCCACTGAGTAGTTACAAACCTTGCAGTATCTTATATTAGCCATGGCGATGAACGAAGGTCTTGTAGAATTACTGGCCAAATCCACTGAGGCTTTAGCTGCAACTCTTGCTGGTGCACTTCAGAATATTAAGATTACGCGCAGCCCAAAGATTAGCGTGCCGAAATTTTCAGGCCCACCAAAGAAACCTGGGGATTTAACTATCAATGAATGGCTTGAAGAGTTTTAGCGTACTGTAGGCAGTTAGGGCTTGGTGAAGATGAACAATTGGGTGATATCATTGACCATCTTAGTGGTGTCGCAAAAGAAGAGGTATTATGCGCCCCTGTAGAGGAACGAAACACGTACGGAAAAATAGTGGCCCTTCTCCAGATTCGTTTTGGGCCCTTAGAAACCGTTTCTTCGATTACAAGCGCGTTATATGCGCGCGTGCAACTGGACGGTGAAGCACTCGCGGATTACAGCAGAGCGCTTATCCGACTACATGACAGGATGGAACAAGCAAGCGGGCAAAGAGAACGCGCCGTACTTCGGTTGCTACGCGACGGGATGCTGAAGGAACAATTCGTTAAAGGGGTAAGCGATCTATCCGTGCGCAGAGAAATACGCCGCGTCCTTTTTTGAAAGGCCCGAACTCGAATTATTTCTTTAGGGAATACGCGATCGCATTGTTCCGCTAAACGGACGGAAATAGCGCTCGACGGCCAAAGGTCCGCTCTGCTACGGCCTCGGGGGGAGAGATTGACCAACTTGAAGTGGCGACAGCAACTAAATTCCGTAGTGACGTGTTGCTCCAAATAGCGGCTTCAAATAAGATGATCATAGAAAAATTGGAAACATTGGCAGAGGCGCAGTCGGAGACTGCCGGACAGATTAAGGCCTTGACCAACGTGCTCACGCAAAAGCTAGACGCGGCGATATCTGCAAAGCCGAATGGTCGGTACGGAACATGCAATTATTGCCAAAAAGTAGGGCACATTGCTAAATGCTGCCGGAAGCGAAAAGCGGACGAAGAAGCGCAACAGTTGGCATCGCGTAATGAGAACTAGGTAAACGCGAATCCTCTGCCTTAGAGGGCACGATGGTAGAGGAGAAAAGTGTGCCCAGAAATATTAAATTAAACGTTCAGGCTAGTGCGGTGAATGGTTGTGGACATTCGCAGAGTAATGCGAGCTTGCAACGGAAATTAGTAGCCCGCAGTCCCTCTGCAAGTAGTTCAGTGTATTTTTGATACTGGCACGGAAACCTCACTTATCTCGTCAACGTTTTACCACCAGCACTTAGCCGACCGAATCGGAACACTGGGCACAGTAGGAACGCTCCTAAAAGTTTACGGGGCAAATAATTTAGAAATCCCGATCGAAGGATACTTGGACATTACCACTGCAAGTTATTGGATCGGAAATTGATGCAAGTTTTCTGGTGATGTCGGACAAGTCGTCGATGACCGAACGCAGAAAGGAGTTCCAAGTTCTGATAGGATGTAACGTGCTGAGGAATATCCATGCGATGGGAGTAGTCCCATCAGGACAGTCGAGCGGCGAATGGAATGTAACGCTGCAGTGGTTAGGTCTTGGCGAGTTGGAACAACATCACGAGCCCGTTGATTCAAATAAAAATTGTGGAGTAAAAAGGTGGTTGAAGACGGAACAATCCGAGGTTATTCCGCCGTGTACGGTCAAGTTAGTGTCGTGTCGACCCGAGAAAACCCTGAAGGTAGAGCCACTGCTTCAAGAGGGCACGAGGGATAACCTTTTAAGTTCTTGGCCAGGAAATGAAGAGTTTCCTCATGTACATGCTGTCGAGGGTGTGCAACTAGTGAGAATTGATGGTAGCATCTAGGTCCTAATTTGCAACAATGGGCCAGATGTTACTATACCAGCCTGCTCTGAGGTTGCCGCCGTTTACGAAGCTAAATTCGCGGAGAAGATATGTCTGCAATATACGGCAGACGGTTTGGAGGTATCTGTCCAGAATGTGGTCTGTGAGGGTGTAAGTATGGGTGACATACTGCAACCTCAGACTGACCCAAAGACTGTGCTCACCAGTGCTGAGGAGCAGGCGGAAAATATTGAGCCGTCGTGTGAGCCACAGGAGGAATTTGTATTCTCAGATGGGACAAAGTACCTCATGCCTCCGGGATTGACCTCAAAGGCTTTGATCGAGAACAATCTCATAAATTGGCAGAGATGATCAGGAAACATGATGCTGCTTTTTCTAAAGGGTCATTTGACCTCGGGAAGTGTGATCTCATTCCACAGGAAATACATGTCACCAGTGACAAATCAGTGAACCTCCCATATCGTCGCATTCCGCCGAACCTTATGACAAAGTGTCAGCTCTTCAGGAGTGAAGTTAAACACCTAGGTCACATAGTAAGTGCCTCGGGTGTTGCTGTAGACCCTGATGAGGTCGAACGAGTGGCGTCATGGCCTGCTCCTAAGAACTGCGAGGAGCTGCGGTCCTTCCTTGGGCTCGCGTCTTATTACAGGCGCTTTGTTCCTCGATTTGCAGCTATTGCAGCCCCATTGCACTCCCTGACCCACAAGACTGATGAAAAAGCAGGGAAGTCTAACCGCGCTCTTCCATGGTCAGATGACGCTGACATGGCATTCAAAGCAGGGAGTTCGCATTGGAAGTCGATGCATTCCTAAAGGGTTTGGGTGCTTGTCTCACCCAAGTAGGGGAGGACGAACTAACGCATCCTATTGCGTATGCCAGCCGCAGTTTGAGAGGGGCAGAGAAAAATGATTTTAACCTCTCAAGTTTCAAGCTTGAGTTGTTGGCCTTGAAGTGGGTTGCGCAACTGTAATCATTCAACATGGAAATAAGGTACCGAACTGGACGTTCGAACCGTTGCGCAGATGCCCTCAGTCGCCACCCCTTGCATAAATTGTCTGCTGACACCGTGGAGTTCCTCGAGGACGGACACGGAGCAACAACCATTCCAGAGAAATACGTGTCCTCGAACAGTCGCTGAACCAAACAGGAAGTGATGTTGACGTTCAAGGTTCAGCAGTACTACCATCGTTTTCGCCACAGGAGCTTGTTGCGCTGCAGAAGGAAGACGAAGAACTCGGTGAAATCAGGAGACGGTGGTTGCTTAGGTGGGAACCTGGACAGGAGGAACTCAACGGGACAGTAATTTTCCCTGGCCTGAGCGCCTGGTTGCGCGAATGGCAACGGTTCGTAGACAACAATGGAGTCCTGTACAGACGAGTGGAAGACTCTGTGCTTGGCGCAGTTCTGCAGTTAGTGGTCCCTAAGAAACTGCAGGGGACTATGTTAGAATCGGCCCATGATAAGTGGGGGCACCAAGGATTGAACCGTACCCACTCACTCTTGAGAACACGTGCATTCTGGCCAGGCGTGGCGAAACACGTAAAAGAGCACATCCGAAAGTGTTTCAGATGTACAATATCTAAGCCCCCAACGCCAACAGTGAAACCACCGATGCGCCATCTACTCGCCTTTAAACCCATGGAGCGTTTGGCGATAGATTTATTACAGCTTGAGAGAGGTCGAGGAGGTTTCGAACATGCACTTGTAATGACTGACTCTTTTACCAAGTACGCGTTGGCGGTCCCTTGCAAAGACCAAACTGCACCAGTTGTTGCAAGGGTGTTACGGGAGGAGTGGTTTTCACATTGCGGGCTTCCTGTTCAGATCCACTCCGACCAAGGTTGGAACGTTAAGAGCCACTTGATTAAAGAGTTATGTAAGCTGTACGGGGTAACACAGACTCGTACCAGCCCGCAAGGGAATGGGCAGACTGAGAGATACAACAGGACGCTTTGCTCACAAATTCGGTCCCTAGACAGCAAAGAGAGAAAGCGTTGGCCCGAGTTGTTGTACCATTTGACCTTCATACACAATTCCACACCACATAGTATCACAGGTGTTTCACCTTACACACTGTTGTTCGGACGGGAACCAACAATTCCCCTAGACCATCTCATCGGCAATGTCCAGCAGCACATCAGTGAGGATTTTGTACAGCAGCAAGCTCAGCTTATTAAACGGGCGTATGACATCACAAAAAACCGTCTTCTCAAAGCGGCTGAATCCAGAAAAGCAATGCACGACTTGCGAACTTGGTCCGAACTACTAAAAGTGGGGATCAGTAGAGTCCTTGTGAAAAAACTTGCCTTCACAGGCAGGCAAAAATTGAGCGATCAATACCACGAACAGCAGTACGTTGTTGTAAAATGTAATGACGAGAACGACCTGTTGGCGGTGCGTCCAATTTATGGAGGCCCAGAGAAGTGGCTAAATCGCAGAATGGTCATACCTGACCCAAGGGGGGAACTGGGGGTACCTGATGAGACCTTCCAGGAATTGCCAACAGTAGTCGAGCCGTCTGATGACGATGTCGAATCCGATGAATCTTCTTCAGACGAATAATTGATGATCGTTCCTCGTAGCCTCTTTACACCTATACCGGACAACATATCTACTTCCCTTACCTTGTCACAAAATGACAATGCCATTAAGATGGAGAGTGACGCTCCTAGTGTTCCCGGCGAGAGCGATGCTCATTGCGGTCATCGCAGATCTAAGCGTATCGCCAAGAGGCGTGGGCGGTGCAATGCCGTTACTTAAATAAATCAAATAGTTCAAGGGTTTTGGGGTTTGGGCTGAGCTGGGATGGCTTAGGGCTGGGCTTTAGTGGCTTTGGGTTGGACCGAGATTGCTTTAAGCTGGGCCGGATGGCTTGAGGCTGGGCTTAGGTGGCTTCAGGCTGAACCGGGATGGCTTCGGGCTGAACAGGGATGGCCAAGATTTTTAGGTTTTTATCCTGATTAAACCTGAGTGGGATGACCAGACCTTTTGAATCCCACGTCTCAAAAACAGCCCTAAAAGTGTAGGTTGTCAGGGAGGCAATTCTGTCAAAGTGGCGCACCCTGCCTTAGCGGCTCATACTGTGGCTGGTGCAGCCAGTCTTGCCACAGTATCATGTTATACACATTACTGAACAATAAAATTAGTTACATCTGACATCAGCAGTTATATTAAAGAAGTTAGTGTCTCCACCCCTTCCATGCCTGTAAGTTTTTTGAGGTTGGGGTATTGTTGGTGCTATATTGACCCGCCTATTTCCCACGTTGTGGCAGAAAGCCTTTTTACCAATATAATCAAATTAACTTGTATTTATATGGTGAATAAAATACTTTGAGACAGAATAATATCATGTTATAGTAAAACTTTATTAATTTACACGTGCGTTTTTGTTTGATGGCGAGGATTACCAAATTTAGCACATCTTCCTTTAAAATTGACCTTTTGACCTCTGTTCATGACCTACTTACTAAATTAAAAGACATAACTCATGTACAACTGTGTAGAACTTACCAAGACCTACATTTTGGGAGGTAACTTGTATCTCTACGACAATTTGTTTTACGGAACAATGGATTTGAATTTACCCTAACCCTAAAATGGCCGTCAAAAGTCTTGGGCTTGAGGGTTCATGTAACATCCAAAATCAACTAGTGAGTCCTAGATAATCTCATGTTAACAAGTCTTAAAATGAAGTACAGATGCAAACCTACTAGAAAAATGTTGTTTCGTCATTTCTAGGGGGAGGGGCGGGGGGGTGGGGGGTGCACGGTGGGCCCCTCCGGCCAATGGACTATATACGGACATGCTGGATTGGGGCGGGGTGTGGACGCTATTCCCTGCCAGCAGCGTGTAGGAGCGGCAGCGCTACGGGGGGAACGGGGGTTGGGGGGGGTGCAAATGCGCCCCCGGTTATTTTTGTTGCACCCCCAGTTTTCCCCCCTCCCCCCAGTTTTTTCCCCGATGGCGGAAATTGAGTTTTATCACAAACCATTGCACCCAATTTGTTACAATGTTGTTTTCGCTGTAAATAATAAACTCAATTTCATCCATCATAATTAGCTGGTGCAGCATCAAAAAAGCCAAAAATTACATTATAGATTTTTGTTTCCCCCACCCCCTAAATTTAAGTTTTCCCCTCTTGCCCCCCCCCCCCCCCCCCCCCCCCCCTCCCCCAGATTAACAGGTCTGGTGCCGCCGCTGGCGTGTAGGTCTGTTTTGCATTTATTATACCTGCTAGTGACATAATTCCTCTTTTTATGGTACCTGCAAGTGACAGATGGCCCGATTCAAACTTAACTTGAGGAGTAGGTGGGGTGAAAATGGCACACAACGCCCCCCTCCGCCCAAACCAGACCAGCACTGGCAATTTGTGGTGGTGGTGGTGGGAGGCGGGGGACCCCGTAGCTACGCCGCTGATACTACATATGTTCGCTTTGTGACGTTCGTATCCGATTTTCAGTGGGCGAAACTTCTTGTATAAAACTAATGTACGAGTTACACTTGTTCAGAACAATTATGTCTGTGGTTTCTTGGGCGTAAAATTTAAGAAGACATGGTTAATACTTTTATACAAGAAAATGTTTTCTAGAAAGGTTTTAAAATGCACAAGAGTCCTGAAAACCAACTCGAAAATTTCATCTTACATCCAGGTTAAAACAAATACATTGTTGCCTTGATCATTATGCATGCTGATCATTTTCTCATTATTCCCTTTACTAGGAAAAAGTCAAACTGGCTAAAGCTTTGGCGAAGGCGAAAGCTAGAGGTGACATTGAGCTAGTAGCGATGGCACTGGACATAGCTGGAATCGGTATGCGAATACTAATAAGTAAATTTGTTAGTATTTTAAACAATCTTATAATTCAAGTTTTGTTGTAACTTGGCAGATGTTTCTGTTTATTTCATGGCAATAAGCACATTATATTGCATTATCTTGCACTATCACTACCAGAATATTTCAATTTTGCTTAATATATCCTAAAAATGATTGGGGAAAATAAAATTTGATCATGTAAATTTGTTAATAAATAAATAAAAATAGTAGTTTCTCGTCCCAAATGCGCGTCTTTTTTTTGCTGCGCCTCAAAAAATGTATTTTTCTGTATTGATTTTTGTTTTTACGAATATGTTGCTGCGGAGCACATGAGACCAATAGTGCCACTGAACTTACAAAATTGGTCAGTTTCCACAACTCCCCTTCCCAAAGAAGCCTGTATTTCTGCCTCATCTCTTTTTTTCAAAAACTATCAATTTCTTTTTATTTATACTTGGCTTAACTCAAATATCTGTGTCAATCTCAAATGTTTGTCAATATGGGAAAAACTGCAACACAACATATATATCACCAGGAGGGAACCAGATGCCTGCTACAAGCGAGAAGTGCCCGGACCAAACCCCCAAAAAGTGCTCGCACCAAACCCCCGAAGAGACCTCCGAACGAACGGAGGAAATCCCGAAGGTAACATTCTTTATTTCTTCTGTCAAGATCTCCAGAAGTACAAAACAAATGACTTGCTCAGTTTTGTTCATCAATACAACAACGAGAGACGAGTTCTTCGAAAGCATCTACCATACATTGTAGGTAACGGGTCTGAATTTCATTATGCCCATAGGATTTTTCGCTCATCGCATTTCTTTTGGTTCTCAAACCTATATAGGTTTGTATATGAGAACCAATAATAATTTGTTCTCAAACCTATAGGTTTGAGAACCAACAATATTTTGTTCTCAAACCTATATAGGTTTGAGAACCAACTATAATTTTTATTGGTTCTCAAACCTATATACAGGGTGTCCCAGAAAAAACGAAACCGAGATTTATCGATGTTTAATAATACTTTAATCTCAATTTAGAATAATAAATGACACATATGTGGAAAGCTTAGTTCCTCATCTTTCATTTGATACCACTCATATGATACATACTTCACGCATGAATGAAAGACTAATATGAAGCAGTGCTACCAAAAAAGTCGTTTTCACAACGATACCTGAATTTCAAAGAAAGAATCACATTTCTAAAAAGTTCATTTTCTGCCCTTTCGTATGATACCTCAGTAAAGGGTACCAAGGAAACATTACTAATTGTGTACATTTTATTAAAGTTCTGAAACCAACATGATCATGATTTTGTTGCCACACGTTTGTGCATATTTATGTTCATCTTAAAACCAGGTAAACACGCCTAACTGAATTACGGAACCAGCTTATAGTGTTAAACAATTATTTTGTTCACTTTTCAGGACCCCGTGAATAAGGATGATAGTGCTAATGATTTAGCTTCGTACAAACATTTCATCAACCTTATGGTGGCAGAGGCGGAAAAGGATATTAAACGATTTCTAGAGCTTTCCCAGGTTAGATTTTAGCTTTGTTAAATGCCTTTTTTTCCTGATAAAAGTAGGTATTAATTGGATTCATTATTTTTCAAAGAAGGAAAAATACAATTATGTTCTAATAATTTGTACTAGTTCTTATGAAATTATGCAGGCTGCATATGGATTCCTTCAACTTAAGTATCGAAATTTCACACAAATCAGTAGAAAGTGAATAATCTGCACCAAGGCGTAGCCATTCAGATGTAGCCTCATGTTGAAGTGATTATTTTCTCTTTCTAGAGTCCACATCAGTTTAAAAAAACACCTTAAAAGATACTGGTGGTTCAAGAAGTATTCGTTTACAGTTCCGTCAGACCATGTTAACAGGTGGACCTTATAGAATGTTTGGAGATTACCTTGTTTTATCAGGAATATTGTATTATCAGGAAATAAAACAAATCAATAAAGAACCAAGGATTGGGACCTACATTGTTCTTGCTATGACCAGAATGTTGTGTTAATAAAGTGCTAAAAAAAATGGGTTCCATTATTTGCCTAAGTAAACTCTGTATGGAGAGCATAGCAGGAGTATTTTTAATTGCTTACATTGTCTTTTTCATTTCATCACAGGACCCCTCGATAGCACGTGCCCCACTCGCCGAAGAAGAGGACTTCGATGAACCTTCGGAGGAGATATCTTAAGGCAAATGGCAAATTAAATACAGATTTCATGATTAAAAAACGTTCAAAATAGGAACAACAACATTACAGAACAAACAAATAATGTAGATAAACTGCCTTGTATAAATTTCAGCCACATAGTTGCAGTAATACTTCAGAAAACCTGAGAATTTAGTCTGATAATAGAACATGACAATGGGGCTGTTCACATCAGTGGCTTCATACAATACCATAACGTCGCAATCCACATAGTCTCCATGACAAAGCTCCAAAAGTTTTATTAAAATCTTTTTTTGACAAAACGTGCAAAATAATACACATCTTGTGTTATGAAATAACCAAACTTTGCGTGAGAAAAATGTTCAATGGGAGTCAAGGACGTCTCGGGTTCGATTCCTATAAGGCCGTGACGTTTTTTTAATATTTTCTTTCATACAAAGTTTGGTTGTTTGCCTTCTTGTGGCCATCAGCTGCATCTAGCTAAATGTTCAATCTTTTGGCAGACAAGTTTGATCATGTCCGACAGCGTCTGATGTGGTGTTTGATGCGCAGTCCACAGTGTCAGGTTATTTTTGTCTAACGGACGACAGAGAAATGTCTGTCGTGTCTGTCAGACAAATATCTTATAGTGTACACGTGCATTCAGTCTAGCACTCACTCAGGTGTGGTGCCAGCTGATCTAGCATTTTCCCATTTTCCATCTTAATAATCTGTCTTTTGAAATCTTTCTCTTTTGTGTTTGTTTACTTGTTTGTTCATCAATTGATCCTTTATGCAAGACTGAACAGTCTTGCACTCACTCAGGTGTGGTGCCAGCTGATCTAGCATTTTCCCATTTTCCATCTTAATAATCTGCCTTTGAAATCTTTTTCTTTTGTGATTGTTTACTTGTTTGTTCTTGAATTAATTATTGCATTCAGTCTTGCACTCACTCAGGTGTGGCGCAAGCTGATCTAGCATTTTCCCATTTTCCATCTTAATAATCTGTTCTTTGACACCTTTCTCTTGATAAATTGTTCATTGTTGATCTACACTATCAGATTTTTGTCCGACTGTCGTGCCTGTCACACAAAAATGAGACTGTGTATCAAACACCACGAGACACTAATAAATTGTCATGCAGCAAACGCTTTCTTTTGTTTTGGTGACTGTAATATTTAGCTGATTTTAATGGAACTTTTTTGTCAGTTTTGTGAACGTTCTAACCTCAAACCCTCGCTCATTCTTTAAGCTTCACCCATGCCACCCCATCACACTAGGTTTGGGTTCCTTAGTAACTTGTAATGCCGTAAAGGTTAATATGCATGATTGTTTTTTACATCATTTTTTAAGAAACTGATAGGATTCGAATACACATCTCTATTCTTTCCCTCAAAATTCTGATTTGTTTCAAGGTTATAACAGTGGATGATGGAAATTATATAGTCTTAGCTCTGTCTATATAAATACATACAGTATTTTTATCAGATCATGGAATTGAAACAAAAAAAATTACGTTTGTTTTATGTCGGCATTTAATTTAATGTGTTTCCACATTGTATTGCCCAATACGCTGTTCAAGCTCACGTGTTATACTGGTACCAACAATTGTCCGTTTCTAACTCGTATGTATTTTCTATAGACAATAAAACAACTTCGTACTTACTCTGATGAACACTTCGTATAACTTTATTTGGTGTCCCAAGAATTACAGTCTATCAATGGCGTTATTGCAATTATGGTAAACTTGACGTAAATGACGCGGTTAAAAACTTGTGAACCTTCCTAGCCAATCCTAGGTAACGCTCAATTTGCCGAATCTCGAAGCGCCCAATCTCGAAGCGCCCAATACTAGCGCCATAAAAACAAGAGAAGGCGCTCTGGACATAGCTCGGACGGTCGGGAAATGGCACTTACATCCCGGCCCCAATTGTCTTGAGTAGTTACGTGACAATTACATTTTAAGTGTCAATTTCAAATAAAATGCACCTAGCATAACTAAAACATTTGAATTTCTAACACCAAACACCAGGGTCCTATTTCATAAAGCCCACTAAGAAACATTCCTAAATGAACATTCTTAACTCATGTTTTTAAGGATAGGAAAAATCAGATTTTATTGTTCCTAAATCCACTTAAGAATGTTTTTAACTTTTATGAAAAAGGACTCAGGTTAGTCTTGTTACAAGGTGCGCAACCTCTTTAAACAACAATTTAAACAACAATTGTAAGTCCTTGACACAATCTTGTAAACGTTTCCTAATATAGGCAAAAGGTGGGTGAATTAAGCCACGTCTGAAAATGTCCAATTGACTAAGTGTCCGGTATCACTCTTAAATCCGTACCTAGAGCTTACGAAATGTTCGAGAAAAAATATAACAATGGCATGTGGGATTTACCCAACAATGAGTGTGTGACATTAAGATTGGCTGTGCAAGGAAAACGTTTTTTTTTGTTTTAATAGGAACACTTTAACAACGTTAATTTTTTAAGCAATGAAGATTAAGCACAAACTTGTCACGAAATCCTTGCTTGCTAACGGGAATAACAACATTCTCAAAAAAGTAAAAAACATAAAAATGTAAACTTGGTCGAAAATTAAGTACGCGACATTTGACCAGCATTTGCCACACAATCATATTGGATGCCTGAAAGTGAAAACTCGCAGATTCCAAGGTCGAATGCATCATCAAGTTCGCTTATCCAAGTCAACTGTCTCACTGTTCTTGTACACGTTCGGATTGGCATGAACTCAACTAGGACAAGTCATTGCCGCCTCTACGTCTAGGTAGACCTTGCTTCTGGTCGCCACATCTGGATCTTGATTGCTCTTCGGCTCAGATAAAACATATAATTCCACGTGGGCTCCATCCTTCAGTTTGTAGGGGTACGGTGCACATTGCAACAATTTAAGTGGTAGTTTGGCAACTGTAGTCTAGGGACATTTCCTTCCCTAAGACCCGACCCGGTTTAGGCGCCTCGACTCGCCCTGGAACACTGCAACACAGTAGCCAACTCCACTTATTGTAACATGTTCACTGCATTTAGGGAAACTCGACATTCACGTTGTGCCGCGTTCATCTGCTTCCAGCAGCAGACAAAGCTAGTGGATTGGTCTTGTCAACACGGATGACTTTGTACGTATTTCCTCTTCCCATTTTGTCTGGCATTGTGTTTATGGGTAATTCCCAAAATTAGGGGTCCAAATTGTTTGGTGTCCCAGTTACGTACGACACCCTCTGCTTCAAAAATCACGACTTATAACCACAAATTCTCAGTAATGGAATGTGGCCTGTGATTATAGGGGGGCACCATAATTTTCTTCAATATTTAGTTTTCTGATTCTTGAAAAATATTCAAAACAAAAGACCATAAAGGCTTATAATTTATTCCAATGTATTGAATAGGAATTTGGTGTCCCGGGTTACCTACGCCAATGAACATTGGCTATAGAATCATTTTGCATTAACTTTGGTGCCATATCTACACACAAACATTAAATTTGATTGGCATTTGTTCAAATAAAAATCATTATTTTCTACTGGGAAACCACTTTCAATCATTAAAAACACTTGGAAATCTTAAAAAGCATGTCACACTTTTGGACCCCTAATTTTGGGAATTACCCTTATCACCCTTCCGATGGTCCAGGTGTCTTGGTTGTGAGCCGTCTAGGACGAGAACTACGTCTCCCGTTTTGAAGTTGGCCCTTAGTCGAACCCGGTGTGTACCTTTAAGTTGTACGGGAAAGTTATACGGTGCACGCAGGATTTCCCGATCTGCGTCATCTTGGTAAAGGAACGAAACCCTGTGGTCGCCATATCTGCTGTACCTGCAAATATATTGCGGATGACATTACGCACATCAAGGGTCCTTCAGGAACTATCTACATCAACTAGCCTTTCACCTGCACATATACCAACGTGATTTATGCTATCATCTGCAAAAAATGTCAGAATTTCTACATCGGCGAGACCAAAAACAAACTTTCCATCAGATTCTCTGCACACCTTAGATCCATCAAGAAGAAGAAAAATATGCCAGTTGCTAACCACTTCAACTCAGATACGCACAGTTTGGATGACCTCTCCGTCACTGTTGTCATCTCGACGGATAGCAACACAGATCGCAACGTCACGCATGTGAACAACGAGTCATCCACCAACTTGGAACTCTGAGCCCTAAAGGGATGAACATCATGTTTAATGCATATAAATAACTTTCTTACCTGTTAACTTTTTCATTTAGTTGGTGTTTACATAGGATGTTTGTGTGCCCCGCCTCTCACCCCACTCCCTTTGGCATTCTAAAGAAAAAAATATCTAAAGAAAAAAATATCAAAATAAAAGAAAAGAAAGAGAAATAAATACACAGATAGTAATAAGAATTAAATTGCAAGAGGTAGGCCCTATCATATTTTAACAAACAAACAAACAGCCCGACAAATAAACATACAAAAAAGCCCTTAGATAAACATTAAGGAGGACGAAGTTAGTAATGCCCGAAGTAGTAATTTCCCAGGTTTTGAATAAATGTGACCAAGCTATAAAGAATGCTGTTTGAAACTTCTTGAGGAAGAGTGTCCCAGACGCGAGGAAATCTAACAAACATGACTGGTGGAAAGCATTGGTACGTGCTGACTGGTGGTATAATGTAACTAAGTCTGTGTGACGTGCATTAACACTAAGATAATTTAGAACAGGGATGTCAAAATTGTGGTACAAACATTTTGCAACAAACGCAATGGAAAGAAAATTTAACCTAGTCTGGTGCAACGGTCGGAGTATAAATGCTGATTTATAAATACTGGTCCTAATTTAATTCAATTTCTAAAAGTTTGTATTTTATATAATTGATAGAAGTTGAATTATGTCTTTCATTTCACAGTACACTATTGCATAGTAGCTGTACAACTCTACACCTGTAGAGGGCGCTATGCAAGGACGATGACCAATTTATGTGGTATTGAGGTGAGACTGTCTTTTATTGTAGTGTGGTACTCAAGGTGCACATGCAAACATTTATTAGTTACTAAAAGGGTTAATGGCCATTTTAACAAAGCTGATGATGCGTATAATGTTTCCTAAGGATCTGTCATCCCGGGAATAATTCAATAAAAGAAATCCAGCAACAAAATTTCTTGGGTCAGTTTACTCAATGTGTTAAAAAGGTCAAATGATTGGTGAATTAGGCAGTACTTATACACACAAGTCACTATACATGATTCTAGTTTTCTGTGAAAGTATAAGTTGCTTTCAGGACGCCGTTCTGTTATACAATACTCTACAACAAATCATTTCTTTTCGATATATGTGGGTGGGGGGCGCTGGTACTCGTAAGCTGATTGGAAGGTAAATCACAGAGTGCGCCGGAAAATGTTAACAGCTGGACGTATACTTTTGTTTCAGTATGGCATATGTGGACTGAAAACCAGTCTAGCCCTTTGTGAGGTAAATAATGCCCGACGCGCAAAAGTCACTTTCAACCAGTCACAACGCGCTGCCACCTGATGCGCGTATACGCGTAGCTATAGCGCAAACAGTTTTTGTTTATTTGTTTATTTACTCTCACGATTTCACGAAAGCCAGTGAAAGCCGGACGTTCGTTTTTGTTTCTCTCGCTTGCTCGCTTTTGTTTCCATTTTCTCTCGCGGTAATTTGGCACAAGGAAATTATTATAAATTGCTGATTTGAACACCGTCACATCAGTAACCATGTGCTGCTGGCCGATGTCCAAAAAGCGCAAGGAGCGCGAAACTGGTGGTAAGTTTTCGATAATTTTTCGTCAAATATTTGTACCCAAGAAATACAAAAACAAAGTTTGTTTTTGACTTGTCGTGAGGCCCTGTACTCAGTGCCAATGGCACATTTTCTTGCTATGTTGACTTAAGCCTAAAACTTAACATTTATTTTCTTGATTTAGCATGTATAGGGTAGGTTAAATATTGAGTTTCTTATTGGCGAGCTATAAAGCAAATATTCAAGACGGTTTGCCGAGTGTGGGTGGGGCGATTGGGGTTGGCAAGGTTGGGATTGGGGTGCAGGTGACGGGGTGGAGGTTCGGCGTGGGGGTGTATGACGGTCGTGATGTGGGCGAGGGGGTGAGATGGAGGTTAGAATACGACTCAAAGGGGGTGGTGGGGTTGGGGCGGGGGGGGGGGGGTTTGGAGGGGGGTGTTGGGAGGGGGTTGGGATTGGGGGTTGGGGGGTTCGGGGGGGTGGCGGGGTGGGGGGTGATGGCGGGTGACGGGGTTCATAGCCATGGTTACACCACATGGATGTGTCCAAGATACTGCTTTCTGTAAGAAATAGACAACTGAATTTACATTTTTCTTTCAATTTGATTTACCCTGCACTTTAAGGACATTTAAAGGGCCTGAAATGATATTTTTTTCAATGAAATATATGCTGCATTGAACAGCTCCATTCATTTACAGTAATACAAATCTTACCTGGAAGTTGTTTTAGGGGTTAAAATCAAGGATTTTGATTTTTATACGTAATGCAAAAATATACATATTCATGAGCAAGGTTGTGATGTCACATTAGGCAAACACAGGAAAATCTCATTCAACTGTGCAAAAGAAACTTCTATATTTTTTTCCAATTTGCTGAAACTTGTGTGACCCATGATTGTTTTTGTTTCCTTTACATGTTGCCCTTGTTAGCCATGCAGAAATGAAAAACAAAGTCTAGAAACTGCAGCAATTTTCCACAATTTCAGTTTGAAGTCTTAATATGTTTTTCCTTTGCTTTTCTGTTGTGTGTTCCTAAAGTTAATGCCCACAGAGCGCCCTCTTTCTGTGAGTTTCTCTGAAGAAATGTTCAAAGTTGAAAAGTGACACATTGTTTTTTTTTACGGGGCATCAAAATGAACATTATTGTTTCTAAACAAGTAGTCGTTCATATGCAGCAAAAACTGTACATAAAGTTATTTAACATTTCAGGCCCTTTAATGCAAAAGTAATATACAATGAATTTTTTGTTAATTCACAGAACAAGACCAAAAGAAAAAGAAGTCATCCTGGTTTGCTAGGAGAGCTTTAAAGAAGGAAAATAAGGTTAGTCAAACTTATTGAGGATCAATTGTACTGAGAATAAGAATTGGAAACAGGATAAAAAGTAATAAGGATACATATATATATCTTGATGTTGAGGGGTAGCCAAATTCTGCGTAAAATAAACTGAGCTTAATTTTCATATTCGAGCAAGACTGAAAAGAGGTTGCCTGTAAAGTCGTTAATTTGAAAGAAGAATTATAGTGAAGAAACAAACGACATTTTCCTAAACAAGTGTAACTCCTATACAAAGAACAAAACATTGGACTCGCTAAAACTCGGATACGACCTTCACAGAGAATGTGGCTTGGCGCCGCCATTTTGTGAGGAAACTGGGAAAGGTATGAATTATTTGCGGACAAGCTATAGCTTTTTGTGTATAAGAGAAGCTGTTTGATGGCGAGGATTACCAAATTTTGCACATCTTCCTTTAAAATTTACCTTTTGACCTCTGTTCATGACCTACTTACTAAATTAAAAGACATAACTCATGTACAACTGTGTAGAACTTACCAAGACCTACATTTTGAGAGGTAACTTGTATCTCTACGACAATTTGTTTTACGGAACAATGGATATTTGAATTTACCCTAACCCTAAAATGGCCGTCAAAAGTCTTGGGCTTGAGGGTTCATGTAACATCCAAAATCAACTAGTGAGTCCCAGATAATATCATGTTAACAAGTCTTAAAATGAAGTACAGATGCAAACCTACTAGAAAAATGTTGTTTCGTCATTTCTAGGGGAAAGGGGGCGGGGGGAGGGGGGTGCACGGTGGGCCCCTCCGGCCAATAGACTATATACGGACATGCTGGAGTGGGGGAGGGGGAGTGTGGACGCTATTCCCTGCCAGCAGCATGTAGTTCCGTTTTGCATTTTATTATACCTGCTAGTGACATAATACCTTTTTTATGGTACCTGCAAGTGACAGATGGCCCGATTCAAACATAACTTGAGGAGTAGTTGGGGTGAAAATGGCACACAACGCGCCCCTCCGCCCAAACCAAACCAGCACTAAAAATGTGTGGTGGTGGTTGTGGGAGGCGGGGGACCCTGTAGCTACGCCGCTGATACTACATATATCGCTTTGTGACGTTCCGATCCGATTTTCAGTGGGCGAAACTTCTTGTATAAAAGTAATGTACGAGTTACAATTGTTCAGAACAATTATGTCTGTGGTTTCTTGGGCGTAACATTTAAGAAGACATGGATAATACTTTTATACAAGAAAATTGTTTCTAGAAAGGTTTTTATAATGCACAAGAGTCCTGAAAACCAACTCGAAAATTTCATCTTACATCCAGGTTAAAACGAATACTTTTGGTGCCTTGATCATTATGCATGCTGATCATTTTCTCATTATTCACTTTACTAGGAAAAAGTCAAACTGGCTAAAGCTTTGGCGAAGGCGAAAGCTAGAGGTGACATTGAGCTAGTAGCGATGGCACTGGACATAGCTGGAATCGGTATGCGAATACTAATAAGTAAATTTGTTAGTATGTTAAACAATCTTACAATTAAAGTTTTTTTGTAACTTGACAGATGTTTCTGTTTCTTTCATGGCAATAAGCACATTATCTTGCATTATCTTGCACTATCACTACCAGAATATTTCAATTTAGCTTAATATATCCTAAAAATGATTGGGGAAAATAAAATTTGATCATGTAAATTTGTTAATAAATAAATAAAAATAGTAGTTTCTCGTCCCAAATGCGCATCTTTTTTTTTGCTGCCGCCTCAAAAAAAATATTTTCTGTATTGATTTCTTGTTTACGACATCCCTTTTTTACAACATTATTATTATTATTAAACTTTATTGTCCCATCATAGGGAAATTCAATGGCCTCTGCACGAAAATACATTAGAATAAATATTAAATTTAAACACCACATTACTACACTTATATAAAATATTAAACATTACAAATAATACAAATACAGCTCACTTGTCAGTTGAAGTTAAAATTGAAATTGAAATTGTCGACGCCTCTCTAGAGCTTTGCATTGTACCACCTGATAGCGGCTGGCACAAAGAAATTGCTATATCTCTGTGTTCTAATTTTGCGTTGCAGGAGCCGGTTGCCTCTAACACTCCATTGGAATCTATTGACAAGTGGATGGGAACTATCGGCAAGAATACGCTGAAGTTTACTGCCCAACAAAGATTTAAACAACTCATCTGGGAATTTCTGTTGAAGACCAATAATCTTACTAGCTTGTTTGACCACAGACGTCAGTTTAGTTTGGTCTCTAGATCTCATGTTACCAAACACACAGATTAAACAGAAAGTAAGAACACTCTGTAAAACTGATTTATAAAACAATTGTAAAATTGTGCAGTCAACTCTAAATAATTTTAACTTCCGCAAAAAGAACAAACGTTGGTGCAACTTACTAAGCTTAGATTTGGCGCACAAGTCAAATTTCAATTGATCATCAATTTCGATTCCCAGATACTTGTAAGTGTGAACCCTTTCAACAACTACACCTTTGACACAGACTGGTGGACTGACATACTTACTCTTTTTTCGAAAGTCGATGATCATCTCTTTCGTTTTCTTTACATTGAGTTCTAAAAAATTATCATTACACCACTGGACAAAGTTAAAAACTTCATTCTTAAAAATGTCATGAGAGCCTTGATTACCATCTAAGAAGCCCACCAGAGCAGTGTCGTCAGCATACTTTATGATGTTATGATGTTGAGACTGAATTGTGCATTCATTTGTATACAGACTAAACAAAACAGGTGACAATACACACCCCTGGGGAGCCCCAGTGTATGTATACACAATCGGAGAAATTACTGAATTTAGTCTGACACATTGTCCCCTATTTAATAAAAAGTTGTTAATCCATGTGATGATTGTGGGGTGTACATTCAGATTGAGCAATTTTTGGATCAGAACATGTGGCTGAATGGTATTAAAAGCACTCGAGAAGTCCATGAAAATAATCTTAACATATGTACCGGTCTTCTCCAAGTGCTCATAAATACCATTCAGCAACACCAACACAGCATCATCCGTGGACCTGTTGGGACGATAAGCAAATTGATGCCCATCCAAAGACTGCTCAACATCTGGAAGAAGTCGACTTAAAATTATTTTCTCCAGACACTTCATAGGAACTGACGTCAGAGCTACTGGCCTCAAATCATTCATCCCTTCCCAAATAAGCCTATATTTCTGCCTTATCTCTTTTTTCAAAAACTATAAATTTCTTTTTTTTTATACTTGGCTTAACTCGAATATCTGTGTCAATCTCAAATGTTTGTCAATATGGGAAAAACTGCAACACAACATATATATCACCAGGAGGGAACCAGATGCCTGCTACAAGCGAGAAGTGTCCGGACCAAACCCCCGAAAAGTGCCCGGACCAAACCCCCGAAGAGACCTCCGGACAAACAACCGACATCGAGGAAATCCCGAAGGTAACATTCTTTATTTCTTCTGTAAAGATCTCCAGTAGTACAAAACAAATGATTTGCTCAGTTGTGTTCATCAATACAACACTCAGAGACGAGTTCTTCGAAAAAGAAAAAAAAAAAACATTTGTTTTCCGAAAGCCTGTACCATACATTGTAGGTCACGAGTCTGAATTTCATTATGCCCATAGGATTTTTCGCTCATCCCATTTTTTTTAAGCATATGGTTTTAGGCAGAAGTTGTTTTGTTTGTTTGTTTTGTGTTTTTGTGTGTGCGTGTGTATTTGCCTCCAATCGTGGACCTTCATAGCAATAATAAACACATTTAGGTAAAATAAGTTGGTGTCTTAAGAAAGAAAATTGTCTACAGTAAAGTAAAATTTAGTGTCATTAAAGAAATGTTTTTCTACAGTATAAGGTAAATCGAGTTAGGTCCACGAATGCCGGCAAATACAAGTATGGCAGTGTGTGTGCGTGTGTATTTGCCTGCAATCGTGGACCTTCATTGGAATACGCACCTTCAAACCGTGGACCCTCTACGAACGTGGACTGTCCACGGTTGTAAAAATGTGGTTCTCAAAACTACATAGGTTTTAGAACAAATTATGATTATAGTTGGTTCTCAAACCTTTGAGAACCAAGTTGGTTCTCAAACCTATATAGAACCAATAATATTTTGTTCTCAAACCTATATAGGTTTGAGAACCAACTATAATTATTATTGGTTCCCAAACCTCTATACAGGGTGTCCCAGAAAAAACCAAACCGAGATTTATCGATGTTTAATAATATTTTTATCTCAATCTTGAATAATAAATGACACATATTTGGAAAGCTTAGTTCCTCATATTTTATTTGATACCACTCATATGATACATACTTCACGCATGAATGAATAAAGACAATATGAAGCAGGGCTCCCAAAAAGTCGTTTGCACAACGATACCTGAATTTCAAAGAAATAATCACATTTCTAAAAGGTTCATTTTCTGCCCTTTCGTATGATACATCAGTCGGGGAAAATGAGCCAGGGATGACAGAGATATCTGCATTTAAATATGGATTGAATTTCCATGGTTTTTTTAATCATTCGGTTTTTCACACCTGACCGATTTTTCGCATGAATGGATTCGGAGATGGTAACGTGTGCATTAAAAACGTGCGTGTTGAAAGCCCTGAAATTGCTTCATATTGTCTTTATTCATTAATGCCTGAAGTATGTATCATATGAGTGTTATCAAATGAAAGATGAGGAACTAAGCTTTCCAAATGTGTGTCATTTATTATTTAAGATTGAGATTAAAGTATGATTAAACTGGGTTTCGTTTTTTCTGGGACACCCTGTATAGGTTTATGAACCAATTATAGGAAAAGATTTATTTAATGACACCTAACTTATTTTACCTTAATAAATAGGTTTAACAAACCATCACAGGTTAGGTCACAAACCATTATAGGTTAGGTCACAGGGTTGACACCCTGTTCACTGTTTGGTACATGTTTTTTAAAGAAACAATTTACTAATTATTTCTAAATAGTTATTTTGAAATAATCGGTACAGCAAATTGGACGTGCCATGTGCTGGATTTGTGAGGGCTTGTGGTGGATTGACGGAGCATAACCAATATTGACGGAGCATAACAATTTTTCCCCACAAAATGGAGTTTGTTCTAATCTAACAATCATATTAAAAACAAGCTCCCCGAAATGCTGTTCATAAAAAGAAAACAGGAAATGTGCAATCCCCATTTTGGAAGTGGAGGTAAAAAGGCTGGTAAATTCTGGACTTTTGACGGTATCCCTGTAAGTATACCGATTGATAGCACAACAATTCAGAATGACTTTTAGTCACACTCTTTTAGCCACCCTAATACATTGTAAGCGGGGTCACCATTATCATCAAAGCCCGTGCCGTTGGGGGTATTGAGGCCACAGACTGTATGATCCTTCGCCAGCCGGGACGGTCGACGGCCAAGGTACGGTCCTGCTGGAGAGAGACGTTTAGCTGACGCAGGTCTGCCTCGACTACGTCCAACCATCTTGTTCTAGGTCGGCCACGGGTCCTTGCCAACCTGCGTCATCTGGGTCAAACTCGAAAATGAGTCTTGTGGGATGGTCGAGCGGGAGGCGGGAAATGTGTCCGAACCATCGCAGACGTCGCTGAGCCAGAACACGAACAATTGGAAGCTGCCCTGTCATACTACGGATCTCTTCGTTCTTCCTGCCCCCGGATCCCCAGGACACGTCGTTGTCCTCTGCTATCAAAGCCAGCCAGCCGCCGGGAACCGGAGGCAGACAATAGCCAGGTCTCAGATCTGTAGAGGTGTTGTATACTCGCATCTTGGTGGCCACGCTTATGCCACCAGAGGGGTCTCAAGAGGCTATCAAGAATGGCACTTGCCAGGGCGATCCTACGTGTGATCCAGGGGTTGATGTCATCCGAGGAGTAAATCTTACAGCCCGGGTAGACGAAGTCTTCGACGCACTCCGCTACCTAGCTGTTGACAGTTATAGACGTTGGGGGGTCGAGCTCGCGAACCACCATAACTTTGGTTTTATGCCAGCTGACCACCAGACCCAGCCTTGCAGCATCCTCTTCGTACACTTTCATTGTCTCAACCAGAGTGGGTATGTCTGCAGCAAAGAGGGCGGTGTCATCGGTATACTCCAGATCCGTTAGGCTATAATTGCCAAGGGGCACACCATCAATGCGCTGGCACACACATGTCATAAGATAGTCCAGCAGCGTGTTGAAAAGGTCTGGTATGGGGCAGCTGTACAACCCTGTCGGACGCCACTATCCAACTAGAACCAAATACTCCGCTCCATTGACGCATTAAGTATGGAGGAGCTGCAGAAGTCGGATAAGCTTAGGAGGGACATTTATGGTACGTAGAGCAAGCCAAAGGGCACTTCGATCGACGGAGTCAAAAGCCGCCATCAGGTCGATGAAAGAGATACAGAGGCATCGCTCATGACATAACTCTCTGGCCTTCTTAACCAATAGGCGAACGCTGCTGATATGATTGGTGATACTGTGTACAGCCATTAATCCGGCTTGCTGGGGGCGTCGGTGATGGTAGATGGCTGTCCAGGCACGGTCTATGATGGTGCTAGTGAACATTTTCCATGGGATGGACAGAAGCGTGATGCCACGGTGGTTACTGCATACAAGGGCATCGCCTTTCCTCTTCCAGAGTGGCAGGATCTTCGCTAGTCACCTGGAAGGGTCTGGGCTATCCAGGCCGCATTAATTACGTCCGTCAGCCATCGGGTCAAGGTATGGCGCTGTTTAGCAGCCGATTTTGTGCTAACGGAGGTTCCGGCTATTTCATGGAGACCGTAACCTTAAGCACTGGCAAACGTTTGCTAGCTTCAGAGTCAAAATTTGCTAAACACTAGTGACGCAACAATGCCTGTTTCGAAGCACGCGCCTGCTTAAGCACGCCGCGGCCGTGAAATAACCTTAAAGTTAGCACAACTTTTCTGCTACAGTAAGCACACGTTTTCAGTTAGCGCTTAAGCAGCGCCATGAAATTGGCCCCATATCTTAAGAGCTCGGCAGCGATATTACAAACCTCTGGAGCACGGCCAGTCTTCAGGCGCTTTATATGTCGTTTGACCTCCTCCACTGTAACAGAACTGTCCGTGCAAAGTGGAGAAGGCATAGGGTGTTCAGCGGCGTGCTGTAGATATGGATATGGCTGACGAGGCGGATATTGAGGACTTGTTGGAAATGCTCTTTCCAGCGCCCGAGGCACTCCTCCCTAGTGCACAAAATGTCTCCTTGGCTGTTCTTGACCTGCGTCATGGTTTTCCGAGGGCCTTCCCGCACATCGCGGATGATGCGATATATTGATGTGTTAGTTGTTCCGTGAAGGCCGCTTGCAGTTTCAGACCAGAAATGTTACCGATCAGCTCGGATGGAGCGATTTCTAAGGACACTAATCGAGCCCGAGGGCGCATCTCGATCAAGTCCAGTGACTCTTTGGAAAGCCAGGGTTTGCACTGTCTAGGACGGAAGCGTCCTATAGGGCGGCAGTTGCAGCAGCCACCACGTACGCTATCCCTGAAAATCTCCCAACCCCCAGAGGTCTCAGGGGTCAAGGCAGCATGGCGCCTGGTTATATCCTCGACAAAGGCAAGTTGAGTGGTCTCGTCTGTAAATCCTGCGACGTTAAAGTGCTTGGAGGACACTCCCCGGCGAATGGCGAAAGGACAGCCACCAATAAATTGTGGTCCATGTTGCCCAGCTGGGTGCTCCTGAAAACTGGACAGTTGATGACTGAGCTTCTCCAGCGTTTGGAGATGAGTATGAGGTCCAGGGCTCTCTTTGTATACCTGTCATTACTATACCATGTACAATTATGGTGGATGCAGCGCCAGGAAACCATGAGTCGGCAACACACAGTCTGGATGACTGGCAGAGGCTCAGTAGCCGCACACCGTTATCATCGGTTCTTTCGTCGGCATGCACCTTTCTCACAACAAATTGCAGCAGCATCTCTCACAATGGCGGCGTTGGCATCCGTCAGAACGAGACACGTGTCATATGGGGACGGCTGCAACCAGTGCCTGCAGCATAGAGTGGTATGAATCCTTGCCAGCAGCGTCAGCATTGTCCCTAGGGACGTAAATGTACGCCACAATCAGCTTGCCGTGGCCGGGAGGTGTCTAAGTCTTGCCAACAGACGGCGGTCGCTCATGGGCTAAGGGTGCGAAGCACGGAGGGACCTAAGACCAGAGCAACACCTGCACGGCCTTGAGTGTAATGTCCCGAAAGAACAGATGGTAATCCAACGACATTTCCCCAGAATCTGGCCATCGTGTCTCAGTGATGCCGCCTATGGACACCCCAATCGCTCCAGCTCACGAACCAGCAGTGATCCCTAGCCAGTCTGACGCAGAGTCAACACGTTTAATGTACCAATCCGAAGATCATTTCGTAAGTAAAACAAATCGATGTCTGGTGGACGGTCCGGGTCGACATACAGAAAAAAATCAGTCCGGCTTACATTCGCTGTGTCATTCGTAACAGAAGGGTTTCACCTGGCCG
The DNA here is from genome assembly GCA_037783545.1 of Henricia sp. BOLD:AAB3569. Classification (NCBI taxonomy): domain Eukaryota; kingdom Metazoa; phylum Echinodermata; class Asteroidea; order Spinulosida; family Echinasteridae; genus Henricia; species Henricia sp. BOLD:AAB3569. The sequence continues at coordinate 989,703 of JBBELK010000267.1, read as the reverse complement.
GTTTGTTGGGCCTGCGATGGCTAGGCGGTTGGTGGGAGTGCCACCTAAGACGAACCACCACGCCATTTAGTTGCATTTAGTCTAGCCCCTACCGCTCGACCTGTCCGGCCTGGCATAGCTCTGAGGGTCATCGGGACACGCAATACCCCCACAACTCTTGGGGGCGGGGTTGGCATTTTAATTTTTCCCGTGCACATCTGTTTGCGCTGATTCTCACGCAGGAAGATGACACAGGATCACGCCATTTGTTGGGGGCTTAAAGAGTTACAGGGACACACTGGTTTTAATTACTGTTTACATAATGTAGCGATCTAGCATCCTTGACAATAATTTTTCGAAGGTCGTTGTGAAAAGAAAATATCAAAATGTCACGTAATTAACTAGAAATGTATAAAATTAAAAAAAGAGACAAATGTTGGGCTTTACGCTTTACCAGCCGTCGCGATGTATTATGTATCATGTGTTTGTAAATAAAGGTGGCGTTCGATATGGGTCGACACGTGTTTAAACTCGTTTCCTTGTTTTCTAGAGGATTATGTTATATTGTAATTATAATCAAGAGTATCATCTTCTTTTATTTAATTACAGACCGTGTTCATTGTTAAAGTCAACGTGTAGCGACTGACTGACACAAATAGACAGCGATCTTATTTATTTTCCCTAACACCTTGCATGATCCCTCAGGTCAGCTCTGACTCAAGGAATTAACTCGAACGCAACCTTTTGGTGTCTTTATTAGCGCTCTCAATAGGTCTATGCTGTTTTTTCTTCGGATATTATTTATCGCCGCGAAGCGAAGACGCGAAAATCTGAGAGATTCTCTCGTCCGTATCAACACCCAGAAACCCTTCTTATGAAATCTGTTGGCAGATTTGTGTACCAATTGGAAAATACGGTATGTACATAGTGTTCGTACGACATTATTTTCCAACAACAAGAGAAACCAACCGCGATTGACAAAAGCAACTCGCACTTCGCGCTGGTTTCTACGCCTGGAAATAAAACTAACTCCAAGACCACGTGATTTATCGAAACCAGAATCTGGTTCCGATAAAAAAAATGCTCAAAAACTCCCAAATTTTGTGGTTTCTGTTCAGGTTCTCTTCAGTCTATTTCGGAAAGGCTTTCAGAATCATGTATGGGTCTATTTCGAGCCCAAAATAGCCCAACAAAGCCGGTGTGTCCCTTTAAGGGTACCAAGAAAACATTACTAATTGTGTACATTTTATTAAAGTTCCGAAACCAACATTATCATGATTTTGTTGCCACACCTTTGTGCATATTTATGTTCACCTAAAAACCAGGTAAACACGTCTAAATGAAATACGGAACCTGCTTATAGTGTTAAACAAGTATTGTTTTCACTTTTCAGGACCCCATGAAGGATGATTTAGCTGCGTACAAAAATTTCATCGGCCTTATGGTGGCAGAGGCGGAAAAGGATATCAAACGATTTCTAGAGCTTTCCCAGGTTAGATTTTAGCTTTGTTAAATGCCTTTTACCCCCGATAAAAGTAGGTATTATTTGGATTCATTATTTTTCTCACTTTTAACTTTTAAAACCACACGACTGTACAGTGCGTGGTCAACACTATTAGAACACATGGTCAAAAGAAAAGGCCTTTGTTTGTGTAGTGTATTATGGAATAATTTTATTAGAGAAAGAGCAGTGCATTAGAAATTATAATACAAAGAAGCACAGAAGGAAAAATACAATTATGTTCTAATAATTTGGACTAGTTCTTTTGAAATTATGCAGGCTGCATCTGGATTCCTTCAAGTATCGAAATTTCACACAAATCAGTAGAAAGTGATTAATCTGCACCTAGCAGCACTACTGTTAAATTGTGTGTGATTTCAAAGCGTAGCCATTCAGATGTAGCCTCATGTTGAAGTGATTATTTTCTCTTTCTAGAGTCCACATCAGTTTAAAAGATATACTACTGGTTGTTTAAGAAGTATTAGTCTACAGTTCCGTCAGACCATGTTAACAGGTGGACCTTAAAATGTTTGGAGATTATCTTGTTTTATCAGGAATTTTGTATTATCAGGAAAAATACAATAAAGAACAAAGGATTGGGACCTACATTGTTCTTGCTATGACCAGAATGTTGTGTTAATAAAGTGCTAAAAAATTTGGGTTCCATTATTTGCCTTTGTTTTTTCACCTAAGTAAACTCTGTATGGAGAGCATAGCAGGAGTATGTTTAATTGCTTACATTGTCTTTTTCATTTCATCACAGGACCCCTCCATAGCACGTGCCCCACTCGCCGAAGAAGAGGACTTCGATGAACCTTCGGAGGAGATGTCTTAACAAATGGCATATTAAATACAGATTTCATGATTTAAAAACGTTTAAAATAGGAACAACAGCATTACAGAACAAACAAATAATGTAGATAAACTGCCTTGTATAAATGTCAGCCACATAGCTGCAGTAATACTTCAGAAAACCTGAGAATTTAGTCTGATAATAGAACATGACAATGGGGCTGTTCACATCAGTGGCTTAATACAATACCAAAACGTCGCAGGCCACATAGTCTCCATGACAAAGCTCCAAAAGTTTTATTAAAATCTTCTTTTTTTTGACAAAACGTGCAAAATAATACACATCTTGTGTTATGAAATAACCAAACTTTGCGTGAGAAAAATGTTCAATGGGAGTCAAGGACGTCTCGGGTTCGATTCCTATAAGGCCATGACGTTTTTTTTTTCCTTTTCTTTCATACAAAGTTTGGTTGTTTGCCTTCTTGTGGCCATCAGCTGCATCTAGCTAAATGTTCAATCTTTTGGCAGACAAGTTTGATTATTCCGACAGCGTCTGATGTGGTGTTTGATGCGCAGTCCACAGTGTCAGATTATTTTTGTCTAACGGACGACAGAGAAATATCTGTCGTGTCTGTCAGACAAACATCTTATAGTGTACACGTGCATTCAGTCTTGCACTCACTCAGGTGTGGTGCCAGCTGATCTAGCATTTTCCCATTTTCCATCTTAATAATCTGTCTTTTGAAATCTTTCTCTTTTGTGTTTGTGTACTTGTTTGTTCATGAATAGACGGCCGAAGTGAATACGTCACCTTTTGTTGGTTGCCTAGGCAATTGGATCTAAACTAAAATCACTCAACCGTGTCCCAGTGCTTTTCCAGTGGTACTTTTCCCGACGGCCATGATAGTTTAGATCCAATCGCCATGGCAACGCACGTCACACTTCGGCAGTCTATTGATCCTTTATGCCTGTTCGGTCTTGCACTCACTCAGGTGTGGTGCCAGCTGATCTAGCATTTTCCCATTTTCCATCTTAATAATCTGCCTTTGAAATCTTTTTCTTTTGTGATTGTTTACTTGTTTGTTCTTGAATTAATTATTGCATCCAGTCTTGCACTCACTCAGGTGTGGCGCAAGCTGATCTAGCATTTTCCCATTTTCCATCTTAATAATCTGTTCTTTGACACCTTTCTCTTGATAAATTGTTCATTGTTGATCTACACTATCAGATTTTTGTCCGACTACCGTGCCTGTCACACAAAAATGAGACTGTGTATCAAACACTACGAGACACTAATAAATTGTCATGCAGCAAACGCTTTCTTTTGTTTTGGTGACTGTAATATTCAGCTGATTTTAATGGAACTTTTTTGTCAATTTTGTGAACGTTCTAACCTCAAACCCTCGCTCCTTCTTTAAGCTTCACCCATGCCACCCCATCACAATAGGTTTGGGTTCCTTAGTAACTTGTAATGCCGTAAAGGTTAATATGCATTATTGTTTTTTACATCATTTGTTAAGAAACTGATAGGATTCGAATACACATCTCTATTCTTTCCCTCAAAATTTTTTCAAGTTTATAACAGTGGATGATGGAAATAATATAGTCTTAGCTCTGTATACATACACGTACAGTCTTTTTATCAGATCATAGAATTAAAACAAAACAATGACGTTTGTTTTATGTCAGCATTTAATTTAATGTGTTTCCACATTGTATTGCCAAATACGCTGTTCAAGCTGACGTGTTATACTGGTACCAACAATTGTCCGTTTTTAACTCGTATCCACTTTCTATAGACAATAAAATAACTTCGTACTCACTACTCCGATGAACACTTCATATAACTTTAATTGGTGTCCCAAGAATTACAGTCTATCAATGACGTTATTGCAATGGTAAACTTGACGTAAATGACGCAGTTAAAAACCTTCCTAGCCAATCCTAGGTAACGCTCAATTTGCCGAATCTCGAAGCGCCCAATACTATAGTGCAATAAAAACAAGAGAAGGCGCTCCATAGCTCGGACGGTCGGGAAATGGCACTTACATATCCCGGCCCCTAATTGTCTTGAGTAGTTACGTGACAATTACATTTTAAGTGTCAATTTCAAATAAAATGCACCTAGCATATATACCTTTAACTAAAACATTTGAATTTCTAACACCAAACACCAAACACCAGGGTCCTATTTTATAAAGCCCACTAAGAAACATTCCTAAATGAACATTCTTAACTCATGTTTCGATTTTATTGTTCCTAAATCCACTTAAGAATGTTTTTAACTTTTATGAAAAAGGACCCAGGTTAGTCTTATTACAAGGTGCGCAACCTCTTTAAACAACAATTTAAACAACAATTGTAAGTCATTGACACAATCTTGTAAATGTTTCCTAATATAGGCAAAAGGTGGGTGAATTAAGCCACTAATTAACTAAGTGTCCGGTATCACTTATAAATCCTTAACTAGAGCTTACGAAATGTTTGAGATAAAATATAACAATGGCATGTGGGATTTACCCAACAATGAGTGTGTGACATTAAGATTGGCTGTGCAAGGAAAACGATTTTGTTTTGTTTTAATAGGAACACTTTAACAACGTTAATTTTTTAACCAATGAAGATTAAGCACAAACTTGTCACGAATTCCTTGCGTGCTAACAGGAATAACAACTTTCTCAACAAAGCGAAAAACATAAAAAATGTAAACTTGGTCGAAAATTAAGTACGCGACATTTGACCTTGCCAGCATTTGCCACACAGTCATATTGGATGCCTGAAAGTGAAAACTCGCAGATTCCAAGGTCGAATGCATCATCAAGTTCGCTTATCCAAATCAACTGTCTCACTGTTCTTGTACACGTGCGGATTGGCATGAACTCAACTAGGACAAGTCATTGCCGCCTCTACGTCTAGGTAGACCTTGCTTCTGGTCGCCACATCTGGATCTTGATTGCTCTTCGGCTCAGATAAAACATATAATTCCACGTGGGCTCCATCCTTCAGTTTGTAGGGGTACGGTGCACATTGCAACAATTTAAGTGGTAGTTTGGCAACTGTAGTCTAGGGACATTTCCTTCCCCAAGACCCGACCCGGTTTAGGCGCCTCGAATCGCCCTGGAACACTGCAACACAGTAGCCAACTCCACTTATTGTAACATGTTCACTGCATTTAGGGAAACTCGACATTCACGTTGTGCCGCTAGTGGATTGATCTTGTCAACACGGATGACTTTGTACGTATTAACTCTTCCCATTTTGTCTGGCATTGTGTTTATGGGTAATTCCCAAAATTAGGGGTCCAAATTGTTTGGTGTCCCAGTTACGTACGACACCCTCTGCTTCAAAAATCACCACTTATAACCACAAATTCTCAGTAATGGAATGTGGCCTATGATTATAGGGGGGCACCATAATTTTCTTCAATATTTAGTTTTCTGATTCTTGAAAAATATTCAAAACAAAAGACCATAAAGGCTTATAATTTCTTCCAATGTATTGAATAGGAATTTGGTGCCCCGGGTTACCTACGCCAATGAACATTGGCTGTAGAATCATTTTTCATTAACTTTGGTGCCATATCTACACACAAAGATTCAATTTGATTGGCATTTGTTCAAATAAAAATCATTATTTTCTACTGGGAAACCACTTTCAATCATTAAAAACACTTGGAAATCTCAAAAAGCATGTCACACTTTTTGGACCCCTAATTTTGGGAATCACCCTTATCACCCTTCCGATGGTCCAGGTGTCTTGGTTGTGAGCCGTCTAGGACGAGAACTACGTCTCCCGTTTTGAAGTTGGCCCTTAGTCGAACCCGGTGTGTACCTTTAAGTTGTACGGGAAACTTATAAGTTATACGGTGCACGCAGGATTTCCCGATCTGCGTCATCTTGGTAAAGGAACGAAACCCTGTGGTCGCCATATCTGCTGTACCTGCAAATATATTGCGGATGACATCACGCACATCAAGGGTCCTTCAGGAACTATCTACATCAACTAGCCTTTCACCTGCACATATACCAACGTGATTTATGCCATCATCTGCAAAAAAATGTTAGAATATCTACATCGGCGAGACCAAAAACAAACTTTCCATCAGATTCTCTGCACACCTTAGATCCATCAAGAAGAAGAAAAATATGCCAGTTGCTAACCACTTCAACTCAGATACGCACAGTTTGGATGACCTCTCCGTCACTGTTGTCATCTCGACGGATAGCAACACAGATCGCAACGTCACGCATGTGAACAACGAGTCATCCACCAACTTGGAACTCTGAGGCCTAAAGGGATGAACATCATGTTTAATGCATATAAATAACTTTCTTACCTGTTAACTTTTTCATTTAGTTGGTGTTTACATAGGATGTTTGTGTGCCCCGCCTCTCACCCCACTCCCTTTGGCATTCTAAATTTAAAAACATATCTAAAGAAAAAAATATCAAAATAAAAGAAAAGAAAGAGAAATAAATACACAGATAGTAATAAGAATTAAATTGCAAGAGGTAGGCCCTATCATATTTTAACAAACAAACAAACAGCCCGACAAATAAACATACAAAAAAGCCCTTAGATAAACATTAAGGAGGACGAAGTTAGTAATGCCCGAAGTAGTAATTTCCCAGGTTTTGAATAAATGTGACCAAGCTATAAAGAATGCTGTTTGAAACTTCTTGAGGAAGAGTGTCCCAGACGCGAGGAAATCTAACAAACATGACTGGTGGAAAGCATTGGTACGTGCTGACTGGTGGGATAATGTAACTAAGTCTGTGTGACGTGCATTAACACTAAGATAATTTAGAACAGGGATGTCAAAATTGTGGTACAAACATTTTACAACAAACACAATGGAAAGAAAATTTAACCTAGTCTGGTGCAACGGTCGGAGTATAAATGCTGATTTATAAACATTTGTCTTATTTTAATTTAGTTTCTAAAAGTTTGTATTTAATATAATTGATAGAACCTAGTCTGGTGCAACGGTCGGAGTATAAATGCTGATTTATAAACATTTGTCTTATTTTAATTTAGTTTCTAAAAGTTTGTATTTTATATAATTGATAGAAGTTTAATTATGTCTTTCATTTCACATTACACTATTGCATACTAGTATACACTCAAGCTGTACAACTCTACACCTGTAGAGGGCGCTATGCAAGTACATTGACCATTTCATGTTTATTTATTTATTTATTTATTCCATTTATTTACCCAGGGTGTGCCCAAACAGTTTACAAAAACTGGTTTACATTGGGGCCCTGCAAACACACATAGAACAAATATACTAAATTGAACAACTTCATAATTACTAACAAACTGGAATAAGATACATTTGTACAACAACTACAACATCAAAAAACTAATGGTTACAGAAGAACAACATCACAAGTAATTATTATACATGCATGTGACACTAAAATTTACGCTAATTACGGGAAGGGCGAAAAACCCGCAAAAAACTCTTTTTAAGAGAAAACAAAAATTGGAAAATTGGAAAATTCCCCTCCGGCTCCAAAATTAAAGTTTGATTTTATGGCAACCAAGTCATACGACTCCGTAAATTAGCATTTCTCACTTGAAGTTGATGTGAATATTATGTGTATGTTTGGCGAAGTGCCGATTTGAATGAGCTCAAAGAAGACATAGTTATAAGGTGTGCACTAAGGCTGTTCTAAATTGCGGCGCCAGTTACAGCAAAACTCGAGGCGTAAGACCCCTTTCGTGCAAAGGGAATTGTTAGTGTCTTTTCGGCAGATTGACGAGTTTCTCGAGTTTGTACGTAAGGTGTAAATAGACTTGCCATATACTGCGGGGCCAAGAAATTGATGCTTTTAAAGACAAATATAGCTTTCTTGTATTTAACTCTCTCTGGATAGGCAAGCCAGTCGAGCTTTTTAAACATGTCAGCTGATGGCGTTAGGAAATCGCATTTCAGTATTATTCTGGCTGCACGTTTGAGGCATTTGTTCAAAACATTGTTATGAGATGCGTAACGGTCACCCCATACTGTGCAACAATAATCTAGACTAGGCATGACTAAGCTTAACATAAGGGTGTTCATGTGCTGTTGAGTTACACAGTCGCGTATTCTTTTTAACGTAGCTAATTTCGAGAAAACTGTCTTCTTTACATATTCGACATGTTGGTTCCAACTTAAGGTTTCGTCAATAATAACACCCAAGCATTTAAACGATTTAACGTTATGCACTTGATCATTATTAATGTGTACTCTGAGCTCATGCGCTGAGGTCATATGTATATACAAGAAACAATAATGGGCCCAGAATTGATCCTTGTGGTACACCGACACTTATAGGCAAGGATTTTGATATATGTTTACTAATATTAACGGTTTGACTGCGATCACTGAGATAGGACTTAAACCAGTTTATTACCGAGATCGACATGTTCAGCTTTTCTAATTTTTCTAAAAGAATTTTATGGTCAACGCAGTCAAATGCCTTACTGAAATCTAGGAAAATTGTTCCGGTCATTCTCCCGTGATCCATAGCTTGAAGACACTCGTTTGTTAAATCGTTTAGTGTACTTTCTGTCGAGTGCAAAGGCCGAAATCCAGATTGACAAACAGGAATGAAATTATTTTCATCAAGGTACGAGTACATGTTCGAGTGTATCCATCTTTCTAGGATTTTAGAGATAATCGGCAAGATTGATATAGGTCGGTAATTACATGCGTTGCACTTATCACCTCCTTTATGAATAGGTGTAACTGAAGCATTTTTCCATGCCTTGGGATACTGTTCATTTATTATGGAGAGGTTAAATATATGCGTTAAAGACTTAGTAATAAAAGGTGCAGCCATTTTAATCATATTAACGCTAATACCATCTGGGCCTGTTGCTTTCCCAATCGACAAAGATGCAATTTGCTTTTTGACAAACTCTTCTGGGATACTAGCAGGGGCGGATCCAGGAATTTTTCCAGGAGGGGGTTTTGCCACCAGGGAGGGGTTTTGCCTATCAGATGTTTATGTCTGCTTGTTTCGGACAGGCGGACACGAAAAAAATGCATTACATTATTTTTTTGGTGTCGGAGCAGGGGGGGGGGGGGGGGGGGGGGGGTTTGACCCCCAAAACCCCCCCTCTGGATCCGCGCCTGACTAGGTAGAGAACAATGTTCGTAATCTGGTGAAGAAACAAGAGAATGGTCGTGAGAATCATCGGCCTCATTTGAACTTGTCTGATTCTCAGCGGCCATACGTACACCAATTGTTGAAAAATATTCATTGAAATTATTTGCGATGTCGGTAGGGTCATCAACATATTCTCCGTTTGAGGAGATGATTGAACTTGGGACACATTTTTGTTTATTGGGAAGGACTTCTTTAAGTTTCTTCCACAAGAGTGATGAGTTATCTTTATTTTCCTCAATTGCCGAAGTGAAATATTCGCTTTTCTTTTGTCAAACTTTGTTAGTAACATAATTTCTTAACTTTTTGTACATATCCCAATTTGTCGATGAGCGCGACTTTTTAGCTACACTATTGATCTGATTTTTAGTACGCATCCCGATCTTGTTAGCGCATGCGGAGTGTTGCAAACCCTCATAAGTGATCATTACGGCATACATAATTGGAAAACGTCTCGCAAAGGGTGTCGTTTAATTAATTTTCGACGCCTGAAGGATATTGATACCGAAACGTTTCACAATGACCTCGGCAATGCTCCATGGGAGTATGTTATAAACTGTCAACATGTTGACGAAGCGTGGTTTATCTGGCACTCGATTTTTATGGCTGTTATTAACCACCATGCTCCAATCAAGTCCAAGCGTGCTCGAAGCGGCACCATACCATGGCTTGATGGAGAATTGCTCCAACTAATGCGCCAACGAGATCGTGCACATAGTTGTTTGGGTGAACTGCGTGACTCGAGTTGGTTCTTGTATTAACTGCTCCATTTGGAAGAGATTCATGCAAGAGAGTATAGGATTGGGTGCATTAACATCCGCTGCATCACTGTTAAAGTCACCGAGTACAATCATTTCTTTAAATTCACAGGACGCCTTTTCAGTAATATCGGTTAGGTTATCTAAAAACTCGACAGTACTCGACGGTGGTCTATAAACAGAACTCATAAGTACTGGCTGTCTTTGCTTACACCTAATTTCGACCCAAATACATTCGACATCATCATGTTCAAGATCACATCGGCGAGTAAAATTTAGCGTGTCTCTAATATACATGGCTACCCCGCCACCGTGGCGATTTCTGTCTTTTCTAACAATAGAATACCCAGGCAGTGCGATCTCGCCGTCAGAAATCGTGCCGTCACAGAAAGTTTCATTTAGACACATAACATCAAATGGTTTTCTTGAGAACAGTATCTTAAATTGGTCAAAATTAAGGTGAGCATAAGAAAAGTCCCCGTCTCTATGGCTATGTATGATACCATCTTTTAGGCTTACATTTGACCCCTGCTTTGTGGATTTAGAAGTTGTCTGACCTCCTGGAGATACTGTATCCATTCCTGGTTCGGAGTGCGGGGGTGAGGGACTCTCATCCCGTGATGTGGGATGTATGGGTGATGTGGGATGTATGGGTGGTTCCGGGTGGGTTGACGTTGTGTCTGCGGACGGTACTGGTTTGCCTTCCGAAAATCCATTTGTGTATTTTCCGTAGCCGGTTTCTTGAGGGCGTCGGAATACAACCCCCCGTCGACAGCATGTGGCCGTTTCGGTGGTCCGTAGATGTGCCGAATGATGTTTTTGGCGAGAATACACACACCCTGGGAATTCAGATGTACGCCGTCTGTCACAAGATGGTTCGGCGTTATCCCCCCATTGTCGATGAACCCCCATTTGTTACACTCCGCGGTGCGTTTTAAATGTGGTATTGAGCTGAGACTGTCTTTTATTGTAGTGTGGTACTCAAGGTGCACATGCAAAAATGTATTAGTTACTAAAAGGGTTAATGGCCATTTTAACAAAGCTGATGGGTATAATGTTTCCTAAGGATCTGTCATCCCGGGAATAATTCAATAAAAGAAATCCAGCAACAAAATGTCTTGGGTCAGTTTACTCAATGTGTTGAAAAGGTCAAATGATTGGTGAATTTGGCAGTACTTATACACACAAGTCACTACATGATTATAGTTTTCTGTGAAAGTATAAGTTGCTTTCAGGACGCCGTTCTGTTATACAATACTGTACAGCAAATCATTTCTTTCCGATATGTGGGGGGCGCTGGTACTCGTAAGCTGATTGGAAGGTAAATCACAGAGTGCGCCGAAAAAAATGTTAGCAGCTGGACGTATACTTTTGTTTCAGTATGGCATATGTGGACTGAAAACCAGTCTAGCCCTTTGTGAGGTAAATAATGCCCGACGCGCAAAAGTCACTTTCAACCAGTCACAACGCGCTGCCACCTGATGCGCGTATACGCGTAGCTATAGCGCAAACAGTTTTTGTTTATTTGTTTATTTACTCCCACGATTTCACGAAAGCCAGTGAAAGCCGGACGTTCGTTTTTGTTTCTCTTGCTCCCTCGCTTTTGTTTCCAATTCTCTCGCGGTAATTTTGCACAAGGAAATTATTATAAATTGCTGATTTGAACACCGTGACATCAGTAACCATGTGCTGCTGGCCGATATCCAAAAAGCGCAAGGAGCGCGAATCTGGTGGTAAGTTTTCGATAATTTTTCGTCAAATATTTTTACCCAAGAAATACAGAAAAAAGGTTTGTTTTTTACTTGTCGTGAGGCCCTGTACTCAGTGCCAATGGCACATTTTCTTGCTATGTTGACGTAAGCCTAAAACTTAAAAATTTATTTTCTTGATTTAGCATGTATAGGGTAGATTATTTATTGAGTTTCTTATTGGCGAGCTATAAGTATAAAACAAATATTCAAGCGGGTGAGGGTTGGAGGTAGGCATGCTACGGGTGATAGGACGGTTTACCGAGTGTGGGTGGGGCGTTTGGGGTTGGCAAGGTTGGGATTGGGGTGCAGGTGACGGGGTGGAGGTTCGGCGTGGGGGTGTATGAGGGTCGTGATGTGGGCGAGCGGGTGGGGATGGAGGTTAGGGCGACGTGCGTGGAGGTCGGGGTGGGTGACGGGGGTGGGGGCGTGGGCGGTGACGGATCGGGGAGGCGGGTAACGGGCCAGGGGTGGGCATGACAGGGTGCGATATGTTTTTCGCAGTTGAGCGAGCATTGCCTCTGATTGGTTTAACCCCATGCATATGTTGCATACTGATGTGTTTTGTCGATAGCTACCTCAACATAACCCCACACCATACGTCCACACTCTTTCCTCAATTAACAGTGAAAAAAATGAATACGACTCAAAGGGGGTGGTGGGGTTGGGGGTGGGGGAAGGGGGAGGGGATAGGGGGTGGGGGGTATGGGTGGGGGGAGGGGGGTGGGGGGAGGGGGGTGGGGAGGAGGGGGTGGGGTTGGGGGGGGGGGTGATGGTGGGGTTTATATCCATGGTAACACCACATGGATGTGTCCAAGATGCTGCTTTCTGTAAGAAATAGACAACTGAATTTACATTTTTTAAAATTTGATTTACCCTGCTCTTTAAGGACATTTAAAGGGCCTGAATGGTATTTTTGTTCAATGAAATATATGCTGCATTGAACAGCTCCATTCATTTACAGTAATACAAATCTTACTTGGAAGTTGTTTCAGGGGTTAAAATCAAGGATTTTGATTTTTATACCTAATGCAAAAATATACATATTCATGAGCAAGGTTGTGATGTCACATTAGGCAAACACAGGAAAATCTCATTCAACTGTGCACAAAAGATTTCTATTTTTTTTTTCCAACTTGCTGAAACTTGTGTGACCCATGATGATTGTTTGGGTTTCCTTTACATGTTGCCCTTGTTAGCCATGCGAAAAAGAAAAATAAAGTCTAGAAACTGCAGCAATTTTCCACAATTTCAGTTTGAAGTTTTAATATGTTTTTTCTTTGCTTTTCTGTTGTGTGTTCCTATTAAGTGAATGCCCAAAAAGCCCTCTTTCTGTGAATTTCTCTGAAGAAATTTTCAAAGTTGAAAAGTGACCAATTGTTTTTTTCATGGGGCATCAAAATGAACATTATTGTTTCTAAACAAGTAGTCGTTCATATGCACCAAAAACTGTACATAAAGTTATTTAACATTTCAGGCCCTTTAATGCAAAAGTAATATACAATGAATTTTTTGTTAATTCACAGAACAAGACCAAAAGAAAAAGAAGTCATCCTGGTTTGCCAGGAGAGCTTTAAAGAAGGAAAATAAGGTTAGTCAAACTTATTGAGGATCAATTGTACTGAGAATAAGAATTGGAAACAGGATAAAAAGTAATAAGGATACATATATATATCTTGATGTTGAGGGGTAGCCAAATTCTGCGTAAAATAAACTGAGCCTAATTTTCATATTCGAGCAAGACTGAAAAGAGGTTGCCTGTAAAGTCGTTAATTTGAAAGAAGAATTATACTGAAGAAACAAACGACATTGTCCTAAACAAGTGTAACTCCTATACAAAGAACAAAACATATGGAATCGCTAAAAATTGGTTACGATCCTCACAGAGAATATAGCTTGGCGCCGCCATTTTGTAAGGAAACTGGGAAAGGTATGAAATATTTGCGGACAAGCTACAGCGTAGCAACAGGGGCGCCCCACAATTTCCAGTGCACCATCCCCCTACCCCCATCACCACAAATTTCCAGTGGCCCGCCAACAAATTTCCGGTGCCTCCCACGGACAAAAATCCCCTACGTGAATTGGCCTGAAAAAGGCAAGGAATAGTGGGAAAAATGGATCGTTGAAAACGATACAACTATCTGTAAGTGACTGAATGTCAAAGGTCCGCTCTGCTACGGCCTCGGAGGGGGAGAGATTGACCAACTTGAAGTGGCGACAGCAACGAAATTCCGTAGTGACGTGTTGCTTCAAATAGCGGCTTCAAATAAGATGATCATAGAAAAATTGGAAACATTGGCAGAGGCGCAGTCGGAGAGATACCGGACAGATTAAGGCCTTGACCAACGTGCTCACGCAAAAGCTAGACGCGGCGATATCTGCAAAGCCGAATGGTCGGTACGGAACATGCAATTATTGCCAAAAAGTAGGGCACATACTAAATACTGCCGGAAGCGAAAAGCGGACGAAGAAGCGCAACAGTTGGCATCGCGTAATGGGAATTAGGTAAACGCGAATCATCTGCCTTAGAGGGCACGATGGTAGAGGAGAAAAGTGTGCCCAGAAATATTAAATTAAACGTTCAGGCTAGTGCGGTGAAGGGTTGTGGACATTCGCAGAGTAATGCGAGCTTGCAACGAAAATTAGTTGCCCGCAGTCCCTCTGCAAGTAGTTCAGTGTATTTTTGATACTGGCGCGGAAACCTCACTTATCTCGTCAACGTTTTACCACCAGCACTTAGCCGACCGAATCGGAACACAGGGCACAGTAGGAACGCTCCTAAAAGTTTACGGGGCAAATAATTTAGAAATCCCGATCGAAGGACACTACCACTGCAAGTTATTGGATCGGAAAGTTTTCTGGTGATGTCGGACAAGTCGTCGATGACCGAACGCAGAAAGGAGTTCCAAGTTCTGTTAGGATGTAACGTGCTGAGGAATATCCATGCGATGGGAGTAGTCCCATCAGGACTGTCGAGCGGCGAATGGAATGTAACGCTGCAGTGGTTAGGTCTTGGCGAGTTGGAACAACATCACGAGCCCGTTGATTCAAATAAAAATTGTGGAGTAAAAAGGTGGTTGAAGACGGAACAATCCGAGGTTATTCCGCCGTGTACGGTCAAGTTAGTGTCGTGTCGACCCGAGAAAACCCTGAAGGTAGAGCCACTGCTTCAAGAGGGCACGAGGGATAACCTTTCAAGTTCTTGGTCAGGAAATGAATCAGAGTTTCCTCATGTACATGCTGTCGAGGGTGTGCAACTAGTGAGAATTGATGGTAGCATCTAGGTCCTAATTTGCAACAATGGGCCAGATGTTACTATACCAGGTTGCCGCCGTTTACGAAGCTAAATTCGCGGAGAAGATTGTCTGCAATATACGGCAGACGGTTTGGAGGCATCTGTCCAGAATGTGGTCTGTGAGGGTGTAATTAAAGTATGGGTGACATACTGCAACCTCAGACTGACCCAAAGACTGTGCTCACCAGTGCTGAGGAGCAGGCGGAAAATATTGAGCCGTCGTGTGAGCCACAGGGGGAATTTGTATTCTCAGATGGGACAAAGTACCTCATGCCTCCGGGAATTGACCTCAAAGGCTTCGATCGAGAACAATCTCGAGAACTGACCCAAAGACTGTGCTCACCAGTGCTAAGGAGCAGGCGGAAAATATTGAGCCGTCGTGTGAGCCACAGGAGGAATTTGTATTCTCAGATGGGACAAAGTACCTCATGCCTCCGGGATTGACCTCAAAGGCTTCGATCGAGAACAATCTCATAAATTGGCAGAGATGATCAGGAAACATGATGCTGCTTTTTCTAAAGGGCCATTTGACCTCGGGAAGTGTGATCTCATTCCACAGGAAATACATGTCACCAGTGACAAATCAGTGAACCTCCCATATCGTCGCATTCCGCCGCACCTTATGCCCGAGGTTCGCAAGTTACTCCTAGATTTGCTGGCCAAAGGAATCATTCGGAAGTCAGCCAGCTCATATGCCAGTCCAGTAGTCCTCGTTAGAAAAAAATGGCACAATCCGGCTGTGCATTGATTACCGGAAACTTAACGCTGTAACAGTGGAGGATTATTTTCCACTGCCGCGCATCGAGGAGACATTGGAGGCACTGGGTGGTTCTTCTCCCTAGATCTTACGCATGGGTATTTTCAGGTTGCCATGCAGGAAAACTCAATCGACAAGACAGCATTTCGAGTACCATGGGGATTGTTTTCATTTAACAGACTCCCACAAGGTCTATGCAACAGCCCTTCGACTTTCCAGCGAATTATGGAAGTCATATTTGGCGACTTGAATTTATCTCAACTTGTCCTCTACCTTGACAACATTTTAGTTTTCTCGAGCTTTTTCGATGAACACCTGGAGATACTGAGTCTGGTTCTGGAAAGATTGATTCGTCACGGCTTGAAATTAAAAGGGACCAAGTGTCAGCCCTTCAGGAGTGAAGTTAAACACCTAGGTCACATAGTAAGTGCCTCGAGTGTTGCTGTAGACCCTGATAAGGTCGAACGAGTGGCGTCATGGCCTGTTCCTAAGAACTGCGAGGAGCTGCGGTCCTTCCTTGGGCTCGCGTCTTATTACAGGCGCTTTGTTCCTCGATTTGCAGCTATTGCAGCCCCATTGCACTCCCTGACCCACAAGACTGATAAAAAAGCGGGGAAGTCTAACCGCTCTCTTCCATGGTCAGATGACGCTGACAAGGCATTCAAAGAGCTTAAAAAGCTCTTGTGTGAAACACCCGTACTTGCCTATCCTTGTTTCAGCAGGGAGTTCGCATTGGAAGTCGATGCATCCCTAAATGGTTTGGGTGCTTGTCTCACCCAAGTAGGGGAGGACGAACTAACGCATCATATTGCGTATGCCAGCCGCAGTTTGAGAGGGGCAGAGAAAAATTATTTTAACCTCTCAAGTTTCAAGCTTGAGTTGTTGGCCTTGAAGTGGGCAGTCTCTGAACAATTCAGATATTAGCTTCTGGGGACCAATTTCGTTGTTTACACAGACAACAATCCACTCGTTCATATCAACACTGCAAAGCTTGGGGCCACCGAACAACAGTGGGTTGGATAACTGGCATCATTCAACATGGAAATAAGGTACCAAACTGGACGTTCGAACCGTTGCGCAGATGACCCCTTGCATAAATTGTCTGCTGACACCGTGCAGGTCTTCGAGGACGGACACGGAGGAACAACCATTCCCAGAGAAATACGTGTCCTCGAACAGTCGCTGAACCAAACAGGAAGTGATGTTGACGTTCAATGTTCAGCAGTACTACCATCGTTTTCGCCACAGGAGCTTGCTGCGCTACAGAAGGAAGACGAAGAACTCGGTGAAATCTGGAGACGGTGGTTGCTTAGGTGGGAACCTGGACAGAGCGCCTGGTTGCGCGAATGGCAACGGTTCGTAGACAAAAATTGAGTCCTGTACAGACGAGTGGAAGACTCTGTGCTTGGCGCAGTTCTGCAGTTACTGGTCCCTAAGAAACTGCAGGGGACTATGTGTTGTTGTTGTTGTATATTTTATGGCATCTTCGGCAACTAAGGCCCTTTATGCCATCAACTATACGGTTTTAGCTTTAACTATACCATATTATATACTTGAGATGACGAAGAAGGAGTTGCAGTTTTAGAAGTGGGAGGAAAACCCCCAGATAAACGCCCCAGGGGAAAACCCACGCGGTCAAGTAGGGACTGCAAACCCAATCCACATACACGCCCCGGATTCGAACCCGGGACGCCAGAGGTGAAAGGCGAGGAAAGAACCCGTACGCCAACCCGACCGCCCTAGGGGACTATGTTAGAATCGGCCCATGATAAGTGGGGGCATCAAGGATTGAACCGTACCCACTCATTCTTGAGAACACGTGCATTCTGGCCAGGCATGGCGAAACACGTAAAAGAGAACATCCGCAAGTGTTTCAGATGTACAATATCTAAGCCCCCAACGCCAACAGTGAAACCACCGATGCGCCATCTACTCGCCTTTAAACCCATGGAGCGTTTGGCGATAGATTTCTTACAGTTTGAGAGCGGTCGAGGAGGTTTCGAACATGTACTTGTAATGACTGAATCTTTTACCAAGTACGCGTTGGCGGTCCCTTGCAAAGACCAAACTGCACCAGTTGTTGCAAGGGTGTTACGGGAGGAGTGGTTTTCACATTGCGGGGTTCCTGTTCAGATCCACTCCGACCAAGGTTGGAACGTTAAGAGCCACTTGATTAAAGAGTTATGTAAGCTGTACGGGGTGACACAGACTCGTACCAGCCCGCAAGGGAATGGGCAGACTGAGAGATACAACAGGACGCTTTGCTCACTAATTCGGTCCCTAGACAGCAAAGAGAGAAAGCGTTGGCCCGAGTTGTTGTACCATTTGACCTTCATACACAATTCCACACCACATAGTATCACAGGTGTTTCACCTTACACACTGTTGTTCGGACGGGAACCAACAATTCCCCTAGACCATCTCATCGGCAATGTCCAGCAGCACATCAGTGAGGATTTTGTACAGCAGCAAGCTCAGCTTATTAAACGGGCGTATGACATCACAAAAAACCGTCTTCTCAAAGCGGCTGAATCCAGAAAAGCAATGCACGACTTGCGAACTTGGTCCGAACTACTAAAAGTGGGGAGTAGAGTCCTTGTGAAAAAACTTGCCTTCACAGGCAGGCAAAAATTGAGCGATCAATACCACGAACAGCAGTACGTTGTTGTAAAATGTAATGACAAGAACGACCTGTTGGCGGTGCGTCCAATTTATGGAGGCCCAGAGAAGTGGCTAAATCGCAGAATGGTCATACCTGACCCAAGGGGGGAACTGGGGGTACCTGATGAGACCTTCCAGGAATTGCCAACAGTAGTCGAGCCGTCTGATGACGATGTCGAATCCGATGAATCTTCTTCAGACGAATAATTGATGATCGTTCCTCGTAGCCTCTTTACACCTATACCGGACAACATATCTACTTCCCTTACCTTGTCACAAAATGACAATGCCATTAAGATGGAGAGTGACGCTCCCAGTGTTCCCGGCGAGAGCGATGCTCATTGCGGTCATCGCAGATCTAAGCGTATCGCCAAGAGGCGTGGGCGGTGCAATGCCGTTACTTAAATAAATCAAATAGTTCAAGGGTTTTGGGGTTTGGGCTGAGCTGGGATGGCTTAGGGCTGGGCTTTAGTGGCTTTGGGTTGGACCGAGATTGCTTTAAGCTGGGCCGGATGGCTTGAGGCTGGGCTTGGGTGGCTTCGGGCTGAACCGGGATGGCTTCGGGCTGAACAGGGATGGCCAAGATTGTTAGGTTTTTATCCTGATTAAACCTGAGTGGGATGACCAGACCTTTTGAATCCCACGTCTCAAAAACAGCCCTAAAAGTGCAGGTTGTCAGGGAGGCAATTCTGTCAAAGTGGCGCACCCTGCCTTAGCGGCTCATACTGTGGCTGGTGCAGCCAGTCTTGCCACAGTATCATGTTATACACATTACTGAACAATAAAATTAGTTACATCTGACATCAGCAGTTATATTAAAGAAGTTAGTGTCTCCACCCCTTCCATGCCTGTAAGTTTTTTGAGGTTGGGGTATTGTTGGTGCTATATTGACCCGCCTATTTTCCACGTTGTGGCAGAAAGCCTTTTAACCAATTATAATCAAATTAAATTGTATTTGATATGGTGAATAAAATACTTTGAAACAGAATAATATCATGTTATAGTAAAACTTTTTTAATTTACACGTGCGTTTTTGTTTGATGGCGAGGATTACCAAATTTAGCACATCTTCCTTTAAAATTGACCTTTTGACCTCTGTTCATGACCTACTTACTAAATTAAAAGACATAACTCATGTACAACTGTGTAGAACTTACCAAGACCTACATTTTGAGAGGTAACTTGTATCTCTACGACAATTTGTTTTACGGAACAATGGATTTGAATTTACCCTAACCCTAAAATGGCCGTCAAAAGTCTTGGGCTTGAGGGTTCATGTAACATCCAAAATCAACTAGTGAGTCCTAGATAATCTCATGTTAACAAGTCTTAAAATGAAGAACAGATGCAAACCTACTAGAAAAATGTTGTTTCGTCATTTCTAGGGGGAGGGGCGGGGGTGGGGGTGCACGGTGGGCCCCTCCGGCCAATGGACTATATACGGACATGCTGGATTGGGGCGGGGTGTGGACGCTATTCCCTGCCAGCAGCGTGTAGGAGCGGCAGCGCTACGGGGGGAACGGGGGTTGGGTGGGTGCAAATGCGCCCCCGGTTATTTTTGTTGCACCCCCAGTTTCCCCCCTCCCCCCAGTTTTTTCCCCGATGGCGGAAATTTAGTTTTATCACAAACCATTGCACCCAATTTGTTACAATGTTGTTTTCGCTGTAAATAATAAACTCAATTTCATCCATCATAATTAGCTGGTGCAGCATCAAAAAAGCCCAAAATTACATTATAGATTTTTGTTTCCCCCCCCCCCCCCCACCCCCCCCCCCCCCCCCCCCCCCCCCCCCCCCCCCCCCTCAGATTAACAGGTCTGGTGCCGCCGCTGGCGTGTAGGTCTGTTTTGCATTTATTATACCTGCTAGTGACATAATTCCTCTTTTTATGGTACCTGCAAGTGACAGATGGCCCGATTTAAACTTAACTTGAGGAGTAGGTGGGGTGAAAATGGCACACAACGCCCCCCTCCGCCCAAACCAGACCAGCACTGGCAATTTGTGGTGGTGGTGGTGGGAGGCGGGGGACCCCGTAGCTACGCCGCTGATACTACATATGTTCGTTTTGTGACGTTCGTATCGGATTTTCAGTGGGCGAAACTTCTTGTATAAAACTAATGTACGAGTTACACTTGTTCAGAACAATTATGTCTGTAGTTTCTTGGGCGTAAAATTTAAGAAGACATGGTTAATACTTTTATACATCCAGGTTAAAACAAATACATAGTTGCCTTGATCATTATGCATGCTGATCATTTTCTCATTATTCCCTTTACTAGGAAAAAGTGAAACTGGCTAAAGCTTTGGCGAAGGCGAAAGCTAGAGGTGACATTGAGCTGATAGCGATGGCACTGGACATAGCTGGAATCGGTATGCGAATACTAATAAGTAAATTTGTTAGTATGTTAAACAATCTTATAATTAGAGTTTTGTTGTAACTTGACAGATGTTTCTGTTTCTTTCAAGGCAATAAGCACATTATCTTGCATTATCTTGCACTATCACTACCAGAATATTTCAATTTAGCTTAATATATCCTAAAAATGATTGGGGAAAATAAAATTTGATCATGTAAATTTGTTAATAAATAAATAAAAATAGTAGTTTCTCGTCCCAAATGCGCATCTTTTTTTTTGCTGCCGCCTCAAACAAATTATTTTCTGTATTGATTTCTTTTTTACGACATCCCTTTTTTACAACATCCCTTCCCAAATAAGCCTATATTTCTGCCTTATCTCTTTTTTTCAAAAACTATAAATTTATTTTTATTTATACTTGGCTTAACTCGAATATCTGTGTCAATCTCAAATGTTTGTCAATATGGGAAAAACTGCAACACGACATATATATCACCAGGAGGGAACCAGATGCCTGCTACAAGCGAGAAGTGCCCTGACCAAACCCCCGAAGAGACCTCCGAACAGACAACCGACATCGAGGAAATCCCGAAGGTAACATTCTTTATTTCTTCTGTCAAGATCTCCAATAGTACAAAACAAATGATTTGCTCAGTTGTGTTTATCAATACAACACTCAGAGACGAGTTCTTTGAAAAAGAAAAAAAAAACATTTGTTTTCCGAAAGCCTGTACCATACATTGTAGGTCACGGGTCTGAATTTCATTATGGCAGTAGGATTTTTCGCTCATCACATTTTCTTTAAGAATATGGTTTTAGGCAGAAATTGTTTTGTGTTTTTGTGTGTGCGTGTGTATTTGCCTCCAATCGTGGACCTTCATAGCAATAAAAAACACATTCAAACTGTGGACCTTTAACGAACGTGGAGCGTGGAGAATTTCATCTCTCTAGCTTTAGGTAAAATAAGTTTTTTCTGCAGTAAAGTAAAATTTAGTCAAGTGTCATTAAAGGGTTTTTTCCCTACAGTATAAGGTAAATCGAGTTAGGTCCACGAATGCCGGCAAATACACACATGTGTACATTACGTACGCACTGTGGACGTTTATTTGTATTCGTGCACTTAAGAGATTTGGTCGGAAAATCGTTGTTTTCTCCAAATTCTTCCCTCATCCACCCCATTTTTTTCCTAATCCATGTTTCTAAACTTTACTCCTGAACCCTAACCTTTTTTTTTAACCCTCCACCCCCACCCTAACCCCTTTTCCCAAGTTTGGTCAACCTGACTGTGGACTTGAGCGAACGAGTGCAAGTCCACAATCCGTCACTTTTCCCCGCAAATTGTGGACTTGAATGGGTTTCGAGTCCACAGTGCGACCGCAATGCTAACCCACACATACGTGTGTGTGTGCGTGTGTATTTGCCTGCAATCGTGGACCTTCATTGGAATACGCACCTTCAAACCGTGGACCCTCTACGAACGTGGACTATCCACGGTTGTAAAACTGTGATTCTCAAAACTACATAGGTTTGAGAACAAATTATAATTATAGTTGGTTCTCAAACCTATATAGGTTTGAGAACCAATAATAATTTGTTCTCCAACCCATATAGGTTTGAAAACCAATAACATTTTGTTCTCAAACCTATATAGGTTTGAGAACCAACTATAATTATTATTGGTTCTCAAACCTCTATACAGGGTGTCCCAGAAAAAACCAAACCGAGATTTATCGATGTTTAATAATATTTTAATCTCAATCTTGAATAATAAATGACACATATTTGGAAAGCTTAGTTCCTCATATTTTATTTGATACCACTCATATGATACATACTTTACGCATGAATGAATAAAGACAATATGAAGCAGGGCTCCCAAAAAGTCGTTTGCACAACGATTACCTGAATTTCAAAGAAATAATCACATTTCTAAAAAGTTCATTTTCTGCCTTTTCGTATGATACATCAGTCGGGAAAAATGAGCCAGGGATGACAGAGATATCTGCATTTAAATATGGATTGAATTTCCATGTTTTTTTAAAATTATTCGTTTTTTCACACCTGACCGATTTTTCGCATTAATGGATTCGGAGATGGTAACGTGTGCATTAAAAACGTGCGTGTTGAAAGCCCTGAAATTGCTTCATATTGTCTTTATTCATTAATGCCTGAAGTATGTATCATATGAGTGTTATCAAATGAAAGATGAGGAACTAAGCTTTCCAAATGTGTGTCATTTATTATTTAAGATTGAGATTAAAGTATGATTAAACATCGATAAATCTGGGTTTCGTTTTTTCTGGGACACCCTGTAGGTTTATGAACCAATTATAGGAAAAGATGTATTTAATGACATCTAACTTATTTTACCTTAATAAATAGGTTTCACAAACCATCACAGGTTAGGTCACAAACCATTATAGGTTAGGTCACAGGGTTGACACCCTGTTCACTGTTTGGTACATGTTTTTTAAAGAAACAATTTACTAATATTTTCTAAATAGTTATACCGATTGATAGCACAACAATTCAGAATGACTTTTAGTCGCACTCTTATAGCCACCCTACACTACTCAAAAGTATTAAAGGAACAAGAGAACATAATGTTTTTGTCATGGTCTATATGGGCTACCGTTAGAACAAGAGGAATTAAAGTTATGTGAAAATCATTCAGGTGTTGTCAATTGATTCTCAAACAATACTCAACAATGTATGGCGAAATTTATTGATGTGGTAGCCTGTTAACATGACTAAAACATGAATGAACAAAAATATGGACATAATCATCTGGCAGGTTATCATGACTATCCGTACATTGTCCACGTTTTGGCAAAGTAAACGTTAATTAATCATTGTCTAATAACTGGTATGACCTTCACGTGCTTGTATGCACTCCTGACAGCGTCGAGGCATGCTTAAAATTAACTGTCTTATGGAGTCTTGAGGAATGTTCTCCCACTCTTCAACCAAGGCCTCTCTGAGTGTCTGTACAGAGTCTGGAGCATATTCTCGACCTGCAACACGTCTGCCAAGCATGTCCCGTGCATGCTCTATAGGGTTTAGGTCAGGAGATCTTGCCGGCCAGGGCATCGTGCTGATTCCCTCATTCTCAAGAAAGTTCATGGACACTCGTGCAGTGTGTGCACGAGCGTTATCTTGCACCAGGATGAAATGTTCACCTACGGCAGCAGCATATGGCCTCACAACAGGTTCCAGTATCACATCTCGATACCTCAAACCTGCTAGTGCACCACCAGCTACCACGACGAGGTCCGTACGCCCCTCCAGGGAGATACCCGCCCATACCATAACTGATCCACCTCCAAAGTGGTCAAATTCGACAATGTTGCAGTTGAAATATCGTTCCCCCGACCGTCTCCAAACCCTTACACGTCTATCATTGGTTGAAACAGTGAACCTGCTTTTATTTGAGAACAGTACTGGTGCCCACATGGTCCATCTGCCAAAATTGATTGTTTCTAGCAAAGTCCAGCCGGGCTCTGCGGTGTACTACGGACAAAATGGGGCATGTGGCTGGTCGTCTGGCTCTCATACCATCTTCATGCAAACGATTCCTGACTGTTTAATTGGAAACACGGACATCAGTTGCCCTGTGGAAGCTTGTGGCTAAGGATCTTGCAGTAGATAGTCGATTTCGACGTGCCAGGATTCTCAGGTATCGGTCCTGGGGAGGGGTAGTCACACGTCTGCGACCTTGTCCTGGCCTCCTGGTGTACAGACCATCTTTCTGAAAACGTCTCCACAACCGGTTGATGACACTTACGGACACATCAAAATGTACAGCCACCGCACGCTGTGTATTGCCAAATTCAAGGAGCCGGATAGCTCTAGCAACCTCAGCTTCAGTTAACTGACGGCGAACACAAGTACTCAGTCCCAGCAGACAGACAACAAACAACAGAATTGGAAGAACCTTCATTTTGTTGCAAGAAGTGATAACAACTAGTGATGACAAGTGTACCATAACCAACACCTTATACAGGGTATAGAAGACACGCATGATTTCACCAACATTGTTGAGTATTGTTTGAGAATCAATTGACAACACCTGAATGATTTTCACATAACTTTAATGCCTCTTGTTCTAACGGTAGCCCATATAGACCATGACAAAAACATTATGTTCTCTTGTTCCTTTAATTCTTTTGAGTAGGTACATTGTAAGCGGGGTCACCATTATCATCAAAGCCCGTGCCGTTGGGGGTATTGAGGCCACAGACTGTATGATCCTTCGCCAGCCGGGACGGTCGACGGCCAAGGTACGGTCCTGCTGGAGAGAGACGTTTAGCTGACGCAGGTCTGCCTCGACTACGTCCAACCATCTTGTTCTAGGTCGGCCACGGGTCCTTGCCAACCTGCGTCTTCTGGGTCAAACTCGAAAATGAGTCTTGTGGGATGGTCGAGCGGGAGGCGGGAAATGTGTCCGAACCATCGCAGACGTCGCTGAGCTAGAACACGAACAATTGGAAGCTGCCCTGTCATACTACGGATTTCTTCGTTCGTGATGTGGTCCTGCCCCCGGATCCCCATGACACGTCGTTGTCCTCTGCTATCAAAGCCAGCCAGCCGCCGGGAACCGGAGGCAGACAATAGCCAGGTCTCAGATCCGTAGAGGTGTTGTATACTCGCCTCTTGGTGGCCACGCTTATGCCACCAGAGGGGTCTCAAGAGGCTATCAAGTATGGCACTTGCCAGAGTGGGTATGTCTGCAGCAAAGAGGGCGGTGTCATCGGGTTACTCCAGATCCGTTAGGCTATAATTGCCAAGGGGCACACCATCAATGCGCTGGCACACACGTGTCATAAGATAGTCCAGCAGCGTGTTGAAAAGGTCTGGTATGGGGCAGCTGTACAACCCTGTCGGACGCCACTATCCAACTAGAACCAAATACTCCGCTCCATTGACGCATTAAGTATGGAGGAGCTGCAGAAGTCGGATAAGCTTAGGAGGGACATTTATGGTACGTAGAGCAAGCCAAATGGCACTTCGATCGACGGAGTCAAAATTAGCCGCCATCAGGTCGATGAAAGAGATACAGAGGCATCGCTCATGACATAACTCTCTGGCCTTCTTAACCAATAGGCGAACGCTGCTGATATGATTGGTGATACTGTGTCCAGCCATTAATCCGGCTTGCTGGGGGCGTCGGTGATGGTAGATGGCTGTCCAAGCACGGTCTATGATGGTGCTAGTGAACATTTTCCATGGGATGGACAGAAGCGTGATGCCACGGTGGTTACTGCATACAAGGGCATCGCCTTTCCTCTTCCAGAGTGGCAGGATCTTCGCTAGTCACCTGGAAGGGTCTGGGCTATCCAGGCCGCATCAATTACGTCCGTCAGCCATCGGGTCAAGGTATGGCGCTGTTTAGCAGCCGATTTTGTGCTAACGGAAGTTCCGGCTATTTCATGGAGACCGTAACCTTAAGCACTGGCAAACGTTTGCTAGCTTCAGAGTCAACATTTGCTAAACACTAGTGACGCAACAATGCCTGTTTCGAAGCACGCGCATGCTTAAGCACGCCGCGGCCGTGAAATAACCTTAAAGTTAGCACAACTTTTCTGCTACAGTAAGCACACGTTTTCAGTTAGCGCTTAAGCAGCGCCATGAAATTGGCCCTAGATCTTAAGAGCTCGGCAGCGATATTACAAAGCTCTGGAGCACGGCCAGTCTTCAGGCGCTTTATATGTCGTTTGACCTCCTCCACTGTAACAGAACTGTCCGTGCAAAGTGGAGAAGGCATAGGGTGTTCAGCGGCGTGCTGTAGATATGGATATGGCTGACGAGGCGGATATTGAGGACTTGTTGGAAATGCTCTTTCCAGCGCCCGAGGCACTCCTCCCTAGTGCACAAAATGTCTCATTGGCTGTTCTTGACCTGCGTCATGGTTTTCCGAGGGCCTTCCCGCACATCGCGGATGATGCGATATATTGATGTGTAGTTGTTCCGTGAAGGCCGCCTGCAGTTTCAGACCAGAAATGTTACCGATCAGCTCCGATGGAGCGATTTCTAAGGACACTAATCGAGCCCGAGGGCGCATCTCGATCAAGTCCAGTGACTCTTTGGAAAGCCAGGGTTTGCACTGTCTAGGACGGAAGCGTCCTATAGGGCGGCAGTTGCAGCAGCCACCACGTACACTATCCCTAAAAATCTCCCAACCCCAGAGGTTTCAGGGGTCAAGGCAGCATGGCGCCTGGTTATATACTCGACAAAGGCAAGTTGAGTGGTCTCGTTTGTAAATCCTGCGACGTTAAAGCGCTTGGAGGACACTCCCCGGCGAATGGCGAAAGGACAGCCACCAATAAATTGTGTGGGTGCTCCTGAAAACTGGACAGTTGATGACTGAGCTTCTCCAGCGTTTGGGGATGAGTATGAGGTCCAGAGCTCTCTTTGTATACCTGTCATTACTATACCATGTTTATGGTGGATGCAGCGCCGGGAAACAGTCGGCAACACACAGTCTGGATGACTGGCAGAGGCTCAGTAGCCGCACACCGTTATCATCGGTTCTTTCGTCGGCATGCACCTTTCTCACAACAAATTACAGCAGCAACTCTCACAATGGCGACGTTGGCATCCGTCAGAACAAGACACGTGTCATATGGGGACGGCTGCAATAAGGGCCTGCAGCATAGAGTGGTATGAATCCTTGCCAGCAGCGTCAGCATTGTCCCTAGGGACGTACGCCACAATCAGCTTGCCGTGGCCGGGAGGTATCTACATGTAAGTCTTGCCAACAGAAGGCGGTCGCTCATGGGATAAGGGTGCGAAGCACGGAGGGACCTAGGACACCTGCACGGCCTTGAGTGTAATGTCCCGAAGGAATGGTCATCCAACGACATTTCCCCACAATCTGGCCATCGTGTCTCAGTGATGCCGCCTATATGGACACCCAAATCGCTCCAGCTCACGAACCAGCAGTGGTCCCTAGTCAGTCTGACGCAGAGTCAACACGTTTAATGTACCAATCCGAAGATCATTTCGTAAGTAAAACAAATCGATGTCTGGTGGACGGTCCGGGTCGACATACAGAAAAAAAATCAGTCCGGCTTACATTCGCTGTGTCATTCGTAACAGAAGGGTTTCACCTGGCCGGTTTGTTGGGCCTGCGATGGCTAGGCGGTTGGTGGGAGTGCCACCTAAGACAAACCACCACGCCATTTAGTTGCATTTAGTCTAGCCTCTACCGCTCGACCTGTCCGGCCTGGCATAGCTCTGAGGGTCATCGGGACACGCAATACCCCCACAACTCTTGGGGGCGGGGTTGGCATTTTAATATTTTCCGTGACACAGGATCACGCCATTTCTTTGGGGCACAAAGAGTTAAAGGGACACACTAGTTTACTGTTTACATAATGTAGCGATCTAGCATCCTTGACAATAATTTTTCGAAGGTCGTTGTGAAAAGAAAATATCAAAATGTCACGTAATTAACTAGAAATGCTTAAAATTAACAAAAGAGACAAATGTTGGGCTTTACGCTTTACCAGCCGTCGCGATGTATTATGTATCATGTGTTTGTAAATAAAGGTGGCGTTCGATATGGGTCGACACGTGTTTAAACTCGTTTCCTTGTTTTCTAGAGGATTATGTTATATTGTAATTATAATCAAGAGTATCATCTTCTTTTATTTAATTAAAGACCGTGTTCATTGTTAAAGTCAACGTGTAGCGACTGACTGACACAAATAGACAGCGATCTTATTTATTTTCCCTAACACCTTGCATGATCCCTCAGGTCAGCTCTGACTCAAGGAATTAACTCGAACGCAACCTTTTGGTGTCTTTATTAGCGCTCTCAATAGGTCTATGCTGTTTTTTCTTCGGATATTATTTATCGCCGCGAAGCGAAAACGCGAAAATCTGAGAGATTCTCTCGTCCGTATCAACACCCAGAAACCCTTCTTATGAAATCTGTTGGCAGATTTGTGTACCAATTGGAAAATACGGTATGTACATAGTGTTCGTACGACATTATTTTCCAACAACAAGAGAAACCAACCGCGATTGACAAAAGCAACTCGCACTTCGCGCTGGTTTCTACGCCTGGAAATAAAACTAACTCCAAGACCACGTGATTTATCGAAACCAGAATCTGGTTCCGATAAAAAAAATGCTCAAAAACTCCCAAATTTTGTGGTTTCTGTTCAGGTTCTCTTCAGTCTATTTCGGAAAGGCTTTCAGAATCATGTATGGGTCTATTTCTAGCCCAAAATAGCCCAACAAAGCCGGTGTGTCCCTTTAAGGGTACCAAGAAAACATTACTAATTGTGTACATTTTATTAAAGTTCCGAAACCAACATTATCATGATTTTGTTGCCACACCTTTGTGCATATTTATGTTCACCTAAAACCAGGTAAACACGCCTAAATGAAATACGGAACCTGCTTATAGTGTTAAACAAGTATTGTTTTCACTTTTCAGGACCCCATGAAGGATGATTTAGCTGCGTACAAAAGTTTCATCGGCCTTATGGTGGCAGAGGCGGAAAAGGATATCAAACGATTTCTAGAGCTTTCCCAGGTTAGATTTTAGCTTTGTTAAATGCCTTTTACCCCCGATAAAAGTAGGTATTATTTGGATTCATTATTTTTCTCACTTTTAACTTTTAAAACCACACGACTGTACAGTGCGTGGTCAACACTATTAGAACACATGGTCAAAAGAAAAGGCCTTTGTTTGTGTAGTGCATTATGGAATAATTTTATTAGAGAAAGAGCAGTGCATTAGAAATTATAATACAAAGAAGCACAGAAGGAAAAATACAATTATGTTCTAATAATTTGGACTAGTTCTTTTGAAATTATGCAGGCTGCATCTGGATTCCTTCAAGTATCGAAATTTCACACAAATCAGTAGAAAGTGATTAATCTGCACCTAGCAGCACTACTGTTTAATTGTGTGTGATTTCAAAGCGTAGCCATTCAGATGTAGCCTCATGTTGAAGTGATTATTTTCTCTTTCTAGAGTCCACATCAGTTTAAAAGATATACTACTGGTTGTTTAAGAAGTATTAGTTTACAGTTCCGTCAGACCATGTTAACAGGTGGACCTTAGAATGGAGATTATCTTGTTTTATCAGGAATTTTGTATTATCAGGAAAAATACAATAAAGAACCAAGGATTGGGACCTACATTGTTCTTGCTATGACCATAATGTTGTGTTAATAAAGTGCTAAAAAAATTGGGTTCCATTATTTGCCTTTGTTTTTTCACCTAAGTAAACTCTGTATGGAGAGCATAGCAGGAGTATTTTTAATTGCTTACATTGTCTTTTTCATTTCATCACAGGACCCCTCCATAGCACGTGCCCCACTCGCCGAAGAAGAGGACTTCGATGAACCTTCGGAGGAGATGTCTTAACAAATGGCATATTAAATACAGATTTCATGATTTAAAAACGTTTAAAATAGGAACAACAGCATTACAGAACAAACAAATAATGTAGATAAACTGCCTTGTATACATTTCAGCCACATAGCTGCAGTAATACTTCAGAAAACCTGAGAATTTAGTCTGATAATAGAACATGACAATGGGGCTGTTCACATCAGTGGCTTCATACAATACCATAACGTCGCAGGCCACATAGTCTCCATGACAAAGCTCCAAAAGTTTTATTAAAATCTTTTTTTTTTGACAAAACGTGCAAAATAATACACATCTTGTGTTATGAAATAACCAAACTTTGCGTGAGAAAAATGTTCAATGGGAGTCAAGGACGTCTCGGGTTCGATTCCTATAAGGCCGTGACGTTTTTTTCTTTCTTTTCTTTCATGCAAAGTTTGATTGTTTGCCTTCTTGTGGCCATCAGCTGCATCTAGCTAAATGTTCAATCTTTTGGCAGACAAGTTTGATTATGTCCGACAGCGTCTGATGTGGTGTTTGATGCGCAGTCCACAGTGTCAGATTATTTTTGCCTAACGGACGACAGAGAAATGTCTGTCGTGTCTGTCAGACAAACATCTTATAGTGTACACGTGCATTCAGTCTTGCACTCACTCAGGTGTGGTGCCAGCTGATCTAGCATTTTCCCATTTTCCATCTTAATAATCTGTCTTTTGAAATCTTTCTCTTTTGTGTTTGTTTACTTGTTTGTTCATCAATTGATCCTTTATGCAAGACTGAACAGTCTTGCACTCACTCAGGTGTGGTGCCAGCTGATCTAGCATTTTCCCATTTTCCATCTTAATAATCTGCCTTTGAAATCTTTTTCTTTTGTGATTGTTTACTTGTTTGTTCTTGAATTAATTATTGCATTCAGTCTTGCACTCACTCAGGTGTGGCGCAAGCTGATCTAGCATTTTCCCATTTTCCATCTTAATAATCTGTTCTTTGACACCTTTCTCTTGATAAATTGTTCATTGTTGATCTACACTATCAGATTTTTGTCCGACTGTCGTGCCTGTCACACAAAAATGAGACTGTGTATCAAACACCACGAAACACTAATAAATTGTCATGCAGCAAACGCTTTCTTTTGTTTTGGTGACTGTAATATTTAGCTGATTTTAATGGAACTTTTTTGTCAGTTTTGTGAACGTTCTAACCTCAAACCCTCGCTCATTCTTTAAGCTTCACCCATGCCACCCCATCACAATAGGTTTGGGTTCCTTAGTAACTTGTAATGCCGTAAAGGTTAATATGCATGATTGTTTTTTACATCATTTTTTAAGAAACTGATAGGATTCGAATACACATCTCTATTCTTTCCCTCAAAATTCTGATTTGTTTCAAGGTTATAACAGTGGATGATGGAAATTATATAGTCTTAGCTCTGTCTATATAAATACATACAGTATTTTTATCAGATCATGGAATTGAAACAAAAAAAATTACGTTTGTTTTATGTCGGCATTTAATTTAATGTGTTTCCACATTGTATTGCCCAATACGCTGTTCAAGCTCACGTGTTATACTGGTACCAACAATTGTCCGTTTCTAACTCGTATCCACTTTCTATAGACAATAAAACAACTTCGTACTTACTCTGATGAACACTTCGTATAACTTTATTTGGTGTCCCAAGAATTACAGTCTATCAATGGCGTTATTGCAATGGTAAACTTGACGTAAATGACGCGGTTAAAAACTTGTGAACCTTACTAGCCAATCCTAGGTAACGCTCAATTTGCCGAATCTCGAAGCGCCCAATCTCGAAGCGCCCAATACTACCGCCATAAAAACAAGAGAAGGCGCTCTGGACATAGCTTGGACGGTCGGGAAATGGCACTTACATCCCGGCCCCAATTGTCTTGAGTAGTTACGTGACAATTACATTATAACCCTTTCAGTACCATCGTGCCACCCACAGTTTTGCCTTTCACAACCACAGTGTTGAATTTGGCATTGGCTGCTCTGTACCAAAGACATTTTTGGAAATATACCTGTATGGCGCCCTCACAGGGCAATGCCTGGAAAGGGTGTTTATCTGCAGGCAAATGAATTGAGATAAATTTGTGCAAGCAGTCTGCGGCTTTCAAACTGTACCTGTCACTATGAGCAACTAACAATAGAAATTGGGCGCGCGCACACACCATTGTTGTTAACAATGGTGTGTGTGCGCGCCCAATTTCCATTGTTAGTTGTTCATAGTGTGCATATGTTCATAGAATGACAAAGTAACAGATGAGGTGTTTTTTATTTATTTATTTATTTGTTTGTTGGTTGACATTACTTTATTATATTCCCCCACCCTTTGAATATAACAAGGTCTGGTTTGAAGTCATTTCATTTCCAATTAGAACTGACAGAAGGGTGAAAAACTTGACAACATTCTTCAGAAACCGCAGTAATTAAGATTTCTCTTTGGCCTACATGACAAAAGACTTATTCGAAAAGTGTATAAATGTACCAGAATTATTGATGTTTGTTTTCATATTGCAGGAAAGTGGTACTCTAAACGCAACACAACAGCCCCCCCCCCCCCCCCCCCCCCCTCCTGCTCAATGTTGGAATGGATGCTGGGCACGCTGCCGGGGTCCATGCCCAACATTGAACGGGGGAGGGGGTAGTAGGTAGAGAATGACATCTTAAAAAGAACCCATCCAATACATATTTTGTGTCAGTCGCTTGTTGTGCGTTGCGGGCAGCCTGTGACGATTAATACTTGACAAACGCATAACAGCCAGATCCGCCATTGGTCCGGGCAATGGCGCTACCCTGCTGTATTGAGTTGGAACCCTCTGAAGTTAAAGACTTCAGAGAGGGAGGAGGGGGGGGGGGGGGTCGGTAGAGAGAGAGAGAGAGACTGACATCTTAAAAAGAAATGTAGTTTAGAGCGGTTTCTGAAGAACTTCTCAAATAATCCTTAACAGATACGGTCTGGTCAGCTAGGTAGTGTGGTATTTCTCAAAGCAGTCAACTACACACATAAATTTATTGCATTGCTTGCACATAAAACGTGTTTGCCGTCTCCTAACTCTGGTACTACACACAGCACAGTCGCGTTTGTTACCATTTTGGTTGCGGCAAGGATAGTGCTGACCTTGAGCTGTTCGTACTTGATTGTTCACTGGGCTGGCAGGAAGAGATTGGTGTTGCTTCCAAGTGGACAGCAAAGCCTCTATGATTCTCATTTGGAACTGGAGAGTGGACGGTTGAGGATTTGAAGGCACGCTACTGTACGCTACTCTGGCATTTAGCAGACATATGTCGAGAATGGTGAAAAAAACTTTTTTCCACCATTTAACGGAGCGATGCGAATGAGTGTAATATGAGCACAGTTGACCAGCAAGATCGGTTCCGCCCATTCCTTTGTTGTACTCGGTGATGATGGCAGGTTTGTTGATATCGCGATATCCTGTTTCACTCTCTTTGCAGCGGACCTGTGTTTCTGTGATTCTGCAGTCACCGTAGTTTGTGAGAAGTGTGACACGTTTCTTGTCATGCCACGCGACACACATTTGACCAGCTTTCTCATAAAATTTTGGGTCGTCGCCTCTCTTCATCGGAAACTTCTTTGGGTCAGCATCGAGTGGTAGTCCTTGTGAATTGTGGCGGACAGTCCCACAGCATCCAAAGCCCAGCTGGGTCAACCTGGCGAAGAGAGCTGGACTAGAATACCAATTGTCCATGAATAATGTATGCCCCCTGTGTATTACATTATCCACCAGTTTCAGGACGGCTTGGCCTGGTAGCGAAATGTGGGTTGGATGGCTGGTTGCACTATTTACTCCAGTAGGTTGACTGGTATCAGCCTGGCTTTGACTGCGTCCTGTATAAATGTTCCAGGCACACATGTATCCCGTCTCGGATTCAGTCAATGCGTAACATTTAACTCCCCATTTGATCGGTTTCCGTGGCATGTACTGCTTGAAGGTCAGTCGTCCTTTGAACCGTATCATGCTTTCGTCAGGGGATAGGTTCTGTCTAGGACTGTAGACACGCAGAAAACTTGGTAGGACTATGTCTAGTAGTGGCTGTAGTTTGGACAGTCTCTGGTCATGAACGCCATTTCCTGCTTGTGGTCTGAGGTTGTCAGCAAGATGCAGGTACCGGAGGATTGTTTTGAATCTGTTGCGTGACATAGTTGCCGCGTATAGGGGACACCTCAGAATTTCCGATGTAGACCAGTACAGACTGTATTGCGGTCGTCTGCTTATGCCCATGCAGAGGAGAAGTGCCACAAATGCCTTCATTTCGGGGACACCGACAGGACTCCATGCTTGGGAACTACCAGGATCTGCGTCCAAGGTTTGCCGAGCGTATCTGTTCGTCTCCGTCACTAGCAACTCCCAGACTGCCTGGCAGAAATACAGCTGGAAAACCTCCACTGGTTTTAAGTTGCTTACATCCACGGTGGGTACCTTCTTCCCCTTAAAGGCAATCGGGAGTTTACGCCTGTATGTGGACAAGAAAGTGTTGATTAGGGTTAGCAACATAATATGAATGCCAAGGGTATACTCAGACTCCTGTCGGTGCAAAAATTGGGAAAGTGCATTTGACAATAGTCTGGTACGTGCCATCCTATTCGACGGTTGGAAATAACAAGCGTACGTTCATAGACCATATTGCAAATCGTCTTTCACCAACAGAGGGCGCTCCTCTGCAAAGCACTATGGAATTTAACAGGGGTCAAACTATCGATGGTTTCAGATCACCCCTCATAAATCCCAGTGCTTTGCAGAAGGGCGCACTTTGTTGGTGAAACACGCGGTTGGCGATATGGTCTATAGTATCGAATAAACACGAATGAAATGTCGAAAATCTTGGCCATATTTCTCCGCCTCAGAGATAATCGTAAGGTTTTAAAGATCCTGGCAATTTTGTTCTTATTTTGTGTGAGGCAGACATGTCTATAGCATAATATTATAAGCCTATAGACATCCCCTTCAATCGGAGTTTTTTGTAATATACTAGCCTATAGTAGTACTAGCTATATGCCCATACCTCGAACTACATGCAGCAGAACTGATTTCCTGCCATCCGCGACGAAAGTTCGGCTTCTCACCAGGACGTGGGGGTGTTGATGTTGTGGAGACGTCATCTTCGCTAGCACTGGCCGGCTCGTCGGAGTCACTAGAGAAACTTTCTAGGGAAGAAAGGTCGGACCCGCTGTCGGCAAGGATTTCATCCAAAATGTTTGTAGCTTGGTCGCTTTCCATCATGTCCGTGTCGCGTCGGCGGTTGAAGTGATTTCAAATTTGGCACGCCGTCTTTTATAATGGGACATATGAGGGCGCTATAACGTTTTGCGTTCAAAGCATTACAACTTGTGCCATATTGGCACGTTGGTAGCGAGCCTGACATTTTTTTGTGAACCTCAGTGGCACAATGGTACGGAACCGTCCCAAACATTTTGAGCCCGTTTGGCACATTGGTAATGAAAGGGTTAAGTGTCAATTTCAAATAAAATGCACCTAGCATAACTAAAACATTTGAATTTCTAACACCAAACACCAGGGTCCTATTTCATAAAGCCCACTAAGAAACATTCCTAAATGAACATTCTTAACTCATGTTTTTAAGGATAGGAAAAATCAGATTTTATTGTTCCTAAATCCACTTAAGAATGTTTTTAACTTTTATGAAAAAGGACTCAGGTTATTCTTGTTACAAGGTGCGCAACCTCTTTAAACAACAATTTAAACAACAATTTAAGTCCTTGACACAATCTTGTAAACGTTTCCTAATATAGGCAAAAGGTTGGTGAATTAAGCCACGTCTGAAAATGTCCAATTGACTAAGTGTCCGGTATCACTCTTAAATCCGTACCTAGAGCTTACGAAATGTTCGAGAAAAAATATAACAATGGCATGTGGGATTTACCCAACAATGAGTGTGTGACATTAAGATTGGCTGTGCAAGGAAAACGTTTTTTTTGTTTTAATAGGAACACTTTAACAACGTTAATTTTTTAAGCAATGAAGATTAAGCACAAACTTGTCACGAAATCCTTGCTTGCTAACGGGAATAACAACATTCTCAAAAAAGTAAAAAACATAAAAATGTAAACTTGGTCGAAAATTAAGTACGCGACATTTGACCAGCATTTGCCACACAATCATATTGGATGCCTGAAAGTGAAAACTCGCAGATTCCAAGGTCGAATGCATCATCAAGTTCGCTTATCCAAGTCAACTGTCTCACTGTTCTTGTACACGTTCGGATTGGCATGAACTCAACTAGGACAAGTCATTGCCGCCTCTACGTCTAGGTAGACCTTGCTTCTGGTCGCCACATCTGGATCTTGATTGCTCTTCGGCTCAGATAAAACATATAATTCCACGTGGGCTCCATCCTTCAGTTTGTAGGGGTACGGTGCACATTGCAACAATTTAAGTGGTAGTTTGGCAACTGTAGTCTAGGGACATTTCCTTCCCTAAGACCCGACCCGGTTTAGGCGCCTCGACTCGCCCTGGAACACTGCAACACAGTAGCCAACTCCACTTATTGTAACATGTTCACTGCATTTAGGGAAACTCGACATTCACGTTGTGCCGCGTTCATCTGCTTCCAGCAGCAGACAAAGCTAGTGGATTGGTCTTGTCAACACGGATGACTTTGTACGTATTTCCTCTTCCCATTTTGTCTGGCATTGTGTTTATGGGTAATTCCCAAAATTAGGGGTCCAAATTGTTTGGTGTCCCAGTTACGTACGACACCCTCTGCTTCAAAAATCACGACTTATAACCACAAATTCTCAGTAATGGAATGTGGCCTGTGATTATAGGGGGGCACCATAATTTTCTTCAATATTTAGTTTTGTGATTCTTGAAAAATATTCAAAACAAAAGACCATAAAGGCTTATAATTTATTCCAATGTATTGAATAGGAATTTGGTGTCCCGGGTTACCTACGCCAATGAACATTGGCTATAGAATCATTTTGCATTAACTTTGGTGCCATATCTACACACAAACATTAAATTTGATTGGCATTTGTTCAAATAAAAATCATTATTTTCTACTGGGAAACCACTTTCAATCATTAAAAACACTTGGAAATCTTAAAAAGCATGTCACACTTTTGGACCCCTAATTTTGGGAATTACCCTTATCACCCTTCCGATGGTCCAGGTGTCTTGGTTGTGAGCCGTCTAGGACGAGAACTACGTCTCCCGTTTTGAAGTTGGCCCTTAGTCGAACCCGGTGTGTACCTTTAAGTTGTACGGGAAACTTATAAGTTATACGGTGCACGCAGGATTTCCCGATCTGCGTCATCTTGGTAAAGGAACGAAACCCTGTGGTCGCCATATCTGCTGTACCTGCAAATATATTGCGGATGACATCACGCACATCAAGGGTCCTTCAGGAACTATCTACATCAACTAGCCTTTCACCTGCACATATACCAACGTGATTTATGCTATCATCTGCAAAAAATGTCAGAATTTCTACATCGGCGAGACCAAAAACAAACTTTCCATCGGATTCTCTGCACACCTTAGATCCATCAAGAAGAAGAAAAATATGCCAGTTGCTAACCACTTCAACTCAGATACGCACAGTTTGGATGACCTCTCCGTCACTGTTGTCATCTCGACGGATAGCAACACAGATCGCAACGTCACGCATGTGAACAACGAGTCATCCACCAACTTGGAACTCTGAGCCCTAAAGGGATGAACATCATGTTTAATGCATATAAATAACTTTCTTACCTGTTAACTTTTTCATTTAGTTGGTGTTTACATAGGATGTTTGTGTGCCCCGCCTCTCACCCCACTCCCTTTGGCATTCTAAAGAAAAAAATATCAAAATAAAATAAAAGAAAGAGAAATAAATACACAGATAGTAATAAGAATTAAATTGCAAGAGGTAGGCCCTATCATATTTTAACAAACAAACAAACAGCCCGACAAATAAACATACAAAAAAGCCCTTAGATAAACATTAAGGAGGACGAAGTTAGTAATGCCCGAAGTAGTAATTTCCCAGGTTTTGAATAAATGTGACCAAGCTATAAAGAATGCTGTTTGAAACTTCTTGAGGAAGAGTGTCCCACACGCGAGGAAATCTAACAAACATGACTGGTGGAAAGCATTGGTACGTGCTGACTGGTGGGATAATGTAACTAAGTCTGTGTGACGTGCATTAACACTAAGATAATTTAGAACAGGGATGTCAAAATTGTGGTACAAACATTTTGCAACAAACGCAATGGAAAGAAAATTTAACCTAGTCTGGTGCAACGGTCGGGGTATAAATGCTGATTTATAAATACTGGTCCTAATTTAATTCAATTTCTAAAAGTTTGTATTTTATATAATTGATAGAAGTTGAATTATGTCTTTCATTTCACAGTACACTATTGCATAGTAGCTGTACAACTCTACACCTGTAGAGGGCGCTATGCAAGGACGATGACCAATTTATGTGGTATTGAGGTGAGACTGTCTTTTATTGTAGTGTGGTACTCAAGGTGCACATGCAAACATTTATTAGTTACTAAAAGGGTTAATGGCCATTTTAACAAAGCTGATGATGCGTATAATGTTTCCTAAGGATCTGTCATCCCGGGAATAATTCAATAAAAGAAATCCAGCAACAAAATTTCTTGGGTCAGTTTACTCAATGTGTTGAAAAGGTCAAATGATTGGTGAATTAGGCAGTACTTATACACACAAGTCACTATACATGATTCTAGTTTTCTGTGAAAGTATAAGTTGCTTTCAGGACGCCGTTCTGTTATACAATACTCTACAACAAATCATTTCTTTTCGATATATGTGGGTGGGGGGCGCTGGTACTCGTAAGCTGATTGGAAGGTAAATCACAGAGTGCGCCGGAAAATGTTAACAGCTGGACGTATACTTTTGTTTCAGTATGGCATATGTGGACTGGAAACCAGTCTAGCCCTTTGTGAGGTAAATAATGCCCGGCGCGCAAAAGTCACTTTCAACCAGTCACAACGCGCTGCCACCTGATGCGCGTATACGCGTAGCTATAGCGCAAACAGTTTTTGTTTATTTGTTTATTTACTCCCACGATTTCACGAAAGCCAGTGAAAGCCGGACGTTCGTTTTTGTTTCTCTCGCTCGCTCGCTTTTGTTTCAGTTCTCTCGCGGTAATTTTGCACAAGGAAATTATTATAAATTGCTGATTTGAACACCGTGACATCAGTAACCATGTGCTGCTGGCCGATGTCCAAAAAGCGCAAGGAGCGCGAATCTGGTGGTAAGTTTTCGATAATTTTTCGTCAAATATTTTTATCCAAGAAGTACAGAAAAAAAGTTTTTTTTTTACTTGTCGTGAGGCCCTGTACTCAGTGCCAGGCACATTTGTTTTGCTATGTTGACGTAACCCTAAGTTTAACATTTATTTTCTTGATTTAGCATGTATAGGGTAGGTTATTTATTGAGTTTCTTATTGGCGAGCTATAAAGCAAATATTCAAGCGGGTGAGGGTTGGGGGTAGACATACTACGGGTGATAGGACGGTTTACCGAGTGTGGGTGGGGCGTTTGGGGTCGGCAAGGTTGGGACTGGGGTGCAGGTGACGGGGTGGAGGTTCGGCGTGGGGGTGTATGAGGGTCGTGGTGTGGGCGAGGGGGTGAGATGGAGGCTAGAATACGACTCAAAGAGGGTGGTGGGGGGGGGGTTAGGAGGGGGGTTGGGAGGGGGTTGGGGGTTGGGGGGGGCGGGGTGGGGGGGGGGGTGATGGGGGGGGGGGGGGGGTTGGGCAGGGTGGGGGGGGGGGGGTGTGGGTGATGGCGGGTGACGGGGTTCATAGCCATGGTAACACCACATGGATGTGTCCAAGATACTGCTTTCTGTAAGAAATAGACAACTGAATTGACATTTTTTTTCAATTTGATTTACCCTGCACTTTAAGGACATTTAATGGGCCTGAAATTTTTTTCAATGAAATATATGCTGCATTGAACAGCTACATTCATTTACAGTAATAAAAATCTTACTTGGAAGTTGTTTTAGGGGTTAAAATCAAGGATTTTGATTTGTATACGTAATGCAAAAATATACATATTCATGAGCAAGGTTATGATGTCACATTAGGCAAACACAGGAAAATCTCATTCAACTGTGCACAAAAGACTTCTATATTTTTTTCCAACTTGCTGAAACTTGTGTGACCCATGATTGTTTTTGTTTCCTTTACATGTTGCCCTTGTTACACTGTTTAAAAATATCTGTTCATTTACAGTACATTCATGTCAATTGGCATTACATAGCGTACTGTTTTTGAACAGTACATTCTACTGTTATTTGGAATTGTAAATATACAAAAG
The DNA here is from genome assembly GCA_037783545.1 of Henricia sp. BOLD:AAB3569. NCBI lineage: Eukaryota > Metazoa > Echinodermata > Asteroidea > Spinulosida > Echinasteridae > Henricia > Henricia sp. BOLD:AAB3569. The sequence goes on along the minus strand of JBBELK010000267.1, from coordinate 948,983 downwards.
CTTCTTCTGTTTTTCAACAGTCTTCGTTTTGTGCATGGTTTTGTTCCTGAACATAGCCTTTTGTCCAGAAACAACTTTATGTAACCATGATGTAACTGAACGAAGCATATGGGTTATTGACTACTGTTTCTTGTTGTATAGACGTTTGATTCTGGATATGCACAGTTTGCCCTTCACTTTTCATGTTGGAGATGGGCTATTTCACAATAAGTGTACACTTTCAGTCTCACTGGCAAATGGGGGTCAAATTTCAAACTTGTCCAACTCACAAAAACTCTGTTGATCTAAAAACTTCAGGATGTATACTAATAATTCCTAAAATATCAGAGCGTGGCATTATGATTAACATGTTTATTTTTTCCAATGAAGTAATGATTTGCAATGGGTTGTCTGGAGAGGACATTTTGTTAAACACAGAATATCACAATATAATGGCCAGACTAAATGTTGAAATGGTAATGCCATGCAATGTCCTGTTAGAAGGAGTGGTACTGTTAATTTTACAAACATAACATAAAATATTTCAATCATGGTTGACATGTTATATTACAATTAACTGCTGTCCTGGAGAGGACAAATTTTTAACGGATTGTCCACAACCCTGAATATGATCTTGATAATATGTACTCAAATCTCTCCCACGATCAAATTGTCATATTTACTCCATCAAATGTGTCCTGTAGATGATACAAACATACTTGTGAGTACATATTTCCAAACTATTACATTGTCATGAATACCTTGTCCTGGAGAGGACATTACCATATTTTATTTAACGGGAAATCCACTTTATTTTGAAATGTTCATAACATTAAAAATTTTCGACCGAATTACACCAACCCAAGTTTCACAATATTGTTGAACACTATATATCCATGATTGATCACCAAATTCACCACAATAATGCATCATCAACAAATGATTCCACTTAAACTAATGTAAAACTTGAAATGAGACTCCAAAATGGTGTTAAAAGTGCATGTAAATAGAGAAATTCAAAACGAATAACTCGTAGAATTATGTAAAAATAGTTCTGTAGCTTGTCCTTCATATTACCCATCATATAAAATCACTCATAACATGTATTTGCACTGATAAAGTTATCCAGGATGGGTTATACTGTAATTTACTCAAATGACCACTTATTGTGAAATAGCCCAGATGCACCATCACCTCGTGGAAAATAAGTCGGCATTTTCCTCTCAATTTCGTAGCTTTTATTTGCATGCTGAGATGTATTGCAGGGTCAACACAACGTTCAGTATACCGGGGATTGAACTTGGCTCATTAAAATACAGGAATACCATGAATTCAGCGGCAATTGTCGTCTGAATCCATTGTATTCCCGTACTATGAGGCAGGCTGCACGCTCCTGTATACCCCCACTGCAGGCAGTATAGCACTGGACTACATTACAAATAACACGCAAATAAAAACCAAAAACGTAAGAGAAATACCGACTTGCCTTTCACGACATGTAGAGCAGCTACTTCACCGTTAAATCAGCACTTCACTGAGGAATTTCCAGTACCCATTTCGGCATGAAACGCCTGGCAAAAGCTGGTATTTTCAGACATTAAATTGCACGCCCAACTTCATGCACGGTGCAGCTAGTTAATGACTGAATTTTGCTGTTGTTATTTCCCGCGCCCGAGAGCGTACATTGGTACTCGCTATCAACGCCGCACAATAATGCTGCCGCGTACCAGGGAACATGGGCGGAAAACAGTAAATTTAACTGTTGGTGAACAGTAAACTGTCTGTATTTCAACAAAAGAGTATTCAAAGTGTCTTGTTCCTAAACAAAACTGTAATTTAACGGCAAATCGTCTGTACAGTAATCAAACAGACAAATATGTTTAAAATGTACACAGACGGAAGAATGTTTGCGCAATAACAACAAATTCCAAAAACAGTAAAAGTTACTGTTCGTTTTTGACTTTTTCAACAGAAAAACGACTGTAACACAACACAATTTTTTACAGTGTAGCCATGCGGAAAAGAAAAAAAAAGTCTAGAAACTGCAGCAATTTTCCACAATTTCAGTTTGAAGTCTTAATATGTTTTTTCTTTGCTTTTCTGTTGTGTGTTCCTAAAGTGAATGCCCAAAGAGCGCCCTCTTTCTGTGTGAATTTCTCTGAAGAAATTTTCAAAGTTGAAAAGTGACCCATTGTTTTTTTTCATGGGGCATCAAAATGAAAATTATTGTTTCTAAACAAGTAGTCGTTCATATGCAGCAAAAACTGTACATAAAGTTATTTGACATTTCAGGCCCTTTAATGCAAAAGTAATATACAATGAATTTGTTGTTTAATTCACAGAACAAGACCAAAAGAAAAAGAAGTCATCCTGGTTTGCCAGGAGAGCTTTAAAGAAGGAAAATAAGGTTAGTCAAACTTATTGAGGATCAATTGTACTGAATAAGAATTGTAAACAGGATAAAAAGTAATAAGGATACATAATAAGGATAAGGGTAGCAATATTCTGCGTAAAATAAACTGAGCTTAGTTTTCATATTCGAGCAGTCTGAAAAGAGGTTGCCTGTAAAGTCGTTCATTTAAAAGAAGAATTATACTGAAGAAACAAACGACATTGTCCTAAACAAGTGTAACTCCTATACAAAGAACGAAACATTGGACTCGCTAAAACTCGGATACGACCTTCACAGAGAATATAGCTTGGCGCCGCCATTTTGTGAGGAAACTGGGAAAGGTATGAAACATTTGCGGACAAGCTACAGCGTAGCAACAGGGGCGCCCCACAATTTCCAGTGCACCACCCCCTACCCCCCACCACCACAAAATTCCAGTGGCCCGCCAGAAATTTCCGGTGCCTCCCACGAAAAAAATCCCCTACGTGAATTGCCCTGAAAAAGGCAAGGAATAGTGGGGAAAATGGATCGTTGAAAACGATATAACTATCTGTAAGTGACTGAATGTCTGCTTATAGAGTGCTTTACGCACTCTATAATTATACATGCATAAGTATCTATGTATATCAAAGAAAAGAAATTATGTCAACAGCCCCCCCCCCCCCCCCCCCCCCCCCCCCCCCCCCAAATGACAAATGCCTGGCTACGCCGCTGTATAGGAGTACACAGAAGACTTTTGCAAAAAGTCATTTTTTGCATCTAGCTGTATATACTATTAGTCCATGGGCTAGAGGGGCCAACCGTGCACACCACCGCCGCCACCCCCCCCCCCCCCCTCCCCCCCTCCCCCACCCCTACCCCCTCCCCCTAGAATTGACGAAACAACTTTTTTTTCTAGTAGGTTTGTATCTGTACTTCATTTTAAGACTTGATAACATGAGATTAAGAGGGATTCACTACTTGATTTTGGAAGTTCCATAAACCCTCAAGCCCAAGACTTTTGACGGCCATTTTAGGGCTAGGGGAAAATTAAATATCTATTGTTCCGTCAAAAATTGTTGTAGAGATACAAGTTACCCCTCAAAATGTAGGTCTTGGTGAGTCCTACAGTGGTACATTAGTTATGTCTTTTTATTTAGTAAGTAGGTCAACAGGGGTAAAAAGGTCAATTTTAAAGGGAGTTGTGCAAAATTTGGTAATACTCGCCATCAAAATGTACAAAATGTATGTGTAAATTAATAAAGTTTTACATGATATTTTTTCTGTCTCATAGTATTTTATTCGCCATATAAATGCAGGGATTTGAAAATATTTGATGCGCCCCTTTAATTGCTTCAGCCTGGCATCGGAATCCCTTTTATTGAAAGGGCCCGGGCGCGCGTGCGTGCGCGCGAAGCGCCTAGCAACACTGCCAAGTAACCATTGATTTACATACATATACTGGATACGCTATCTGGGATTGTTTGTGTAGAAATGCGCGGCCGAACAATGGCGGCGCGTATTAAAAGAAGGGTATTAACGCGTCACTTTGCAGGCTTTGCTGCAGTAGGCAGAGTAGGAGTATTGGGAAATGTGTTATTTTGGAAATTTTTGTGTCTCCTTTCAAAGAATTTAAGAAAGTTTACGTTAATCCCGTAACGTGTTGACAATCCCTTAAGTTATAGGCTAGCGCTAGCGTCCGGCCACATGTATATTTTGAAACCGGGTCACGGCTGAACAATGGATCAGGCCAATTTAACAGCTGTTTAACAAACAAAATCGCTTAAAAATACAAAACGTTTGCTTGATAAAAATGGGTCGCCGTGAGTCAAAAGGGGTCATACTAATTGCTAGAATATATTGATTTCTGATTAAAATGTGGTATTTGGTGGCAGTTGACGGCAATTAGTAAGACCGGTCAAAAGTGTCATATAAACCTGTGTCCTCGGCAAGATTAGCAGAAGACCGTTGCGGTCAATTAACTCAGATTGTTTTTAATGCACATACGATTTTGCAAAGCAAATAAACTTTGGACTCCTCAATTTTTCCAGTGGATGGTTGAAGTTTTGATATGCATGTGTAATACTTTTCTCATTTGTGCATTCTGAAATTTCGTGTTCTCAATCCATATTTCAAGGCTATCGTGAAAAACCACCGATGTTTTGAAAAACTATAATTATCCGGTTCCATAAATCAGTTCAATAATTACACCAACCTGCAATGGGAATACTTCTATAATTACAAGAAAGATGATAAACAAAGATTGTAGGCCTACTATACTTATCTGTTAAATAATCTTCTATTTCGCCCATCTTCCTGGAAACAGTGCACTGCAAACATGCAGTAGGCCTACCCGTCACCTTTGTTATCTCTTTTAAAACCAATTTCGACAGAACAATCTATTTTCAGCCCCAGATTGACAAACAAATGAAGAGAAAATGCTTACACTTTTTAAAAACCTCGTTTGAATGTGTACACAACGCAAACGAACAAGATTTTGTTTACCCTACTTTGAAAACGCACGCGCGGACGCGCTTCCAGCCAGATAGTAGTCTTGGCCCAAGACTACTCTAGTCGATATTGGTTTGTGTACGCGTTGGCCATATAGTGCGCCCACTTGCAGCACTAACGGACCAGTCTTTGCTCACTAGAATAGTCTTGGGAACTTCTCCCGGAAGTTCAGCATTGGGGGCGGTACCGTTTTATGTAAATAGCTGCAGAGGGTTTTATGATGGCACACAAGGGACATGGCATACCACAGATATCTTTGCAAATATTTGCAATGTCGCAATTATCTTCATAAACAAATGTATTTTGCGATGTCGTACGCTTTTGCAAATATGTTTGTAAATATATTCGCAAACATTTGCCAAGAAACTTATGCCACCGAAAATGTTAGCAACGATAAAACGGTCATGTTCGATGATTCTTGTAAGCCGCCTTATATTTGTCAAACCATTCGAAGCGCGTGCACGTGGTGTATTTGGGTCACGCTCTGCGGTCGACGCGCTGTATTTGGGTCACTCGCTGCATTCCGACGCGCTGCTCTATTTGGGTCACTCGCTGATTGGCTCCCTAGGAAAGCCTAGGCAAAAACAAAGAAAAAGTTAAACCTTCCGGGAGAAGTTCCCAAGACTATTCTAGTGAGCAAAGACTGGTCCGTTAGTGCTGCAAGTGGGCGCACTATATGGCCAACGCGTACACAAACCAATATCGACTAGAGTAGTCTTGGGCCAAGACTAGCCAGATAGCGTCTCCAGTGTATCTCAATGCAAGTAACTACCAACAACGCCTATTGCCATACGCCGCCGGAAAATAGTGCTCCATTTGGTTTGTTTATACGCCCATTAATTTACGGTTTGTGTCAATTTTCCTAATTGTTCTTTATTACGGTAAACCCGGGACAATGTTAAACTACTTAATCCTAGACCATACATTCTTTCTTAACCTCTTGGTTTTAGTTGTTTACATAAACAACGCGCAATGATACATGAGTTCCACGTATTCGATCTTTTCGTAGCGTCACTTTCGAAGAGCCACATCAAACTCTCTGCGCCATCCCTTTGGCAGAGAAAAATGTTGACATGATAGGCTAGGCTACACCGTATATATGGCGTAAAGCACCCGAGCCCGGAGTATTGGTTTTTTCTTCTTATTATGGACCAATAAACGAGGATCTGATGAGCAGACGAATATCATCTCTTGACTTGTGTTTCCATCCATGATTGTCTCTCTCCTATTCTGGGAAAACTTAAAATTCCTCATCTGTTGTCTCGCCCATAACAAACCTCAGCCCCGGCAACGGGGGCCTTACTACAAAGTGGCGTCGTAGACAGGATGGGGGAGCAGAATTCGACGCAAGGATAAGGTTGGCCTGCATGTAAAATAATTAATACCCCAAATACTCGTATTGTGCTTTTTGCATTATTTGGCTCAGTAGAATTACCAGAATGGTATCAGATGTGATCACTGTTGTGTGATCATGAATAGTTTCAATGAATGACATTTTCACCGTAGAATTTTAGGTGAATTTGTCTGACACTGACAGCTTTAAATGGCTGTAGGCTCTGACAGAGTAATATTTTTTCAATTGTTAGCTGAGCTAACCGATTTGCATAAGAATGTTTTGCAGGAAGGACTCGGGTGCAATGGGGTGTGGAAGCATTGCAGTAGGCACTGACCTCGTTCGGCACGCAAGACAACGGACGTGCAATTTTGAGAAGTTCACGAGTGTTGGAGGAATAAGGCAGGGGCAGGAGCAGGAGCGGAACTTCGGAACAAGTTAACAACAGGAATAGAACAGAATCTGGTCTCTTCCAAGCTCTGGCCTCATGCGGCACACAGAAGGAAGAGGTAACGGTAGAGACGGGACATCTTGGAAGGTACCGGTAGTGGAGCTGGTGAGTACTGTTCGTGAGGAAGAGCAACACGGAGACGCTGCATAGCTGTCCTAAAACGTTGGTAAGCACCATCTCAGTCTCGGTTTCGCCCGCTCTGTCTTGTCGTCGAAGCTTGGTGCTCCCCAAGTTCATGGTATGTTATTGTTATGTTTCTTTTTCAGCTTATGCAATAGGGTAGGAATGCGGAATTGAAAATACTTTATTCACGGTTGAGTACGCGAATAAGGGAATAACTGTACCGGCATGTATAGACCCTTTCACTAATAAATTCAAATTGTATGCACGCATGTGCATAACGGACGTGATAGGCGGAAGTGAATTGAGTCGATTTTATATGGTGAGTAACGCCTTTATTATTATTATTATTTTCTGATTTTTTACCAGGGTAGCCCGTTCACATAAAGTGGTCTACCACAGGGCCCTGGATCACAATAGACATAAAACAATAAATTTAGTACGAGAAACTCAAAATAATAACATTAACATTTGGCAAAAGAATGAGCGATATAAGAAGTAAAAATTAAAAAGTTGTTAACACTATTTAAAATTATATAAACAAATACATAAACTTAAACATAAATTTTACAAACCAAAACACAAAACGAAACGAAACAAGACTAAGAAATTAAATAGGTAAATATTCAATTATTCACAGACCAACACAGAAATAAAGCTACGTGACACCGATCTTTGCATTATGGCACAGCTTGTGGATCAACTGTTGCTTTATTAGATTTGGCCGATTACCAATCGGGCAAAGGGCCTTAAAACGTTTGAAAGATTAGGCAACATGTAATTATACTTTGCTAGTATAGTTGGGACGCTTGCCCAAAATTCCAAAAACCATGTTTACCCCAGAGTGGGCACGCTTGCCCATAAGAACTTGGCACGCTTGCCACAAAAATGGATAGTACGCTTGTCCAACAAAACCTTGGCACTCTTGCCACAAAAATGGACACGCTTGTCCAACAAGAACTTGGCACGCTTGCCACAAAAATGGACCCACTTGTCCAACAAAACCTTGGCACGCTTGCCACAAAAATGGACACGCTTGTCCAACAAGAACTTGGCACGCTTGCCACAAAAAATGGACACGCTTGTCCAACAAAACCTGGGCACTCTTGCCATCCGACCACCGCTGGCACATACGGTGTAAGTGTAGCCTGTATGTAACAGCAACGCTGATAGGGTACTATATATATACATACATGTACATGTAATTGGTTAAATCAGATTTTCTGCCGCTGGTACATACGGCTAGAAGCTTGGCCCCTACCTGCACAAGTGGGTGCCGGGTAAATTCTGTTCACACCTTAAATTTAAAACTAGTAGTAGTATTAAACCATTATTGTACGTAACCTATGTACAAATATAATCCCATTTTCATTTGCAACTTAGCGTCGTCCGTTGCCTCCCAGCAAAATCACGCCACCGCACTTGAAATCGCATGTAAACAAACAACAGCAAACTATACTTCATGTACATCTAATATAACCTTGCAATCGCGGCGGAGAAGGGGATGGGGGCGGGTTATTTACGATGCAGCAACAGTGAATAGCAGTGCCGAAGTACAAGTGAGGCCGTGTAAACTTGCCTTGGCTACACATGATACCAGCCTCTGCAAAACAATCGCCGGGAGATAGGACAGAATTGATACATTTGGCCTCCTTTCGCTCTTCCTCATTGGTCGAAAGTTGCCGTTCCACGCGTGCACTTCGCACGCGCTCGCAAAGTCACGCCAACAACAACAAACACACTCAATGTACTGCGATAAGCACAGCAAGCAATAAAAGTACAGAGGCCGTGCCATACACTGCATGTCTGTGAATAATGTATTTTATCCCGCAGTGATAAAATTGAATATATCAAAACTTGAATTCAAACATGTAGAAAAATATAAATATGTCAAATAAAGTATGTACATAAAGAAATAGGAAATTAAAAGTTAAAAAAAAAGAAACACCTAATAAAAATAGATTTGATAAATGTAATCTAAAAGCATAAGATCGCGTTTGGTTATATTAAAAAAAAAAAAAACATAAAAATGCTAAAATTACGGAGCAGAAGCTAATAGACCTTGTTTCATAATTTTCTTAAAATCACAGAGCGAAGGAGAAGACTTGACATCGGGGCTGTTTTTTATAGCACTCGGTCTTGTAGGTAGGAATTACTATTGATCGGACGTGGACTGTCTCGTACCATAACTATGTATATTGGTAACCTTAAGTACACTTTCTGTAAGATATGTGGGAACAAGGTTGTGGGTACACTTGTACATAAAAACCGCTCTATTATAATAAAATCGTTTTTGCAATGGAATCCATCGCAGTTCATTAAAAAGTTCACTGGAAGGTGTATCATAGCCTTTATTCAGAATTAGTCTGGCCGCGTATTTCTGTAGTTTAAAAAGCTTTTCGGTGTGTTTTTGAAATCGATTCGACCAGATCATAGAGCAATAGTCAAAATGTGGTAAAATAAAAGCATTAAAAAGTAGTTTAAGGGAGTTGAGAGGCAAGTGTGGTTTAGCCCTTCTCAACATCGCCAATTTAACACGTACACTATTCACAACCTTGTCAACATGAGCAGTCCATTTCAATTACTCATCAACAATAAACCTTATCGACGTTCTCAATGCATTATGGGATTGGATGACAAAATTGCCCGGCCAAATGTGCATAAACCTATGAGGCGGACACCAACTCGGCAACTTTTTTACTCATTTTCGCGAAAACCAAAAAGAGTTCAAGAATCAACCTCCCACCACTTTATCTTTGACACATATCAAACATTCCGACAAACATGTCCCGAAACAGAAATGTTGCAAATGCGAGAAATCATCGGGGATTCCCTTCGTATCGGTAGAGTCCGAGTACCACGCTCGCAGCTCGGTATGCGCTATGCAACACACGCCGTACTCGGCACGGCGTTGGACGGATTAAGTGTGCACTGCACTGCGCGTGCGAGTCCGTGTACACGGACTCCCCCACTAATATAAATTTTTGAAAATCGTTTTTAAAAATGCATATCGTCAGAAATTATGCTTTATTTTCAGTTCCTATTTAAAAAGTTTGAATTGCACAATACTGTGATATTTTAGAGGATGTTTTTCAAGATGCGCTATTTCAGAAACGGCAGGAATGTGTTGTGAAACTCAACAGTTTTACCAGGGGAGTCCGCACTCACGGACTTGCAGTGCAGCACACTCAATCCGTCAAGCGCGCCGTGCCGATACGGCGTGTGTTGCATAGCGCATACCGAGCTGCGAGCGTGGTACTCGGACGTCTACCGATACGAAGGGAATCCCCAAAGATTTCTCGCATTTGCAACATTTCTGTTTCGGGACATGTTTGTCAGAATATTTGCTATGTGTCAAAGATAAAGTGGTGGGAGGTTGATTCTTGAACTCTTTTTGGTTTTCGTGAAAATGAGTAAAAACGTTGCCGAGTTGGTGTCCGCCTCATAGGTTTATGCACATTTGGCGGGGCAATTTTGTCATCCAATCCCATAATGCATTGAGAACGTCGATAAGGTTTATTAATCCTAGACATTTAATTTTGTCTACACGCTTAAGTTCGTGCCCGTTAACCTTAACCGTAAATTGGGTCACACTGTCCAACTTGTGCCTAGATCCAATTTAAGCATTACATTTGTTTTTATCAAAGTTCAACACAAGCCCATGCGCAATTAACCAACCACTTATTTCTTCAAGTGCAATGCTCATTCCGGTCATCGCAGATCTAAGCGTATCGCCATAAGCCTTTTTGAAGTATGGCTGCCTTATAGAGGGCGCCCTTTGATTTGGGTAAAATAAACCAACATGGCCGACGCTTGTACGTACGTTTGTGCGGGTGGGTGTACGTTTACATTTTTACTGACGGCTAAAGCCGCCTTTTTAAATGACATTTTAGTGCTTAATTACGGTAATGGACGGGTTAAAGATACTCATTTATCTACAGCACAGGATATGTGTTAATCTGGCTGATTTAACCCAGCATTAAGGCATAGGCTGCGCCTAGCCCGTGGCCTACCCAACGCGCGCACGGTCATATATCAAAATGATGGACACATGCAAAGGAAACCGACCCAAGTTGGGCTAGGCCTAGTGAAACTTAATAATTTCTGCAAGCCTTGGTCTACTCTATAACGTGCTATGTTTTTGACTAAAGCCTTAGCTTAGTAGGGCCTATTTTAACTAGCTAAACGCTATGACTGTTTCCCAAAGGACCAATCAGTATGTTATGTTTTTATTTGTGTCTTTTGGCTCTTTTAATTATAGTCCAGATGAATAATGCAAATGACAGTTTGAGTTTACAAGCAGTAGATCCTGCATGACTGCATGACTGGCTGAAAACCAACAATGTGCCTTATCATCATTCCTGGAAGAAATTGCAGCTTTTTCCAAATGAACTTGTTATAATAGTTAAATCTTGTATTACCAATCTTGAAAAAGAAGAAGAAAGAGTTGGGACCCAAATTTGTCCTTGTTATAAGCATTACTTTGTATTAACAGTTCTCTTATAATCAGTGTTAGACTATTTGTATGTAGTTTTCTCGACACAGGCTCTCAATTAATCACCGTTTTTAAGAATTTACCAATCGATAGTACCATTAACTATGTATGTATAGATGCTCTAAAAATATTAAGCTTCCATGTTATGGTACAGTCAAAACTCTGATAAGGGAACTGCTCATTGAACATTCTGCTCATAATGAAGAAAATGTCTTATTCTCCATCGTGTTCATTCCTCATTATTCATAAAGCTTGACTATGCAAGTTGTAAAACACTAAAAAATACAGCTAGTACATGAAATTTTGTTTTGGCCATGGACAAATGAGTGTAAATAAAAAGGCCAAGTGAAACAAGATAACTTGAAGCCGCACGACACTGAGTTTATTCATTGGCAAATCTGAAAATACAGATGTCAAAACTGTCAAAGAACTTTACATGTGAACTTCCAGAAACCACGGGAAATAATTGATAACTTGACCATATTGTTTTAGACCTTGGAAAGAATTCCATACTCGGCCCGTCACATTTTCTAAAGTGCAAATGAAAAGAACAAATTTTGGAGGGGGAAAAAGTGAAGATTTTACGAGGAAAGACTAAGAAATCTTCCGAGTTGTCTTATACGTTTAGTGCAGGAGGGTTTATGTGACGTCCGACTCGTGAATTCTTACCAAAATATTAATGGTTAAATTATCAATTCTTACCCTATCGGACTTTAGAAACGTGCGTAAACGAATCAGCATTTTTTGAAGTACGACGTTTTTCACGTACATGCTAGGCAAAACAATAACGAAAACGATCAAAATCTGCCACAGACCAAAAGTTGTTCTTATACAATAGACAATTATCCTATTTCCAAAACCACGTACAATATTGATCGTCAAGTTATCTCTAAACAATCAAACGATGAAGTTTTGATAAGCATTTTAATACAATAACGTACACGCTACGGTAACCGTCTGCCATTTTTAGATGCGTTTACCCAAATGACAGTGCGCCCTCTAGCGACAGGTATTGTATCCACCATACCTCAAAAAGGCTTATGAAGCGTGGGCGGTGCAATGCCGTTACTTAAATAAAGAAAATAGTTCAAGGGTTTGGGGGTTTGGGCTGAGCTGGGATGGCTTAGGGCTGGGCTTTAGTGGCTTCGGGTTAGACCGAGATTGCTTCAAGCTGGGCCGGATGGCTTGAGGCTGGGCTTGGGTACGTGGCTTCGGGCTGAACCGGGATGGCTTCGGGCTGAACAGGGATGGCCAAGATTGTTAGGTTTTTATCCTGATTAAACCTGAGTGGGATGACCAGACCTTTTGAATCCCACCTCTCAAAAACAGCCCTATAAGTGCAGGTTGTCAGGAAGGCAATTATTTCAAAGTGGCGCACCCTGCCTTAGCGGCTCATACTGTGGCTGGTGCAGCCAGTCTTGCCACATGTTATACACATTACTGAACAATAAAATTAGTTACATCTGACATCAGCAGTTATATTAAAGAAGTTAGTATCTCCACCCCTTCCATGCCTGCATTGTAAGTTTGTTGAGGTTGGGGTATTGTTGGTGCTATATTGACCAGCCTATTTTCCACGTTGTGGCAGAAAGCCTTTTTACCAATATAATCAAATTAACTTGTATTTATATGGTAAATAAAATACTTTGAGACAGAATAATATCATGTTATAGTAAAACTTTATTAATTTGTTTGATGGCGAGGATTACCAAATTTAGCACATCTTCCTTTAAAATTGACCTTTTGACCTCTGTTCATGACCTACTTACTAAATTAAAAGACATAACTCATGTACAACTGTGTAGAACTTACCAAGACCTACATTTTGAGAGGTAACTTGTATCTCTACGACAATTTGTTTTACGGAACAATGGAGATTTGAATTTACCCTAACCCTAAAATGGCCGTCAAAAGTCTTGGGCTTGAGGGTTCATGTAACATCCAAAATCAACTAGTGAGTCCTAGATAATCTCATGTTAACAAGTCTTAAAATGAAGTACAGATGCAAACCTACTAGAAAAATTTTGTTTCGTCATTTCTAGGGGGAGGGGCGGGGGGGTGGGGGGTGCACGGTGGGCCCCTCCGGCCAATGGACTATATACGGACATGCTGGATGGGGGGAGGGGGGGGGGGGTGAGTGTGGACGCTATTCCCTGCCAGCAGCGTGTAGGAGCGGCAGCACTACGGGTGGGGGGGGGGGGACGGGGGGTGGGGGTGCAAATGCGCCCCCGGTTATTTTTGTTGCACCCCCAGTTTGCCCCCTCCCCCCAGTTGTTTCCCCGATGGCGAAAATTGAGTTTAATCACAAACCATTGCACCCAATTTGTTACAATGTTGTTTTCGCTGTAAATAATAAACTCAATTTCATCCATCATAATTAGCTGGTGCACCATAAAAAAAGCCCAAAATTACATTATTAATTTTTGTTTCCCCCACCCCCTAAATTTGAGTTTTCCCCTCTTGCCCCACCCCCCCCCCCCCCCCCCCCCCCCCCCCCCCCCCAGATTAACAGGTCTGGTACCGCCGCTGGCGTGTAGGTCTGTTTTGCATTTATTATACCTGCTAGTGACATAATTAGGTGATCGGGCCAACAGCCCGATCACCTATTACTCTCGTACGATTTCTTTATTAGGTGATCGGGCCAACAGCCCGATCACCTATTACTCTCGTACGATTTCTTTGTCTTTTTTTGGCTTTTTCGTTTAGGACGAAAAAGCCTTTGTTTTCGTTTTGATTTTTTGGCTTTTTCGTTTAGGACGAAAAAGCCTTTGTTTTCGTTTTGATTTTTTTTTTTTTTTTTCCGTTTATTTCTTCTTCTTCTTCTGATTTTTTTCCCATAGACAAAGCGCATAGGCGTTGTCGGCGCTTTTTCAGGTTGTTCCCAAACATTGATCTTAACCAAACTTGGTCACATCAAAGACATAGTATAAGAGGTGTGCACCCAAGAATGGCTTCATTGTGACGTCATCAGTGACGTCATTACAATAGTTTAAAAATGCCTAAAAAGCCGAAAATGACCAAAATATGCACATTTTAAAATGATTCCCTTGCCAAAACCGCGTGACGCAGGGTCTTTATATTTGGCAGACATATAGTTCAGATCCTAGCCTACAATGTTCTTAGTGTAGGCATTTTCATCTGACCCTTCCTTCCTGGGTCAATCGAAGGTCAAAGTTCAGCCAATTCAAAAATCACATTTTTTTGTATTTGTTTGTACTTATGAAGCAATATTAGCTATTCAACCATGCTTGATTTTCATAAAACTAGGTACAGGCATGGGCCCCATCACAAACGTCCACCACCATGTAGAACATCACCATGACGTCAATGATTACGTAATTATAATTATTTAAAAATGGCAAAAAAGTGGATTTTCGTCATAATAATTATTCAAAAATGCATTTCGTAAAATGTTTCCCTCTATAAAACCACATGACCCAGGGTCTTCATAATTAGCAGACATTATAGATCAGATCCTGCAATTTGCTTTGTGTAGTCATTTTCATCTGACCCTTCCTTCCTGGGTCAATTGAAGGCCAAAGTTCAGCCAATTCAAAATTCACATTTGTTGTGTTTTTGTGTACTTATGAAGCAATTTTAGCTATTAAAGTACGCTTGATTTTCATAAAACTAGGTACAGGCATGGGCCTCATCACAAACTTCCACCACCATGTACAACTTCACCATGACGTCAATGATTACGTAATTATAATTATTTAAAAATGGCAAAAAAGTGGATTTTCTTCATAAAAATTAGCAAAAAATGCATTTCGTAAAATGTTTCCCTCTATAAAACCACATGACCCAGGGTCTTCATATTGAGCAGACATTATATATCAGATCCTGCGCTACAATTTGTTTTGTGTAGTCGTTTTCATCTGACCCTTCCTTCCTGGGTCAATTGAAGGCCAAAGTTCAGCCAAGTCACAATTTGCGTAAAACAATGCATAAGCCAGGCCATGCACTCGCGTTTTGCTACCGTGAAAGTGATATAGCGCCCTCATAGTGATACATGTATAGCTAAAGAGAGAATGCGCAATACGTGTAAACATATAGTACATGTACTTGTCTGATTACGAAATTGTCCTCCTTGGCCAAACTCTTTTTAATCTTAACAAATTATGTGCTCTGATTTCTGCCTTTGATGACTAATATATGTATATTAGTATTTCGAGTAAACATCGCATTTTCCATCCCAAATGTGAAAAAAACAAACTAAAAATGAACAGTTTAGAATTCGCAAAGGGAAATCAAAATTGCCTCTAAACTGAGTTTTCAGGATAAACTTTTTAAATATTTAATTTATAACGCCATGTGACATTATTACAAATAGTACTAATTTTACAGTAACTTAATTGATGTTTTAAAAAGTGCAAAAACTGAAAATTGCCATATTTTCAAATCTAAACAAATCTTTTCTCAATCGATGAAGGCTTCTGTACTATTTACATAATATACATGTTATTTTGTTTTATATGAAATTTGGCTGAAGACTCTTAGTATAAATCCTGAACCTACATGTTATGATACTCCTCAAGGAGCTAATTAAGTAATCAAAAGTTTTTACCTGCACCATGACTTGGTATCTCACAGTTCATCAAACACCTTGAAGTGGTAGATCTGTATAGCAGTACTTCCCCCACTCAGGCAAACTGACACAACTCAAAAACTGTTCGTCATCAGTTATAAGATTAAATGAACATACAATTTAATGTTTTCCATATTCAAACATTCGTAACAAATCAGCCGATTCACCTATGATCGTGATTCCTGCGTCATATACGGCCATTAACAAAGGTATTTAACTGATGATCTCATAATGACGTCATCACGTGTCAGATTAAAGGTGATACAAATATTATAAATATAAAATATTAACAAATGCGAGCTACAACCTTGATTCCTTCCCATATACGATCACTAGCAAAGGTCGTTAACTTTTGGCTTTTCCGTTTATTTCTTCTTCTGATTGTTTTCCCCATTGACATAACGCATGGGCGTTGTCGGCACTTTTTGAGGTTGTTCCCAAACTTGAGGTTGTTCTTAAACAAACCTGGTAACATCAAAGACATAGTAGAAGAAGTGTGCACCCAACAATGGCGTCATAATGACGTCATCAGGTGTAAGTTTAAAGGTGATGAAATTTAATGTTTCCATATGCAAAATTTCATAAAAAATCAACCGTTTGACCTACGATCTTGATTCTTTCGGCATATACGATAATTAATAAAGGTCTTTCAGATGCCCACATGCCTTCACATTTGACCTCATTCCCTATTGGTCAAACAGACTTTGCCTCGCCATTTGAAACTGGTAAGAGGTATTTGGTTGGGGTCAAAGGTGTTTGAGTTCGACTAGGGTGGGGTATCCAAAAAATATCGCCATAACCTGTGAACTTGCTCACTTCCGGTAGAAACCGGAAGTGCATTTAAATGAACCTATTTTGTGAAAGTGGGGAAAGCTGCCGAGATGCGGTTGGTAGTGTTAGTGTCTAAGGTAAATAGGGTTTCCAAAAATGTAAGTTTCTACGTCATTCCATAAAAGGGCGCCCTCTAGCGGCGAAATTAAAAAGTCTTAAAATGACTCTTTAAAAGCAGTGTTTGCGCAAATTAGCCAAGTAGTGGTGATTATAGAGTGCGTCGACCACCAAACATGTCTGTGTTGTTAAAACATTGATTACGTCATCAATCCTTTAAAGGTAACACATTAAAAGTAAACATTTATTTAATTAAATACTTTATATGCTAACATCTAATTTTGCAAGCTAAGCATGCTTAAAAAAAGTTTTAAAAAATTAGAAAAAGCCCTACGATCTGTTCATAGAACAGACGTAGCTCTAGTTTTTTTTTTCTTCTTTTTTCACTCAAACGTTTCCAGAGCTTTTCTTCAAAAAGGTTCAAGCTATCAACTTGAAACTTTGTAGGAACATCAACCCCAATGTGAAGGTGTGCATACAAGTGTGACGTCATTGTGACGTCATTGGGTATCAAATTACAACCCAAAAATGACTAAAATATGCATGTTTTAAAATGCTTCCGTCTGGAAAACCACGTGACCCATGATTTTCGTATTTGGCAGGCTTATAGATAAGATCATGGCCTACGATTTTCTTCGTGTGGGCATTTTCATCTGACCCTTCCTTCTGGGGTCAATCTGAGGTCAAAGTTCAACGAAAACGAAAATCGCAATTTTTGCACTTATTGAGCAACAATGCCCATCAAACCAAGCTGAATCTTTAAGTAACTAAGTACAGGCATAGGTCCTATGGCAGACTTTCACCAGCGTGTATAATATTATGATGGCATCAAGCGTGACGTCATCGTGACGTCATCAAGTATCAAATTACACCCCAAAAAAAACAAAATATGCATATTTTAAAATGCTTCCGTCTTGAAAACCACGTGACCCAGGATCTTCGTATTTGGCAGGTTTACAGATGACATTCTGTGCTACAATTTTCTTTGTGTGGGCATTTTCATCTGACCCTTCCTTCTGGGGTCAATTGGAGGTCAAAGTTCAACGAAACTGAGAATCTCAGTTTTTACACTTACCAGCAACAATGCCCATCAAACCAAGCTGAATCGTTAGTAAATTAGATACAGACATAGGCCCTACGGCAGACTTTCACCAGAATGTATAGTATCACGATGGCATCAAGTGTGACGTAATCATGACGTCATCAGGTGTCAAATTACAAAAATTGAAAGGTTATTATTTCCAAAATTCATATCTCAAGAACCGTAATAGATACTTGAACAATTCTTTCACAACATGATAAGTCTAAATGAACTGAACAAATCATACGATGTCATGACCCCTGTGTGACGCCTACTTCCGGTCCAAACCGGAAGTTGTTCGAAAATGTGCATTTTGTAAGCGTTTTGAATGCAAATAGATTCAAAGTGGTAGTGAATTTGACCATATTTCTACGGAACGAAATGTTTCCACACATGTAGACTTTTTGACTATACCATTTGTGACGTCATCACATGGACGGTGGTTACGTAATGTGGTGTCAAAATACGCAAATTTGGAGCTGAATTGTTTTAAAATGCTGTATCTTGAGAACTACAGCAGATATGTGCATGATTCTTTCGCTACATTTAAGAACTTGATGTTTATCAAATTGTTGAACAATTTGTGCACAACATTGTGACGTCATGATATCGTCACAGGTGTCAAATTACAAAAATTCAAAGGTTATTATTTTTAAAATTCATATCTCAAGAACCGTAATAGATACTTGAACAATTCTTTCACAACATGATAAGTCTAAATGAACTGAACAAATCATACGATGTCATGACCCCTGTGTGACGCCTACTTCCGGTCCAAACCGGAAGAGGTTCGAAAATGTACACTTGTTTAGCACGTTGAATGCAAATAGAGCCAAAGTGGTAGGGAATTTGACCATAGTTCTACGGAGCGAAATGTTTTCACACATGTGGACCTTTTGACTATACCATTGGTGACGTCATTACATGGACGGTGGTTACGTAATGTACGTCAAATTACGCAAATTTGGAGCTGAGATGTTTTAAAATGCTGTATCTTGAAAACTACAACAGATATTGGTATGATTCCTTCGCCACATTTAAGAACTTGATGTTCAACATATTGTTCAACAATTTGTGCACAAAATTGTGACGTCATGATGTCGTCACAGGTGTCACATTACAAGATTTCAAAGGTTATTATTTCAACAATTCATATCTCAAAACGGTGCAAGCTATCAACCCCCCAGCTATGGCGGATATGCAGGGAGGAGATATTAGTTACCGGATTAGTGTATACAGCAGCCGATTTCACGAAACTGTACGCAATTGCGCAAGTCCACTTACGCCATAAGCTATTGCGCAAGTAATGGCGAAAGTGGACTTGCGCAATTGCGTAAAGTTTCGTGAAATCGGCTGCTGAACTTCCATTTTGGCCATTCCACAGGTGATAACAACGTCTGAAATTCATCACAAAATGTTCATTTAGCCCGATCACCTGGCGTTTGTAACAACAAACGTCACACCTCTAGTTTTTTGGCTTTTTCGCTTTGAGCGAAAAAGCCTTTGTTTTCGTTCTGATTTTTTTTTTTTCCGTTTTCTTCTGATTTTTTCCCCATAGACAAAGCGCATAGGCGTTGTCGGCGCTTTTTAAGGTTGTTCCCAAACATTGATCTTAACCAAACTTGGTCACATCAAAGACATAGTATAAGAGGTGTGCACCCAAGAATGGCTTCATTGTGACGTCATCCGTTACGTCATTATAACACTTTAAAAATGCCTAAAAAGCCGAAAATGACCAAAATATGCACATTTTAAAATGATTCCCTTGCCAAAACCGCGTGACGCAGGGTCTTTATATTTGGCAGACATATATATCAGATCCTATCCTACATTGTTCTTGGTGTAGGCATTTCCATCTGACCCTTCCTTCCTGGGTCAATCGAAGGTCAAAGTTCAGCCAATTCAAAAATCACATTGTTTGTATTTTGTTGTACTTATGAAGCAATAAACCCTATTAAACTACGCTTGATCTTTATAAAACTAGGTACAGGCATGGGCCCCATCACAAACGTCCACCACAGTATAGAACATCACCATGACGTCAATGATTACGTAATTATAATAATTTAAAAATGGCAAAAAAGTGGATTTTCGTCATAAAAATGACAAAAAAATGCATTTCGTAAAATGTTTCCCTCTATAAAACCACATGGCCCAGCGTCTTCATATTTAGCAGACATTATAGATGAGATCACGGACTACAATTTGCTTTGTGTAGGCATTTTTATCTGACCCTTCCTTCCTGGGTCAATCGAAGGTCAAAGTTCAGCCAATTCAAAAATAACATTTGTTGTATGTTTTTGTACTTATGAAGCAATATTAGCTATTAAACAACGCTTAATCTTTATAAAACTAGGTACAGGCATGGGCCCCATCACAAACTTCCACCACCATGTAGAACATCACCATGACATTGGTGAATACGTAATTATGATAATTTAAAGTGGCAAAAAAGTGGATTTTCTTCATGAAAATGACCCCAAATGCATTTCTTAAAATGTTTCCCTCTATAAAACCACATGGCCCAGGGTCTTCATATTTAGCAGACATTATAGATTAGATCATGGACTACAATGTTTTTTTTGTAGGCATTTTCATCTGACCCTTCCGTCCTGGGTCAATTGAAGGCCAAAGTTCAGCCAAGTCGCAATTTGCGTAAAACCATGCATAAGCCACCCCGCCCCAGGCCATGCACTCGCGTTTTGCTACCGTGAAAGTGATATAGCGCCCTCATAGTTATACATGTATAGCTAAATAGAGAATGCGCAGTACGTGTAAATATATGGGTCTTTCTATAAATTAGGGGTCCAAAAGTGTGACATTTAGTGTCCCCCGTTACACCTGATATGTGTTATTTTTCGTACAAAAATCATTAAAATGGCCTGTAAACCATTTTGTATAAATTGTACTTTATGTACTCGCTCTTCGAGATGGAAAGTATTTAAAGAATGTGTCCTGAATTTACAAAAACAAGATGTAAAATGTAACGGGGGACACCAAAATTGGACCCCTAATTTATAGAAAGACCCATATAGTACATGTACTTGTTGTAAGTTGCGCGAACATGCAGTGCACGTCCCATTTAAAAACAAAAGCTCAATATAGGCCTGAAATAATTAAGTCATTGTCTAGATTTTATTGAACCATCTTTTAAAAATCTAATTACGAAATTGTCCTCCTTGGCGAAACTCTTTTCAATCTGAACTAATTATGTGCTCTGATTTCTGCCTTTGATGACTAATATATGTATATCAGTATTTCGAGTAAACATCGCGTTTCCATCCCAAATGTGAACAAAACAAACTAAAAATGAACAGCTTGGAATTCGCAAAGGGAAATCAAACTTGCCTCTAAACTGAGTTTTCAGGATAAACTTTTTAAATATTCAATTTATAACGCCATGTGACATTATTACAAATAGTACTAATTTTACAGTAACTTAATTGATGTTTTTAAAAGTGCAAAAACTGAAAATTGCCATATTCTCAAATCTAATCAAATCTTTTCTCAATCGATGAAGGTAACTGTACTGTTTACATAATGTACATGTTATTTTGTTTTATATGAAATTTCGCCCAAGACTCTCTTAGTATAAATCCTGAACATACATGTTATGATACTCCTCAAAGAGCTAATTAAGTAATCAAAAGTTTTTACCTGCGCCATGACTTGGTATCTCACAGTTCATCAAACACTTGGAAGTGGCAGATCTGTATAGCAGTACACTCAGGCAAACTGACACAACTCAAAAACTGTTCATCATCAGGTATAAGATTAAATG
This sequence comes from Henricia sp. BOLD:AAB3569, assembly GCA_037783545.1. Classification (NCBI taxonomy): domain Eukaryota; kingdom Metazoa; phylum Echinodermata; class Asteroidea; order Spinulosida; family Echinasteridae; genus Henricia; species Henricia sp. BOLD:AAB3569. The sequence goes on along the minus strand of JBBELK010000267.1, from coordinate 927,385 downwards.
AGCATACAATTTAATGTTTTCCATATTCAAAATTCGTAACAAATCAGCCGATTCACCTATGATCGTGATTCCTGCGCCATATACGGTAATTAACAAAGGTATTTAACTGATGATCTCATAATGACGTCATCACGTGTCAGATTAAAGGTGATACAAATATTATAAATATGAAATATTAACAAATGCGAGCTACAACCTTGATTCCTTCCCATGTGGGTCTGTCCACGGTAATAGGGTACATTTCTGTAACATTCAAGATCTTAGGTACCAGTTCACTTCAAATGTCTTAATTTTATCTTTAAATTATCAAGCTAAACTGATCAAATAACTTTTTCACCAAGGAGTAAAAAAAATAGTCCTACAACATACATTTGTGAAAACCTCGTGCACAAATTTTCCTATTACGCATGTAACAAAGACGGACAAAAATGTCACAAAATTGTCTGTCCATGTTACATGCGTAATAGGAAAATTTGTGCACTTGCTTTTCAAAAATGTATGTTGTGGCAGGAATTTCTTTCTTTTTTGGGCAAAAGTTATCTCCTGAGAACAAAACAAGGAAATTTCTTTAATTCTGAGATAAACTAAAGACATCTGAAAGGAATTATTGACTTATTTTTCAAATGTACCCCATTACTGTGGACAGACCCATATACGATCACAAGCAAAGGTCGTTAACTTTTGGCTTTTCCGTTTATTTCTTCTTCTGATGTTTCCCCATTGACATAACGCATGGGCGGGGGTGGCACTTTTTGAGGTTGTTCCCAAACTTGAGGTTGTTCTTAAACAAACTTGGTAACATCAAAGACATATTAGAAGAGGTGTGCACCCAACAATGGCGCCATCATGACGTCATCAGGTGTAAGTTTAAAGGGGCATGAAATTTAATGTTTCCATATGCAAAAATTCATAAAAAATCAACCGTTTGACCTACGATCTTGATTCTTTCGGCATATACGATCATTAATAAAGGTCTTTCAGATGCCCACATGCCTTCACATTTGACCTCATTCCATATTGGTCAAACAGACTTTGCCTTGCCATTTGAAACTGGTAAGAGGTATTTGGATGGGGTCAAAGGTGTTTGAGTTCGACTAGGGTGGGGTATCCAAATAATATCGCCGTGACCTTGCTCACTTCCGGTACAAACCGGAAGTGCATTTAAATGAACCTATTTTGTAAAAGTGGGAAAAGCTGCCAAGATGCGGTTGGTAGTGTTAGTGTCTGAGGTAAATAGGGTTTCCAAAAATGTCAGTTTCTACGTCATTCCATAAAAGTGTGCCCTCTAGCGGCAAAATTAAAAAGTCTTAAAATGACCCTTTGATAGCAGTGTTTGCGCAAATTAGCCCAATAGTGGTGAATATAGAGTGCGTCGACCACCAAACATGTCTGTATTGTTAAAACATTGATTACGTCATCAATCCTTTAAAGGTAACACATTAAAGGTAAACATTTTTTAAATTAAATACTTTATATACTTTTTGCAAGCCAAGCATGCTCATTTTTGAAGTTAAAAAAATTTGAAAAAGCCCTACGCTCTGTTCATAGAACAGACGTAGCTCTAGTTTTTTTTTCTTTTTCTTTTTCCACTCAAACGTTTCCAGAGCTTTTCTTCAAAACGGTTCAAGCTATCAACTTGAAACTTTGTAGGAACATCAACCCCAATGTGAAGGTGTGCATACAAGTGTGACGTCATTGTGACGTCATTGGGTATTAAATTACAACCCAAAAATGACTAAAATATGCATGTTTTAAAATGCTTCCGTCTGGAAAACCACGTGACCCATGATTTTCGTATTTGGCAGGCTTATAGATAAGATCATGGCCTACGATTTTCTTCGTGTGGGCATTTTCATCTGACCCTTCCTTCTGGGGTCAATCTGAGGTCAAAGTTCAACGAAAACGAAAATCGCAATTTTTGCACTTATTGAGCAACAATGCCCATCAAACCAAGCTGAATCTTTAAGTAACTAAGTACAGGCATAGGTCCTATGGCAGACTTTCACCAGCGTGTATAATATTATGATGGCATCAAGCGTGACGTCATCGTGACGTCATCAAGTATCAAATTACACCCCAAAAAAAAACAAAATATGCATATTTTAAAATGCTTCCGTCTTGAAAACCACGTGACCCAGGATCTTCGTATTTGGCAGGTTTACAGATGACATTCTGTGCTACAATGTTCTTTGTGTGGGCATTTTCATCTGACCCTTCCTTCTGGGGTCAATTGGAGGTCAAAGTTCAACGAAACTGAGAATCTCAGTTTTTACACTTACCAGCAACAATGCCCATCAAACCAAGCTGAATCGTTAGTAAATTAGATACAGACATAGGCCCTACGGCAGACTTTCACCAGAATGTATAGTATCACGATGGCATCAAGTGTGACGTAATCATGACGTCATCAGGTGTCAAATTACAAAAATTGAAAGGTTATTATTTCCAAAATTCATATCTCAAGAACCGTAATAGATACTTGAACAATTCTTTCACAACATGATAAGTCTAAATGAACTGAACAAATCATACGATGTCATGACCCCTGTGTGACGCCTACTTCCGGTCCAAACCGGAAGTTGTTCGAAAATGTGCATTTTGTAAGCGTTTTGAATGCAAATAGATTCAAAGTGGTAGTGAATTTGACCATATTTCTACGGAACGAAATGTTTCCACACATGTAGACTTTTTGACTATACCATTTGTGACGTCATCACATGGACGGTGGTTACGTAATGTGGTGTCAAAATACGCAAATTTGGAGCTGAATTGTTTTAAAATGCTGTATCTTGGGAACTACAGCAGATATGTGCATGATTCTTTCGCTACATTTAAGAACTTGATGTTTATCAAATTGTTGAACAATTTGTGCACAACATTGTGACGTCATGATATCGTCACAGGTGTCAAATTACAAAAATTCAAAGGTTATTATTTTTAAAATTCATATCTCAAGAACCGTAATAGATACTTGAACAATTCTTTCACAACATGATAAGTCTAAATGAACTGAACAAATCATACGATGTCATGACCTCTGTGTGACGCCTACTTCCGGTCCAAACCGGAAGAGGTTCGAAAATGTACACTTGTTTAGCACGTTGAATGCAAATAGAGCCAAAGTGGTAGGGAATTTGACCATAGTTCTACGGAGCGAAATGTTTTCACACATGTGGACCTTTTGACTATACCATTGGTGACGTCATTACATGGACGGTGGTTACGTAATGTACGTCAAATTACGCAAATTTGGAGCTGAGATGTTTTAAAATGCTGTATCTTGAAAACTACAACAGATATTGGTATGATTCCTTCGCCACATTTAAGAACTTGATGTTCAACATATTGTTCAACAATTTGTGCACAAAATTGTGACGTCATGATGTCGTCACAGGTGTCACATTACAAGATTTCAAAGGTTATTATTTCAACAATTCATATCTCAAAACGGTGCAAGCTATCAACCCCCCAGCTATGGCGGATATGCAGGGAGGAGATATTAGTTACCGGATTAGTGTATACAGCAGCCGATTTCACGAAACTGTACGCAATTGCGCAAGTCCACTTACGCCATAAGCTATTGCGCAAGTAATGGCGTAAGTGGACTTGCGCAATTGCGTAAAGTTTCGTGAAATCGGCTGCTGAACTTCCATTTTGGCCATTCCACAGGTGATAACAACGTCTGAAATTCATCACAAAATGTTCATTTAGCCCGATCACCTGGCGTTTGTAACAACAAACGTCACACCTCTAGTTTTTTTCTTTTTTTGGCTTTCCGCACTTCTGCGGAAAGCCTTTGAAACTGTTCTGATTTTTTTTTTTTTTTTTTTTTTTTAGCTTTTTTTATTCTTCTCCCAAAACCCCATAGACAAAGCGCATGGTCTTTCGGCCTGGCAAAATGGTCACTTGCAAAGCTCAGATCATCATCAAACTTGGTCACAACAATCACCTCATAATGAAGTACTGCACAAATGTGTTTACATTTTGATGACGTCATCAGGTGTCAGATTACAAGCGTTTGAAAAATTCAACCGTTTGAGATACAAACTTTATTCTTTCGGCAATGGTCATGACTATCCAAGGTCTAAATTTCATACACAGACATTGACCTTGAATCTTGCTTCCTATTGGTCGAAAACGAGGCTGCCCTGTCATTTAAAACTGGTAGCAGATACAGAGATCGGGTCAAAAGTGTTAGTCTCAAGACCTCTTGGGCATTCCAAAAATACCAAAAGTTAAGTCGTGACACAAAGGAGCGCCCTCTAGCGGCAAGTTGAAAAATGGCCAAAACCTATTTTGAAGAGATGTCTGTGGCGAAGTTTTTGCAAATTGGCCAAAAATTGGTGCATATGTTCACTGAGGGTCAGTGAACATGCCTATACCTTCAAAAGTTTGATGACGTCACCAGGTGTCAAATTACACTCAGTTGAACATGCGTTCTTCTAACGGTTATATATAGAGAACGAAAAGGCCGATGGAGGTTAAATTTTGTGTTTTAGGTTTGTTGTGACTTAGTCTAATGCATATTAGCAGCAAAATTTGGTGGCGTAACGATGACGTCATCAAATAAGCCCGTTTGTGCAGCATACATTTGCCAAGGTCGTTCACTTCCTCTAATGGGCGTATGACCTTGAAACCTAGCAGGGACGTAGACTTGGTCATTAACATATAACATACCAAGTTACATTAGTGTGACGTCCTTTGTTGATTTGTTATGAATTTTTGAATCTGGCAACCTATACCACAGCAAACACACAGTGCAGTATATACGGGTGTACATAAGCATGAACAATATGCATACATCTGCACTACCCAATTTCCCATAGACAAAGCACATAGTCTATCTCGCTGCTAGTAGGGTCGCTTGCAAAGCTTGGATCATCATCGAACTTGGTCACAATAAGGAACCCATACTAAAGTACTATACCAAAGAGGTTACATCTTGATGACGTCACCAGGGGTCAGATTACATGTGTCTGAAATTTAATGCCTTAAAAATTCAAAAATCTGTAAAAATTCAACCGTTTGAGATACAAACATTTTTGTTTCGGCAATGGTCATGACTATCCAATGTCTAAATTTCATGCAGAGACAATGACCTTGAATCTTGCTTCCTATTGGTCGAAAACGAGGCTGCGTTGTCATTTAAAATTGGTAGCAGATACCGAAATTGGGTCAACGTTGTTAGTCTCGGGACCCCTTGGGCATTACAAAAATACCAAAAGTTAAGTCGTCACACGAAACAGCGCCCTCTAGCGGCAAGTTGAAAAATGGCCAAAACGCATTTTGAAGAGATGTCTGTGGCGAAGTTTTTGCAAATTGGCCCAAAATTGGTGCATATGTTCACTGAGGGTCAGTGAATATGCCCATACCTTCAAAAGTTTGATGACGTCACCAGGTGTCAAATTACACTCGCTTGAACGTGCATCCTTTTAACAGCTATATCTAGAGAACGAAACGGCCGATGAAGGTAAAATATTTTGTTTCAGGTTTGTTGTGACTTGGTCTAACGCATATTAGCAGCAAAATTTGGTGGCGTAACGATGACGTCATGAAATAAGCCCGTTTGTACAGCATACATTAGCCAAGGTCGTTCACTTCCTCTAATGGTCGTATGACCTTGAAACCGAGCAGGGACGTAGACTTGGTCATTAACATATAACATACCAAGTTACATTAGTGTGACGTCATTTGTTGATTTGTTATGAATTTTTGAATCTGGCAACCTATACTACAGCATACACACAGTGCAGTATATACATGTATACCAGTGTACATAAGCATGTACAATATGCATACATCTGCACTATCCCATAGACAAAGCACACAGTCTGTCTCGGTGCTAGAAGAGTCGCTTGCAAAGCTTGGATCATCATCAAACTTAGTCACAATAAGGAACCCATAGTAAAGTACTATACCAAAGAGGTTAGATCTTGATGACGTCACAAGGTGTCAGATTACATGTGTCTGAAATTTAATGCCTTACAAATTGAAAAATCTGTAACAATTCAACCGTTTGAGATACAATCTTTATTCTTTCGGCACTGGTCATGACTATCCAAGGTCTAAATTTCATGCAGAGACATTGACCTTGAATCTTGTTTCCTATTGGTCGAAAACGAGGCTGCCTTGTCATTTAAAACTGGTAAGCGATGCCGAGATCGTGTCAACGGTGTTAGTCTCAGGACCCCTTGGGCATTAAAAAAATACAAAAAGTTAAGTCGTCACACGAAACAGCGCCCTCTAGTGACGAGTTGAAAAAAGACCAAAACGTATTTTGAATTGGTCAAATGTATATTATCAGCTAAATATTGTGACGTCACGATGACGTAATCAAATAAGAGTTCCTCAAGTATACATTAACCAAGGTCGTTTACTTTCTCCATTGGTCGTATGACCTTGAAAACTATCAGGTGCCTGGACCTGGTCATTAACATGTAACATACCAAGTTACATTAGTATGACATGCATGATTTGTTGATTTATTATGAATTTTTGAATCTTGTCACTGTGCATACTGTACATGTATATGTACGGTATGTATTTATATTGTACAAAGTGTACATGTAGTATTATACAGCATGCAGTTTTACATGCATACAAACATACAAAAAAAGAAAAGCGGAAAGCCATATGCTCTGTTATCAACAGACATACCTCTAGTTTTTTTAGCTTTTTTTATTCTTCTCCCAAAACCCCATAGACAAAGCGCATGGTCTTTCGGCCTGGCAAAATGGTCACTTGCAAAGCTCGGATCATCATCAAACTTGGTCACAACAATCACCTCATAGTGAAGTACTGCACAAATGTGTTTACATTTTGATGACGTCATCAGGTGTCAGATTACAAGCGTTTGAAATATATGGCCTTCAAATTGAAACTTCTGTAAAAATTCAACCGTTTGAGATACAAACTTTATTCTTTCGGCAATGGTCATGACTATCCAAGGTCTAAATTTCATACACAGACATTGACCTTGAATCTTGCTTCCTATTGGTCGAAAACGAGGCTGCTCTGTCATTTAAAACTGGTAGCAGATACAGAGATCGGGTCAAAAGTGTTAGTCTCAAGACCTCTTGGGCATTCCAAAAATACCAAAAGTTAAGTCGTGACACGAAAGAGCGCCCTCTAGCGGCAAGTTGAAAAATGGCCAAAACCTATTTTGAAGAGATGTCTGTGGCGAAGTTTTAGCAAATTGGCCCAAAATTGGTGCATATGTTCACTGAGCGTCAGTGAACATGCCCATACCTTCAAAAGTTTGATGACGTCACCAGGTGTCAAATTACACTCAGTTGAACATGCGTTCTTCTAACGGTTATATATAGAGAACGAAAAGGCCGATGGAGGTCAAATTTTGTGTTTTAGGTTTGTTGTGACTTGGTCTAATGCATATTAGCAGCAAAATTTGGTGGCGTAACGATGACGTCATCAAATAAGCCCGTTTGTGCAGCATACATTTGCCAAGGTCGTTCACTTCCTCTAATGGGCGTATGACCTTGAAACCTAGCAGGGACGTAGACGTGGTCATTAACATATAACATACCAAGTTACATTAGTGTGACGTCCTTTGTTGATTTGTTATGAATTTTTGAATCTGGCAACCTATACTACAGCATACACACAGTGCAGTATATACACGCATACGAGTGTACATAATCATGTACAATATGCATACATCTGCACTATCCCATAGACAAAGCACACAGTCTGTCTCGGTGCTAGAAGAGTCGCTTGCAAAGCTTGGATCATCATCAAACTTAGTCACAATAAGGAACCCATAGCAAAGTACTATACCAAAGAGGTTAGATCTTGATGACGTCACCAGGTGTCAGATTACATGTGTCTGAAATTTAATGCCTTGCAAATTGAAAAATCTGTAAAAATTTAACCGTTTGAGATACAATCTTTATTCTTTCGGCGCTGGTCATGACTATCCAAGGTCTAAATTTCATGCACAGACATTGACCTTGAATCTTGTTTCCTATTGGTCGAAAACGAGGCTGCCTTGTCATTTAAAACTGGTAAGCGATGCCGAGATCTTGTCAACGGTGTTAGTCTCAGGACCCCTTGGGCATTCAAAAAATACAAAAAGTTAAGTCGTCACACGAAACAGCCCCCTCTAGTGACGAGTTGAAAAAAGACCAAAACGTATTTTGAATTGGTCAAATGTATATTATCAGCTAAATATTGTCACGTCACGATGACGTAATCAAATAAGAGTTCCTCAAGTATACATTAACCAAGGTCGTTTACTTTCTCCATTGGTCGTATGACCTTGAAAACTATCAGGTGCCTGGACCTGGTCATTAACATGTAACATACCAAGTTACATTAGTATGACATGCATGATTTGTTGATTTATTATGAATTTTTGAATCTTGTCACTGTGCATATTGTACATGTATATGTACAGTATGTATTTATATGGTACAAAGTGTACATGTAGTATTATACAGCATGCAGTTTTACATGCATACAAACATACAAAAAAAGAAAAGCGGAAAGCCATATGCTCTGTTATCAACAGACATACCTCTAGTTTTCTTTTTCTTTTTCCACTCAAACGTTTCCAGAGCTTTTCTTCAAAACGGTTCAAGCTATCAACTTGAAACTTTGTAGGAACATCAACCCCAATGTGAAGGTGTGCATACAAGTGTGACGTCATTGGGTATCAAATTACAACCCAAAAATGACTAAAATATGCATGTTTTAAAATGCTTCCGTCTGGAAAACCACGTGACCCATGATTTTCGTATTTGGCAGGCTTATAGATAAGATCATGGCCTACGATTTTCTTCGTGTGGGCATTTTCATCTGACCCTTCCTTCTGGGGTCAATCTGAGGTCAAAGTTCAACGAAAACGAAAATCGCAATTTTTGCACTTATTGAGCAACAATGCCCATCAAACCAAGCTGAATCTTTAAGTAACTAAGTACAGGCATAGGTCCTATGGCAGACTTTCACCAGCGTGTATAATATTATGATGGCATCAAGCGTGACGTCATCGTGACGTCATCAAGTATCAAATTACACCCCCAAAAAAAACAAAATATGCATATTTTAAAATGCTTCCGTCTTGAAAACCACGTGACCCAGGATCTTCGTATTTGGCAGGTTTACAGATGACATTCTGTGCTACAATTTTCTTTGTGTGGGCATTTTCATCTGACCCTTCCTTCTGGGGTCAATTGGAGGTCAAAGTTCAACGAAACTGAGAATCTCAGTTTTTACACTTACCAGCAACAATGCCCATCAAACCAAGCTGAATCGTTAGTAAATTAGATACAGACATAGGCCCTACGGCAGACTTTCACCAGAATGTATAGTATCACGATGGCATCAAGTGTGACGTAATCATGACGTCATCAGGTGTCAAATTACAAAAATTGAAAGGTTATTATTTCCAAAATTCATATCTCAAGAACCGTAATAGATACTTGAACAATTCTTTCACAACATGATAAGTCTAAATGAACTGAACAAATCATACGATGTCATGACCCCTGTGTGACGCCTACTTCCGGTCCAAACCGGAAGTTGTTCGAAAATGTGCATTTTGTAAGCGTTTTGAATGCAAATAGATTCAAAGTGGTAGTGAATTTGACCATATTTCTACGGAACGAAATGTTTCCACACATGTAGACTTTTTGACTATACCATTTGTGACGTCATCACATGGACGGTGGTTACGTAATGTGGTGTCAAAATACGCAAATTTGGAGCTGAATTGTTTTAAAATGCTGTATCTTGAGAACTACAGCAGATATGTGCATGATTCTTTCGCTACATTTAAGAACTTGATGTTTATCAAATTGTTGAACAATTTGTGCACAACATTGTGACGTCATGATATCGTCACAGGTGTCAAATTACAAAAATTCAAAGGTTATTATTTTTAAAATTCATATCTCAAGAACCGTAATAGATACTTGAACAATTCTTTCACAACATGATAAGTCTAAATGAACTGAACAAATCATACGATGTCATGACCCCTGTGTGACGCCTACTGTCCAACTTGTGCCTAGATCCAATAAGCATTACATTTGTTTTTATCAAAGTTCAACACAAGCCCATGCGCAATTAACCAACCACTTATTTCTTCAAGTGCAATGCTCATTCCGGTCATCGCAGATCTAAGCGTATCGCCATAAGCCTTTTTGAAGTATGGCTGCCTTATAGAGGGCGCCCTTTGATTTGGGTAAAATAAACCAACATGGCCGACGCATGTACGTACGTTTGTGCGGGTGGGTGTACGTTTACATTTTTACTGACGGCTAAAGCCGCCTTTTTAAATGACATTTTAGTGCTTAATTACGGTTATGGACGGGTTAAAGATACTCATTTATCTACAGCACAGGATATGTGTTAATCTGGCTGATTTAACCCAGCATTAAGGCATAGGCTGCGCCTAGCCCGTGGCCTACCCAACGCGCGCACGGTCATATATCAAAATGATGGACACATGCAAAGGAAACCGACCCAAGTTGGGCTAGGCCTAGTGAAACTTAATAATTTCTGCAAGCCTTGGTCTACTCTATAACGTGCTATGTTTTTGACTAAAGCCTTAGCTTAGTAGGGCCTATTTTAACTAGCTAAACGCTATGACTGTTTCCCAAAGGACCAATCAGTATGTTATGTTTTTATTTGTGTCTTTTGGCTCTTTTAATTATAGTCCAGATGAATAATGCAAATGACAGTTTGAGTTTACAAGCAGTAGATCCTGCATGACTGCATGACTGGCTGAAAACCAACATTGTGCCTTATCATCATTCCTGGAAGAAATTGCAGCTTTTTCCAAATGAACTTGTTATAATAGTTAAATCTTGTATTACCAATCTTGAAAAAGAAGAAGAAAGAGTTGGGACCCAAATTTGTCCTTGTTATAAGCATTACTTTGTATTAACAGTTCTCTTATAATCAGTGTTAGACTATTTGTATGTAGTTTTCTCGACACAGGCTCTCAATTAATCACCGTTTTTAAGAATTTACCAATCGATAGTACCATTAACTATGTATGTATAGATGCTCTAAAAATATTAAGCTTCCATGTTATGGTACAGTCAAAACTCTGATAAGGGAACTGCTCATTGAACATTCTGCTCATAATGAAGAAAATGTCTTATTCTCCATCGTGTTCATTCCTCATTATTCATAAAGCTTGACTATGCAAGTTGTGAAACACTAAAAAATACAGCTAGTACATGAAATTTTGTTTTGGCCATGGACAAATGAGTGTAAATAAAAAGGCCAAGTGAAACAAGATAACTTGAAGCCGCACGACACTGAGTTTATTCATTGGCAAATCTGAAAATACAGATGTCAAAACTGTCAAAGAACTTTACATGTGAACTTCCAGAAACCACGGGAAATAATTGATAACTTGACCATATTGTTTTAGACCTTGGAAAGAATTCCATACTCGGCCCGTCACATTTTCTAAAGTGCAAATGAAAAGAACAAATTTTGGAGGGGGAAAAAGTGAAGATTTTACGAGGAAAGACTAAGAAATCTTCCGAGTTGTCTTATACGTTTAGTGCAGGAGGGTTTATGTGACGTCCGACTCGTGAATTCTTACCAAAATATTAATGGTTAAATTATCAATTCTTACCCTATCGGACTTTAGAAACGTGCGTAAACGAATCAGCATTTTTTGAAGTACGACGTTTTTCACGTACATGCTAGGCAAAACAATAACGAAAACGATCAAAATCTGCCACAGACCAAAAGTTGTTCTTATACAATAGACAATTATCCTATTTCCAAAACCACGTACAATATTGATCGTCAAGTTATCTCTAAACAATCAAACGATGAAGTTTTGATAAGCATTTTAATACAATAACGTACACGCTACGGTAACCGTCTGCCATTTTTAGATGCGTTTACCCAAATGACAGTGCGCCCTCTAGCGACAGGTATTGTATCCACCATACCTCAAAAAGGCTTATGAAGCGTGGGCGGTGCAATGCCGTTACTTAAATAAAGCAAATAGTTCAAGGGTTTGGGGGTTTGGGCTGAGCTGGGATGGCTTAGGGCTGGGCTTTAGTGGCTTCGGGTTAGACCGAGATTGCTTCAAGCTGGGCCGGATGGCTTGAGGCTGGGCTTGGGTGGCTTCGGGCTGAACCGGGATGGCTTCGGGCTGAACAGGGATGGCCAAGATTGTTAGGTTTTTATCCTGATTAAACCTGAGTGGGATGACCAGACCTTTTGAATCCCACCTCTCAAAAACAGCCCTATAAGTGCAGGTTGTCAGGAAGGCAATTATTTCAAAGTGGCGCACCCTGCCTTAGCGGCTCATACTGTGGCTGGTGCAGCCAGTCTTGCCACATGTTATACACATTACTGAACAATAAAATTAGTTACATCTGACATCAGCAGTTATATTAAAGAAGTTAGTATCTCCACCCCTTCCATGCCTGCATTGTAAGTTTGTTGAGGTTGGGGTATTGTTGGTGCTATATTGACCAGCCTATTTTCCACGTTGTGGCAGAAAGCTTTTTTACCAATATAATCAAATTAACTTGTATTTATATGGTAAATAAAATACTTTGAGACAGAATAATATCATGTTATAGTAAAACTTTATTAATTTGTTTGATGGCGAGGATTACCAAATTTAGCACATCTTCCTTTAAAATTGACCTTTTGACCTCTGTTCATGACCTACTTACTAAATTAAAAGACATAACTCATGTACAACTGTGTAGAACTTACCAAGACCTACATTTTGAGAGGTAACTTGTATCTCTACGACAATTTGTTTTACGGAACAATGGAGATTTGAATTTACCCTAACCCTAAAATGGCCGTCAAAAGTCTTGGGCTTGAGGGTTCATGTAACATCCAAAATCAACTAGTGAGTCCTAGATAATCTCATGTTAACAAGTCTTAAAATGAAGTACAGATGCAAACCTACTAGAAAAATTTTGTTTCGTCATTTCTAGGGGGAGGGGCGGGGGGGTGGGGGGTGCACGGTGGGCCCCTCCGGCCAATGGACTATATACGGACATGCTGGATGGGGGGAGGGGGGGGTGAGTGTGGACGCTATTCCCTGCCAGCAGCGTGTAGGAGCGGCAGCACTACGGGGGGGGGGGGGGACGGGGGGTGGGGGTGCAAATGCGCCCCCGGTTATTTTTGTTGCACCCCCAGTTTGCCCCCTCCCCCCAGTTGTTTCCCCGATGGCGAAAATTGAGTTTAATCACAAACCATTGCACCCAATTTGTTACAATGTTGTTTTCGCTGTAAATAATAAACTCAATTTCATCCATCATAATTAGCTGGTGCACCATAAAAAAAGCCCAAAATTACATTATTAATTTTTGTTTCCCCCACCCCCTAAATTTGAGTTTTCCCCTCTTGCCCCACCCCCCCCCCCCCCCCCCCCCCCCCCCCCCCCCCAGATTAACAGGTCTGGTGCCGCCGCTGGCGTGTAGGTCTGTTTTGCATTTATTATACCTGCTAGTGACATAATTAGGTGATCGGGCCAACAGCCCGATCACCTATTACTCTCGTACGATTTCTTTATTAGGTGATCGGGCCAACAGCCCGATCACCTATTACTCTCGTACGATTTCTTTGTCTTTTTTTTTTTTTTCTTCTTTTTTCACTCAAACGTTTCCAGAGCTTTTCTTCAAAAAGGTTCAAGCTATCAACTTGAAACTTTGTAGGAACATCAACCCCAATGTGAAGGTGTGCATACAAGTGTGACGTCATTGTGACGTCATTGGGTATCAAATTACAACCCAAAAATGACTAAAATATGCATGTTTTAAAATGCTTCCGTCTGGAAAACCACGTGACCCATGATTTTCGTATTTGGCAGGCTTATAGATAAGATCATGGCCTACGATTTTCTTCGTGTGGGCATTTTCATCTGACCCTTCCTTCTGGGGTCAATCTGAGGTCAAAGTTCAACGAAAACGAAAATCGCAATTTTTGCACTTATTGAGCAACAATGCCCATCAAACCAAGCTGAATCTTTAAGTAACTAAGTACAGGCATAGGTCCTATGGCAGACTTTCACCAGCGTGTATAATATTATGATGGCATCAAGCGTGACGTCATCGTGACGTCATCAAGTATCAAATTACACCCCAAAAAAAACAAAATATGCATATTTTAAAATGCTTCCGTCTTGAAAACCACGTGACCCAGGATCTTCGTATTTGGCAGGTTTACAGATGACATTCTGTGCTACAATTTTCTTTGTGTGGGCATTTTCATCTGACCCTTCCTTCTGGGGTCAATTGGAGGTCAAAGTTCAACGAAACTGAGAATCTCAGTTTTTACACTTACCAGCAACAATGCCCATCAAACCAAGCTGAATCGTTAGTAAATTAGATACAGACATAGGCCCTACGGCAGACTTTCACCAGAATGTATAGTATCACGATGGCATCAAGTGTGACGTAATCATGACGTCATCAGGTGTCAAATTACAAAAATTGAAAGGTTATTATTTCCAAAATTCATATCTCAAGAACCGTAATAGATACTTGAACAATTCTTTCACAACATGATAAGTCTAAATGAACTGAACAAATCATACGATGTCATGACCCCTGTGTGACGCCTACTTCCGGTCCAAACCGGAAGTTGTTCGAAAATGTGCATTTTGTAAGCGTTTTGAATGCAAATAGATTCAAAGTGGTAGTGAATTTGACCATATTTCTACGGAACGAAATGTTTCCACACATGTAGACTTTTTGACTATACCATTTGTGACGTCATCACATGGACGGTGGTTACGTAATGTGGTGTCAAAATACGCAAATTTGGAGCTGAATTGTTTTAAAATGCTGTATCTTGAGAACTACAGCAGATATGTGCATGATTCTTTCGCTACATTTAAGAACTTGATGTTTATCAAATTGTTGAACAATTTGTGCACAACATTGTGACGTCATGATATCGTCACAGGTGTCAAATTACAAAAATTCAAAGGTTATTATTTTTAAAATTCATATCTCAAGAACCGTAATAGATACTTGAACAATTCTTTCACAACATGATAAGTCTAAATGAACTGAACAAATCATACGATGTCATGACCCCTGTGTGACGCCTACTTCCGGTCCAAACCGGAAGAGGTTCGAAAATGTACACTTGTTTAGCACGTTGAATGCAAATAGAGCCAAAGTGGTAGGGAATTTGACCATAGTTCTACGGAGCGAAATGTTTTCACACATGTGGACCTTTTGACTATACCATTGGTGACGTCATTACATGGACGGTGGTTACGTAATGTACGTCAAATTACGCAAATTTGGAGCCGAGATGTTTTAAAATGCTGTATCTTGAAAACTACAACAGATATTGGTATGATTCCTTCGCCACATTTAAGAACTTGATGTTCAACATATTGTTCAACAATTTGTGCACAAAATTGTGACGTCATGATGTCGTCACAGGTGTCACATTACAAGATTTCAAAGGTTATTATTTCAACAATTCATATCTCAAAACGGTGCAAGCTATCAACCCCCCAGCTATGGCGGATATGCAGGGAGGAGATATTAGTTACCGGATTAGTGTATACAGCAGCCGATTTCACGAAACTGTACGCAATTGCGCAAGTCCACTTACGCCATAAGCTATTGCGCAAGTAATGGCGAAAGTGGACTTGCGCAATTGCGTAAAGTTTCGTGAAATCGGCTGCTGAACTTCCATTTTGGCCATTCCACAGGTGATAACAACGTCTGAAATTCATCACAAAATGTTCATTTAGCCCGATCACCTGGCGTTTGTAACAACAAACGTCACACCTCTAGTTTTTTGGCTTTTTCGCTTTGAGCGAAAAAGCCTTTGTTTTCGTTCTGATTTTTTTTTTTTTTCCGTTTTCTTCTGATTTTTTCCCCATAGACAAAGCGCATAGGCGTTGTCGGCGCTTTTTAAGGTTGTTCCCAAACATTGATCTTAACCAAACTTGGTCACATCAAAGACATAGTATAAGAGGTGTGCACCCAAGAATGGCTTCATTGTGACGTCATCCGTTACGTCATTATAACACTTAAAAAATGCCTAAAAAGCCGAAAATGACCAAAATATGCACATTTTAAAATGATTCCCTTGCCAAAACCGCGTGACGCAGGGTCTTTATATTTGGCAGACATATATATCAGATCCTAGCCTACATTGTTCTTGGTGTAGGCATTTCCATCTGACCCTTCCTTCCTGGGTCAATCGAAGGTCAAAGTTCAGCCAATTCAAAAATCACATTGTTTGTATTTTGTTGTACTTATGAAGCAATAAACCCTATTAAACTACGCTTGATCTTTATAAAACTAGGTACAGGCATGGGCCCCATCACAAACGTCCACCACAGTATAGAACATCACCATGACGTCAATGATTACGTAATTATAATAATTTAAAAATGGCAAAAAAGTGGATTTTCGTCATAAAAATGACCAAAAAATGCATTTCGTAAAATGTTTCCCTCTATAAAACCACATGGCCCAGCGTCTTCATATTTAGCAGACATTATAGATGAGATCACGGACTACAATTTGCTTTGTGTAGGCATTTTTATCTGACCCTTCCTTCCTGGGTCAATCGAAGGTCAAAGTTCAGCCAATTCAAAAATAACATTTGTTGTATGTTTTTGTACTTATGAAGCAATATTAGCTATTAAACAACGCTTAATCTTTATAAAACTAGGTACAGGCATGGGCCCCATCACAAACTTCCACCACCATGTAGAACATCACCATGACATTGGTGAATACGTAATTATGATAATTTAAAGTGGCAAAAAAGTGGATTTTCTTCATGAAAATGACCCCAAATGCATTTCTTAAAATGTTTCCCTCTATAAAACCACATGGCCCAGGGTCTTCATATTTAGCAGACATTATAGATTAGATCATGGACTACAATGTTTTTTTTGTAGGCATTTTCATCTGACCCTTCCGTCCTGGGTCAATTGAAGGCCAAAGTTCAGCCAAGTCGCAATTTGCGTAAAACCATGCATAAGCCACCCCGCCCCAGGCCATGCACTCGCGTTTTGCTACCGTGAAAGTGATATAGCGCCCTCATAGTTATACATGTATAGCTAAATAGAGAATGCGCAGTACGTGTAAATATATGGGTCTTTCTATAAATTAGGGGTCCAAAAGTGTGACATTTAGTGTCCCCCGTTACACCTGATATGTGTTATTTTTCGTACAAAAATCATTAAAATGGCCTGTAAACCATTTTGTATAAATTGTACTTTATGTACTCGCTCTTCGAGATGGAAAGTATTTAAAGAATGTGTCCTGAATTTACAAAAACAAGATGTAAAATGTAACGGGGGACACCAAAATTGGACCCCTAATTTATAGAAAGACCCATATAGTACATGTACTTGTTGTAAGTTGCGCGAACATGCAGTGCACGTCCCATTTAAAAACAAAAGCTCAATATAGGCCTGAAATAATTAAGTCATTGTCTAGATTTTATTGAACCATCTTTTAAAAATCTAATTACGAAATTGTCCTCCTTGGCGAAACTCTTTTCAATCTGAACTAATTATGTGCTCTGATTTCTGCCTTTGATGACTAATATATGTATATCAGTATTTCGAGTAAACATCGCGTTTCCATCCCAAATGTGAACAAAACAAACTAAAAATGAACAGCTTGGAATTCGCAAAGGGAAATCAAACTTGCCTCTAAACTGAGTTTTCAGGATAAACTTTTTAAATATTCAATTTATAACGCCATGTGACATTATTACAAATAGTACTAATTTTACAGTAACTTAATTGATGTTTTTAAAAGTGCAAAAACTGAAAATTGCCATATTCTCAAATCTAATCAAATCTTTTCTCAATCGATGAAGGTAACTGTACTGTTTACATAATGTACATGTTATTTTGTTTTATATGAAATTTCGCCCAAGACTCTCTTAGTATAAATCCTGAACATACATGTTATGATACTCCTCAAAGAGCTAATTAAGTAATCAAAAGTTTTTACCTGCGCCATGACTTGGTATCTCACAGTTCATCAAACACTTGGAAGTGGCAGATCTGTATAGCAGTACACTCAGGCAAACTGACACAACTCAAAAACTGTTCATCATCAGGTATAAGATTAAATGAGCATACAATTTAATGTTTTCCATATTCAAAATTCGTAACAAATCAGCCGATTCACCTATGATCGTGATTCCTGCGCCATATACGGTAATTAACAAAGGTATTTAACTGATGATCTCATAATGACGTCATCACGTGTCAGATTAAAGGTGATACAAATATTATAAATATGAAATATTAACAAATGCGAGCTACAACCTTGATTCCTTCCCATGTGGGTCTGTCCACGGTAATAGGGTACATTTCTGTAACATTCAAGATCTTAGGTACCAGTTCACTTCAAATGTCTTAATTTTATCTTTAAATTATCAAGCTAAACTGATCAAATAACTTTTTCACCAAGGAGTAAAAAAAATAGTCCTACAACATACATTTGTGAAAACCTCGTGCACAAATTTTCCTATTACGCATGTAACAAAGACGGACAAAAATGTCACAAAATTGTCTGTCCATGTTACATGCGTAATAGGAAAATTTGTGCACTTGCTTTTCAAAAATGTATGTTGTGGCAGGAATTTCTTTCTTTTTTGGGCAAAAGTTATCTCCTGAGAACAAAACAAGGAAATTTCTTTAATTCTGAGATAAACTAAAGACATCTGAAAGGAATTATTGACTTATTTTTCAAATGTACCCCATTACTGTGGACAGACCCATATACGATCACAAGCAAAGGTCGTTAACTTTTGGCTTTTCCGTTTATTTCTTCTTCTGATGTTTCCCCATTGACATAACGCATGGGCGGGGGTGGCACTTTTTGAGGTTGTTCCCAAACTTGAGGTTGTTCTTAAACAAACTTGGTAACATCAAAGACATATTAGAAGAGGTGTGCACCCAACAATGGCGCCATCATGACGTCATCAGGTGTAAGTTTAAAGGGGCATGAAATTTAATGTTTCCATATGCAAAAATTCATAAAAAATCAACCGTTTGACCTACGATCTTGATTCTTTCGGCATATACGATCATTAATAAAGGTCTTTCAGATGCCCACATGCCTTCACATTTGACCTCATTCCATATTGGTCAAACAGACTTTGCCTTGCCATTTGAAACTGGTAAGAGGTATTTGGATGGGGTCAAAGGTGTTTGAGTTCGACTAGGGTGGGGTATCCAAATAATATCGCCGTGACCTTGCTCACTTCCGGTACAAACCGGAAGTGCATTTAAATGAACCTATTTTGTAAAAGTGGGAAAAGCTGCCAAGATGCGGTTGGTAGTGTTAGTGTCTGAGGTAAATAGGGTTTCCAAAAATGTCAGTTTCTACGTCATTCCATAAAAGTGTGCCCTCTAGCGGCAAAATTAAAAAGTCTTAAAATGACCCTTTGATAGCAGTGTTTGCGCAAATTAGCCCAATAGTGGTGAATATAGAGTGCGTCGACCACCAAACATGTCTGTATTGTTAAAACATTGATTACGTCGTCAATCCTTTAAAGGTAACACATTAAAGGTAAACATTTTTTAAATTAAATACTTTATATACTTTTTGCAAGCCAAGCATGCTCATTTTTGAAGTTAAAAAAATTTGAAAAAGCCCTACGCTCTGTTCATAGAACAGACGTAGCTCTAGTTTTTTTTTTCTTTTTCTTTTTCCACTCAAACGTTTCCAGAGCTTTTCTTCAAAACGGTTCAAGCTATCAACTTGAAACTTTGTAGGAACATCAACCCCAATGTGAAGGTGTGCATACAAGTGTGACGTCATTGTGACGTCATTGGGTATTAAATTACAACCCAAAAATGACTAAAATATGCATGTTTTAAAATGCTTCCGTCTGGAAAACCACGTGACCCATGATTTTCGTATTTGGCAGGCTTATAGATAAGATCATGGCCTACGATTTTCTTCGTGTGGGCATTTTCATCTGACCCTTCCTTCTGGGGTCAATCTGAGGTCAAAGTTCAACGAAAACGAAAATCGCAATTTTTGCACTTATTGAGCAACAATGCCCATCAAACCAAGCTGAATCTTTAAGTAACTAAGTACAGGCATAGGTCCTATGGCAGACTTTCACCAGCGTGTATAATATTATGATGGCATCAAGCGTGACGTCATCGTGACGTCATCAAGTATCAAATTACACCCCAAAAAAAAACAAAATATGCATATTTTAAAATGCTTCCGTCTTGAAAACCACGTGACCCAGGATCTTCGTATTTGGCAGGTTTACAGATGACATTCTGTGCTACAATTTTCTTTGTGTGGGCATTTTCATCTGACCCTTCCTTCTGGGGTCAATTGGAGGTCAAAGTTCAACGAAACTGAGAATCTCAGTTTTTACACTTACCAGCAACAATGCCCATCAAACCAAGCTGAATCGTTAGTAAATTAGATACAGACATAGGCCCTACGGCAGACTTTCACCAGAATGTATAGTATCACGATGGCATCAAGTGTGACGTAATCATGACGTCATCAGGTGTCAAATTACAAAAATTGAAAGGTTATTATTTCCAAAATTCATATCTCAAGAACCGTAATAGATACTTGAACAATTCTTTCACAACATGATAAGTCTAAATGAACTGAACAAATCATACGATGTCATGACCCCTGTGTGACGCCTACTTCCGGTCCAAACCGGAAGTTGTTCGAAAATGTGCATTTTGTAAGCGTTTTGAATGCAAATAGATTCAAAGTGGTAGTGAATTTGACCATATTTCTACGGAACGAAATGTTTCCACACATGTAGACTTTTTGACTATACCATTTGTGACGTCATCACATGGACGGTGGTTACGTAATGTGGTGTCAAAATACGCAAATTTGGAGCTGAATTGTTTTAAAATGCTGTATCTTGGGAACTACAGCAGATATGTGCATGATTCTTTCGCTACATTTAAGAACTTGATGTTTATCAAATTGTTGAACAATTTGTGCACAACATTGTGACGTCATGATATCGTCACAGGTGTCAAATTACAAAAATTCAAAGGTTATTATTTTTAAAATTCATATCTCAAGAACCGTAATAGATACTTGAACAATTCTTTCACAACATGATAAGTCTAAATGAACTGAACAAATCATACGATGTCATGACCTCTGTGTGACGCCTACTTCCGGTCCAAACCGGAAGAGGTTCGAAAATGTACACTTGTTTAGCACGTTGAATGCAAATAGAGCCAAAGTGGTAGGGAATTTGACCATAGTTCTACGGAGCGAAATGTTTCCACACATGTAGACTTTTTGACTATACCATTTGTGACGTCATCACATGGACGGTGGTTACGTAATGTGGTGTCAAATTACGCAAATTTGGAGCTGAGATGTTTTAAAATGCTGTATCTTGAAAACTACAACAGATATTGGTATGATTCCTTCGCCACATTTAAGAACTTGATGTTCAACATATTGTTCAACAATTTGTGCACAAAATTGTGACGTCATGATGTCGTCACAGGTGTCACATTACAAGATTTCAAAGGTTATTATTTCAACAATTCATATCTCAAAACGGTGCAAGCTATCAACCCCCCAGCTATGGCGGATATGGCGGACAAGCGTGACGTCATCGTGACGTCATCAAGTATCAAATTACACCCCCAAAAAAAACAAAATATGCATATTTTAAAATGCTTCCGTCTTGAAAACCACGTGACCCAGGATCTTCGTATTTGGCAGGTTTACAGATGACATTCTGTGCTACAATTTTCTTTGTGTGGGCATTTTCATCTGACCCTTCCTTCTGGGGTCAATTGGAGGTCAAAGTTCAACGAAACTGAGAATCTCAGTTTTTACACTTACCAGCAACAATGCCCATCAAACCAAGCTGAATCGTTAGTAAATTAGATACAGACATAGGCCCTACGGCAGACTTTCACCAGAATGTATAGTATCACGATGGCATCAATTTGGAGCTGAGATGTTTTAAAATGCTGTATCTTGAAAACTACAACAGATATTGGTATGATTCCTTCGCCACATTTAAGAACTTGATGTTCAACATATTGTTCAACAATTTGTGCACAAAATTGTGACGTCATGATGTCGTCACAGGTGTCACATTACAAGATTTCAAAGGTTATTATTTCAACAATTCATATCTCAAAACGGTGCAAGCTATCAACCCCCCAGCTATGGCGGATATGCAGGGAGGAGATATTAGTTACCGGATTAGTGTATACAGCAGCCGATTTCACGAAACTGTACGCAATTGCGCAAGTCCACTTACGCCATAAGCTATTGCGCAAGTAATGGCGTAAGTGGACTTGCGCAATTGCGTAAAGTTTCGTGAAATCGGCTGCTGAACTTCCATTTTGGCCATTCCACAGGTGATAACAACGTCTGAAATTCATCACAAAATGTTCATTTAGCCCGATCACCTGGCGTTTGTAACAACAAACGTCACACCTCTAGTTTTTTTCTTTTTTTGGCTTTCCGCACTTCTGCGGAAAGCCTTTGAAACTGTTCTGATTTTTTTTTTTTTTTTTTTTTTTAGCTTTTTTTATTCTTCTCCCAAAACCCCATAGACAAAGCGCATGGTCTTTCGGCCTGGCAAAATGGTCACTTGCAAAGCTCAGATCATCATCAAACTTGGTCACAACAATCACCTCATAATGAAGTACTGCACAAATGTGTTTACATTTTGATGACGTCATCAGGTGTCAGATTACAAGCGTTTGAAAAATTCAACCGTTTGAGATACAAACTTTATTCTTTCGGCAATGGTCATGACTATCCAAGGTCTAAATTTCATACACAGACATTGACCTTGAATCTTGCTTCCTATTGGTCGAAAACGAGGCTGCCCTGTCATTTAAAACTGGTAGCAGATACAGAGATCGGGTCAAAAGTGTTAGTCTCAAGACCTCTTGGGCATTCCAAAAATACCAAAAGTTAAGTCGTGACACAAAGGAGCGCCCTCTAGCGGCAAGTTGAAAAATGGCCAAAACCTATTTTGAAGAGATGTCTGTGGCGAAGTTTTTGCAAATTGGCCAAAAATTGGTGCATATGTTCACTGAGGGTCAGTGAACATGCCTATACCTTCAAAAGTTTGATGACGTCACCAGGTGTCAAATTACACTCAGTTGAACATGCGTTCTTCTAACGGTTATATATAGAGAACGAAAAGGCCGATGGAGGTTAAATTTTGTGTTTTAGGTTTGTTGTGACTTAGTCTAATGCATATTAGCAGCAAAATTTGGTGGCGTAACGATGACGTCATCAAATAAGCCCGTTTGTGCAGCATACATTTGCCAAGGTCGTTCACTTCCTCTAATGGGCGTATGACCTTGAAACCTAGCAGGGACGTAGACTTGGTCATTAACATATAACATACCAAGTTACATTAGTGTGACGTCCTTTGTTGATTTGTTATGAATTTTTGAATCTGGCAACCTATACCACAGCAAACACACAGTGCAGTATATACGGGTGTACATAAGCATGAACAATATGCATACATCTGCACTACCCAATTTCCCATAGACAAAGCACATAGTCTATCTCGCTGCTAGTAGGGTCGCTTGCAAAGCTTGGATCATCATCGAACTTGGTCACAATAAGGAACCCATACTAAAGTACTATACCAAAGAGGTTACATCTTGATGACGTCACCAGGGGTCAGATTACATGTGTCTGAAATTTAATGCCTTAAAAATTCAAAAATCTGTAAAAATTCAACCGTTTGAGATACAAACATTTTTGTTTCGGCAATGGTCATGACTATCCAATGTCTAAATTTCATGCAGAGACAATGACCTTGAATCTTGCTTCCTATTGGTCGAAAACGAGGCTGCGTTGTCATTTAAAATTGGTAGCAGATACCGAAATTGGGTCAACGTTGTTAGTCTCGGGACCCCTTGGGCATTACAAAAATACCAAAAGTTAAGTCGTCACACGAAACAGCGCCCTCTAGCGGCAAGTTGAAAAATGGCCAAAACGCATTTTGAAGAGATGTCTGTGGCGAAGTTTTTGCAAATTGGCCCAAAATTGGTGCATATGTTCACTGAGGGTCAGTGAATATGCCCATACCTTCAAAAGTTTGATGACGTCACCAGGTGTCAAATTACACTCGCTTGAACGTGCATCCTTTTAACAGCTATATCTAGAGAACGAAACGGCCGATGAAGGTAAAATATTTTGTTTCAGGTTTGTTGTGACTTGGTCTAACGCATATTAGCAGCAAAATTTGGTGGCGTAACGATGACGTCATGAAATAAGCCCGTTTGTACAGCATACATTAGCCAAGGTCGTTCACTTCCTCTAATGGTCGTATGACCTTGAAACCGAGCAGGGACGTAGACTTGGTCATTAACATATAACATACCAAGTTACATTAGTGTGACGTCATTTGTTGATTTGTTATGAATTTTTGAATCTGGCAACCTATACTACAGCATACACACAGTGCAGTATATACATGTATACCAGTGTACATAAGCATGTACAATATGCATACATCTGCACTATCCCATAGACAAAGCACACAGTCTGTCTCGGTGCTAGAAGAGTCGCTTGCAAAGCTTGGATCATCATCAAACTTAGTCACAATAAGGAACCCATAGTAAAGTACTATACCAAAGAGGTTAGATCTTGATGACGTCACAAGGTGTCAGATTACATGTGTCTGAAATTTAATGCCTTACAAATTGAAAAATCTGTAACAATTCAACCGTTTGAGATACAATCTTTATTCTTTCGGCACTGGTCATGACTATCCAAGGTCTAAATTTCATGCAGAGACATTGACCTTGAATCTTGTTTCCTATTGGTCGAAAACGAGGCTGCCTTGTCATTTAAAACTGGTAAGCGATGCCGAGATCGTGTCAACGGTGTTAGTCTCAGGACCCCTTGGGCATTAAAAAAATACAAAAAGTTAAGTCGTCACACGAAACAGCGCCCTCTAGTGACGAGTTGAAAAAAGACCAAAACGTATTTTGAATTGGTCAAATGTATATTATCAGCTAAATATTGTGACGTCACGATGACGTAATCAAATAAGAGTTCCTCAAGTATACATTAACCAAGGTCGTTTACTTTCTCCATTGGTCGTATGACCTTGAAAACTATCAGGTGCCTGGACCTGGTCATTAACATGTAACATACCAAGTTACATTAGTATGACATGCATGATTTGTTGATTTATTATGAATTTTTGAATCTTGTCACTGTGCATACTGTACATGTATATGTACGGTATGTATTTATATTGTACAAAGTGTACATGTAGTATTATACAGCATGCAGTTTTACATGCATACAAACATACAAAAAAAGAAAAGCGGAAAGCCATATGCTCTGTTATCAACAGACATACCTCTAGTTTTTTTAGCTTTTTTTATTCTTCTCCCAAAACCCCATAGACAAAGCGCATGGTCTTTCAGCCTGGCAAAATGGTCACTTGCAAAGCTCGGATCATCATCAAACTTGGTCACAACAATCACCTCATAGTGAAGTACTGCACAAATGTGTTTACATTTTGATGACGTCATCAGGTGTCAGATTACAAGCGTTTGAAATATATGGCCTTCAAATTGAAACTTCTGTAAAAATTCAACCGTTTGAGATACAAACTTTATTCTTTCGGCAATGGTCATGACTATCCAAGGTCTAAATTTCATACACAGACATTGACCTTGAATCTTGCTTCCTATTGGTCGAAAACGAGGCTGCTCTGTCATTTAAAACTGGTAGCAGATACAGAGATCGGGTCAAAAGTGTTAGTCTCAAGACCTCTTGGGCATTCCAAAAATACCAAAAGTTAAGTCGTGACACGAAAGAGCGCCCTCTAGCGGCAAGTTGAAAAATGGCCAAAACCTATTTTGAAGAGATGTCTGTGGCGAAGTTTTAGCAAATTGGCCCAAAATTGGTGCATATGTTCACTGAGCGTCAGTGAACATGCCCATACCTTCAAAAGTTTGATGACGTCACCAGGTGTCAAATTACACTCAGTTGAACATGCGTTCTTCTAACGGTTATATATAGAGAACGAAAAGGCCGATGGAGGTCAAATTTTGTGTTTTAGGTTTGTTGTGACTTGGTCTAATGCATATTAGCAGCAAAATTTGGTGGCGTAACGATGACGTCATCAAATAAGCCCGTTTGTGCAGCATACATTTGCCAAGGTCGTTCACTTCCTCTAATGGGCGTATGACCTTGAAACCTAGCAGGGACGTAGACGTGGTCATTAACATATAACATACCAAGTTACATTAGTGTGACGTCCTTTGTTGATTTGTTATGAATTTTTGAATCTGGCAACCTATACTACAGCATACACACAGTGCAGTATATACACGCATACGAGTGTACATAATCATGTACAATATGCATACATCTGCACTATCCCATAGACAAAGCACACAGTCTGTCTCGGTGCTAGAAGAGTCGCTTGCAAAGCTTGGATCATCATCAAACTTAGTCACAATAAGGAACCCATAGCAAAGTACTATACCAAAGAGGTTAGATCTTGATGACGTCACCAGGTGTCAGATTACATGTGTCTGAAATTTAATGCCTTGCAAATTGAAAAATCTGTAAAAATTTAACCGTTTGAGATACAATCTTTATTCTTTCGGCGCTGGTCATGACTATCCAAGGTCTAAATTTCATGCACAGACATTGACCTTGAATCTTGTTTCCTATTGGTCGAAAACGAGGCTGCCTTGTCATTTAAAACTGGTAAGCGATGCCGAGATCTTGTCAACGGTGTTAGTCTCAGGACCCCTTGGGCATTCAAAAAATACAAAAAGTTAAGTCGTCACACGAAACAGCCCCCTCTAGTGACGAGTTGAAAAAAGACCAAAACGTATTTTGAATTGGTCAAATGTATATTATCAGCTAAATATTGTCACGTCACGATGACGTAATCAAATAAGAGTTCCTCAAGTATACATTAACCAAGGTCGTTTACTTTCTCCATTGGTCGTATGACCTTGAAAACTATCAGGTGCCTGGACCTGGTCATTAACATGTAACATACCAAGTTACATTAGTATGACATGCATGATTTGTTGATTTATTATGAATTTTTGAATCTTGTCACTGTGCATATTGTACATGTATATGTACAGTATGTATTTATATGGTACAAAGTGTACATGTAGTATTATACAGCATGCAGTTTTACATGCATACAAACATACAAAAAAAGAAAAGCGGAAAGCCATATGCTCTGTTATCAACAGACATACCTCTAGTTTTCTTTTTCTTTTTCCACTCAAACGTTTCCGGAGCTTTTCTTCAAAACGGTTCAAGCTATCAACTTGAAACTTTGTAGGAACATCAACCCCAATGTGAAGGTGTGCATACAAGTGTGACGTCATTGGGTATCAAATTACAACCCAAAAATGACTAAAATATGCATGTTTTAAAATGCTTCCGTCTGGAAAACCACGTGACCCATGATTTTCGTATTTGGCAGGCTTATAGATAAGATCATGGCCTACGATTTTCTTCGTGTGGGCATTTTCATCTGACCCTTCCTTCTGGGGTCAATCTGAGGTCAAAGTTCAACGAAAACGAAAATCGCAATTTTTGCACTTATTGAGCAACAATGCCCATCAAACCAAGCTGAATCTTTAAGTAACTAAGTACAGGCATAGGTCCAATGGCAGACTTTCACCAGCGTGTATAATATTATGATGGCATCAAGCGTGACGTCATCGTGACGTCATCAAGTATCAAATTACACCCCAAAAAAAAACAAAATATGCATATTTTAAAATGCTTCCGTCTTGAAAACCACGTGACCCAGGATCTTCGTATTTGGCAGGTTTACAGATGACATTCTGTGCTACAATTTTCTTTGTGTGGGCATTTTCATCTGACCCTTCCTTCTGGGGTCAATTGGAGGTCAAAGTTCAACGAAACTGAGAATCTCAGTTTTTACACTTACCAGCAACAATGCCCATCAAACCAAGCTGAATCGTTAGTAAATTAGATACAGACATAGGCCCTACGGCAGACTTTCACCAGAATGTATAGTATCACGATGGCATCAAGTGTGACGTAATCATGACGTCATCAGGTGTCAAATTACAAAAATTGAAAGGTTATTATTTCCAAAATTCATATCTCAAGAACCGTAATAGATACTTGAACAATTCTTTCACAACATGATAAGTCTAAATGAACTGAACAAATCATACGATGTCATGACCCCTGTGTGACGCCTACTTCCGGTCCAAACCGGAAGTTGTTCGAAAATGTGCATTTTGTAAGCGTTTTGAATGCAAATAGATTCAAAGTGGTAGTGAATTTGACCATATTTCTACGGAACGAAATGTTTCCACACATGTAGACTTTTTGACTATACCATTTGTGACGTCATCACATGGACGGTGGTTACGTAATGTGGTGTCAAAATACGCAAATTTGGAGCTGAATTGTTTTAAAATGCTGTATCTTGAGAACTACAGCAGATATGTGCATGATTCTTTCGCTACATTTAAGAACTTGATGTTTATCAAATTGTTGAACAATTTGTGCACAACATTGTGACGTCATGATATCGTCACAGGTGTCAAATTACAAAAATTCAAAGGTTATTATTTTTAAAATTCATATCTCAAGAACCGTAATAGATACTTGAACAATTCTTTCACAACATGATAAGTCTAAATGAACTGAACAAATCATACGATGTCATGACCCCTGTGTGACGCCTACTGTCCAACTTGTGCCTAGATCCAATAAGCATTACATTTGTTTTTATCAAAGTTCAACACAAGCCCATGCGCAATTAACCAACCACTTATTTCTTCAAGTGCAATGCTCATTCCGGTCATCGCAGATCTAAGCGTATCGCCATAAGCCTTTTTGAAGTATGGCTGCCTTATAGAGGGCGCCCTTTGATTTGGGTAAAATAAACCAACATGGCCGACGCTTGTACGTACGTTTGTGCGGGTGGGTGTACGTTTACATTTTTACTGACGGCTAAAGCCGCCTTTTTAAATGACATTTTAGTGCTTAATTACGGTAATGGACGGGTTAAAGATACTCATTTATCTACAGCACAGGATATGTGTTAATCTGGCTGATTTAACCCAGCATTAAGGCATAGGCTGCGCCTAGCCCGTGGCCTACCCAACGCGCGCACGGTCATATATCAAAATGATGGACACATGCAAAGGAAACCGACCCAAGTTGGGCTAGGCCTAGTGAAACTTAATAATTTCTGCAAGCCTTGGTCTACTCTATAACGTGCTATGTTTTTGACTAAAGCCTTAGCTTAGTAGGGCCTATTTTAACTAGCTAAACGCTATGACTGTTTCCCAAAGGACCAATCAGTATGTTATGTTTTTATTTGTGTCTTTTGGCTCTTTTAATTATAGTCCAGATGAATAATGCAAATGACAGTTTGAGTTTACAAGCAGTAGATCCTGCATGACTGCATGACTGGCTGAAAACCAACATTGTGCCTTATCATCATTCCTGGAAGAAATTGCAGCTTTTTCCAAATGAACTTGTTATAATAGTTAAATCTTGTATTACCAATCTTGAAAAAGAAGAAGAAAGAGTTGGGACCCAAATTTGTCCTTGTTATAAGCATTACTTTGTATTAACAGTTCTCTTATAATCAGTGTTAGACTATTTGTATGTAGTTTTCTCGACACAGGCTCTCAATTAATCACCGTTTTTAAGAATTTACCAATCGATAGTACCATTAACTATGTATGTATAGATGCTCTAAAAATATTAAGCTTCCATGTTATGGTACAGTCAAAACTCTGATAAGGGAACTGCTCATTGAACATTCTGCTCATAATGAAGAAAATGTCTTATTCTCCATCGTGTTCATTCCTCATTATTCATAAAGCTTGACTATGCAAGTTGTGAAACACTAAAAAATACAGCTAGTACATGAAATTTTGTTTTGGCCATGGACAAATGAGTGTAAATAAAAAGGCCAAGTGAAACAAGATAACTTGAAGCCGCACGACACTGAGTTTATTCATTGGCAAATCTGAAAATACAGATGTCAAAACTGTCAAAGAACTTTACATGTGAACTTCCAGAAACCACGGGAAATAATTGATAACTTGACCATATTGTTTTAGACCTTGGAAAGAATTCCATACTCGGCCCGTCACATTTTCTAAAGTGCAAATGAAAAGAACAAATTTTGGAGGGGGAAAAAGTGAAGATTTTACGAGGAAAGACTAAGAAATCTTCCGAGTTGTCTTATACGTTTAGTGCAGGAGGGTTTATGTGACGTCCGACTCGTGAATTCTTACCAAAATATTAATGGTTAAATTATCAATTCTTACCCTATCGGACTTTAGAAACGTGCGTAAACGAATCAGCATTTTTTGAAGTACGACGTTTTTCACGTACATGCTAGGCAAAACAATAACGAAAACGATCAAAATCTGCCACAGACCAAAAGTTGTTCTTATACAATAGACAATTATCCTATTTCCAAAACCACGTACAATATTGATCGTCAAGTTATCTCTAAACAATCAAACGATGAAGTTTTGATAAGCATTTTAATACAATAACGTACACGCTACGGTAACCGTCTGCCATTTTTAGATGCGTTTACCCAAATGACAGTGCGCCCTCTAGCGACAGGTATTGTATCCACCATACCTCAAAAAGGCTTATGAAGCGTGGGCGGTGCAATGCCGTTACTTAAATAAAGCAAATAGTTC
Organism: Henricia sp. BOLD:AAB3569; assembly: GCA_037783545.1. NCBI lineage: Eukaryota > Metazoa > Echinodermata > Asteroidea > Spinulosida > Echinasteridae > Henricia > Henricia sp. BOLD:AAB3569. The sequence continues at coordinate 896,703 of JBBELK010000267.1, read as the reverse complement.
AAGGGTTTGGGGGTTTGGGCTGAGCTGGGATGGCTTAGGGCTGGGCTTTAGTGGCTTTGGGTTAGACCGAGATTGCTTCAAGCTGGGCCGGATGGCTTGAGGCTGGGCTTGGGTGGCTTCGGGCTGAACCGGGATGGCTTCGGGCTGAACAGGGATGGCCAAGATTGTTAGGTTTTTATCCTGATTAAACCTGAGTGGGATGACCAGACCTTTTGAATCCCACCTCTCAAAAACAGCCCTATAAGTGCAGGTTGTCAGGAAGGCAATTCTTTCAAAGTGGCGCACCCTGCCTTAGCGGCTCATACTGTGGCTGGTGCAGCCAGTCTTGCCACATGTTATACACATTACTGAACAATAAAATTAGTTACATCTGATGACATCAGCAGTTATATTAAAGAAGTTAGTATCTCCACCCCTTCCATGCCTGTAAGTTTGTTGAGGTTGGGGTATTGTTGGTGCTATATTGACCAGCCTATTTTCCACGTTGTGGCAGAAAGCCTTTTTACCAATATAATCAAATTAACTTGTATTTATATGGTAAATAAAATACTTTGAGACAGAATAATATCATGTTATAGTAAAACTTTATTAATTTGTTTGATGGCGAGGATTACCAAATTTAGCACATCTTCCTTTAAAATTGACCTTTTGACCTCTGTTCATGACCTACTTACTAAATTAAAAGACATAACTCATGTACAACTGTGTAGAACTTACCAAGACCTACATTTTGAGAGGTAACTTGTATCTCTACGACAATTTGTTTTACGGAACAATGGAGATTTGAATTTACCCTAACCCTAAAATGGCCGTCAAAAGTCTTGGGCTTGAGGGTTCATGTAACATCCAAAATCAACTAGTGAGTCCTAGATAATCTCATGTTAACAAGTCTTAAAATGAAGTACAGATGCAAACCTACTAGAAAAATGTTGTTTCGTCATTTCTAGGGGGAGGGGCGGGGGGTGGGGGGTGCACGGTGGGCCCCTCCGGCCAATGGACTATATACGGACATGCTGGATGGGGGGAGGGGGGGGGGGGGGTGAGTGTGGACGCTATTCCCTGCCAGCAGCGTGTAGGAGCGGCAGCGCTACGGGGGGGGGGGGGGGGGGGGGGGAACGGGGGGTGGGGGTGCAAATGCGCCCCCGGTTATTTTTGTTGCACCCCCAGTTTGCCCCCTCCCCCCAGTTGTTTCCCCGATGGCGAAAATTGAGTTTAATCACAAACCATTGCACCCAATTTGTTACAATGTTGTTTTCGCTGTAAATAATAAACTCAATTTCATCCATCATAATTAGCTGGTGCACCATAAAAAAAAAGCCCAAAATTACATTATTAATTTTTGTTTCCCCCACCCCCTCAATTTGAGTTTTCCCCTCTTGCCCTACCCCCCCCCCCCCCCCCCCCCCCCCCCCAGATTAACAGGTCTGGTGCCGCCGCTGGCGTGTAGGTCTGTTTTGCATTTATTATACCTGCTAGTGACATAATTAGGTGATCGGGCCAACAGCCCGATCACCTATTACTCTCGTACGATTTCTTTGTCTTTTTAGGTGATCGGGCCAACAGCCCGATCACCTATTACTCTCGTACGATTTCTTTGTCTTTTTTAGGTGATCGGGCTCAACCCGATCACCTATTGATATCGTACGATTTCTTTGTCTTTTTTAGGTGATCGGAACTCATTCCGATCACCTATTACTATTGTACGATTTCTTTGTCTTTTTTTTTTTGGCTTTTTCGCTTTGCGGCGAAAAAGCCTTTGTTTTCGTTTTGATTTTTTTTTTTCCGTTTATTTCTTCTTCTTCTTCTTCTTCTGATTTGTTTCCCATAGACAAAGCGCATAGGCGTTGTCGGCGCTTTTTCAGGTTGTTCCCAAACATTGATCTTAACCAAACTTGGTCACATCAAAGACATAGTATAAGAGGTGTGCACCCAAGAATGGCTTCATTGTGACGTCATCCGTTACGTCATTATAACACTTTAAAAATGCCTAAAAAGCGGAAAATTGCCGAAATATGCACTTTTTAAAATGGTTCCCTTGCCCAAACCACATGACCCATGGTTTTCATATTTGGCAAATATTTAGATCAGATCATGAGCTTCAATGTTCTTAGTGTAGGCATTTTCATCTGACCCTTCCTTCCTGGGTCAATCGAAGGTCAAAGTTCAGCCAATTCAAAAATCACATTTGTTGTATTTGTTTGTACTTATGAAGCAATATTAGCAATATTCAACCATGCTTGATTTTCATAAAACTAGGTACAGGCATGGGCCCCATGACAAACGTCCACCACCATGTAAAACGTCACCATGACGTCAAGGATTACGTAATTATAATAATTTTAAAATGGCACAAAAGTGGATTTTTATCATGAAAAGTACCAAAATATGCATTTCGTAAAACGCTTCCCTGTATGAACCCACATGACCCAGGGTATTCATATTTTGCATACATATATATCAGATCATGGGCTACAATGTTCTTTGTGTAGGCATTTTCATCTGACCCTTCCTTCCTGGGTCAATCGAAGGTCAAAGTTCAGCCATTTCAAAATTCACATTTGTTGTGTTTTTGTGTACTTATGAAGCAATTTTAGCTATTAAAGTACGCTTGATTTTCATAAAACTAGGTACAGGCATGGGCCTCATCACAAACTTCCACCACCATGTACAACATCACCATGACGTCAATGATTACGTAATTATAATTATTTAAAATTGGCCAAAAAGTGGATTTTCGTCATAAAAATGAGCCAAAAATGCATTTCGTAAAATGTTTCCCTCTATAAAACCACATGACCCAGGGTCTACATATTTAGCAGACATTATAGATCAGATCCTGGGCTATAATTTGCTTTGTGTAGTCATTTTCATCTGACCCTTCCTTCCTGGGTCAATTGAAGGCCAAAGTTCAGGCAAGTCAACATTTCCGTATATACAGGTTGGATTTTTAAAAAACGAAACCGAGATATTATTGCTAATTGTAACTAAAGTAGGGCGCGTATGAATGAACAGGAGATATCATCTGTTAGGGTTGAATCTCCTCTTAAAAATGACACCATGATCATGTCATTATGTTTTTGGTTGACTGAGCAGTGACCAGTGTTATGCCAGGAGCCTAGTTTTAGATTTGACCGTTCTCAATGCGAGCAAACTTCGCAGAAATGAATTTTTACCGTAGCTGTCTATTACGTGTGCCCTGTGTGACACGGCGCCGACCGAGACAGTGACACGCTATTTGTTTGCGTGGAAGCAGTCTTTTAACTGTGTCTACCACGGACGTGTAATTCAACAGAAGATGGTTTAACATAAGGACATGTGAGTAGGATACAATCTTTTATGTTATTTCAGTCTTATTTAAGAGAGTCCACTCTCTACACGAAAGTAGTTGTATGTTATTGAGGGAATGTCGTAGTTTTGCCGTGAAGCATTCATTCCAATGTTTGTTTTCTTCCTTTTAGGTTTAGTAAAGTGCAAAGCTTAATATAGGCCTGATATCATTAAGTTATTGTCAGGATTTTATTGAACCATCTTCAACAAATCTAATTACGAAATTGTTCCTTCTTGGCCAAACTCTTTTCAATCTTAACAAATTATGTGCTCTGATTTCTGCCTTTGATGACTAATATATATGTATATCAGTTTTTCGAGTAAACATCGGATTTCCATCCCAAATGTGAACAAAACAAACTAACAATGAACAGTTTAGAATTCGCAAAGGGAAATAAAACTTGCCTCTCAACTTAGTTTTCAGGATAAACTTTTTAAATATTTAATTTATAACTGCATGTGACATTATGACAAATAGTACTAATTTTACAGTAACTTAGGCCTAATCGATGTTTTTAAATGTGCAAAAACTGAAAATTGCCATATTTTCAAATCTAAACATATTTTCTGAATCGATGAAGGCTTCTGCACTATTTCCATTAAATGTACATGTTATTTTGTTTTATATGAAATTTGGCTCAATACTCTCTTAGTATAAATCCTGAACCTACATGTTATGATACTCCTCAAGGAGCTAATTAAGTAATCAAAAGTTTTTACCTGCACCATGACTTGGTATCTCACAGTTCATCAAACACCTTGAAGTGGTAGATCTGTATAGCAGTAATTCCCCCACTCAGGCAAACTGACACAACTCAAAAACTGTTCATCATCAGTTATAAGATTAAATGAACATACAATTTAATGTTTTCCATATTCAAACATTCTAACAAATCAGCCGATTCACCTATGATCGTGATTCCTGCGCCATATACGGTCATTTACAAAGGTATTTAACTGATGATCTCATAATGACGTCATCACGTCATTAAAGGTGATAAAAATATTATAAATATGAAATATTAAAAAATGCGACCTACAACCTTGATTCCTTCCCATATACGATCACTATACAAAGGTCGTTAACTTTTGGCTTTTCCGTTTATTTCGTCTTTTGATTTTCCCCCCATTGACATAACGCATGGGCGTTGTCGGCACTTTTTGAGGTTGTTCCCAAACTTGAGGTTGTTCCTAAATGCACAGGCGCGTCAGCAATGCGCGCCCGCCAAATGTGTGCCACGCAATACGCAGCTCCATAGCAAATGCATGGAGCTGCGTGTTTCCAGCACGAATTTGGCGGGCGCGCATTGCTGACGAGCCTGTGCATTTAAACAAACATGGTCACATCAAAGACATAGTTGAAGAGGTGTGCACCCAACAACGGCGTCATCATGACGTCATCAGGTGTAAGTTTAAAGGGGCATGAAATTTAATGTTTCCATATTAACAAATTCATAAAAAATCATCCGTTTGACCTACGGTCTTGATTCTTTCGGCATATACGATCATTAATAAAGGTCTTTCAGATGCCCACATGCCTTGACATTTGACCTCATTCCCTATTGGTCAAACAGACTTTGCCTTGCCATTTGAAACTGGTAAGAGGTATTTGGATGGGGTCAAAGGTGTTTGAGTTCGACTAGGGTGGGGTATCCAAAAATATCGCCATGACCTGTGACCTTGCTCACTTTCGGTAGAAACCGGAAGTGCATTTAAATGAACCTATTTTGTAAAAGTGGTGAATGCTGCCGAGATGCGGTTGGTAGTGTCAGTGTCTAAGGTAAATAGGGTTTCCAAAAATGTAAGTTTCTACGTCATTCCATAAAAGGGCGCCCTCTAGCGTCAAAATTAAAAAGTCTTAAAATGACCCTTTCATAGCAGTGTTTGCGCAAATTAGCCCAATAGTGCTGCTTATAGAGTAAGTCCACCACCAAACATGTCTGTGTGGTTAAAACATTGATGACGTCATCAATCCTTTTAAAGGTAACACATTAAAGGTAAACTTTTTAAAAGTTAAATTGTTGATATGCTAACATCTAATTTTGCAAGGTAAGCATGCTCATTTTTTTAAGTAAAAAAAATGTGAAAAAGCCCTACGCTCTGTTCATAGAACAGACGTAGCTCTAGTTTTTTTTTTTTTTTCTTTTTCCACTTCTTTTTCTTCTTTTTCCACTCAAACGTTTCCAGAGCTTTTCTTCAAAACGGTTCAAGCTATCAACTTGAAACTTTGTAGGAACATCAACCCCAATGTTAAGGTGTGCATACAAGTGTGACGTCATTGTGACGTCATTGGGTATCAAATTACAACCCAAAAATTACTAAAATATGCATGTTTTAAAATGCTTCCGTCTGGAAAACCACGTGACCCATGATTTTCGTATCTAGCAGGCTTATAGATAGGATCATGGCCTACAATTTTCTTTGTGTGGGCATTTTCATCTGACCCTTCCCTCTGGGGTCAATCTGAGGTCAAAGTTCAACGAAAACGAAAATCTCAATTTTTGCACTTATTGAGCAACAATGCCCATCAAACCAAGCTGAATCTTTAAGTAACTAAGTACAGGCATAGGTCCTATGGCAGACTTTCACCAGCGTGTATAATATTATGATGGCATCAAGCGTGACGTCATCGTGACGTCATCAAGTATCAAATTACACCCCCCAAAAACCAAAATATGCATATTTTAAAATGCTTCCGTCTTGAAAACCACGTGACCCAGGATCTTCATATTTGGCAGGTTTATAGATGACATTCTGTGCTACAATTTTCTTGGTGTGGGCATTTTCATCTGACCCTTCCTTCTGGGGTCAATTGGAGGTCAAAGTTCAACGAAACTGAGAATCTCAGTTTTTACACTTACCAGCAACAATGCCTATCAAACCAAGCTGAATCGTTAGTAAATTAGATACAGACATAGGCCCTACGGCAGACTTTCACCAGAATGTATAGTATCATGATGGCATCAAGTGTGACGTAATCATGACGTCATCAGGTGTCAAATTACAAAAATTAAAAGGTTATTATTTCCAAAATTCATATCTCAAGAACCGTAATAGATACTTGAACAATTCTTCCACAACATGATAAGTCTAAATGAACTGAACAAATCATACAATGTCATGACCCCTGTGTGACGCCTACTTCCGGTCCAAACCGGAAGTTGTTCGAAAATGTGCATTTTTTAAAGCGTTTTGAATGCAAATAGATTCAAAGTGGTAGTGAATTTGACCATATTTCTACGGAACAAAATGTTTCCACACATGTGGACTTTTTGACTATACCATTGGTGACGTCATCACATGGACGGTAGTTACGTAATGTGGTGTCAAAATACGCAAATTTGGAGCTGAATTGTTTAAAAATGCTGTATCTTGAGAACTACAACAGATATTTGCATGATTCTTTCGCCACATTTAAGAACTTGATGTTTATCAAATTGTTGAACAATTTGTGCACAACATTGTGACGTCATGATATCGTCACAGGTGTCAAATTACAAAAATTAAATGGTTATTATTTCAAAAATTCATATCTCAAGAATCGTATTAGATACTTGAAAAATTATTTCACAGCATGATAGGTCGCAATGAACTGAACAAATCATACAATGGCATGACCCCTGTGTGACCCAAACCTCCGGTCCAAACCGGAAGAGGTTCGAAAATGTACACTTTTTTAGCACTTTGAATGCAAATAGAGCCAAAGTGGTAGGGAATTTGACCATAGTTCTACGGAACGAAATGTTCCCTCACATGTGGACTTTATGACTACATATATACCACTGATGACGTCATCACGTGTACGGTGGTTACGTAATGTGGAGAAATTATTTGTTGGGTCCCTTGATAATTAAGCTAACTCAGTCGTTTGAGGGCGCTATGCCAAGCCTCCACTAATCTGACGATTTGCGCCCATATATAGTGCTCGACTTCTAATAATAGAACTTGTATCTAGGCGGCCTGTCTCGGGTCAGAGGTCATAATGTATCTTTTTAAGGAGGATGTCTGGGCCACACGGCCAATGATACACGTACGTGCGCGTGTAGTGAATAAGTCAGACAGACAAGACATAATAAGCAGGGCTTGATTTACAACAGAGAAAATTGGACTTTTGAAGATGTAAAACTGCTAGTTTCCGTGGCATCATCGCCAGGAAAGTTGAATGAACACTTGATAGCACAAGGACATTTACTTTTGGTGACTTAGCTGTTGTATCTTGGGTGTAATTATGTACGGCTAGCCTTAGTCGGCGGACCAGAGTAAATATGTCTTCTCCCCGAAAACTGTGAATGTTACATGTTGGAAATCGTTGCTGTGTTGGAAATAAAATGGACATGGTGGACCGCAACTCAAGTTGACTGGAGCGTCAGTTTATTCTAGATGCAATTGAACCCCAACTCCCCACACGGCGATATACTACAGTAATATGATCTCAAATGACAAAATCTTTAGAACTGTTAGATATTGAAAAGATTCTTTCACCACATATACATGTCAAAACTTGTTCTTCAGTAGATACTTGAACAATCTGTGCACACAATAGTAACGTTATGATGAGATTGACAATTATGACGTCATCAGATACACAATTTTAGCGTTGAATAGTCAGAGTCATGTCTTGAGAATTCCAATACTTTTTCAACATCAAACAACTCAAGTTTTCAAACAATCTCAAAACTGTGTCGTCATCATCATTTCAATGTTTATGTCACCCGATCACCTTGCGTTTGTAAAAAACACAAACGCGAAGCTCTAGTTTTTTTTTGTTTTTTTTTCTTCTTTTTCCACTCAAACGTTTCCAGAGCTTTTCTTCGAAACGGTTCAAGCTATCAACTTGAAACTTGGTAGGAACATCAACCCCAATGTGAAGGTGTGCATACAAGTGTGACGTCATTGTGACGTCATCGGGTATCAAATTACAACCAAAAAATGACTAAAATATGCATGTTTTAAAATGCTTCCGTCTGGAAAACCACGTGACTCATGATCTTCGTATTTGGCAGGCTTATATATCAGATCATGGCCAACAATTTTCTTCGTGTGGGCATTTTCATCTGACCCTTCCTTCTGGGGTCAATTTGAGGTCAAAGTTCAACGAAAACGAAAATCTAAATTTTTGCACTTATTGAGCAACAATGCCCATCAAACCAAGCTGAATCTTTAAGTAACTAAGTACAGGCATAGGTCCTATGGCAGACTTTCACCAGCGTGTATAATATTATGATGGCATCAAGCGTGACGTCATCGTGACGTCATCAAGTATCAAATTACACCCCCAAAAAAAACAAAATATGCATATTTTAAAATGCTTCCGTCTTGAAAACCACGTGACCCAGGATCTTCGTATTTGGCAGGTTTACAGATGACATTCTGTGCTACAATTTTCTTTGTGTGGGCATTTTCATCTGACCCTTCCTTCTGGGGTCAATTGGAGGTCAAAGTTCAACGAAACTGAGAATCTCAGTTTTTACACTTACCAGCAACAATGCCCATCAAACCAAGCTGAATCGTTAGTAAATTAGATACAGACATAGGCCCTACGGCAGACTTTCACCAGAATGCATAGTATCACGATGGCATCAAGTGTGACGTAATCATGACGTCATCAGGTGTCAAATTACAAAAATTGAAAGGTTATTATTTCCAAAATTCATATCTCAAGAACCGTAATAGATACTTGAACAATTCTTTCACAACATGATAAGTCTAAATGAACTGAACAAATCATACGATGTCATGACCCCTGTGTGACGCCTACTTCCGGTCCAAACCGGAAGTTGTTCGAAAATGTGCATTTTGTAAGCGTTTTGAATGCAAATAGATTCAAAGTGGTAGTGAATTTGACCATATTTCTACGGAACGAAATGTTTCCACACATGTAGACTTTTTGACTATACCATTTGTGACGTCATCACATGGACGGTGGTTACGTAATGTGGTGTCAAATCACGCAAATTTGGAGCTGAGATGTTTTAAAATGCTGTATCTTGAAAACTACAACAGATATTGGTATGATTCCTTCGCCACATTTAAGAACTTGATGTTCAACATATTGTTCAACAATTTGTGCACAAAATTGTGACGTCATGATGTCGTCACAGGTGTCACATTACAAGATTTCAAAGGTTATTATTTCAACAATTCATATCTCAAAACGGTGCAAGCTATCAACCCCCCAGCTATGGCGGATATGCAGGGAGGAGATATTAGTTACCGGATTAGTGTATACAGCAGCCGATTTCACGAAACTGTACGCAATTGCGCAAGTCCACTTACGCCATAAGCTATTGCGCAAGTAATGGCGTAAGTGGACTTGCGCAATTGCGTAAAGTTTCGTGAAATCGGCTGCTGAACTTCCATTTTGGCCATTCCACAGGTGATAACAACGTCTGAAATTCATCACAAAATGTTCATTTAGCCCGATCACCTGGCGTTTGTAACAACAAACGTCACACCTCTAGTTTTTTTTTTTAGGTGATCGGAACTTTTTCCGATCACCTATTACTATTGTACATAAAATATGCATATTTTAAAATGCTTCCGTCTTGAAAACCACGTGACCCAGGATCTTCGTATTTGGCAGGTTTATAGATGACATTCAGTGCTACAATTTTCTTTGTGTGGGCATTTTCGTCTGACCCTTCCTTCTGGGGTCAATTGGAGGTCAAAGGTCAACGAAACTGAGAATCTCAGTTTTTACACTTACCAGCAACAATGCCTATCAAACCAAGCTGAATCGTTAGTAAATTAGATACAGACATAGGCCCTACGGCAGACTTTCACCAGAATGCATAGTATCATGATGGCATCAAGTGTGACGTAATCATGACGTCATCAGGTGTCAAATTACAAAAAATTCAAAGGTTATTATTTCCAAAATTCATATCTCAAGAACCGTAATAGATACTTGAACAATTCTTTCACAACATGATCAGTCTAAATGAACTGAACAAATCATACAATGTCATGACCCCTGTGTGACGCGTACTTCCGGTCCAAACCGGAAGTTGTTCGAAAATGTGCATTTTTTTAAGCGTTTTGAATGCAAATAGATTCAAAGTGGTAGTGAATTTGACCATATTTCTACGGAACGAAATGTTTCCACACATTTGGACTTTATGACTATACCATTGGTGACGTCATCACATGGACGGTAGTTACGTAATGTGGTGTCAAAATACGCAAATTTGGAGCTGAATTGTTTAAAAATGCTGTATCTTGAGAACTACAGCAGATATTTGCGTGATTCTTTCGCCACATTTAAGAACTTGATGTTTATCAAATTGTTGAACAATTTGTGCACAACATTGTGACGTCATGATATCGTCACAGGTGTCAAATTACAAAAATTAAATGGTTATTATTTCAAAAATTCATATCTCAAGAATCGTAATAGATACTTGAACAATTCTTTCACAGCATGATAGGTCGCAATGAACTGAACAAATCATACAATGGCATGACCCCTGTGTGACCCAAACCTCCGGTCCAAACCGGAAGAGGTTTGAAAATGTACACTTTTTTAGCACTTTGAATGCAAATAGAGCCAAAGTGGTAGGGAATTTGACCATAGTTCTACGGAACGAAATGTTCCCTCACATGTGGACTTTATGACTACATATATACCACTGATGACGTCATCACGTGCACGGTGGTTACGTAATGTGGAGAAATTATTTGTTGGGTCCCTTGATAATTAAGCTAACTCGGTCGTTTGAGGGCGCTATGCCAAGCCTCCACTAATCTGACGATTTGCGCCCATATATAGTGCTCGACTTCTAATAATAGAACTTGTATCTAGGCGCCTGTCTCGGGTCAGAGGTCATAATGTATCTTTTAGTAGTGAATAAGTCAGACAGACGAGACATAATAAGCAGGGCTTGATTTACAACCCAGAAAATTTGACTTTTGAAGATGTAAAACTGCTAGTTTCCGTGGCATCATCGCCATGAAAGTTGAATAAACACTAGATAGCACAAGGGCATTTACTTTTGGTGACTTAGCTGTTGTATCTTGGGTGTAATTATGTACGGCTAGCCTTAGTCGGCGGACCAGAGTAAATATGTCTTCTCCCCGAAAACTGTGAATGTGACATGCTGGAAATCGTTGCTGTGTTGGAAATAAAATGGACATGGTGGACCGCAACTCAAGTTGACTGGAGCGTCAGTTTATTCTAGATGCAATTGAACCCCAACTCCCCACACGGCGATATACTACAGTAATATGATCTCAAATGACAAAATCTTCAGAACTGTAATAGATATTGTAAAGATTCTTTCACCACATATAGGCCTAGGCCTACATGTCAAAACTTGTTCTTCAGTAGATACTTTAACAATCTGTGCACACAATAGTAACGTTATGATGAGATTGACAATTATGACGTCATCAGTTTTTCAGTTCGATTGTACGAGACTGAAGCCCTCTGCACACACAGCGCACAGCCCGCACCAAAATCTTACTATTTTTCAATCTAAAAAATTCACCCACTTTTACCTGTCCAAATCTAACGAGCAACAGTTGATTAGAAAGCTTAGAGTTTCAGTCATTCACTAACGTACATAAAACAGCCGTCGGAGGTATGATCGACAGCCCAGGCTTTTATGAATGAACTACTCTCGCCCCGACCAGCTTTTCCCGAAGCGTTGCGATCGCGAGTATTCGGCCCATAAAAATTGCCGCTCGGCTGGGCGCGCATGCACTTCGGGTGCTTTCCGCGGATCTGAATACTTGTGACGTACATGAAAATGGTTTCCCTGAATAGCCGAATGGGTACTGTACACGTCATTGCGTCCTCGTTATCGGTAGGTGGTCTGCAACCGAAGTTACAAAAAAGGGAAAAGTAAACTCAATTTCTTGAGGTGAAATCTTCATTTTGAAAGGTAGGAGGTTTCACTGAATGAATTTTACATGTCTTAACAATTATTTGTGCGAGTTTGGAATGTTAAATGTGTTTATTTTTTTATGGAGAGCGTAATTTCTATACCCTTTCAAAAGCTCTTTTGATAGAAACGAACGCCACGGTGTAGGTGTGTGTGTTGGCCTATTGAATGGGGCACTCGTCCGTGAAAGCACGGCGTGATGCATGGCGTGACCCCGGTCGTTGGAATCTGGTTGTGTCAACCACTAAGTCTTAAAATCATGCTGTTTTGGTAATTTTATAACAAAATACACATCTCACATATATGCAGGATATATTACTAGGGACGTCAGAATTACAATTAGCCGAATTTGTTAGGCCTCCTGTCCGTTAAATTTTGAAAGGAAGGTATAACTCTCCCATATTTAAAACAAATGGTACAATCGTAGTTCGTACATAGGATGCACAATGCCTTTTTTTTGGGCGATACCATTATTACTAGAGGTATGTTTTTTTGCGCATTCCTGGAGGGGCAGATCTAAGTAATCAAAGTTCAAATTGAATTTGTTTTGGGGGTTGTCGAATTGATATGTTTTATTTTGTTCACTATATCAGCTGTAAATACAATTAAAACAATAAATACAAACCAAACTTTAAGTATTAAAGAGAATAGGCCTACAACTTACAAGTTTTTAAAAGTCATACTCATAGCCGCCCTAATTGTTTCAGTCAGGTCATTAAAAAAAGAAAAGGGAAAAAAAAGGAGAAAGTTAACTAAATCTTAAGTGAGGGCATGGTATAATAAACTATCCTGTTGTCTCTACTTAATAAACTATCCTGTTGTCTCTACTTCCAGTATCAAGATTAAAGACTATGGCCGAGCCAGAAGAAAACCAGGAAAACCCTCCACCTCGGAGTATCACACTAGCATCCGCATCCTCCACTTCTTTAAATTGACTTTTGACCTTGAAGATGAGTAATACAATACCTCAAATAATGTTACTGGCCTTTTTTTATCACTTGTTCAGCTATATCATTTCCAGTAACTGTTATTTCATCTGAAGTTTGTGGAGACGTCAAATTATATTGTTTTCTTTGGAGAAAATGTGCTTGTTTCCATGGCAACCATTAATTTTATTAAAATAAAATGCTTGTTTCCATGGCAACCATTCATTTCATTAAAATAATTTATACTTTTTCTGAAAGACCATACCACATTACCCTTATGCAGAAAGTTTTATGAGAATACTTCAATTATAGCAGAGGTTATACTGATTTATGTTACTAAAATCATTCAAATTATGTCGTTTTGGGGCCATTGTGGGGTATACGCAGTGAATGTATGGTCGGGCTTCATCGAATGATTGATATTTTAATACATATAACAGGATATCTCAAAAAGTACTTCATTTAAAGAGCATTGTATTTCTGTCATCAAGACCTTTCATTTGATATATAGTTTGGGTGTTTGGGGCAAGGAATACATTTTGGCCTGAAAACCTAGTAGTACAATTTTAGCGTTGAATAGTCAGAGTCATGTCTTGAGAATTCCAATACTTTTCCAACATCAAACAACTCAAGTTTTCAAACAATCTCAAAACTGTGTCGTCATCATCATTTCAATGTTTATGTCACCCGATCACCTTGCGTTTGTAAAAAACACAAACGCGAAGCTCTAGTTTTTTTTTCTTTTTCTTTTTCCACTCAAACGTTTCCAGAGGTTTTCTTCAAAACGGTTCCAGCTATCAACTTAAAACTTGGTAGGAACATCAACCCCAATGTGAAGATGTGCATACAAGTGTGACGTCATTGTGACGTCATTAGGTATCAAATTACAAACAAAAAATGACCAAAATATGCATGTTTTAAAATGCTTCCGTCTGGAAAACCACGTGACCCATGATCTTCGTATTTGACAGGCTTATATATCAGATCATGGCCTACAATTTTCTTCGTGTGGGCATATTCATCTGACCCTTCCTTCTGGGGTCAATCTGAGGTCAAAGTTCAACGAAAACGAAAATCTCAATTTTTGCACTTATTGAGCAACAATGCCCATCAAACCAAGCTGAATCTTTAAGAAACTAAGTACAGGCATAGGTCCTATAGCAGACTTTCACCAGCGTGTTTAATATTATGATGGCATCAAGCGTGACGTCATCGTGACGTCATCAAGTATCAAATTACACCTCCCAAAAAACCAAAATATGCATATTTTAAAATGCTTCCGTCTCGAAAACCACGTGACCCAGGATCTTCGTATTTGGCAGGTTTATAGATGACATTCTGTGCTACAACTTTCTTTGTGTGGGCATTTCCATCTGACCCTTCCTTCTGGGGTCAATTGGAGGTCAAAGTTCAACGAAAACGGAAATCTCAGTTTTTACACTTACCAGTAACAATGCCCATCAAACCAAGCTGAATCGTTAGTAAATTAGATACAGACATAGGCCCTACGGCAGACTTTCACCAGCATGTATAGTATCATGATGGCATCAAGTGTGACGTAATAATGACGTCATCAGGTGTCAAATTACAAAAATTCAAAGGTTATTATTTTCAAAATTCATATCTCAAGAACCGTAATAGATACTTGAACAATTCTTTCACAACATGATAAGTCTAAATGAACTGAACAAATCATACGATGTCATGACCCCTGTGTGACGCCTACTTCCGGTCCAAACCGGAAGTTGTTCGAAAATGTGAAATTTTTTAGCATTTTGAATGCAAATAGATTCAAAGTGGTAGTGAATTTGACCATATTTCTACGGAACGAAATGTTTCCACACATGTGGACCTTTTGACTATACCATTGGTGACGTCATTACATGGACGGTGGTTACGTAATGTGGTGTCAAATCACGCAAATTTGGAGCTGAGATGTTTTAAAATGCTGTATCTTGAAAACTACAACAGATATTGGTATGATTCCTTCGCCACATTTAAGAACTTGATGTTCAACATATTGTTCAACAATTTGTGCACAAAATTGTGACGTCATGATGTCGTCACAGGTGTCACATTACAAGATTTCAAAGGTTATTATTTCAACAATTCATATCTCAAAACGGTGCAAGCTATCAACCCCCAGCTATGGCGGATATGCAGGGAGGAGATATTAGTTACCGGATTAGTGTATACAGCAGCCGATTTCACGAAACTTTACGCAATGCATAGTTCCGACCTGTCAATCAAGCCTAACCCGCCAACCAATCACAACAGAGCTATCAGACGGCGCCCACATAGGTCAAAGTGATGCAATCATTACGCAATCGCGCGATGTTCTGCCCATACAGTTTGTATGTTGTATGCGCCAGTGACCGGGTGAATTTTGGTTTCAATGTTGGGCGATTCGCTATTCAGAGGTAGGAAAGCGCATTTTTATGAATATATGTCATCCCTGCATTACTAGCCCTTCGCTCAGTGTGTGCTACGGTAACTGTCGACCCTAAAACATAAATACCTTTGAGTTTTCTCCAATGAATCTGTGCTTTCCATGCCGAGTCCCGTTGGTTTGTACGTTGTGTCGCAATTTTTTTGCAATGGCTTGTGAGCACATAGCAACAATATCTAAGGGGCGGGGTTAACTGGGCAATCTCGGAACTATGCATTGCGCAAGTCCACTTACGCCATAAGTTATTGCGCAAGTAATGGCGTAAGTGGACTTGCGCAATTGCGTAAAGTTTCGTGAAATCGGCTGCCGGACTTCCATTTTTGCCATTCCACAGGTGATAACAACGTCTGAAATTCATCACAAAATGTTCATTTAACCCGATCACCTGGCGTTTGTAACAACAAACGTCATACCTCTAGTTCCTCTTGTTATGGTACCTGCAAGTGACAGATTGCCCGATTCAAACATAACTTGAGAAGGGTGAAAATGGCACACAGCGCCCCACTCCGCCCAAACCAAACCAGCACTGAAAATTTGTGGTGGTGGTTGTGGGAGGCGGGGGACGCTGTAGCTACGCCGCTGATACCACATATATCGCTTTGTGACGTTCGTATCCGATTTTCAGTGGGCGAAACTTCTTGTATAAAAGTAATGTACGAGTTACAATTGTTCAGAACAATTATGTCTGTGGTTTCTTGGGCGTAAAATTTAAGAAGACATGGTTAATACTTTTATACAAGAAAATTGTTTCTAGAAAGGTTTTTATAATGCACAAGAGTCCTGAAAACCAACTCGAAAATTTAATCTTACATCCAGGTTAAAACGAATACATTGGTGCCTTGAACATTATGCATGCTGATCATTTTCTCATTATTCACTTAACTAGGAAAAAGTCAAACTGGCTAAAGCTTTGGCGAAGGCGAAAGCTGGAGGTGACATTGAGCTAGTGGCGATGGCACTGGACATAGCTGGAATTGGTATGCGAATACTAATAAGTAAATTTGTTAGTATGTTAAACAATCTTATAATTCAAGTTTTGTTGTAATTTGAAAGATGTTTCTGTTTATTTCATGGCAATAAGCACATTATCTTGCATTATCTTGCACTATCACTACCAGAATATTTCAATTTAGCTTAATATATCCTAAAAATGATTGGGGAAAATAAAATTTGATCATGTAAATTTGTTAATAAATAAATAAAAATAGTAGTTTATCGTCCCAAATGCGCGTCTTTTTTTTGCTGCGCCTCAAAAAATGTATTTTTCTGTATTGATTTTTGTTTTTACGAATATGTTGCTGCGGAGCACATGAGACCAATAGTGGCACTGAACTTACAAAATTTGTCAGTTTCCACAACTCCCCTTCCCAAAGAAGCCTGTATTTCTGCCTCATCTCTTTTTTTCAAAAACTATCAATTTCTTTTTATTTATACTTGGTTTAACTCAAATATCTGTGTCAATCTCAAATGTTTGTCAATATGGGAAAAACTGCAACACAACATATATATATCACCAGAACAAACAACCGATATAATAATAATTTGTTCTCAAACCTATAGGTTTGAGAACCAAAAATATTTTGTTCTCAAACCTATATAGGTTTGAGAACCAACTATAATTATTATTGGTTCTCAAACCTATATACAGGGTGTCCCAGAAAAAACGAAACCGAGATTTATCGATGTTTAATAATACTTTAATCTCAATTTAGAATAATAAATGACACATATGTGGAAAGCTTAGTTCCTCATCTTTCATTTGATACCACTCATATGATACATACTTTACGCAGGAATGAGTCGTTTGCACAACGATACCTGAATTTCAAAGAAAGAATCACATTTCTAAAAAGTTCATTTTCTGCCCTTTCGTATGATACCTCAGTAAAGGGTACCAAGGAAACATTACTAATTGTGTACATTTTATTAAAGTTCTGAAACCAACATGATCATGATTTTGTTGCCACACGTTTGTGCATATTTATGTTCATCTAAAAACCAGGTAAACACGCCTAACTGAAATACGGAACCTGCTTATAGTGTTAAACAATTATTTGTTTTACTTTTCAGGACCCCGTGAAGGATGATAGTGCTTATGATTTAGAGGTGTACAAACATTTCATCGGCCTTATGGTGGCAGAGGCGGAAAAGGATATCAAACGATTTCTAGAGCTTTCCCAGGTTAGATTTTAGCTTTGTTAAATGCCTTTTTTTCCCTGATAAAAGTAGGTATTAACTGGATTCATTATTTTTCAAAGAAGGAAAAATACAATTATGTTATAATAATTTGTACTAGTTCTTATGAAATTATGCAGGCTGCATCTGGATTCCTTCAACTTAAGTATCGAAATTTCACACAAATCAGTAGAAAGTGAATAATCTGCACCAAGGCGTAGCCATTCAGATGTAGCCTCATGTTGAAGTGATCATTTTCTCTTCCACATCAGTTTAAAAAAACACCTTAAAAGATACTGGTGGTTCAAGAAGTATTAGTTTACAGTTTCGTCAGACCATGTTAACAGGTAGACCTTATAGAATGTTTGGAGATTACCTTGATTTATCAGGAATATTGTATTATCAGGAAAGAAAACAAATCAATAAAGAACCAAGGATTGGAACCTACATTGTTCTTGCTATGACCAGAATGTTGTGTTAATAAAGTGCTTAAAAAAAATGGGTTCCATTATTTGCCTAAGTAAACTCTGTATGGAGAGCATAGCAGGAGTATTTTTAATTGCTTACATTGTCTTTTTCATTTCATCACAGGACCCCTCGATAGCACGTGCCCCACTCGCCGAAGAAGAGGACTTGGATGAACCTTCGGAGGAGTTGTCTTAACAAATGGCATATTAAATACAGATTTCATGATTAAAAAATGTTTAAAATAGGAACAACAGCATTACAGAACAAACAAATAATGTAAATAAACTGCCTTGTATAAATTTCAGCCACATAGCTGCAGTAATACTTCAGAAAACCTGAGAATTTAGTCTGATAATTGAACATGACAATGGGGCTGTTCACATCAGTGGCTTCATACAATACCATAACGTCGCAGTCCACATAGTCTCCATGACAAAGCTCCAAAAGTTTTTTTAAAATCTTTTGTTTTTGACAAAACGTGCAAAATAATACACATCTTGTGTTATGAAATAACCAAACTTTGCGTGAGAAAAATGTTCAATGGGAGTCAAGGACGTCTCGGGTTCGATTCCTATAAGGCCGTGACGTTTTTTTATTCTTTTCTTTCATACAAAGTTTGGTTGTTTGCCTTCTTGTGGCCATCAGCTGCATCTAGCTAAATGTTCAATCTTTTGGCAGACAAGTTTGATTATGTCCGACAGCGTCTGATGTGGTGTTTGATGCGCAGTCCACAGTCTCAGATTATTTTTGTCTAACGGACGACAGAGAAATGTCTGTCGTGTCTGTCAGACAAACATCTTATAGTGTACACGTGCACGTAGTCTAGCACTCACTGTGGTGTGGTGCCAGCTGATCTAGCATTTTCCCATTTTCCATCTTAATAATCTGTCTTTGAAATCTTTCTCTTTTGTGTTTGTTTACTTGTTTGTTCATCAATCGATCCTTTATGCAAGACTGAACAGTCTTGCATTCACTCAGGTGTGGTGCCAGCTGATCTAGCATTTTCCCATTTTCCATCTTAATAATCTGCCTTTGAAATCTTTTTCTTTTGTGATTGTTTACTTGTTTGTTCTTGAATTAATTATTGCATTCAGTCTTGCACTCACTCAGGTGTGGCGCAAGCTGATCTAGCATTTTCCCATTTTCCATCTTAATAATCTGTTCTTTGACACCTTTCTCTTGATAAATTGTTCATTGTTGATCTACACTATCAGATTTTTGTCCGACTGTCGTGCCTGTCACACAAAAATGAGACTGTGTATCAAACACTACGAGACACTAATAAATTGTCATGCAGCAAACGCTTTCTTTTGTTTTGGTGACTGTAATATTCAGCTGATTTTAATGGAACTTTTTTGTCAATTTTGTGAACGTTCTAACCTCAAACCCTCGCTCCTTCTTTAAGCTTCGCCCATGCCACCCCATCACAATAAGTTTGGGTTCCTTAGTAACTTGTAATGCCGTAAAGGTTAATATGCATGATTGTTTTTTACATCATTTTTTAAGAAACTGATAGGATTCGAATACACATCTCTATTCTTTCCCTCAAAATTCTGAATTGTTTCAAGGTTATAACAGTGGATGATGGAAATTATATAGTCTTAGCTCTGTCTATATAAATACATACAGTATTTTTTATCAGGTCATGGAATTGAAACCAAAAAAAATTACGTTTGTTTTATGTCGGCATTTAATTTAATGTGTTTCCACATTGTATTGCCCAATACGCTGTTCAAGCTCACGTGTTATACTGGTACCAACAATTGTCCGTTTCTAACTCGTATCCACTTTCTATAGACAATAAAACAACTTCGTACTTACTCTGATGAACACTTCGTATAACTTTAATTGGTGTCCCAAGAATTACAGTCTATCAATGGCGTTATTGCAATGGTAAACTTGACGTAAATGACGCGGTTAAAAACTTGTGAACCTTCCTAGCCAATCCTAGGTAACGCTCAATTTGCCGAATCTCGAAGCGCCCAATACTAGTGCCATAAAAACAAGAGAAGGCGCTCCATAGCTCGGACGGTCGGGAAATGGCACTTACATATCCCGGCCCCTAATTGTCTTGAGTAGTTACGTGACAATTACATTTTAAGTGTCAATTTCAAATAAAATGCACCTAGCATATATACCTTTAGCTAAAACATTTGAATTTCTAACACCAAACACCAAACACCAGGGTCCTATTTCATAAAGCCCACAAAGAAACATTCCTAAATGAACATTCTTAACTCGATTTTATTGTTCCTAAATCCACTTAAGAATGTTTTTAACTTTTATGAAAAAGGACCCAGGTTAGTCTTATTACAAGGTGCGCAACCTCTTTAAACAACAATTTAAACAACAATTGTAAGTCATTGACACAATCTTGTAAATGTTTCCTAATATAGGCAAAAGGTGGGTGAATTAAGCCACTAATTAACTAAGTGTCCGGTATCACTTATAAATCCTTAACTAGAGCTTACGAAATGATCGAGATAAAATATAACAATGGCATGTGGGATTTACCCAACAATGAGTGTGTGACATTAAGATTGGCTGTGCAAGGAAAACGATTTTGTTTTGTTTTAATAGGAACACTTTAACAACGTTAATTTTTTAAGCAATGAAGATTAAGCACAAACTTGTCACGAATTCCTTGCTTGCTAACAGGAATAACAACTTTCTCAACAAAGCGAAAAACATAAAAAATGTAAACTTGGTCGAAAATTAAGTACGCGACATTTGACCTTGCCAGCATTTGCCACACACTCATATTGGATGCCTGAAAGTGAAAACTCGCAGATTCCAAGGTCGAATGCATCATCAAGTTCGCTTATCCAAGTTGTTGTTGTTGTTGTATATTTTATGGCATCTTCGGCAACTAAGGCCCTTTATGCCATCAACTATACGGTTTTAGCTTTAACTATACTATATTATCAACTTGAGATGACGAAGAAGGAGTTGCAGTTTTAGAAGTGGGAGGAAAACCCCCAGAGAAATGCCCCAGGGGAAAACCCACGCGGTCAAGTAGGGACTGCAAACCCAATCCACATACACGCCCCGGATTCGAACCCGGGACCCCAGAGGTGAAAGGCGAGGAAAGAACCCGTACGCCAACCCGACCGCCCCGCTTATCCAAGTCAACTGTCTCACTGTTCTTGTACACGTGCGGATTGGCATGAACTCAACTAGGACAAGTCATTGCCGCCTCTACGTCTAGGTAGACCTTGCTTCTGGTCGCCGCATCTGGATCTTGATTGCTCTTCGGCTCAGATAAAACATCTAACTGGTTCCACGTGGGCTCCATCCTTCAGTTTGTAGGGGTACGGTGCACATAATTGCGACAAAGTGGTAGTTTCAATGGCAACTGTAGTCTAGAGACATTTCCTTCCCTAAAGCGGGCCTCCCACTGTGCGAATTGGGTACGATTAGCTACGATTTGCTACGATTGTGTGTAGAGTCTATGGACAGTCGTACCAAATCGTAGCTAATCGTACCTATTTCGTAGCAAAATCGCACAGAGGGAGGCCTGCTTAAGACCCGACCCGACCGAAAGAGGTTTAGGCGCCTCGACTCGCCCTGGAACACTGCAACGCAACTCCACTTATTGTAACATGTGTGACAGTTCACTGCATTTAGCTTAGGGCAACTCGACATTCACGTTTTGCCGCGTTCCAGCAGCAGACACAGCTTGTGGATTGGTCTTGTCAACACGGATGACTTTGTACGTATTTCCTCTTCCCATTTTGTCTGGCATTGTGTTTATCACCCTTCCGATGGTCCAGGTGTTTCTTGGTTGTTAGCCGTCTAGGACGAGAACTACGTACGTCTCCCGTTTTGAAGTCGGCCCTTCGTCGAACCCGGTGTGTACCTTTGAGTTGTACGCGGGAAACTTAAGTTATACGGTGCACGCAGAATTTCCCGATCTGCGTCATCTTGGTAAAGGAACGAAACCCTGTGGTCGCCATATCTGCTATACCTGCAAATATATTGCGGATGACATCACGCACATCAACTCTCTAAATGCAAAAGAGTGAAAAACTCACTCTTTAAAAGAGTGACTCCGTTATAAAACCACTCGAAAACAGTGAACATCACTCTAAAAAGAGGTGAAATTCTGTAAAAGAGTGGCAATCACTCCAAAAAGAGTGGAAAAAACACTCCACAAAAGAGCCATATAAAGGACAGCTCGAAAAAGAGCTGTCCTCCATATGGCTCCTCCTTTGAGTGTTTTTTTCCATGCACCCTTTTTAAGGTGATTGCCACTCTTTTTACAGAATTTCACTAACTTTAGAGTGATTTTCAATGTTTCCGAGTGGTTTTATATACGGGAGTCATTCTTTTGAAGAGTGAGTTTGTCACTCTTTTGCATTTAGAGAGAAGGATCCTTCAGGAACTATCTACATCAACTAGCCTTTCACCTGCACATATACCAACGTGATTTATGCCATCATCTGCAAAAAGTGTCAGAAGATCTACATCGGCGAGACCAAAAACAAACTTTCCATCAGATTCTCTGCACAGCTTAGATCCATCAAGAAGAAGACAAATATGCCAGTTGCTAACCACTTCAACCCAGATACGCACAGTTTGGATGACCTCTCCGTCACTGTTGTCATCTTGACGGATGGCAACACAGATCGCAACGTCACGCATGTGAACAACGAGTCATCCACCAACTTGGAACTGAGCCCTAAAGGGATGAACATCATGTTTAATGCATATAAATAACTTTCTTACCTATACTTGTTCATTTAGTTGGTGTTTACATAGGATGTTTGTGTGCCCCGCCTCTCACCCCACCCCCTTTAGCCTTCTGCGTCGCGCTTTTTGCTTTGCTTATACGCGTGCGCGTTAATTATGCCCTCGTTTTCACGCGCCTCTCGCTCTACACACAAACTTCCAAGTAAACCTGATAAAGTGGCATGTGCCCCGAAAATTTGTTGATTATCTTGATTAACATTTTGCACTTTCACAATACCAGTGTGAATTTGTACATATCTAAAACTTGAGTGCAACGCAGCCACTTCGACCTTATGTAAATTTATATATATTTATATATATATGTATGTATATATATATTATACATACAAACTGCCTTTCCCGTATTAGGGCGACCGGTTATGGGTAAAAAAGGCGTATTAGGACGACCGACCGCATTAGGGCGACCGATAGCCGGTCGTCCTAACGCCAAGTGCTTCAAAAACCATCTTTATTAGGTCAAAAACCATTTTTATTAGGTTTCTCACCATTTTTATTAGGTTTGTAACCATTTTCGTCTAGGTTGAAAAACATTTTTATGAGAACTTTAAGTCGAAAAAATGGGTGTCAACGGCAGAGTTTCTTGCCGACAAATTTTCCGTTTTAGTGGTTCCCCAGAGCACTCTTCCCAAAACGGTCGTCCTAATACGGGAAAAGTAGTTATTTAACATATAATATATATATTTTAACATGCAGATTCATTTATTGATCTTTGACATTCTTTATGATGTTTTTGACCTGACACAGGGTTTCTCCAGATATATTGAATATTCTTCTAAAAGCCATCATCCTGTGTGAAAGTTTTTATTTCTTACAAATTTTCGAGCGTGAAGGCGGATACACACTTTCGCGCTGCGCTCACCGCATTGCATGAGCTCCCAATCGCCGATTATTCCAAAATAGAAAATTCCACTCTGGTAACTTGGGGCTTCTTTGATACCTCATTGGCTGCGCGTTAGAAAGGTCAGCGCACCGCGGTCAAAGTTCAACAAATTTGAACTTTGGCCCAGCTCAAAAGTTTTGCGCGTCGCGACAGGCCGCGCACAAGCGGCAAACCAGTTTGTGTACAAACCAATGGAACAGTGTGATTTTTCCGCGATAGTGTGAACTCCCCTTTAGTCTTACCTGACGAGGAGCGGGTTACGCTCGAAAATTTGTAAGAAATAAAAAACTTTCACACAGGATGATATGGCTTTCAGAAGAATATTCAATTCATCTATTGATCGCCGTACTTATAGTCTGTCGCTGTAATTAATGATAGCATTATGGGAGAGCCACCAGATAGTGATTAAGTTCGTTTTTTGCAATCCTTCAGGGGTGTTATCATTCTCGTTTTCAAAATTACTTTTTAATGCTTGTACTTTGTCACGTTTGTTGTTCCCCTGAGAAATAATAAATAAAATGAAATGAAATAAAAAACAAATCCCTCCAAATAACCCCGTCTGAAGTTCTCCGCACAGTTTCTTGCTGGTGAACGTACTCTTTCAACTGTCCACATGATATTTTGCCGTTCTACCAATTAGGTATTTCTGCCGAATTTTTGCTGAAATAGCTGCTGACAATTAACTTTGTGCACTTTTTGTACGTGTTGTCACGGAGTTGTTTACCGTTGCTAGAGACATAGTCAAATATATATGTTTTGGTCCTTGGGTGCACGGGTTGTGCACAAGTCTATGAAGAAGTTAGAGGATTTGGTCCTTGTGGGGTTTGGTCCTTGGGTGGTTCGGGTCCTTGGGGGGTTCTCGACAGTCCTTAGTTTTCGCACCAAAAACACTAAATTATTTAAGGAAAATTCAAGATTTTCTGTTCACATATCAAAACTGGGGGTCTCTAGTAACCGCTAAACGTGAGGGTTTAAACAAAATAGGTAAATAAAGTCGAAAAACCATCGTTTTTAGTGTCTAAAGGTGGTCAATTCCAAAACCCCACAAGGACCTGGAAGATGTGGGGAGGGTTCGCCTCGCTCTGGATTAAAGACATCCTCTTGCAACAGTGCCCCTTGAACGCACTCCCTAACTCCTGCGTACAGTGGCCCTGTTGAAAAAGGCCCCATTTCGCGGTGGGACTAGCGACAGAAATCTTGTCGCCTCTGCTAGACCAATCAGGACGCTTGGCAGTGCATTGCATCATGATTGCAGGCATTCAAATGTAACGCGCGCAGATTGTAAACACCGTGCATGCATGTGATACATGTACGCGTCGACGATTGGCTGCTATTTAAAGCATACTGGGGAATCCATTCCATTCCATTTCTGGAAAGTATAGAAATCGTTTCTTTTCGGCATAACATGACCGAATTGATTAAATTACATCAAAATGACTCGGGCGTGAGTTGGCTCAAGACAACAGCCGGCTCACTCCACAGATTTGCGTGTTTTTCCTCAGGGTATTGTTACGTCGCTTTGCAGAGTGGAAGTTCCCCGATATCTCAGGATGGATTAAAGATGGCTGACTCGTGAATAAGGCTAATTCCCTGGCTGCGTTCGAGCGTGCAGTTCTCGTTACTCGGGAGTAATGCGTGCGCATTGCACTCGGGTCACATCACGCGAACGGCAAGTCCGCAGTCCGCGTGCGCGAATGGCAATCAGTGAAGATGGCCGTCTCTTGCCATCACTGCACAAAAAAATGCCGTTTCATTGCTCACAAGAAACTGAGGAAATACAGGCCGTAAGTCGTGAGAACCTTTGATGCCGTCTAAAACAAACCTTAGTGAGTTACTGTTTCAGTTATTGAGTTGACACGTTGAGCAAATTCACCAAAAATCCCACCCATATTCCACCATCTTCGTACAAATCACATGACACTTGTCAGGAGTACGAGCAAACTCCCCATTTGCTGGGGAGTAGCTAGAGCATACTCTGACTGACCCGAGTGTCGTTATTCTTGCCGTTCACGCGCGTAGGAGTATAACTCGTGTTAACACGAGTACACGCCCGAACGCAGCCCATGAGTCTCAGGATGATTATTGCGACAGCTACAGGGAGAGCGCCCAATATGCCTCCCTAGCCTGGCAACACGCGAACGGGGCCGGCCATGCGACAGCTCGTCCTCGTAACTTTTTTGATTGATGGGCCAAGACATTGTAAGCTTGGGGTAAGTTATTATTATCGTACTGCAACTAGAGCTCAGTTTAAAGTTTTATGGAATCTTTTGTTTTAAAATCAAATTGATTAGTTTCTTTTAAGTTCACGAATGTCACGAGCTTTCAATTCTCATAATGTTTTTAACTTTTCCTGTCAGCCTTTTGACTTAGCCCACCCAGTGAAGTTTTTCACCCCTTCTAAAAAGTAGATCAGACCATAGCAACGCGTAACGAAAGCTAGTGTTTCCAAAATGGCGGTGGTTTTGCAGCACAAAGCTGCACAATCCATGAAGCAGCCACCGTCTACTTTCTACAGCGGCGATAAAAATCAAGTTATTAACGCATTTGCAGAGGAGTATAGGCTGTTCTTGCAGTTTATGAAAAAGAAAGTCTTACCGAGCCACAAAAAAAAGGATGACGAAGCGTTTTCGCGAGGGTAAGACTAAGAATGATAAGAATCTTGTCCATTTTCCGGACAGCAAGTTGTAACGGCGCTATACACCATGACCTATGATCTGTATGCATATTAGTTGACCTTTGTACCTAGACAGTATGATGGGATAGAATCAAAGATGGCTGATTTACCGTGATCTTGGTGTTTGCCTAATCAGTTGAAGATTATCTGGAATAAATGTAGATTTGTGATTGCATAATTGGAAGTCACTTGGTATTTGCAGTTATTCGAACTTGTGTATCGTGTAACGTCCCGTTACACTGGCGTAGTCGGCAGGATGCTGCTTAAATTGGGTGATTTCCGTGGATTGTGTTCGTTCGTGTTTGGTTCTGCAAGCGTGCCACATGACACGCTATGTACGGTGTCATTGACTGAGACTACTCGACTCTATGTAACTAGAACTGCGTCAGCGTGTTAGCAATACTGTGCATTTGCAGAATGTACGGTGCACGCGGTGGACATTGACATTGTCCTTTTTCTGTCTACATGTGTTTGTACGACCAAGTGAACTGCAACTGACTTTCTGGATTTATCGAGCTCGTCTACTTTTTGCTGTAATGCATCGACCTACCGTCTGCATAGGCTGAGTTGGGTCCGAGATTTAGGCCTACTGACTGGAGTCTTCGACTGTCTGGTAACAAACATTGATGCGCCCTGTCGGTCTTTGTTTCCGTTACGTTATGACTATGTCAACGACTCGCGACTGGTGACAGCATGGATGCGCCCTGTCGGTCCTTGCTTCCGTCATGTTTTGTGACAATGCAGATGTGCCCTGTCAATCTACATTCCCGTCACGTACTAGCTGCTGATGACAAGAGGATTTCCCCCGTGTGCCTCGCCCGTCACACCCGACTGATAAGACATTACTGGACATTATTTGTAACATTCAACAACTGGAGATTTGTTTACAGAAACTTATTGTGCTTAAGCAAACCTTGATTTCAAAGACACTTAAAGTTTAATAAGAAAAGATTGTGGCATTTAACAATACATCTCTTTTTTCTATAGTTTTTTCTAGCGGAGGAGAGTGTAACGGCGCTATACACCATGACCTATGATCTGTATGCATATTAGTTGACCTTTGTACCTAGACAGTATGATGGGATAGAATCAAAGATGGCTGATTTACCGTGATCTTGGTGTTTGCCTAATCAGTTGAAGATTATCTGGAATAAATGTAGATTTGTGATTGCATAATTGGAAGTCACTTGGTATTTGCAGTTATTCGAACTTGTGTATCGTGTAACGTCCCGTTACAAAGTTCAGAGCAAGTTTCAACCGGAGTCAGGTCAACTCGACCGCGACCGTTTACCAACTCGACTCGTACCACCTCGACCGTGTACCATCTCGACCGCAAACCAACTCGACCGCAAACCAACTCGACCGCGTACCAAACCAACTCGACAGTCACCGCCGACAGTAGCCTACTTTTAGATACTTCTGTAGGCCTATATAGTGATGTCCCCTAACTTGGCGCACTTCGACAACTCACTGGAAATCCGCTCACCTTATAGCAAAACCCCCTAGCAGAATTAGTTGAAACTTACACACCTTGTAGTATAATTCATAGGCTCCAAGAAAAAGTAATACTTTAATATTTTGACTCATCAACAAGTACAAAATAACACAAACAATCAGGACAAAACAATGAACACCTTTTTCCCGAAATCGCCCGGACTGTCCCCTAACGTGGAGCGCGTCGCTGATTGGCTGAAACGGTTTGATGCCTTACTACGATGGCCCACAAAGACCACTTGCACGCACACACTGTGACACTATACACAACGCCTGTATGCCTGGTTTTATTCACGTGAAATGCCTATTACAGGCTTCCGTGTATGGTGTCATGACAACCTGAAGCGAACGGCGATGCCTTAACATTCCGGTGAATTTCTAGTAACTGAATGATTCTTTTCCGTATTTTAGTTTTGGAATTTATGAAGGTGCTTGAGAACTTTATTTCCATTTAATGCCAAGTGCAACAGATTGTTTATTGCGCCAAGAGAGAACGGAAAGTAAAGCCCGCCACGTTAGGGGCCGCGCCACGTTGGGGGACATCAACAATATACTTCCAAATACTGAAAGCCACCCAGACCAAACTGGGTGACTTTCAAGAACAGCACTTTTTTTTCCCATCAAAATCGTTGCTCAAAATGGAATCTTTAGACAAGTCATTTTACAGGAAATTGCTATTTTTGGTAAAATCAAAATCTCTACACGTTCTACATACCTCCCTGGCCGTAATAAACCTTATCGACGTTCTCAGTGCATTATGGGATTGGATGACAAAATTGCCCGGCCAAATGTGCATAAACCTATGAGGCGGACACCAACTAGGCAACTTTTTTACTCATTTTCACGAAAACCAAAAAGAGTTCAAGAATCAACCTCCCACCACTTTATCTTTGACACATATCAAACATACTGACAAACATGTCCCGAAACAGAAATGTTGCAAATGCGAGAAATCATCGGGGATTCCCTTCGTATCGGTAGTCCGAGTACCACGCTCGCAGCTCGGTATGCGCTATGCAACACACGCCGTATCGGCACTCGCAGCACAATTGCCGATACGGGGGTACTGTGTAATAGCGCATACCGAGCTGCGAGCGTGGTACTCGAACTACCGATACGAAGGGAATCCCCGATGATTTCTCGCATTTGCAACATTTCTGTTTCGGGACATGTTTGTCAGTATGTTTGATATGTGTCAAAGATAAAGTGGTGGGAGGTTGATTCTTGAACTCTTTTTGGTTTTCGTGAAAATAAGTAAAAACGTTGCCTAGTTGGTGTCCGCCTCATAGGTTTATGCACATTTGGCCGGGCAATTTTGTCATCCAATCCCATAATGCAATGAGAACGTCGATAAGGTTTATTTTCTCAAAACTTACGTACACACCTCCGTTTTTAACAATTTGACGATCGAATTCAACTTCATAAACTTCAACTCGTGCTGACTCGTGGCATCGTTACTTTCAGAGCAATGGCGCTCGCCAATAACAATTTCAAGCACCAGACCAGTTCCAGCACGTACCATTTTTGGACGAGGGGGGATTTGTTTTAGTGTGCCACTCTGTGGTCGGTGAATGAAGGATTCACGTCAAATTACCACCAAACGGCTTTTTGTCAAAGCGACCCGCGTGGCAACTTTTTTACGAGTGAAAAGTCATTTGACGTTTAGATCACATCTGGTAACCAATGCTCATTGGTATTCCTTTGTACACAGACTAGGCAGATAGACTTTTTGAACATGACAACCAGACAACGGCTAGGGCCTAGGCTGTAAGCATACCGGTTTGTTTCGCTGGAATTGTTGGCAAAATAATCATCGTGGCTGGTTATTTCCCTCAAGGACCTGCGTAGTGGTTATGCCTGACAAGGTTTGGGTGAGTTTTAGGGGGAATTAGTGTCACGGTGAGAAAATGACACATTTGTTTTGTGATAGCGTGTTCATGTTCTTAAAGCTTCTCAGCTCTACTGCTAAAAAGACCACATCCCAATGAAAAATGATAAAGCAAGAGCTGAGATTATCTTAGCTAACTTCCTATGGACTTACGGATTAATCAGATCAATCGCCAAATACCACGTTTTATTCTCACCATCAATTCATATAAAAACCTCTTAATGTTTCTTTAGTATTCTATTTACGATTTGGTTTCATTATTTTTCTTTCATATTGATCATAAAGTGGACGAAATTTGGGAAATCGGGACTTTTCTTACGTTTTCGTCTTCACATCGTTTTCACGTCTGCCATCATAGACCTTTATCACGGTGCGTCCATCTTTGTCTTGTTCCCCGTAGTACGTGTCGGGTACATCAGTGCGTCTGCGCTACCGCGCGATAGCGCGTGTATCTCTCGTTGAGAATCACTGTCCACGCTGCGCGCTATCTTGATCGCGCAACGCATGAGCCATTGTGATGCACACAATGAACATCTTCAAAAAGGGACCAAATTATTTTTTTCTGCAAGCCTCGCTTTGGTTACGTTCATTTTAATAGGAGAAAAAGGAAGATGGTCGCACCGTGATAAAGGTGTATTGCATGACAGGCAGACACCGATGAGACGTAATTTTTCATTGGCCAAAATTCAATGTCGCGATGGCAACAGCCAATCAGATGACGGAATACATACGTGTACAGAACGTCCGAAGATTGCCGGAGTGAGATCGGGGGCGCGTTCAATAGCACAATACATACGTACGCCGGTATGGGTATTTTCCTATACCTTCACCGTTGAAGGTATTGTAGGTATGCATATGTATTGCGCTATTGAACGCGCCCCGGGACTTCAGTCAGGTTTGCAGTCTCGCGCGGCTATACCGAAACACGAACAGTGGAATTGTGTGTCAGCACTTGGATCTCGCGCTCAAGACTATCGTCTGCCGTCTGATTTCGAAAAATCTGGTTGATTGGTCGGGATTTCTCGGTTTGGCTCCATATATATCGATTTCTTTGATGAACAAGTATTAAAAGTACGTTGAAGTTCCAAATTTTTTGAAATAATGAAAAAATGTTGAATAATGAAAAATTTTGGCGGCGGCCTTATTGTCTGCCCATGGCAACAGCATAGCAACAGCCACAGCCTAAGCCACTAATTCGTAACAGCGCCCTCTCATGCCCAGAATGATTTTCCATTATTTCAACGGTAACTGAAGAAACTGTCGTTCGCTTTGAATGTAAGAGCAAATTTTGGCTTCAAAAACAGTACTGTTAGTATTTTGAGTTGGTCGAGTTGGTCTGAGTCGAGTTTGTATTCGGTCGACTTGACTGACATCTGTTTTAACCACCCGCGCGGTGTTACTAGAGACCCGTGAACTCCCCTTCGTCGTATGCGACGAAGGGGAGTAAAAATGAGGACAAAAAACCAGTCTAGCTCGTGTTGACTTCTCCGCTCTCATATTTGATTTTGGGCAAACGATCTGTATTTTATCTCACGGAGGGTCTAAATTTTGCCCCACTATTTCACCGAAACTAGACATCAGATCGATGCGTACTCTTCGGAATATTTGAACATTGGGGTGAGTGCACCTACATGTATTGAGCAAATATCAGAGCCAAGGGACAAATTTCATTTGCGTGAGTTTGCCACAGATTTGGGGTTAGAAACAGCTCCAGGGCTGAGGATTTTACGAAGCCCTGTTCACAGGTCTATCACCCAACATGCCCCGCAAGGCCAAGCGTGTAAATATTCCGAAGACGGAAGAGTACACATAGATCCGATGTCTAGTTTCGTTGAAATCGTGGGGCAAACTTGAGACCCTGCGATAAAATACAGACTGTTTGCCCAAAAATCAAATATGCGCATGCGAGAGAGCGGAGAGGTCAACACTAGACTGGTTCCCTATCCTCATATTTGCTTCACCATATTTACTTCACCTCGCAAATATGAGGACAAATGACTTCGCGCTGCGCGCTCGCAATTTCAGGTTTTTGTTTAAACATCCAATCACATCCCTGAAAATACATGAATGTCTAGATTGGTACCTGATCCTATACTTTAGATAGATAACAAAAAACAAGGATCGGTAAAGGGCGCTTCATCTTGATCTATGATTGGTAGTCATTTGCGCATGCGCATTGTGTGCTTTATATAGATTGGGGAACCCCTGTAGGCATTATTTATTTACATTTGGCTATGTTCGGCATGCGGCCGGGTTAGAAATGTCAAACTAACGCAAAATAACGCACTTACTTCAAAAAAACAAAACAAAAAACAGCGTGACAGTGCCACGTGACCACGGGCAGGTTTTTACCCATCATGGCTACTCTATACCAATCCTTGATTTTTTGCAATAAGCGATAGGATCGGAAACCAATCTAGTGAATTTCTGGTTTGTGCGTAGCATGTTATGGTCAGTAGACTGGTATAGCGTTTAGGCCTATGCAGTATTGTGTTTTGGGTGAACCGCGTTTGCACGCTTCCTCTTTCTTATTGTTACACTAACACACACATAGGAATCGTAACCAGTCTCGGTTTTTGTCAGTTGAGAATAAACACGAGGAACGACATTGCACACTAACGTTAACGCTTTTGTGGTAGAAGACACTTGTAAGCTTCATACAATTCAGCCTATGGGCTGTGAATAATAATTTTGGTTTTTTCTTAAATTTGTCAGTGCGGATACCTTGTTTGCCCTGTGGAATTCCTATGAAGGACGTCTTCCAGCCACATACTACCAGCAGAAGGTCATTGAGATGGGAGACTTCTTGGTTACTATTAAGGTAAGGATTTTATGCATTTCATGAACTTCAAGCGTTTCACAATACAGACGCTTCACAATACGATTAACTAATCTTCGTCGAACAAATCGATATCTCTAGTGAGAACGGGGTCCATGATGATAATATGACGAACGTAAAGTGTACAATGTACTGACGAGAATGCTAAAAGTGACGATAGTGGCGACAGTGATGATGAACGTACCGGCAGTGGTCAAGATGCGAATTACCAGGGATGACGTCAACAAATGTAACAATGATGCATATTGGTCTTGTGCAGTCTACTGAACACATGTGCAGACTGTCATTTTGGCAGTCAAAATTAGGGCATCTCATTGGTGTTTCACAGTGTCTGTGTTTGAAAAGGCGCAACACATGCTTGCTGCATTGTGACATTGTTTCATTTGACTCCCAAAATATGGTGGCGATAACGACAGAGAGGATGACTACAATGATATGGCCACAATGGATGCCATATCCAACATGGAATCCAGGATTATGGACAAACTTGAAGTGACTTGACGTGAAATTACCGGTACATGTGGGGTGTTACGGGGAATCAACCAGCACCCAACAATAATTTCTTCATTGAGCTGCAGCAGATCAAAAAGTTTATTTCGAGCGATAACAACTTCGCAATTACCTGAAGTCAAAAGCAGGTAATTGCAGAAGAGCTGAAGAATGGGTGCTTAGGGGGAAGAGATGTGCCAGACTTTTTTAGTGTGGGGGTGGCCAAAGGGTGGCACAGCATTTTGGAAGGGGGCACACAGCAGTTTACACATACAGTTGTGCAAATCTCATTTGGGGTGGGGGCGTATGGTGGGGGAGTCACAACACTTTCTTGGGGGGAATGTGTACCCCCCTCCCTTGGCGACGCCACCAATTGCAGGAGGCCCTCCAGTGCAACAGCTGAACACAGCGTGCCTGGTAATTTGCACACAACAGCTTTTTCAAAGTTATCAACTCTTACAAAAGTAAAGTAACTCTGGAAACACTACTGCAAAGCAATTAATGCCACTGGGAGAGATACATGTAGTTTGCGAAAGCAATATTTTCACCAGCAGCAGGCACAGGAGAATAAGCTGGACCACGGAGACTATAGAAGAATGTTAAACAATATTTGTGACTCGTTATAATGTTATTTGTAATCCTCCAGCACAAATTTTTATTTGATCGTCACATTGCAATTTTGCCCTTGACGCCACATGGCGTGTGTATCGGTAGTCAAAGTAACTTGACATTGTACATCGGGGGAAATTGATTCATTCAAAGATTAGTATGAATGGGTGATTTCAGGGATAATGACCCAAGGACTGCCGGGGTGAATTAATCCGATAGAAATGTGGACAAATATCCGTGAGTTTTGGAAATCTGGATGCAGTGTAAAACAACTTGGCTCCACCGTGATTCAAACCGCAGACCACCTTCTTAATATGCAGATTCCCTAGCAACTGAGCTATGACTTAAAAGCCAACTGGTGGTCTGGAAACAGGGTATTGCAGTTGTTCCTTCACAAGCCCTTGTAGTGGTTTGGTCTAAGTAAATAATAAATATATATAATTACCAAATAAACTGCACTCCAGTTGTGGCATTCACTAAACTATCCTTACTGGCCTATCGCGGAAGTCAATTGCGGTAAGGAGCAAACGCTACCTAATCAGGTCTTGATCCCACGACAGGACAGCTTGGATAACGAATATAATAAACACGTACAAACGTAGACGTATACAATAAACGATACTACACACCAAGAAGGAATTAGAAAGTGAAGCACTAGGCATCTTTTAATTCTACTATATAGGTTTACATGCGACGAAGCGTTACATACAACAATAGAAATACATCAAGTATAAAGCAGGTGTATTACATAATCAAATGCGGGGAACTAAATTCCAGAACCAACAATGCCGCTACTTTCCGGCAAGGAATTCTATTCTTTATTATACACAATAAAAAGGCGTCTAAACTTGGAATGTACACTACACCCTACAGCAGGCCTACAGAGGGATAAACGTCATTGAATAAATTTGTGTGTACAAATCTCACAGCAGGAAGAACGAACAAAGTTCAGTACCGTTCACATCAAGCAACTGCAAACAAAGATTGAAATATAAGTTGCATGAGGCCACAATGGCATGGTCGCACATGTGCAAATAGTGCGTCAAGCTTCTGATGCTCTGGGTGTTCTGTGTGTATGGCAAGCAATAAGGGTCATAACTTATGACCCTTATGAAAAAAAAGTGTTGTAAACAAATCACAATGCTTATAGTTGTATCATCCAACCTAAACAAGTGCATTTCTGCAATGTGTTGCAAAAATTAGCCCAACGCATTCCAAGGATGTCTGACAGCACGTTGCCGTTAGCCAATTCTGTTTATACCTATTCAACAAATTCCTGCGGTTTTATCCACATTCACTCCAAAGTCTGGTGTTAAAAGGTGGTGTTAAAAGTCTGGTGTTTTCTTTTGTCACCTTCAAATTGTTTAGGCTAAACAAAATAAATGGTGCGTTTACGGTAACGGCCTAAAAAAAAATTTGTTTTTTTCATTTTTTTTTACATTTCAGTTCATGCATTTTCGTGTTGTTTTGCAATGTTTGAAACTCGCTATTAACACTATTAACCATGTTATGTACAAATGTAGAAAATGTTATGTTCGTTGGAAATTATTGCAAATAGTGCTCAATTAAAATTATCAACTTGAAAATTGGCAATAAAAAGTTTGAAGTCGGCAATTTGGCCTCAACAATTCCAGGTAGGTCGGGTTACCATAAACACACCATTTATTTTGTTTGGCCTTACCAATGCAGGAGAGCAAAATCAAGTTTTGTACGTATGCACGCCGCAAAAGAGTCGCCGACTAATTTGATGCAGATGGGCATAGCTCAGATACAGCTTGGTCCTAAAAGCCAGTCGCTGACTATTCGGTGTAACCGAGATGTCGACCTGAGGGTGGCGTAAGGCATCTCAGCAATTTTGTGATAATTTATTTTTTGTGTTTGCCAGGAGTACAACTTGGCTGTGTGGCAATGTTATGGACGATACCTTGACCAGTTTGGAGATCAGCATATTGAGGATATTACAGACATTAACACTGTCAAGGACATATTCTTCCCGGATGGTCTAGAGACGGACAATGCTAGTCTCACTGTAAGTTTATGTACAGTTACAGGGTTGTTCCACAAGGTGTCCCACAAAACAAATATTATATTAAAATAAAATAAAATATTAAAATATAATAAATTTGCAACAGTTTCAGAAACGTTCACTGTGAGAATCCACAATGTTTTAGGCATTATATTTGGTATCATAAAATGCCCTAGGGCCTTTGGTACCAATTGTACGTTGACCACTTAACTTTTACTATGGTGCGCCGCACACAACGGCTTGAGAAATGTCTACTTCCGGACCGAAAGCCGCTGCCATGCAGCTGCTTGCCTGTACACATAAACAAACAGTTAATTAATCACGTCACAAACCTTGAAAAAAATTAGGTAGTGAAAAGTTAAAGGATGACTGAAGCTTAGGCCTTAGGGCATATTATGCTGCCAAAGGTACAATGTGTGGTTTCTCACTTTAACAGATTTTGCAACTGTTGCAGCATTTTGGACACCCTGTGTAATCTTATGTAACATATGAGTCTTTCCACGGTAAAGAGCACATTTTGGCAACACAGACCATATTTTCCAGAAAACACCTTTGTCCGGTCTCAAAATAACAGAAAAAAGTTTGTTGTTCTGAAGAGATACCCCCCGGTACATGTAACTTATGCCCAAAAAGGGTTACAAATAGTGAGACAACATGCCTTTCTAAAAACCCTGTGTACAAATTTCCAATATACACTCAAATGTAACACAAGTGTCCGTCCCGGTTACGAGCGTATATTGGAAATTTGTACACAGGGTTTTTAGAAAGGCATGTTGTCACACTATTTGTAACCCTTTTTGAGCCTAAGTTATCTCTTCAGAACAACTGAAACCTATTTCTTTTATTTTGAGACCAGACAAATATGGTCTGTGTTGCCAAAATGCCCCGTGGAAAGACTAATTTCTGAAAATGACAAAAGCCTATTCTTGTTTCTAGACGGCAAGTATTTAAATGTTAAGATTAAATTACATTATTTGAAATCTTTCTGCAATAATAATCCCACTATTCTCTCACATTAATTTCAGTTCCGTGCTCTCTATGGCAAAAGCATCTGCAACTACCAGTTGGTGCTGTCGACAGACGCCAAGCTGCAAAACACTCGGTCAGTCAGTATGTGTCTGAAGATACTGGCTTTCCTGAGGCTTATCACGCAGGTTGTACTGCCCAGAGAGCCACTGTGCTGGCTGGTCTACAATGGTAGGTATCTATAGATCATAGACTCCTTGAGGGCTTTCAGACGAGGGGCTGTCTCCGGAGATAGCTCCAGAGACAGTTACATGTAGCTAAACCTAAAACTCTTGAAGCTACATAGCACCGGAGCTAACCCTCCCCAATGCATAGTTCCGACCTGTCAATCAAGCCGAACCTGCCGACCAATCACAACAGAGCTAGCAGACGGCGCCCACGTAGGTCAAAGTGATGCAATCATCACACAATCACGCGATTTTCTGCCCATACAGTTTGTATGTTGTATGCGCCAGTGACCGGGTGAATTTTGGTTTCAATGTTGGGCGATTCGCTGTTCAAAAGGTAGGAAAGCGCATTTTTATGAATATATGTCATCCCTGCATTAATAGCCCTTCACTCAGTGTGTGCTACGGTAACTGTCGACCCTTAAACATAAATACCTTTCAGTTTTCTCCAATGAATCTGTGCTTTCCATGCCGAGTCCCGTTGCTTTGTACGTTGTGTCGCCATTTTTTTGCGATGGCTTGTGAGCACATAGCAACAATATCTAAGGGCCGGGTTAAAGGAGCGTGACCAGAGTTTCTGGAAAATAGTTTTCGATGTAACTTACCAATATTATCAAGTAACTCCCATACACACCTCCCATGTCCCAAAAACCCGAAAACATTCGCAATTTCCAGTAAAAAATTGAAAAAAACTATCGAGTATGCTTTCAGCGGATAAACGTTGATACTGGAAAATTAGTTTACAAATAATCGGTGGATTTTCGACGATATCCTCGGAAATATGCGGCCTAGAAGCGCGGGAGTTTCAGTTTCGTAATCAGAAAAATATAACGGATGTTATGATATAAAAAATCTCATGACCCATAAGGTAAGTCCCGGGGAGTTATGGGTAAAAAAAAGTGATCTGGTCACACTCCTTTAACTGGGCAATCTCGGAACTATGCATTCTGTTCCCAAACATTTGTGGGGCTAGCTTCACTTTTTACGCAGCGGGATTTATTTTTACAACTTTTTACTCAGTTTTTTGGCCAATAGACCCTTTGTACGGGCGACCATGATAGGGGGCAGTTACATTGTCACCGTGCTCCTTGCAAGAGTAGGCACTTTGTGGATCTATTGTCACATCATTTAAATATGAAAACTTGCCCCCTGTCATGGCCGCTGGTGCAAAGGGTTGAATGCAACTGACCTAGCCCCATGATAATAAACCCGTTCATTGTTTATATGTGTGACCTTTGCCTACGCAACACAGCGGTTTTTTAAAGCACTATGTTTGTACTGTAGAAATTGAGTCGCATGCATGATGGACGGCCACAATGTGATGTACGCAAAACGTTTACCTGCACACAGTCACAAGCTTGAAAGTGCACGTGGCATACACTGATCTATATACTGCATTGCATACATGTACATGTACAGGAAGCATGCTGATGCACTGGCCGGAGGCATGATTCACCTTTATTAAAACCCTTTAAAGATGATTATGTAATCCATTTGGCCGCCTTTTAGTTCCTCTGTAACTCGGTCTGCCCCCGGAAACCCATACCACGAACCATGCTTCTCAGTTGACAACTTTACATATATTTGGGAAGCACCCTCTCCCGCATCATGGCTACCATTGATACCAAGATCAACAGAATCTCGGTGGCAAGCATTGCCTTAGGGAGACTGAGAGAGACTGCCTGGGAGAGAAGAGGATTCAGCCTCTCCAAATCAACATACAGTGGTCCTCACCACTCTCCTCTCATCCTGAGATATCAGGGAATTTTTACTCTGCAAAGCGACATAACAATACCCTGAGGAAACACATGGGTCTTTCTATAAATTAGGGGTCCAAAAGTGTGACATTTGGTGTCCCCCCGTTACACCTGATATGTGTTATTTTTCGTACAAAAATCATTAAAATGGCTTTTAAACCATTTTGTATGAATTGTACTTTATGTACTCACTCTTTGAGATGGAAAGTATTTAAAGAATGTGTCCTGAATTTACAAAAACAAGATGTAAAATGTAACGGGGGACACCAACATTGGACCCCTAATTTATAGAAAGACCCACATGCAAATCTGTGGAGTGAGCCGGCTGTTGTCTTGAGCCAACTCACGCCCGAGTCATTTTGATGTAATTTAATCAATTCGGTCATGTTATGCCGAAAAGAAACGATTTCTATACTTTCCAGAAATTGTATTGGGTTCTGTTCCTTATGACTGTCCCATTCCTACCAAACTTTCAAACGACGATCTTAATTTACTCCGCAGTTTTTCAAATTAATAACATGCTGACGAATGTAATAGAACGGATTCCCCAGTATGCTTTAAATACATGTAGCAGCCAATCGTCGATGCGGACAACGGCCAGCATTACCGAGTACATGTATCACATGCATGCACGGTGTTTACAATCTGCGCGCGTACATTTGAATGCCTGCAATCATGCTGCAATGCACTGCCAAGCGTCCTGATTGGTCCAGCAGAGGCAACAAGATTTCTGTCGCTAGTCCCACCGCGAAATGGGGCCTGTTTCAACAGGGCCACTGTACGCAGGAGTTAGGGAGTGCGTTAAAGGGGCACTGTTGCAAGAGGATGCTCTTCTCTAAGCCTGCAAGACCTGAACTGTGTACAGGAGACAGTTGAATCATTTCCACCACAGATATCTCCACAACCTCCTCCATATACGTTGGCAGGACAAAACCCCCGACACGGAAGTCCTTAAAGGCCCATTGTAAAGGCCCAATTTTGTTTTTCATGAGTTGACAAGAAAAACCTATTTTTCTCAAAGTGTTGATGGCAATGGTAACAAACACAACATCAATTTATTTCTGTCCAAAATGGAATTTCATGTTGGAAATTTTGGTTTTCTAAAATTTAACCATTCACTTGTACACAAAATCCATATACATATACCGGTATACTGTAGATTTTCAAGTTTTACTGAAGCATTGATGCATCTACAGTGTACATGTATGTAGCTAAAATTTCTTCAGGCTAGTTTACCAACGTTCTTCCTTAGATATGTTACACTCTTATTCTACGAATCAGTAAATGATAAATGTACATAGGGCCTTTAAGCATCCCCAGCATAGCTGGCCCATGTGCTAGCCCATGTCGGATGGGGTGGTCACATCACCTACATGCCTGACACCTGCATCCCGAAGCAGCTTTTCCACTCTATCAAGACAAGCGCTCAGTCGGAGGGCAGAGAAAGTGCTTCAAAGACAGCCTGAAAGACGTTTCCAACCCTGAGTCCTGGGAGTCCCTCGCTGCCAACCAACCCACGTGGAGTGGCCTCATTACAAAAAGCCCTCACTGCAGAGCAATGTCGAACCACCACATCAGATAATAATAATAATAATAATAATCAATTCTTATAGAGCGCCCTCCATAAAAATTTTCTCAGGGCGCTTTACATATACAGTAAAAACACATTAAAATACAGCACATTGAAAAGTACAAAATAATTTGACAATTTTATATCTTCCTAAAAAAATGTGTTTTAAGAGATCCTTTAAAAATTTCATATGAAACGGCACCACGTACTAACAGTGGCAGGGCATTCCAAAGTCTCGGTGCACAGACCTGGAATGCCCTGTCACTGTAGTACTTGTTACCGCCAATAGGTTGGAACAAATACAATTTTCCCTGATAATTCGATCTCAAACAGCGGCCAGTATCACGGACACGCAGGAGCTCATCTAAATAATCCGGGGCCATACCGTTTAAAATTTTGTATGTCAAACAAAGAATTTTGAATTCGATTCTCTGTTGCACCGGGAGCCAATGCAGCTCTTTCATAACTGGAGTGATATTTTCATATTTGTTAATCCTGGTAACTAGACGGGCAGCAGAGTTTTGTATCACTTGTAATTTTCGAACTTCTTTGGCAGGAATACCAAAAAGAAGGCTATTGCAATAATCAATCCGGGATGTAATAAAGGCGTGCACCAACTTTTCTGTAGTTTTGGAATCCAAAAGAGAACGAATTTTTCCAATTTTCCAAAGTGCAAATGAAGCCTTTTTGCACACATTTGAGACCTGAGCACGCATGGTGCCAGCTGAATCTAATATTACACCAAGGTTTTGAACCTTATCAGAAGGATATACATCTGCATCACCAATATGAACAACACATGGGGGTTCAGAGCTGACAATGTGTGAAGCAAATTTTGAGGAAAATTTAATCAACTCGGTCTTCCCATCATAAGAAAGGAGAACTTAGGAAGGCGAGAGCCACCAGCACCCGCAACGTCGCACCTTTCCACATTGTTCTTTGGAAAATGCTTCTACACCCGGATCGGCCTCACCAGCCACCTCTGAACTCATGATCAACCTCAAATTGACAACAGATGTCCTGTTTATTTTTTACTATAAAGGATGAACATCATCAAATCTACATGTAGCTTTAGAGTTATCATCACCCTAGGAACGGAAAGGCATTTTGGACTAGAACCCTCACTGAGTGCATCATCAATAGACCAGTTGCGTGATAGATTGATTAAAAAGAAGAAAGATGAAAACAAGAAAATACTGCCAGAAAAAGGTACTGAAAGTATTTTCAATATTTTCTTGGCAGGGACAATTCACATCTACAGCATTTCAAGGCATTTGATGACTTTGGGCCATTCAGCAAAGGTATGAATTGGTTCATTTTTTTGTATTCTGAATACTTGTTTCTAGTTAAAATTAGACTGATTCAACATCCTTGCCTTGTAGTATATCTGGGTCTTTCCATGATTAAGAACTACATCTGGCTACCAAGATCATTTGTTTTTGCAGACATTTTTTAATCATTAAATTTAAGTTGTTCTAAGGGGCCGTCCAAAGTTAACATTTGTACGATTCTACAAAGCGTAGGAAAGGGGGAGTGGGTTGAAGGCTGCGTAGGTATTTATATGCCTTGCAACCATTTCCTATGATTTGGTCATAAACTGTGATAATCACTGCTTTTGTGGAGCAATGAGTTGTACAACGGTAATGTGGACGTAATACAAGTCTAGTCACTGACAAACAGCTGCTAGAGCGTCAGATGCAGTACTCACTCGGCACTTGTCCCCATCATCCAAAAAAGACATGCCTATCAACTTTGTGAATTTTATCAAAATTGTATACATGCAGTACACATTTTGTTTCAGGTATTGGAGTTTCTGCTGTGGGCATGCATGTGCATGGAGAACTCTGTACCATTGTTGTCTGTTCGCTACGTGTCGTGGAGAACCACGCTGTATACAGCAGTGTGTCAGTGCTACTACGATTGTAAGGCTGCACAGCAGGCTGAGGTACTTTTGTATTTCAAATGGATTTTGTTCTAACCTAACAATCATACAAAATACCTCCCCAAAATACTATCCATGGGAAGAAAACAGGAAATTTGCCAACTCCAGTTTGGATGTGGAAACAAAAAGGTTGGTGTAATTACTGCACTGCTTTGTGGAACGGATAAATTAGTTTACAAAACAGCAGTGGGTTTTTGACGATATATCCTTGAAAATACATGGATTGGGAGCGCAAAATTTCAGAATGGGAATTTTTAAACATGTGACGTGATTTTATATTAAAATCTCACTGCCCATGATGTACATGTAAGTGGGGGAAGGGGAGGGTATGCTCCTTTAATAGCAAAGAACATATTTTACTAAACTGATTTCATATTAAACTCGTCCTAGACCAGGGTCAGTGACAGAATGACTTCATTGAGGGTGCACAAAACGGGAAATCAGTTTTTCATTGTTTTCTCAGAACGTGGATGAGCTACTGAGCTGACTTATACATGTACACTGGTTGGTTTTTATCATGCACATCCTCAATCACGCATAATGCTGTGTTTGACAGTTTTCCAGTCCTCTAAGTTTTCTTTATTAGCTCCCAAATTTGCAATGTGGCAGGGAATTGCTTTGTTTTATTTCCGTATTTATTTTTTGAATCAAAAATACTTTCTGGTCCCAAACAAAAGATCACTGTACTAAGAATGTTTTGGTTTGACTATTAAAAACACTTGTTTGTTTGTCTCTTTCAGAGTTTTGCCCGGCGTGCTTTGGGTAAAATCAATGAGCTAAGTCAACTGGAGAAAATCAGTTCAGCACCGCCGAGTGCTGAGATTGAGATTACATTTAGACAGGCAGCTGTCAAGGTGTGTTTTGGTTTGTTGTATTTGGTATTTTTTTTTTTTTTTCATGATTCTATTTTTATTTGTGTGTTTTTTGGTTTGTTTGGTTTTTTTTCTCCTTTTTTTTTCTCCTTTTTTTATGAAAGAAAAATACTCAAAGCTTTGAAGTCAAAATATCAAGAATGAAAATTGGTAATGCATGTATATATTAAAAATGAAAAAGTCCATCTTGAGGGTCTTCGGGATGATTTGCATCTAAAGAGAGTATAAATTCACAGTACATTGCAATTGAAAGATGGGAAAGATTTTCATGCAGGTGTTAAATATTGTTGGGAAATTGTTTTTAGCATTTTTTTCGCACTCGTTGGAAAGGTTTTTGCACAGACGGAAAAGGTTTTTGCACAGACGGGAAAAGCTTGTGCACTAGCGGAAAGTTTTTTGTACTCTAGCAGGAAAGGTTGTCGCACAGGTAGGAAAAGTTGTTGCACATGCGGGAAAGGTGTCGCAAAGCAGAGAAATGTTGCACATGTGGGAGAAGTTGTCGCACACGGGGAAGAAGTTGTACAGGTGGGAAAAGTTGTGCACTTGTGGGAAAAGTTGTTGCACTTGTGGGAAAAGTTTGTACACTAGCTATAGTAGGCAGTTTTTGCACTGAAAAGAGAGTGGTTTCGCACAGGTGGGAAATATTTTTGCACAGGCGGGACAAGTTTCTGCACAATGCAAAAAGTTTGTACCGATGAGAAAAGTTTTTTCACAGACGGAAAAGTTTTTGTGCACAGGAGGGACAAGTTTCTGCACAATGGGAAAAGTTTTTGCATGGGTGACAAAAGTTGTTTTAATACAATTTAAACCATTTAATTTTGACAATATCTGTGAACATTGATTCCTTGCTACTTATTTGAGGGAGAGAAAGGTGAAAATAAAGAATTGTGCATTTCTCTTGAATAGTTGGGCGTCATGGTGTACAAGCGTGCTGTGTTTGACACGAGAAAGAAACCCAAAGGCTTACTACGTCCCAAAATGAAGAGTACTTTAAAAGATGCACAGTCGGTAAGTCACAAGCCGGTAACAAAGCCATTTCTGAAATAGAACCTGTATTTAAAGGCTAATTGAATAATTTACAGTGATCCAAACATTTTAGTTATGAGTTGACAAGAAAAACCTTATTCATATTTGTTTCTGTCCAGAGTTTTAACTTTCTGAAGGGAATTAACAACGTCAATGTTGAGGCTCTGCGCATGAGTCAAGTCATCTGTCATGTCCTCTGCCACAATCGAGAACACCAAAACCACAGTCGCTCCGTTCTTGATTGTGGCAGTCGACGTGAGAGATGACTTGATGCATGCGCAGAGCCTCAACATTGACATCATCACGTCGCAATCCACATACATGTAGTCGACGTGACAGTATAAAACCCCCTAATATCAGAACAGAACAAAACATACATGTACTATACTAGGTCCCAGAATTCACCGTATGTTAAAGGAAAGTTAGAGTGTTTGGAATTCTTTAGGACTTACAGTTTTGTAAAATACAGCCTTATGCCCACTAATAGAAACCTTGTTAGTTGTTAGGAGTCGCTTAATCACCATAACAAAGTTCTTTATAGTGTTGGGTCTTTCTATAAATTAGGGGTCCAAAAGTGTGACATTTGGTGTCCCCCGTTACACCTGATATGTGTTATTTTTCGTACAAAAATCATTAAAATGGCTTTTAAACCATTTTGTATGAATTGTACTTTATGTACTCACTCTTTGAGATGGAAA
This sequence comes from Henricia sp. BOLD:AAB3569, assembly GCA_037783545.1. Classification (NCBI taxonomy): domain Eukaryota; kingdom Metazoa; phylum Echinodermata; class Asteroidea; order Spinulosida; family Echinasteridae; genus Henricia; species Henricia sp. BOLD:AAB3569. The sequence continues at coordinate 851,767 of JBBELK010000267.1, read as the reverse complement.
GTATTTAAAGAATGTGTCCTGAATTTACAAAAACAAGATGTAAAATGTCACGGGGGACACCAACATTGGATCCCGAATTTATAGAAAGACCCTGTTGTATATTGTAAAGATTTTGCACTGATGTATGTACATGTTTGGACATTATTGTTTGCTGTGGATTAGATCAGAACAAATCAAATCTCCATTTTGAAGCACAGTATGCACATGAGTTCACTTCTCTCAAGTCCAACATTGACCCCGTTCTCACTAGAGAAATCGCTTCGTTCGACAAACATTAGTTAATCATCGTTAGTTAATGAAGCGTGCGTTCACATATCACTTAACGAAGATCGAATGAACAGCGGTACCGTACACATTATAAGCGACCGCTAACGAAGATCGAATAAAGCTGTCGGAGGTCGTACATGCGCGTTGCGTGTATAGACACGCTGTGTGGTTGTCCAGTGGCGCGTCAAAAACAACACACAACGCGCTTGTGCAACCAGGCCTGCCAGATTGCTTCGTCGAACGAAGGGAGCTGTTCTCATTAAAAATTTGCTTCATCAAATGAAGCAATGTCTTCGTTGAATGAAGCTATTTGCTTCATTGAATGAAGCGCTTGTAATCATCGTCGAATGAAGAGGCGTGCGTTCACATCAGGAAAACTCTTCGTCGAGTGAGAACGGGGTCCTACCGTAGTCACCATTCTTATTATGTTTGTTGGGTTGTTGGGTTGTTTGTTTGTTTGATGTGGGGGGTGGAGGGAGCTTTCACCATGGCCAACATACATGTACAGTTGAAGTCAAAAGTTTACATACATGTACACCATTACCATCATCACCCAAAATGGTAAACAGGACTACCAGAACCATTTGCAAGGTGTGCAAGCTATGTTTTTAAGTACTGCAAGCACTATAAAAATAGTGACAACGCAAGTTTAAAGGCCCTGTAGATGATCTGTTTTTGAGCGATTCTGCGAATAAAACCATTATAAATCAAAAGAAAGACATCAACAAACTCATCCGAAGAAATTTCAGCTTTGTCAAATGTACCACGTTTAAAAAAACATGAAAATCCATATGCATTTTCCTGGTCTTGGCGGGGTGTTTCAAATATTCGTTCTCAGTTGATCGGGTATTATGTGGCTTGCGTCATGCACTCTGTGGCGCACATCATATTGCGTGTGCGCGCGATCCATAAAAATGCATCGCGTTGGAACACACACACGCAGTACACAGCGCCCATGCAATTTGGACCGCGTAGATGCGAACCAAAAATAAGTAAATCGTTTGCAAACGATCTAAATAATTTTATCTTTACGGATTATTTTCTGGTAAAATTATATCATTTTGAGCGGAAACCTTTCATTGGGTAGTTGCTATTAATTCAATCTTTACTTTCAGAACTTTTCCCCTGTAAACTCTTCGATTACTTTTTGGGGTCATTGCAAATGATCCATTGGGCCTTTAAGTATGTAAACTTCTGACTACAACTGTACATACTACATAGCACACCTAAAACAGGAAGTAAAATATCTCATCACATTATTCCTATCCTACAGAAGTTATACACCAATCCGAGAGCCGAGGACCTGTTTTCTGTACGCCCGCCATAACTGGGGAACCATCCAGTGCCATGAACTGTACGTTACATTATGGTGTTACTTCGAACAATTTGTGCATTCTTTGTTGAAGCCTGTGCACACAAGGGGGGCGCGTTGAGCACTATTCAATTTTAACAACAACACAGAACGGACACTTCATGCACTGGATTGCCCCCAGTTATGGCGGACGCGCAGGGAAGGAGTCCTTATAGTTACCGGATTCGTGTATAGTGGCTACCAGTCAAATCCTCTTCCTCCATTCAAAGCCCCAGTACATCATTTGCAGTGACCCAAAATTTTACTTCATAAGTTGACAAGACAAACCAGACTAAAAGTGTTAATACCAATGGTATCAACACTTTTAGTCCTGGAATTCGTAAGTGATGTACTGGTGTTTTATCTTATAAGGCCCTTCATTGTTTAGCTCCTCAAAGTACATTCAGAGATTACTAAAACATCCAATCTAAACTAGTGGAAACTCGCTTTTTGTGCCATACACCTTTTATGGAGACGGAACGTTTCTCAATATTGTTCCAAGGTTGTGGATTTCTCTTCAACAGTCGCTTAGAAAAATAGATGATGTGCTCTTTGTTTAAATATATAAAGCGCCCTCTGTTGGAAATTGGTTGTCGTTTTGCATAAATTTGGTTTGGTAACGATGCCAAAGGTCACAAAATTCAAAGATGATTTGGTATGCGACCTCATTCCTAAATCAAATTTATGCAAAACATAATGTGTGTGCATAACGCCGACCATGTTTTGGTTTGTTGTGACGTCAGAGGGCACATCGTCTATACACATTAAAGGGGCTATGTCACGGTTTGCTAATGCATGCGCAGCAAAACTTGAAAAAGTGTGGCTAACTTTTTCAAGTTTTGTCGCCAGGTTTTGCATATCCTATTCAATCTTTGCCATCCCTTATAATTCTTTAGTAATTTTGGCAGTGGTGTACTTGTCAACGTCCAGGATGTCCTGATGCATTACTTTTTACTTGGAATCGCACTGTTTGCCGTATTTTTAAGCCGCCAAACATCGACATCACCGTGTGTGCGGCCGTCGTTAAAAAAAGTGTTTTCATCCCATTAAAAAACTTGACAGAAACGGCATCGAATGATATGAATGACATGGTTGGATACAGCAATTTACTTAACCTTGTTTTCCATCAAAACTGACATGCTTATTTGGTCCTGACAGCAATTTTACAGCATACCTTCTGTCCTTGGAAAGACACAGTGGCCGCCACCGCTGTACGATTTTGTTTTTCCAGACATTGATCACGCAGTCGCCAAATCGAACAAATGTGCGCACACGATGCACAATGTAGTTGAATTCTGCGTATTGTAAACACTCATGAACAAACACACTGCCCATGCGGCACGTGCTAAGTACACGATGTACACAACTATAGCACACGCACCAATTGCGTTGTGTAACGAAATTGCACTACATTCATCTGAGCCCGCACGTACCAGGGTATGTCAAACTATGAAAGAATTTGGCGCATGCGCAAACCGTGACATAGCCCCTTTAACAGTGTTTTCCAGCAAAAAGCACATGTTTGCAAGTGCATTCACAATCAAATACATCGACATTGCAATTCGAAGCAACTCAACTGATCAGTTGCTGTCGATGTGTGTGTAGCGCACTCTTTGACAGCAACTGATGAGTTGCGCAACTAACTCGGCTGGGAGCATCCAGCCAGAGTACATTAACCTTGCACCTGGAAGCAACTATTGCTTGCAGTTGCTGTCGATGTGCACGCATGTGATCGGATCATTCAGATGTACGCGTGCAACTGACGGCAACTAGTTGTAAGTACGCGTACAAGGACGTAACTGACCGCAACTAGTTGCCATAAAGTAGATCATGAGCAACTCACGGCAACTGGGATTTTTCCAGTTGCCAGTAGTTGCAAGTGTGCGCACATAGACCTTTTTGAGCAACTGATCAGTTGCTCCCAGTTGTCGCGAGTTGCTTCCAGTTGCAAGGTGGATGTACATGTACGCTAAGCTTTACAGTTAAGTATCTGTCCATCAATTAGCACCTCTGAATGTCCTTTGACATCTTTATTATTTCTCTGTGCTGTTTGTGCAACTTGGAAAATAGCAGTTTGCAGTCATTCACGTCTGTGGAATTTCTTCTTTCTCCATACCTCTATGTCTAACTGCACTTTTCTGAGTGGTCTTTGAAACCACCTTCATCACAGTTTGCCATCACATTTTCCAAAACCCAAATACATGTACCATACACAGGGGTCGAAATTAACTTGAATCTCATGCTGGTCAGAAGAAACTCTACTGGTCCTGCTGAAAATTTGGTGGTCCACCAACACTTTTTAAAATGGCACCGAGATATACTGAAACACTTTCTGGATTAAGGTCATTGAGTGCAGGATGGATATCCCATCCATGCTTTTTGATCGAACACCGGGGCATGTCTAGCTGGAGAGACTGGGGAAAAAAGTGTATCTGAAATGTCTAAAGCGATCAGGAATTGTTTGTGGTAACTAGGAATTCTTCGCATTGAGTAAGAAATGTTTACTGTGGATTAAGCATCAGGGAATGTTTCCATGAGTCATGAAATGTTTTCACTGGTCCACAGGACCGGTAGTACTATTTACCGGAAAACACCGGAAAACATACTACAATGTAAATACCGGAAAACATACTAAATACCGGAAAACACCGGAAAACAGTATTTTATGGTGTTTTCTGCAGGTAGTGGGGGTGGTGTTATTAAGTGCTTTCAGGTGTTTTCCGGTATTTAGTGTGTTTTCCGGTATTTAGTATGTTTTCCGGTGTTTTTCGGTGTTTTCCGGTATTTAGTGTTTTCCGGTATTTAGTGTGTTTTCTGGTGTTTTCCGGTGTTTTCCGGTGTTTTCCGGTGTTTTCCGGTATATAGTATCACCCCACAGGACCATGTGCTTTTGACAGATCTAGTGGTCCTTCGGGACCACGGGACCATACATACATATACACTGCTTACAATACGTTAGGGATATTAGTGTTGTCAATTTCAGATTTTTGTTTTTTTGTGTGTCTGTCAGGCAGATACAATTGTCTAATCATATACAAATAAGTATCTGTGTACACCCCACAATATCCCTAACTTATTGTGAGTAACGAACGGAACAGCTATATACTTCGGGATGGACTTGCATCCCATCCAGGAGTAGCAGCAATGCTCCTTGTCACTAATACCATAAAAGCAGGAATGAGTACTGGGGTCGATTTCACTAACGTTTACGATCCTTCGTAACTCAAGATGCGATGGATTACCGCTCCGTAACTCGTGTTGCGTCCTATAAGATCAATTTCAAGAAACTTGCGATGAGTGTACCGATGCATATCTGCCATGGCAACGCACCGTAAGCTACGATGAGGCAATGGGTCATCGTAGCGTACTTTTTGACCAACGATGGTCGTGGTTTTTGCCGTTTTTGGAAGACGAAACGAACTCTGGCTCCCCAAAAAACTGATTGTCACCCTTGATAGATTATATGCTAAGCGATAATTAACGAGATAACATTTTAAAATTCTACACAATGACATACGATTTTAGCAGGTGACAAAGTGTCACTTTAAAATCTAACTGTTCAGTGTCGATGTTTTTACTGCATGCAAAAACACGGAAGCTATATGCTGCGGCTGCTGCCGCGCGCTGCAGCTAGCTGTTGGCCATCCATTGTCTACGTCGGCCACAACGTCGTGTACGTGTACATGGAATACAAATTTGAAAGATGCTACCGTGTTCTACACGCGTCCTACGCGCGACTTAAAAACGCGAAAAACAAAAACCGCCCACGGGCTTGCTGACTGCATAAAATGTATTGGTACGCGTCCCACAAGCTGCACGCCAAATTTAACGCGCGCGCTTGCACTACGCAGAACGGACACGGGGACCTTTTGAACCCGTGTAGCCAACGACCGTTTTATTAAAAACAGCTTCGGAATAAATATGCAAATATCCTTAATCGATAATCGAACGCATCACGCTTACGATAGGTTTGGTGAAATCCACCGCAGCACCTATCGTAGCCACGATCCATCGCAGCCCTACGATCCATCGCAAGCCTTATTATGGACCTTAACTTACGAAGAGTTTGGTGAAATCGACCCCTGGGCATATAATTAGCAATAAGCTCTTGAAACTTTCACCGCTGGTCTAGTATCAATTTCAAGTATTTCGAGCCTTGACATGCACCCTGCAGCCTGCAGCCTGCCCTTACTAACAAACACCCATTCACGCCAAAATCTGTTTGCTGTGTGTGTGTGTATGCACTGGAGTGCCAAGTTTGTAACCAATGTATGGAATCAGCAACAAAAACATTCCAATCGATCCCTTGTCAGCCGACAGAGAACCGCACAGTCACCATTGTTGCCAGTGATGGCCGCTTGATCTGGCACAAAAGCTCCAAACAGAGACACGATGATCTTGTGAAAAAATATGGAAGTGTGAGTAACTCCCTCCCTCAACTGACCTCATGCTGACCTCTCTAACCTTTGACTATCTGCAGCCTCATTCTCAGAAATATATATTGTTAACTTTGTCATTTGCCAATGTATTTCAACCACAATTTCAGATCAAGTAAAGAAGCCTTGACTTAATTTATTGAGCGACTTGCATCAATTTTGTTCGAAATGGTGTGATTTTAAATTCTTACGGAGGAAAAAAAAATCAATTTCATAATGTCCCACTTTTGACTTGGCATATTCCAATGCATTTTTTGGCTCTCATATTTTAGAGGCAAGCAGATTTTAGAGATGAACATACATGTAGCTGAATGTAGATTCCTACTTTCGGTAAAGGGGCCGTCTAAGTTGTCAACATTTTCACGGTTATACAGAACGTAGTATTTTTCAAGACCCCCTCCCTCCCCCGAAATACTACTTATCAACATTTTTTGTCACTACCATCAAATGTCAACATTTTATAGTGCATGTAAAGCTGTACGCGGCCCTCGACCCTCACTCCCCCTCTCTTCCTAAGCTTTAGAACTGTGACAATTTATCTCAGCAAATTTTGACTTACCACCATTTCACTGTGTGTAAATTGACAAAAATAAGATGGCATCAAACAAGCCCTCTCTCTGCTTTTCACTCAGCTCCCATGGCCTCGTACAGCCATTGAGCGACTCTTAGCTGACATGTTTGAGGGTAGCTCAGCCCAGTTCTTAGCTATCCTAGAGACACTAGCAGACAGCACTCGCCGTACGCTGCTGACAAGCCCCGCTGCTCCAGACTCTGATGATCACATACTGGACACATACTCGGAGCTGTTTTTTGCCGGGATGGAAATTATAGCAGGTAATTTATTTGTTCCTTTTTGTTGTACATTGTAAGTTTTGCTTTTTCTTTACATGGTCACTCCAGGAAGGTTTACCAAATTGAAATGTGGAGGAACTCTGGCATGTTAGGATGAAACCAAGTCCTCTGGGAGTCATTGCCAAGTCCTCTGCGAGCCATTGGCGAGTCCTCTGCAAGTTCTTTGTGTGTTCTGTGTGAGTCCTCTGCAAGTCCTTTGCAAGTCCTTTGTGAGCTCTTTGCGAGTCATTCAAAAGTCTGTCGCCTGGCGAGTCCCTCGCCTGGCGAGTCCCTCGCCTGGCGAGTGTCTCTGCATGTCTTATGTCCTTTCAACATGGTAATTCTTTCACGCATGCGAACTTGGATTTAGTTCCAACCCATTGAATGTCCAGTGCATAAAATCTTGGTAAAATTTAATGTGTCCTGTCGCATTCAGATTCACACAGACTTAATTTGGTTAAAACGATAAAAAGTCTGTTTGTTTTACAAAAACGTCCAATTTGAAAACGGCTTTTTGCCATGGCTGTTACGATTTTCCAATAAATGTATTACCTGATTCCACTTACAGGAGGTGCAGGACACAACCCCCGAGGTCCTCATTCCAACTCAGAGGTCAGTCTAGCAGGAGTCATTCCCCAGGACAGGAATTTAATGGAGCTAGCAGTGCGGTCAGAGGACGGTGTACCGGTCAGCGCAGTGGTCAAGTTCATCAAGTGGGCCTACAACTTTGAGCAGTGGGAGATTTACGAGTCTCTGGTCACCACACTGCTGGAATATCTCAAGGTGAATATCTGAAAATGTTTTTATTAGGGAATAAAAGTGGATTTGGCCAGTCATAAACATGTCTTTAAAACCTGCTAGGGGCCCGAACGGTGATAATGGCCCTCGCCTGCGGCTCAGGTTATTGTCCATCATCCAGGTCCCTAGCCGGTTTTAAACGTAATGTTTAAGACTGTCCAAACCTACTGTTATTCCCATTCATAAATACCTTTTTGTGTAAATCAGTCAAACTCACCAGGCATGTTGTATGCGCATGCACACGACTGGCCATGTGACGTGCTCTCAGCCAATAGGGATGCGTAAACTGTCTAAGGTATTTATGAATGGAGTATCACAGCCCAGGCCAGTGGTCTTGTGTTTCAAACTCAAGACTTGATTGTGCAGGTCTCATATCCTGGTTGTTTCCATGGTGCAAATGTGCCCTTAGGCAAGGCAGGGATTACATTTGTACCATCCTGAACCTGTTGTGCTGTAACTTTTTGTTGCTTGAGGTCGAACCGTTGTGATGAAAAACTGTGTAATGTTTTTAAAGTTTTTCTGTTATATTTTGCATGTTACATTGATATATCATACGGTATGTAGTGGTACATTGGCGGATCTGGGGGGGCGGGTGTGTGGGGGGGTTGGGGGGGTTGTGCTGAGGAGACTATAGCTACCCATAAATTTGAAAAATGAAAAGGAAAAAAACGCTTGGGGGATTCAAGAATGCACTCCCTTCCCATAGTAGTCCATGTATCTTGGACCCTAAATATCATGTTTTTTAACATTGGGACGGGAGTTTTGAACAATGTTGAAAAAAGTATGAAATTTTGAATTAATGCCTTGTAACAGGCTGCAATAACTATCAAGTACATATTTCATGGAGCTGTTTAGCAGCCGTCTTTGTGACTAACAGAGTCTCCGGCTTTTCATGGAGACCACAACCCTAAGTACTGCTAAACATTTGCTAGCTTCAGAGGCAAAACTAGTGACGCAACAATGCTCATTTCAAATCATGTGCACGCTTAAGCACGCATGGCATGCTTAAGCACGCCATGGCATGCTTAAGCACGCCACGGTCGTGAAATAGTGGTAATGTTAGCACAACTTTTCTGCTACAGTAAGCACACGTTTTCAGCTAGCGCTTAAGCAGTGCCATGGAATTGCTTTATAGTCTTTCCGTTGATGCTTTAACACAGCTTTAACACTGTTTTTAATTGCAGAGCCAGAATGATCAGCGATACACTGCAGAGATTAAAAATCTGGAGATACTACAGGCAATGGATCCTCTCAACTCAGGCCGCAAATCCAAGAAGCCGTACTCTCACACTGATGACAGCAGTATTGCTGAGTGTCCGTTCAATTCCCAGACACACTCACAGAGTAGGTAGCATAGTGTCAGTATATGAGGTCACTGCAAATCCACACGTGATACCAGCATCACTGACTGGACCTTCCATTCTCAGACGTGATCTTAAAGGGGGTGGAAATCTCCCTTCACAGTATTCCTTTCTTTATATAGTCATTTATGTACTGGAAATATTAGAAAATTTCAGTCTTTTTCCGAGACTCTTTTCACGCGAAACTGAAAACGAAAGGTCACATCAATCAATTTGAGCTGTGTGTGACGTCATAGCGAGGAGATACACAGGGCTGCTTAACTGACTGTGGTCGTGTACCTAGCTCCTCGCAGCAAATACGTACATGTACACATTGTATGCACGCACGGAACTGCGGATTTTCCACAGAGTTGCAAGTGTTACCACCACCAAGGCACGAAGCTGGCATTTTATTGATATCAAAAGGGAATTCAGTGTAACAACCACTGAGAAAATACACCGAAAACTTTGAAAACTTTTACAGAAAAATAACGACTGGTGGTTTATGCTATGCGTGAAAGCATGCAACTTGCTTTGCAAAATAGTGACCGTCTCCTCGCTATGACGTAGCGGGGTCAATATATCATAATGAAGTCATCACCCCGTTTTTCATTTTGGCCTGTTGCCAGTATGACGAACACGGTCTAGTTTTTAATTTTTCTCTCTAATATAAAGTCAGCAATAAATATAAGAAAAACGCAACTTTATCAAGTAACATCCGTTTTATAAAATAACTTTTTTCCTCGCCAAGTAGCTTCAAGCTTTCAGCCCAGCTTTAAACACCAAACAGTCATGACATCATGTCACCTCATTAGCATATGTCAAAAGTTCTACTTTTAATCCTAAATAACTCTCTATAAACCAAAATTTTCATGTAAACAATTAGCCTAACAAATTTTATTGAGTTGCATCAGCTTTGTCCAAGAGGGTGAGATTTAAAGGGGGAATCAGAATTTATTTTTCAGCTTTTCACGAGAATAAAAAGGTATTGTATTGATCCTCGGTTACTAGAGAAACAAATTCCGAATAAATAATAAGAAAATTCCACCCCTGTTGGATATTAAAGACAATTGTTCATCGTAAGTTGGTCTTCCATAATCCGTCCATTAACGGACGGATTATGTGAATCTTTGCGCAGTGAACAGCGCCCTCTGTAGTTCAGCTCCGACATATCGGCTGTTTTAAAAACCACCGTCTTCGTCTGTGGCTCAGGCCTGGTGTATCCCAGCAATATTAATGTATTAAGAAACATCATGGGCCAATGCTAATGCATAGTTCCGATTTTGCCCAGTAAACCCCGCCTCCTTGGATATTGTTGCTATGGCTCACACGCTATCCCTCAAAATGGCGACACACAACGCACAAAGCAATTGGACTTTCAACGAAAAAGCACAGATTCATTGGAGAAAACTCAAAGGTATTCATGTTTCAGGGTCGACAGTTATCTTAGAACACACCGAGTAGAGGGCCAGTAATACAGGGATGTCATACATGTATCATGAAATTCGTGCTTTCGTACCTACGAAACAACTGGCCTTGAAACCAAAAATTCACCCGGAACATCGCATACAACACTGTACAAATTGTATTGGGCAGAACATAGCGTGATGTTGTTGCAAACAATGCACTTTGACCTATGTGGGTGATCTCTGCTAGCTCTGTTGTGATTGGTCGGCGGGTTCGGGTGATTGACAGGTCGGAACTATGCATTGGAGCGTTCATCCCTCTTGAGCATATTTATTAACACCAAGAGAATTCACGAAGGTAAAGTACACACAAAGGAAGACATTGAATTCAAACTACCGAGCCTGACTGTAAAACACAGAGCGTTTCGAAAACGGCCTATGTGGAACAGATTTTGCGTCTACCCCGACTCGTCCATACGTATCACGTGCAGAGTACTGCTATTTGCATATAAATTGCCCACCGACCCAAAACTTTTCATTGGGAAAATACTCAAAAATCATAAAGTGGATGGATCTAAAAAGATAGGAGGAATGTATTTTTTTCATAGACTATCGACTGGTTCAAATAAATCGTGATTTTTGGCGAGGCCCAGTCTTCGGACAGTACAAACTCTGATTTCCCCTTTAAAAGTCATTTGAAGAAAAACAAATCAATTTCGCAATCTCCCACTTACAATGTGACATCCTCCTACAGTATGTCGATAATCACCAGATATAGGGGCGGAAAGCTTCTGAAGGAATGCTGGATCAACCCATAATGTCATTGCACCCGCCTTCCCATGTCCACCCCCCCCTCCCCCTTCCCCCTCCCCCTTCCTCCTCCCCCCTTCCTCCTCCCCCTCGCCCCTCCCCACGGATTGTTTTGCGCAACTCATCAAGAGACCTCTGACATGGACAAGATTTGGCCGATTCTGAAATTCTTATTTTAAATCTCGCCCTATCAAACAAAGCTGATGCGAAATTTGTCAGGCCTTCTTCACACGATAATTCCATTGGTAAAAGACAGAGTTATATTAGATGAAAAGTAGGCCTTTTTTTCACACCTAGTGGAAATGACGTAACAGTAGCATTTTTGTATGCTTTTCTTTCCAGCACCCCAGCCTCGATCAGCCTTTGGTCTCAACGACGATATGATCCAGTTGGCTGAGGTCTTGCACTCGTGCACCAAAGACCCCATGGCTGTATGTACATTTTATTCAATTTCTTGTGTTTGTTGCTGGAACTAGCCTAAATAGGATGGTGGGGTCATACTATTTCTGAAAAACATGGGCACAGCTTTCCATTGTTTTCTTGCAACATTAGGTATTAAGCTTATTTAAAGGACATCTTCAGTCAAATGAGTTAGTTGGCAGATTTCCTATAAAAATCATATTTCCCTACCTACCGTATCCCCACTCAAATCAGAAGATGTAATTGCGCCAATCCTCTGTGAAAGCGAAACATATTGCGCGTAAAAGCATCTCATGGACGCCGCCATCTTGCATTGTTCTATTTCGATCAACCAATCACATCGCGCATTAGCATTCACTTCGTGAAACTGATGACGTCACGTTGTGCAAGTGCCTGAATCACTAGCAAGCAAAATGCCGAAATTTGCGGCTTTCGTATGTGAAAATAATTCCGGGCATTCTCAATTACAGGAACAGGATGAAACAGCATGTTTAGCAATTATAAGCGCCAAATGTTATGAAACAGCCAGGTAATCTAAAGTCAAACTACAGCTAAATTCCAGGAAAATTTCTCACAGCCAAGTCAATCAGCCATGCGCATGCCATGCCACACGCGATGCCACAGGTTCTCCATGCCATGTGGCGCGCGATATGGCCGCGCTCGGCCACACTCGTCTACGCGCACTGCGCGCACACATTTTTTACAACTCGCGTGCGAGCAGTCGAGCCTGTGGCACAAAACTAGTTGCGCAGTGTGCCATCATCTCCGACTGCAAAATGGCGGCTTATACGGTAAGTTTAAAAAATGCAGATGATGAAAAAGTTTTGTATAAAGATAAAGAAGTAGGTCTTACGGTGGTATCTGCAAACTAACTCACTTGACTGAAGATGTGCTTTAAACCCTGGTTTCAATGTAATTGCAATAAATGCAGAGACTACTACAATGCAAACAATCACGCAGACAGTCGGCAAAGTTGAACCAAGTTGAACTAAGTTGAACTTTGCCGATTGTTTCAATTAGTGTTTGTGTTGCAGTGGTTTGCGTTGCAGTTGTTTGCATCTAGTCTGCTTGCGCGTGTTACATGTATGATTATATGGAAACTAAGCTACCTTCATGCACATGTAGGTTGGTGTTTATCAAAAACATCCTCAAACGCACAAAGATAAAGCCATTTGTAACAGTTTTCCAATTCTGGTCTTTTCACACTACCCACTTGCAAATAACCAAGGTTAAATTTAACCCGGAATTTCTTTTCACACGGCCAATTTTAACCCGGAGAAACATTTACCCGGGTCGTCTCTTACACGGGTCATCAGCGAACCTTTTCCCACTGCAGTTCTGCACGTGCACCTACCCGGGTACCGTACACCAACCAGAGATGCTCAGCTTAAGATGTGATAAGGAGTGATCATTAGTTGAACCCGTGATTATACGTCACTTTATCCGAAACATGTTTCTGGTTGTGCTTGAGAAAACAGGCCTCAGTACAAACAAGTAATTGTGTGTGGGATATCGATTGAACGATCATGCAGCATAAATAACATGGCGATTGGCATGAAGACATGTTGCTTGTAATTATTTTTGTGCGGTATATCGGAGCACTTTCACGTGTTTGACTTGTTGTAACAACGCAATGGCACCACACATTTTCCAACCCATGCCAAACAGGCTCAGAAGCTTTTACTGCCTGCTTTCTCCGAGGACACACTAACCCCGGTTGGCACACTAACCCATTTCCCACGGCAAACACTAACCCAGAGAATCGTCTCAAGGCCGCAGTTAACCCCGAGATTGGTGGGTTAACCCACCTCCCGACCAGGGCTAGAAATTACCCGGGTTAAGTGGCATTTTTGGCCAGTTTACCTGGGTAATTTGTAACCCCGAGATTTGCCGTTGGAAACGAGCCCTTAACCCGGGTAATCTGGGGGTTAAATATTTCTGTTACCCGGGTTTAATCTCGGTGTTAAAGTGTCGTGGGAAAAGGCCTTATATGGCAAATTTTGGCTCAGTGGGTGAGCTCATTGGTATGCTGGGCCACATATCCTTGGTTTAACCCTTGTTTCAGTCAAATATTGTTCAATTCAAAATTGATGTTCCCTTCTTTGTACAATTTGACTTCATCAGGAGTCAATAGATAGAGACATGGTTGTAGATGCTACCTTGTTCCTGTGGAATCGCTGCAAGTCGGTCTTCCAGAAAGTCCAGACTGGAGCATCAGATAGTGGCAAATACCTACAGAAGATTGATCAACCAAACAAGGTATTAAACCAGTTATGAGCTAGAAGCAAAGGATAAACACGCACAAAAGAATGCCTTTGTTAGAATTTGAATAGCTTGTGACTTGAATTAAGACCCAGGGACTTGTGGTGGACTTGTGAAGGCTTGTGATGGACTCGACTACAACCCTGCCTAGTAATAATGAGTTCAACTTGCATCATCCTCTTACAGTGGGTTCACATCCTGAGTATTGTCCATGAGGTGATGTACTGGTGTGGGATTAGCACCATGGACTCTGGGGTGACGGCAGAAGTGGCCATCCGTCTAGCATTAGTGCTGGAGAACAATGCTGCGAATGAATCTGATCCCGGTAAGGATTGCTTCATTGCCATAGACTCTTTGCATCGGCTGCCATGTTAAGGAGCAGAATTTAAATGTGACAATGTGAATCCCCCCTAAATTGGCCTCTTTTTGAAAAATAATGTACAGTTGTAAAACTACCTTTAAAGATAGTATACATGATTGGTAAACTGTTACAAATAGTTTTATCCCCCTGTGTGATTGAAGATATGCATGATTAAAACCAACCTGAGCAAAAACCAGCTCTGTACTTCGTCTAACTTTTGAGAAAAGTCAAAAAAAGGGTTTGCAGTCATTTCGCCCTGTACCACAGCCTGTGCACGAAGTGGTTTTGGGGCGAAGTAGCATTTGGGCGATGTAGTGTTTGGACGAAGTGATTTGGGGCGAAATGGCACTCGGGCGAAGTGGTTTGAGGGCGAAATGGCACTTGGGCGAAATGGTTTTGGGGTGAATTAAATTTTCATCTCATGAGACGAAAAATAATTGTTTTACTCATTTCTCAAAGACTATAGCACTTCAGGCAAAACCATTTCAGGGGAAGTTTTCTACGGTAATCATGTTTATATTGTGTAAGTTGGGCGTAAATCTGTGAACATTTCGAATTTTCGAGATACCAATCATGTACTGCCTTTAAAACTGACTTTGGTGGTTTTGTGACAACAACCAACTCTTATTCCTGCAACCTATAGTTTTCCTACTGTTAGTATTGACCTTTATCACGGTGCGTCCATCTTTGTCTTGTTCCCCATAGTATGTGTCAAGCACAGTCGGTGCGACCGCGCGATAGCACGTGTAATCTCCCATTGTTGTTTTGAGAGAATCACTGTGCGTTTGTAATGACAAAAGGTAAATAAATGTTGCTGAAATATTTTTAAAAATTATATTTTTCAAGAAAGTTTGTTCTCCACTCGTCTTGGTGTTGTGGAACATTGGGGGCAGCAAACATTTACCGTTTTTATGACTTATTCAGACTTGTAAAAGCCAAGTCATTTATCTGGTATCTCACATGACTCCCTCTGTTCATTGAATCACTGTGTCCATGCTTGTGGCAACTTGTGAGGACATGAAAATGTGTTGTTTGACTTATGATGTAAAAGGTCAAACAATATTTTGTTTCCTCCCATGATTTTTCTTTGGAAATAATTAAACTAAAAGTGATGTGATCCACTTTTAACTGATCTCTGAACAAGAATCTATGCATGAGAATTAAATATGTGACGGTGTCTGCAAAAACCCAGACAAAGTCGAAATCAAGACTGCAGCCATGTGTATTTTCTATTTACGTATAGTACTGAACATAGCCTAAAAATATCATGAAGATATCCAACTTAGATATGACATATTTAAAGCATTTTATGACATATTTAAAAAGAGTATTTAGGAAGAAAATTGAAACTTAAGACTATAGTCTGAATCAGAATTCTGACTTCCCATGTTTTGGGAAAAATCTGTGTTTAATGACTTTGAACAGCAATGCATAGTTCCTATTTTACCCAGTTAACCCCGCCCCCTTGGATATTGTTGCTATGGCTCACACGCTATCGTCAAAATGGCGACACACACTGCACAAACCAATGGGACTTTCAACGGAAAGCACAGATTCATTGGGGAAAACTCAAAGGTATTCATGTTTCAGGGTCGACAGTTATCTTAGAACACACCGAGTAAATGGCCAGTAATACAGGGATGTCATATCATGAAATACGTACTTTCGTACCTTTGAACAACGAAACGACCGGCCTTGAAACCAAAAATTCACCCGGAACATCGCATACAACACTGTACAAATTGTATGGGGCAGAACATCGCCCGATGTTGTTGCAAACAATGCACTTTGACCTATGTGGGTGATCTCTGCTAGCTCTGTTGTGATTGGTCGGCGGGTTCGGTTGATTGACAGGTCGGAACTATGCATTACTCCAAACGGTGGTCTCAGTTGTTGGTTTTTAAAATTTATTTATTTATTTTATTTATTTGTTTATCTTTTTGGTTTTGCATTTGTACAGGGAAGACCAAAAACAAAGCAGCAGGTGCCGAGAATGGTTCTGGGGGAAGGCAGTCCAAAGAGGCAGATGACCAGTCCATCTCTACTCTCCAAAAAGGTAATACAAGGAAACTATTGCACATCTATAAATACAATGCGCACATTTTGTAAAAACATTCCAAAGCCTGAATGTACCTTATAGTTTAATACCAACTTGCAAGTTCATTGATACTGTAAAGTCAAAGTTTTACAGTGCAAGTTTTCTTAAAGATAGTATACATGATTGGTAAACTGTTACAAATAGTTTTATCCCCCTGTGTGATTGAAGATATGCATGATTAAAACCAACCTGAGCAAAAACCAGCTCCGTACTTCGTCTAACTTTTGAGAAAACAGTCAAAAAAGGGTTTGCAGTCATTTGGCCCCGAAACCACTTCGCCCTGAACCATTTCACCCTGAACCACGGCTGTGCACGAAGTGGTTTTGGGGCGAAGTAGCATTTTGGCGATGTAGTGTTTGGACGAAGTAATTTGGGGCGAAATGGCACGCGGGCAAAGTGGTTTGGGGCGAATTGAATTTTCGTCTCTTGCGACGAAAACTAAATGTTTTACTTATTTCTCAAGGACTATAGCACTTCAGACAAAACTATTTTAGGGGAAGTTTTCTACGGTCATCATGTTTATATTGTGTAAGTTAGGCGTAAATCTGTGAACATTTATGATTTTCGAGATTACCAATGATGTATACTGCCTTTAAGTTGTAAAATTAACACAAGTTGTGAACTCCAATGAAAATGTTTTAGAGGTATTTTACACAGTTGTTCACATTTATTTGTAAGGCTGTGCCTATCGAATCGAAGATTCGAATATTCGGTCGTCCATCAAATATTCGAATAACATTTAACCAAATCGAATATTCGGTATGTGCTTACCACTCCAAACCAAACATGTCTTTCAGCTAGGAAGTAGTAAAAATCCTTTCTTCTTTGCCGAAACGACTGCTTTGATGTCATAACCAGGGCCGACAATAATTTCTGCAAAAACCTCTTCAGGCAGAGACTGCTATGCAAGTTACAACATGAAGTCTATAATTTGAGCACAGATTATTTTTTGAGGCAGCAAATTCAGCAATAAAAAGGCTGCTGTATTCCTGTGAGCTGTGATGAGTTCGGATGTGAACAAAATCAATTAATTTCTTGGCAAACTTTTTTGTCAAAAATCAACTGGGCCCAATTGATTTCCTTTGTTTCATTTCTTCAAAAGATCTATGTAAGGTTGATCAATATTGTCAAAGGTTCTTTGTATTTTCCTCTTTTTATGAAATGACATGTGCATTTTCATGATCTCATCATATAGACTGGTTCCCTCTCCTCATATTTACTTCCCCTTCGTCGTATATGAGGACAGGTACACTCCCCATGTTTGGCATAAATATCCAGGAATTCCTATAGGTTTATGCAAATTAACGAGTGTGAAATTCACTCATCGTTGAGCTAACTCTAAAAATAGATCATGCATGGTAAGTGGGTGAGCGCCCTCGCGGGACAACAATTTAATGTATTGTAGTACCAGCGCTGTAATATTATTGCTGATATAGCCGTTGCGTTTTGATGAGTGGTTGCTATATAACTTTAATTCTTGAATATCTTCATTTTTTTGCAAACAGCAACATGATTTTGCCGACAAAAATTATTAATGGGGGGTGTCACACCCCCCAACATTGCCATGTGTGTAGGTGTACTGGATGGCATTTAAATGCAGGGTCATTCCATGTCAAATCACCTCCGCCAAGAAATGGACATTTGAAACCCGACCATTTTCGATTTTGATGAAACTTGGCATACTTTTTCATTGGGATCCCACAGTACCAAATCTGAAATTTCAGGTCAATTGGACCAGTGGTCTGGGAGATACATGTACATGTATGGCCCCCTAAATTTTGAAATTTTTGGCAAAAAGGGGCATGGATGCCTACATTTCAACCCTCAAATCTCGGGTACTATACTGAGCCAATCTTTACACAATTGGTATTGTTGGAATTGGAATTTGTCAAGGATTCAAAATCTGCCATTATGTTTCAGGTCAGAGTACGTTGTGGTACAATGTTTTTTTTTAAACCTTTGTCTTGACCTTGAAATTAACCTTATGGATAGAATGACCTTGAGATGACTTCTCCTGAAATTTAGGCCGGGTTCACATGAATTACAACATCCCAATTTATTGTAGTATTACTATAGTACGATTACGAGATTTTGTGCGTGTGACCCCAAATTTATTGTAATAGTATTCTCATCGTTCGATTGTGATACGATTGTAATAGTATTACAATAAATTTTCAAAACATGCGTGTGACCCCATCTCGTACAAACTATCCCATAAGCCCCTGTGGTAACCTTCCCAAAGGGCACGAGCGTACTTCCTGCTTCACCGCGCGCGAACGGCAGGCTTTTCCATTTACAGGGCGCCAGGCGTACACAGCACGGTGAGGTACCAAGCACACACACGCAACACGGGGAAAGCCACCGCACGGGACTGTGGGATAGATTACAATACGATGACGAGATTGTGTTGCTCGTGTGACCCCACTTTATTATACATGTAATACGATTACAATCTGATTATAGTAAGTTTGTCCCCTGACCCCAGTCGTCGCTGGAAATATTACAATCGAGTAATTACAAGAATTTTCCCGTGTGACCCCGGCCTATATCTCTGACAGTTTGACTAAAACATATAAAAGTTTGAGGTGTAATATTCCTTGTTTAGCAGCAATATGGATTCAAAGATTGCTTACCTTCCGAAATGATTGAAACAATGCATCCAATTGACCTAAAATTTCAGATTTGGTGCTGTGGGATTCCAAATATTAAGTATGCCAAGATGGTCGGGTTTAACCCATTGGGTGATTTGACATGGAATGACCCTGCAGTTGTATTTTTCCTACAAAGATGGCCGTCTGTGAGCGTGGTCTATTCTTTCCTCTCTCCCCCAGATGCGACACCCATTGGCAAACCCTCAGACACTGCAACTGCTGTGGGACATGTCAGTGCTTCCTACTACACGTCGTCCATTCTGCAGCAGGGCGCCAGGGAACAGCTGCTGTCGGCTCGCGAAATCCTAGAGAGGGCGCTGCAGGGGATGTCCAAGGCACGACAGATAGTAGCACTGACTGACGGAAAGTCCATCGCTGATGTTAGTTGGCTAAAGGTCAGTTGAATGGTGGGCAACATGCCATCTTGAGCATAATTTGTTGTGACGCGCATCGGCTGCACTGTATTTCAAACAAATATTGAGCAACACGCATTCGTGATTGGAACATTTTTCATGATGTGCATGCGCGTACTTCATGGCGTTTAACACGCAGTTGTATTTTATTATTATTATTATTATTATTTCTTTCTGGTATTCATACCAAGGATTCCTCAATAGTGCTCATTGCACTATCACTCGCAAGCGTGAGGAAACCCATGAAGAATTAGAATTAGAAATGGCCAGAGACACCGGGGAATCCCCTTGCTCTTCACGAAAGAATGCTCTGGGATCTTTAGAGTGCGTTACCATTACCTAACACACTGGACCAACGGCTTTACATCCCTTCCGAAGGAAGTGTGGTTGAGTGCCTTGCCCAAGGGCACAGGTACCGCAGCCGGATTCGAACCCGCAACCCCAAGTTTTCACCTATGATTGCGAGTCAATGATCCAAAACCACTCGGCCACGGTACCCCCAGAGGTGGCGTCTGTGAAGGCATGTCTACACGAACTAACATTTGTTGGCCAACAAGGTCCAACACGTATCTGACGATGTCGGCCGACCTAAAGTTGGATAATGTGGACGTCACTTCAGACAACGTCCAACATCCAACTAGTTGGAACATGTTTTTTTATTACCTGACTTTGTTGGAACTTGTTGGAGAAACGGGCCAATAGCAGATTAGAATGCCTATCACATGAAGGCATGCAGCAACCAACTGAAGTCGAGATATGCTGGAACATGTTGGTTCGCACAGTCGAGCACATCCATGTACTGCCCAAACAAGTTCCAACTTCATGTTGGTCCTTGTGTGCCAACAAATGTTGGCTGGTATAGACGGGCCTTGAGAATGGTCAGTACACAAGTTTGTTCTTAAGTAGTCAAATTAATGCATAGTTCCGACCTGTCAATCAAGCCGAACCTGCCGACCAATCACAACAGAGCTAGCAGACAGCACCCACATAGGTCAAAGTGTTGCAAACATCACAAACAATCACGCGATTTTCTGCCCATACAGTTTGTATGTTGTATGCGCCAGTGACCGGGTGAATTTTTGTTTCAATGTCGGGCGATTCGCTGTTCAAAGGTAGGAAAGGGCATTTTTATGAATATATGGCATCCCTGCATTACTAGCCCTTTACTCAGTGTGTGCTATGGTAACTGTCGACCCTACAACATAAATACCTTTGAGTTTTCTCCAATGAATCTGTGCTTTCCATCCCGAGTCCCGTTGCTTTGTACGTTGTGTCGCAATTTTTTGCGATGGCTTGTGAGCACATACCAACAGTATCTAAGGGGCAATCTCGGAACTATGCATTCAACACCAAACACATTTTTGCAAAATCTTTTTTCATATACTATATTATTTAAAGTCAGTTAATAAGCAAATATATAATTGCAAATCTTTTGGAAATCTTTTGGAAATGTCCACCTGATCATGGAATTGCCCATCTGGTTTACTGCTGATTAAATTGTCATTATTTGATGAACAGGACAATGCATCCACAAATGGAACAAAGACATCAGGAGTTCTTGATGCAGTAGACAAAGACACAAACACAGAGAAGGCCGATGACAATCCAGAGGGAGTACACAACACCATCATGGATCTACACTTGGAGTTGATGTACATGTACCACAGAGTCTGTATCAAACTGGCCAATACAGTAAACAGCGGTAGTGCTGCTGCCAAATCGAAGACAGGGTCTGGGAAAGGACAGAAAAGCAAATCAGCAACGGAACAGAGATTGGTGAGGACTGCCAAAGAAATAAAAGCCTTTCCACACTAGGGGTGCCGAAACAGAAATGCTGTCTATTGATTGCTTTCGATGACGTAGAACATCCGGGAATGTGTGGTGGTCAACAGTCACGCGCGTACACGCGCGCGCCAATAGACGCACATGAACACGCGTATTTTCATTCGAAGATGCCGCACGCGGGCGTTGTGATACGTTCAAATTATTGAGCATGCACTCGGCTTGTAAAAACTAAAGTGCTTTAACTTGATTAACCTGATTTTTAGCCTGAAGAATTGCGTTTTTATCTTTCTCGATACAACAGCCGTGGCGCAACGACATAAAGCAAGGTTAAGTAACAGAGGTAAGTGCAACCAATGCGCTTTGCTTGCTCTTTTTGCCGGTTATTTCTCGAGCCACGTGGGTCATGCAAAATGCCCACCAAAATGGTGGATGGAAGGGGTGACGTCACCGGAAAGCAATCAATAACCTCACACACATATCACACAAACTTCCCCTGAAATGGTTTTGTCTGAAGTGCTATAGTCTTTGAGAAATGAGCAAAATCATTAATTTTGTCTCACGAGACGTAAATTTAATTCGCCCCAAAACCATTTTGCCTGGACCACTTCGCCCCCAAACCACTTCGCCCAAGTGCCATTTCACCCCCAAACCACTTCGTCCAAACACCACTTCGCCCCCCACTTCGTGCACAGAGCGAAATGGTTCAGGGCGAAGTGGTTTTAGGGCGAAATGACTGTAAACCCTTTTTTGACTGTTTTCTCAAAATTTAGACGAAGTACGGAGCTGGTTTTTGCTCAGGTTGGTTTTAATCATGCATATCTTCAATCACACAGGGGATAAAACTATTTGTAACAGTTTACCAATCATGTATACTATCTTTAATAATAACCGTTCCAAATTTACAAAGGTACAAAGAGCAGACGGTCATATGGCCCACATTGAAACGGCCGACGAGCTCCTGTCAAGCTGCGGCAAGAATCTTGTCTCGAGGGCGCTGTTGCTAATGCAGAGAAGCCTACTGATGTCCAAGTCTGGTGCCCCGACTCAAGAGCAGGCAGCACTCCTACAGGTTGGCTGGTTTTAGAGTCTTTGGGTCACAGAAGCTGATTTTACGAACAAGTTAATAATGAATATTTGTAATGCGCCGGTATATTAAGTTGGCTTTAGAGTTTAGTTTTGGGAATAAGCAGTCTTAATGCAGTCTATGAACTTTTTTATGGAGAATATTAAAAATAATTTACAATTGACCACTTACCACTGGGTTGACTTAGCTGGTTGGAAGTTTGAGATTTAGTGGAATTTACTTTTTTTATTAAAAGATCACAGATATTTGGGAGCTTGATTATGGAGTGCCTTGAATGTCAGTAACAATACTTTAAATTAAATACGGGGAGGAATGGCAAGCTAGTGCAGTTGCTGTAATGGGCAATTCCATCAATTCAGATTGCATTTCAGAGACTTTGAGGGCTTGTAATGCTTCACGTATTCAAGTTGTTTGATTTTAAACACATGTTCTTCAAGCATCCTTGATGGAAGTGTAATTCCTGAAAAACTGATTGTAATGCCATTCTCAATAATCGATTAAAAAACCTCGTTTAAAAAACGTTTTAAAAACCTCGGTTTCAGACGTACTCCCGAAACCGAGGTTTTTTAAAACCTATTATGCTTGTTGAGAATGGGATCACAATAGGATTTTCAGGAATTACACTTCCATCAAGGATGCTTAAAGAACATTATGGGTGTGATGTCAGTGTGTTTTGAGGCACCATGTACAAGTCTAGCCGCTGTATTTTGAACACATTGTAGTTTATACAAATATGGTTTCGGTAAGCCAAAATCAAAATGCGATACAAATGTGGACAAATGTCCATGAATTTGGGAAATCTGGATGCAGTGAAAAACAACTTGGCTTCTCTGGGATTTGAACCGCGGACCTTCTGCTTTACGTGCAGATGCCCTACCAATTGAGCTATGAAGCCAACTAGTGGTCTCGAATCGCAGTATTGCAGTTGTTCCTCATTGGGATTGGCTATCACGTGAGCTTAGCAAGCCCTACAGAGGGATAAACCCTGCAGTAAGATAACCACCCCTCCCAGAGATCACTTAAGGATTGCCCCAAACCACTGCCCGGCTTGCCCCAATTATTAAGTATGAATAAGTGATAATTTTTAGGGTTTATGACACAGGGACAACCTTGGCTCCACCGGGATTCGAACTGCGGTTCGAATCCTGGTGGAGCCAAGTTGTTGTTCACTGCATCCAGATTTCCCAAACTCATGGACATTTGTTTCAAATTTATTTGTAAACTCATGTACACATTTGTATCAAATTTATTCACCCCCGTTGTACCTGGGTCATAATCCCTAAAAATAATCAATTATTCATATACCAAAGTGTTAAGAGTATCTATGCTTCATTAGCTTAGGCCCGCTTCAAACATCGCGCTTATGCCGTGTATAATTAAATTCAACTTGGCACGACGTTGACACGACGTTAGCACGGCAGTGGCTTCAAACGTCAAACTTAATTGCAAATTCCCAGTCGAGCTTAAATACATCCAACATGGCTGATGGGTATTGTGCACATCATGGACGTTGTACATGTGCGTTTTCCATTCTGTCCATTGTACGTCGCCATTCTATTATTTTGATGCACTTGTTTGTTGGTTATTTATTTACACATACGCGCTGCGAGCATGCGCATCCCTAGTTGTTAACAAAATTGCGGACCAACTTCGAACTGGAATTCAATTCGACATGGCAGAAGCACGACGTTTGAAGCCAAGCCGTGCTTGTGCCGCACTAAATAGAGTTAGCACGGCAGACCCTGTCGAGCTCAAATCTTCTGCCATGTCGACCTCATTTTGCCAAGCCAAATGGCTTCAAACGTCGTGCTTGTGCCGTGTCGAATTTAACAAATCAAGTTTAATTTAATTCGTTTGAAACGGGCCTAACAATGATTATTAAACTAATCTTTGTAGAACCAAGCAATTTCTCTGATGAGAATGTGGTCTTTGACACCACCTTGTTTGCCTCAATAGGAAGCAGTTAGTCAAGTAACCAAGGCCCAAGACCAGGAATACAAGCTGTTTATCAATAACGCTCAGCAGCAGCAAACCACTGCAGCTAGGGACAGTGGAGTGCCTCCAGCCCCTCTCCTGCTATGTCGCACTGACACCACTATGGTGTTCAGACCTGCACCATACAACCCAGCGCAGAAGGTCAGTACAAACTAACAAGGCAAATTAAAAAATTTCTTTGAACGACTTTTTAATGCGTTTACATTATTTTAACGGGGAAAAAATCATACTTTGCATTTTAGACTTTTGCAACCCTGTGAAAAATATTGTTTTTATACGGCCTTACCTAGACTTGCCCAAGTCTGACTTCCCATGTTTGGTTTGTAATGCATAAATACATACATAAATACATACATAAATACATACAGCGCGCCCTCTATTCCAGTGGCCTATCTAATCTCTTTTCTTGTATCTCGGAAAGAAGAAAACAGATTAGACAGGCCACTAGTCTAGAGGGTACACTGTATGCCAAACACGGGAAGTCAGATTTGGTTAAGTCTACATGTACGCCTTACCGTGAGTTGAATATTGACCGGGAGTTGAATAATTCAAAATATTGACAGTAATTGTTCGATAACTAAACGTTAGTCTAGACACGTTGTCGATTGAAGACGGTTGGTAAGGATTGACTATGGGTTGAGTACAGTCTAACTAGAATTGACCAGGATTAACTTTGAAGTCCAATCGTAGCACCACTGGCATGCAAAACTGGGAATGTGTGACTTTAGCTTTAGGTAAATTGTCATTTGAAATACGTTACCATCAAACCAACTTGTGTTTTAACTGCTTTTTAAAGAGCTAGCTTAAGTAGCTCAAGTTGTGGTTGCTTTTCAGGTTGCTTGGTACCGGTTGTTCGGCCGGCCAGCTGCTGGCAGTAACGTGAAGGTGCGATTGAATGACTACTTTCTACCAGGCACGGGAGAAGAGGTAATTATGTTACTTTAATAAAGTACACAACATACAGCGGTCGACTTAGAAAAACAAAAATTACATGCACTGGTGCATGTAGATTAAAAAAGTTACATGCACAGAACAACTTTTACATGCACAAAAAAGTGTGCACACAAATCATAACAAAAAAGAGTAGTATTTATGTACATGTAGCTACATATATATTGTAGGCCTATTCCATACCTGCCAACATTGCCGAGTAAAAAAATCGGACTGTAGTGCAACTTGCAACGGTCGAGTTGGTACAACGGTCAAGTTGACCTGGTACTGCACCTGTTTTCATGTACACAACACATGCGGCGCACGGGGAGTCAGGTCAAGTCGCCGTTCCGATTGTTCTGATTTTCAAAACTTTTAACACTTAAAAATCAGAACAACATTATACGAACAAAATCGGACTAGTTGGCAGGTATGCTATTCGCTGTTTAATAATGGTGGTGTTTTGTTTTGTTTAATAAAATGCATTTTTTGTACAGTCACATTGGAACTCGCTGTTTGTTTATTTCATCAATGACAAAATAAAACTTCAAAAGTGTGATACTCTCACCTGGTTTTAGAAGTCCCTATCGGATGATTCACAATATCGCGCCGCTCGCGCGCAAATTTACGTATGAATACAGCGCATTCATGATTCTCTACGATCGCTACACACACAGTACAAGTCATGCACGTGTTTGCACAACATACAGCGGTTTCCTAGAGGGGTATATATATCCAATTGCGATACCCCCAAGTCTTTTTCCCGGTCGTTTTTATGGTACGCGCTCACGCGCTGTATTGCTGGGACGGTGAATTGCATGTAGCCGGAACGTATAGACGAAGGAAGTGTTTAGAAAACGACCACACTCGCGTCTATGCACAGAGCGGCATATCGGTACATTCTTGGCAATGCTGTGCTAGCTGGCACTGGTCGATCATGCAATCATGCATTGTGTGCACAACTAATGGAAAAAATCGGGTGCGCGCGTTTACAAGTTGGTCTATGTCGGTTGGTTCAACGTGGGGAAATATACCAGGTACGTAAATACAAATCCTTACATGCACAGATAACAAAATGTACATGCACCAGTGCATGCGTGCCCCCGCTTAAATCGACCGCTGACAACATATCCACAATAGTGGAATATTATTGTTTTCAGGTATCTTAATACATTTGAATTTTGAGATATTTGGTTTGTTCCAATGTTATAACCGAGTTTTCAGACTTGGTGTAATCTCAAAACTGCCTTTTTTGTAATGTCAGGTCACAAATATAAGAGTCTCATAATTATTGAAAGGTTATTATGCAGTTATATGTAACATGATTTTCATGTTCGATCTCCATGAAGGTGATTGCAATAATTACTATTGGTTACTATAATTACTAAAAAGTGCTCAAAGGGGCTGTGTCACAATCTTCGCATGCGTAGCAAAATGAAAATTAGCCTAACTTTTTAAAGTTCAGATATTGCTTATCTTGATCAATCTTTGCCATCCTTTGTAATGCTTCAGTAATTCAGGCTGTGGTGTAGTTTAAGTGTCTGGTTGTTATCCTGAATGCATCATTTCCTTTCGAACTTGCACTGTTTGTCGTATCTAGACCAATCTGGTAACTAGTGACTTCTCCTCTTTACCACCGCCACAGCAAGGGGCCATCCAGTGCATGGACTGTGTGTTTTGTGGTGTTGTTAAATCAAACAGCGCGCATCCATGACATGTGCAATGCACCCGTTTGCGCAAGTTTACAATACTTGCACAAAAAACGATGACAGTGGCCCTAAACGCTGGTATGGTATGCCAAAATATCGGAAAGATTTGGTGCACCAGGACACGGCCTCTTTAAAAGCTTTCAGTTTCAGCAGAATTCAGTTAATTTATAGTATAGAGATATATTGGTTGCTTTCAAAATTTCAAAATTTCAAAAAAATAATTATCACTACACTTAATTAAATTCCACCACTATAAGATTAGAGTTCGGACTCAAGTCTTCAGTTTTAAAGACTCTGACTCGGTCAGTCATGACTCGGATTCGAACTCCGACGGTAAGGATTCCACCCGAGTCCAGTAAAAAAAACTTTAAAAACACAAATAGACACTAAAATACATTTTAGTGTAAAAAACAAGGACTGAAACAAAGACTCGGACTTGGCCTACTGAGGACATGGATGTAGGCCGGACTTGGACTGGCAGCGCTGTAGCACTCAAGACCTGACTCGAGTGCTACATGTACAGTTCACCTCTCAAAGAAATTTTTTTTCAGCCTAAAGCAAACTCATGAGCTGCCAGAGATCATAAGTAAGACCATTGGGGCAATTCCATGGTTAGTAACGTTACATATTTAGCAATTTACTAGAGTTCTATCCTCTGTTATATCAACACGCAAGCCTGTCAGTTCTCCATTTTGGTACCAACATCTACTGGACAGTAATAACTAAAATCATTTAGCCCCATTTTGTGAATTGTAATAAAGATTTTAATCTTGGTTAGTAACGTTACAAAAAAAAGGACATGGAAAAAAACATGTCTTGAAACAAAACGTTTCCTCAAATGGGACACAACTTAAACAAACCAATATATTTCTTCCATTGCTTGTTTACTGGGGTGTGTTTTTGTAAATGCCAAGTCACACCTGTTTAGTAGTAACGTTACAGTTAGTCACGTTACAGCTGTCCCATGCCTACAAAATTTGACATTTCTCAAATGAAAATAAATTTTTAGTACATTTTCCACAACAATTCAACACCAAACATGTTTTTGCAGAATCTTTTTTCATATGCTAATCATTTAAAGTCAGTTTATACGCAAATATATCATTCCAAATTTTGTGGAAATGTCCACCTCTTCATGGAATGCATAGTTCCGAGATTGCCCAGTTAACCCCGCCCCTTAGATACTGTTGCTATGTGCTCACAAGCCATCGCAAAAAAATGGCGACACACAACGTACAAAGCAACGGGACTGGAAAGCACAGATTCATTGGAGAAAACTCAAAGGTATTTATGTTTTAGGGTCGACAGTTACCGTAGCACACACTGAGCGAAGGAATAGTAATGCAGAGATGACTAAATTCATAAAAATGCGCTTTCCTACCTTTAAACAGCGAATCGACATTGAAACCAAAATTTACCTGGTCACTGACGCATACAACATGTACAAACTGTGTATGGGCAGAAAATCGCGTGATTGTGATGATGCAATGCACTTTGACATTATGTGGGCGCTGTCTGCTAGCTCTGTTGTGATTGGTCGGCGGGCTCGGCTTGATTGACAGGTCAGAACTATGTATTGCCCATTGGCACTTGACAGCAATGCACTTATGATTGAAACAAGGACTCGGGACACAGACTCGTACTCAGACACCAAGCACTCGGACTCAGAAAGTATGGAATCAACTAAAGCATAATAAAAATTACTTTAAATGCAATTCATACAGGTACCAGCCTATGACTGTGAACTCCAGGTTTCCGGCCTCCAGACTAATGAGAAGTACGTCTTTGCGGTGGCAGCGTATACTGCGAAGGGCGCCCTCATTGGCAATAGCATCGGGGACACGACCAAATCCATTCTGGCTTCACACCCTCTTTCCATACTCATGACCTGGGCGTTTCTCAGCCAGGTAACTTCATCGTTCTTCTAAACATTCACAAGCGATAAGTCACATTCTGTCTGTGACCTGTCAGAAGAATGTAGAAATATAACATGGTTTGAGAGTGGGTAGTCAATGTTACTATTTATCAGGCAGCTGCGGATTTTAGCAACTTAACCATGTGATATAGTATACAAATATTGACTCAATGAGGGGCATGGTTAAGATTATAGGCCCTTGGTGATCTCGAAGCCATGACTGTGCCCCGATGCGGAAGCCGAGGGGCATAGTCATAGCTTTGAGATCACAGAGGGCCTATAATCTTAACCATGACCCGAAAAAACAGCAGTCAATATTTGTTTTTTATATACCTCATGCGTAGATTCCTGTCATCTGATTGGTTAAAAGTGGGGGCATTGAATCGGCTAGACCCGGCGCGTATATGCCCACCGGTCAATAGTCTTTGCCATGCCCCGGGCATAGTCATTTAGCGGGTTCCGGACGCGTGCATTACATGTGTTAGCATAGCTATAGCTGTGCACCAACTACGCAGCTGTGCGCTTCACGTAAACATTCATCAGGACGGTAATGGCGGAATCTCGACGTAATTTTGTCGTCTGTCGTAGATGATGAAGTCCTTAAGAAAGTAAGAGAAGTGGCCTACAGTGAAAACTGTGTCAGGTAAAATGTGCTACTAAAGTGCAAGGTGATTATGCTACAATGTTTGCTGTAAATATACAACTTTTCCGCCGTAGACCAGCTTCCGAAATAGAAACGCGAAGGACCACTGTCATGACTGTATATGATGTCTCGTTACTTTTAACCAACCAGATGACAAAAATCTACACATTCGGTATATAAAACAAATATTGACTGCTGTTTATTCGGGTCATGGTTAAGATTATAGGCCCTCGGTGATCTCGAAGCCATGATTATGCCCCTCGGCTTCCGCCTCGGGGCATAGTCATGGCTTCGAGATCACCTTGGGCCTATAATCTTAACCATGCCCCTCATTGCAGTCAATATTTGTATAATATACCAAATGTGTAGATTTTTGTCATCGTTAAAAGTAACGATACACAGTCATGACAGTGGTCCATCGAGTTTGGATTTCAGAAGCTGGTCTACGGCGAAGACGTTGTATATTTACAGCACAAATGGTAGCATAAACTTTAGTAGCACATTTCACCTGTCACTGTTTTCACTGTAGGCCACTTCTCTTACTTTCTTAAGGACTTTATCATCTACGATAGACGACAGAACGACTTCGTCAAGATTCCGCCATTACCGTCCTGCTGAATGTTTAGGCGAAGCGTGCAGCTGCATAGTTGGTGCACAGCTATGCTACACAAGTTATGTGCGCGCCTGGAACCCACATGTAGGTGTGAACCCACCTCCTACCGCGGACGTCCCATTGTTCCTCTTTTGTTTGGACTTAGTTTTTTTGGCGACTGCTCTCATTTGTTTTGCACACGATTCTAAATCGCGGACGTCCTTGGCAATCGCGGACCCTATTGTTCCTATTGTTAAACGTTCCCCATTTGAATACAGAAACCCGCGCTACCCCACTGGAACCCAGATATATATTTTTGACTCAAACAAACTTATTAGGATTGTTGCAAATGACATACTAAACAAACTCGGTAACCCGATACAGTTCATGGTATCAAGAAGCCACTAAAAATTACACCAACTTTTGTACACAAGTCTATGGAGAATTCCTCTGTTGTCCTGAGATGACATCACTGCTTTGCTCATGAATATAGAAAAAATATACTTACACCAAAACGCAACTATTAAATTGATCAAAATGTGTAAAACACATCTTCTACTATTATTTTATGTAATAAAAATCCTATTTCAAGCGTCCTTTAATTAATGTTTCTTTTTCATGATTCCTTATTTGTTCTCTTACCAGGCTGCCTACCAAGTAGGGTGTTATACCATTGGCTTGACAGCTAGCACGGTCTTGTGGGATCACTTTGTGGCCCCCATCCCACCCCCAAAGACAGAGGTCAAAGTGATGACTATAAGAGATGACTTCAAGCTTACACTCAGAAAGTATGTCAACCAAACCTATACGATTAAAAAGTACCGTAAAAGCCTGTGTATAAGGCGCACATTTTCCCCCATGATAAAAATCAAACGTTGGGGCTGCGCCTTATACATGGGTACGCCTAAATACACAGCATTTTATGGCACATTCTCTCCAAGATTTTGGTTTTTTAGGTGACGAAAAGTATGTGCAAAGTTTGTCCAAAACTACAATAGGGAAGCATTTTCCGTGCCACCCCGCATTCAAAATCTGCCATTATTTTTCCAGTTATTTCTAGTTCTGCAAGTCACTTTATACCAAAGTCAGAGAATCTAATAGACAAAATAAAAATGTTTTGAAATGCACATCCTTGGCTCGGAGAGCTCACTCAAACCAAAAACACTATAAAAACCACGCATACAGTTAAGAAGTTTACATACATGTACATGTACACCACTACCATCATCACCCAAACTGGTAAACAGGACTACCCGAACCATTGCAAGGTGTACAAGCTACAGTTGAAGTCAGAAGTTTACATACATGTACACCACTACCATCATCACCCAAAATGGTAAACAGGACTACCCGAACCATTGCAAGGTGTACAAGCTATGTTTTAAGTATTGCAAGCACTTGAGGAATTCCACAAAATCACGACTTTAGTAAAGACTGTTACAAAAATGATGACAACGCAAGTTTAAGCACACCAGTTTTAACACAGTTGTATGTAAACTTCTGACTACAACTGTACATATTGTACGTCCTAGGAAGCCGATGCAAGGTGTTGAATGCAGGCCATGCAACTGGCAGTATTTGCATATTTATGAATGAAATCCATGGGTACTGGCAATGCAATACAGAGCTCGACCAATCGTAGTTTCAATATTTTCCAAACGTGAGCCCTCATGCATAATCATTTTTTATGCAACAACCGTTTAGTGTAAGGAATGTTTGCTGTTTTGTTTTTCTCTTGTGAGGATTTTGAAACTTTGCCATAAACTTTGGGCTTTATACATTTGCAAAATGCTATCACAGCTTTTGAACATCAACAAATGGGTCATTTTCTTTAGGGAGTCAAATTCTTAAAGTGGTTGAGAAAAATTATTTTCTTGTTCCGATTTGGAATTGCTCTAATAAACACCCCAACAAAAGTAAGTTCTCCCCTAAATAATTGCTTATATCTCCCAAAGTAAATTTCGGAATTACACGAAACTTGGTGTAAATGGTTAGTGCAATGCATGGAACGTGCATTTCAAGTGGTGGGTCCATACCTAATGTTATGCATGAATGAGCAGCATTTAAAGGTGAAATGGACACTTTTCATCAATTGCAAAATGCAGTCAATTATTCCCCAATTCTTTCACACATGACAAGTACAGTTTTGGTTCTCAGTATCTTGTGTAACCACCGTGATTTGTAACACCTGATGACATCGATCACGCATATTGTGTTGATGAGACGGGTGATCCTCCGCTGCGGAAGGGTAATCCACTCCTGCAGCATCTGGGGCAAGTCCTGGAGTGTTGTTTGATCATCAGTTCTCTGATTCAAATGTCCGCTTCAGTTGATCCCACAAATGTTCTATGGGATTGAGATCTTGGGAGTTTGCTGGCCATATCATCCGGTCAATTTCTTGAATCTCTAAAAGCTCATTGACCACTTTACCCTGTGTGGACGTGCATAGTCATAAAGTGATCGTCTGCAGGGGTAGTAACGTTTGGTCAACCAGTTCTTGGCAAGTCTGCGAATTTTGAATGCAATTTTCTTATTGCATTTGGACTGACTCCCATCCTACGGGCTACTTGTTTTACAAACCTAGCATGCCTATGGCAATGGCCGGCCGGCCCTGTCTGGAATGGACATACGTGGCATTTTCTTAAATTAACCTGCTTAGTGCAGTCACGGTGCACGAACACAACGAGATACTAAGGACCAAAACTGTACTTGTCATGTGTGAGAAGAATTCCGATATTTACTTTGGGAGATATAATCAATTATTTAGAGGGAACTTACTTTTGTTGAGGTGTTTACATTGTAATAATCAGGGTTGTAGTCAAGTCCATCACAAGTCCTTACAACCCTTCACAAGCCTCCACAAGTCCCTGGGTCTTAATTCAAGTCACAAGCTATTCAAATGAACTCCAACAAAGGCATTCTTTTGTGCGTGTTCATCCTTTGCTTCTTGTTACTGGACTTGTCACGGACTTGTCACGGACTTGTGATTTTATCGGCTCTGGACGTGTGATAGACTTGTGATAAACTTGACTACAACCCCGGTATTCATTTTTTTTTTACACCAGACTGAATTTCAGTACTTGCTTAGTGGCCTCTCCAGTTCTGCTGAGGATGTTTCTGACGAGCATCTTCATCAACGTGGATGTCAGCGTGAGGGAAGGGGAGATTTACTGTGACAAGCTGTGTGATCGAGGACCTTACTCTAAGGGACAGGTTGGATGAAATGTTTGTCTCATGTACTGTAGAGAACGTTAAAGCAGCGTGACCAGATCACATTTTGAATCCCTGCCCCGCATTTTTCCCATGGGTGTTGTGATTTTGATACTATACTGAAACGCAAAAGAAACTTACCACTTGTTTAAACCTTTAAATAGCAACAATAACAGTGCGTGTAGTAATGTGTGAACTTATTTGTGGACAATAGTGTCCTCACCGTCAGACCAAACGGTGTCTGAAGGTCACTTGAACTTTCAATGGTCACTTCATGGCACAGCTGTTTTGACTGTCGGTGATTATCCAAGGGGTATGGGATGATTGTAATGAGCTGCACGTGATGTCTTGATGTTGGCTTTAAAAAAGCCAGTGCAAAATAGACATTTCAAGCAACATGCCACAGTTGTCGGGGGATCAAAGACTGGTAGGCAGTATGCGCCGACGATGCACTGCCTGTATCCAAATCAATGGTGGCCACACGCTATTGAAAGGAAACTGACATTGCACCCTCTTCTGTTCTTTACTGTAGAACAAATCGATGAGATGGTGTATCTTGGTCAAAAAAGGACATGTCATCAATAAAATGACAATGTTTCAATTAGCAATTGTTGGTTTGTTTTATTTTGAGCTGTTACAATTTCATTACATTTTAAAAAGTGGTTTCTTTTGCGTTTCAGTATATATCGTTTGTTATATTTTTCTCATTATCATTCTGAAATTTCTCGTTCTCAATCTGCATATTTTCAAGGATAGCGTCAAAAAACCAACAATGTTTTGTAAACTAATTTATCTGCTTCCATACAACTAGTACAGTAATCACACCAACATTTTTGCTTCCACATCCAAATTGGAGATTGCAAATTTTCTGTTTTCTACACTTAGATAATATTACGCTTAGGGATATTTTATATGATTCTTAGGTTTAAACAAAATCAATATTCTGGAAAAATGTGAACGCGATTCTTTAAAGTGTCAGTAGTGCATACATGTATGTGAGTCTTTCCACGGTAAAGGGAGCATTTTGACAACACAGA
This sequence comes from Henricia sp. BOLD:AAB3569, assembly GCA_037783545.1. NCBI lineage: Eukaryota > Metazoa > Echinodermata > Asteroidea > Spinulosida > Echinasteridae > Henricia > Henricia sp. BOLD:AAB3569. The sequence goes on along the minus strand of JBBELK010000267.1, from coordinate 817,423 downwards.
CCATATTTTCCAGAAAATACCTTTGTCTGGTCTCAAAGTAAAAGAAATAACTTTAAGTTGTTCTGAAGAGATAACTTAGACCCAAAAAGGGTTACAAATAGTGTGACAACATGCCTTTCTAAAAACCCTGTGTACAATTTTCCAATATACGCTCGTAACCAGGTTACGAGCGTATATTGGATATTTGTACACAGGGTTTTTAGAAAGGCATGTTGTCACACTATTTGTAACCCTTTTTGGGTCTAAGTTATCTCTTCAGAACAACTTAAAGTTATTTCTTTAATTTTGAGACCAGACAAAGGTATTTCCTCGAAAATATGGTCTGTGTTGTCAAAATACTGTAGAAAGACCCATGTACATAAAACATACATGTACCCTAAAAATAAAATTCAATTTTCTTGATCATAAACATTTGTTAAACACAATGAACTTGTGGATAACAAGGCTCAGATTGAACAATCACTTCAAAAACGCTTTCAAGACTGTTCTGCTTCAGAGATTTTGTCTAAAGTCCAAAGTGGTCTTGTTTGAACAAAGTGACTCCACACAGCAATGAAATGTGACATTCCCTGTTTCTGGGCCCAGTTAAGGGCTCTTGGAATACCCAATTTTTTGGGTCTCAACCTGATTAAACCTTTAGCGTGTTCAGATTATTTCAGAAAATGGATTTTTAGTTTTAACCCAACAATCATATAAAAGCCTTCCCAAAATACTATCCATGGGAAGAAAACAGAAAATTTGCAATCTGCAGTTTGAATATGGAAGCAAAAAAGTTGGTGTACCAGATAAATTATTTTACAAAACATTGGTGTTTTTTTGGCGATATCCTTGAAAATATACTGATTGCAAACAGGAAATTTCAGAATTGTAATGAGAAAAATATGACAAACGATATGGTCTAAAAATCTCAACACCCGTGGGGAAAACAGTGGTTCAAAAATGTGATCAGGGTCCTTTTTCAGTGGATTTAGGAACAATAAAATCCAACTTTTCCTATCTTTAAAAACATGGGTTAAGAATGTTTATTTAGGAATGTTTGTAAGTAGGCTTTATGAAATAGGACCCTGGTCACGCTCCTTTAAAAGTGCACAAGCGTATTAGGCACAGTGACACACCCTGCCTCAGTCTCTAACCTTGTGACTATTATTAACTAAGGACTCATGAAGGATTTGTGATGGACTCGTTACGAACTTGTGAACAAAATCATGACCGAGGCAAGTCATGATGGACCCGTGACCGACTCATGATGATTTGGTAGGACTCGTGACAGACTTGACCCCAGCCTTGATACACTTTTATGCCTTGGGTACACTTTGCCGATCGTCGGTCCCGATTCACCCTGACTTACGCCGAGGATGGCACAATCCAACGCCCCGAATGATGTCATGCTGGAGGCATGACATGACGTACATCTCAAGGGGACACCAAAACGACACTATCTTATCTTTGAAATCATTTTTTAACATTGTAAAATTTCCGCGCAAAACCTTTCGAGGCTATGAACCTCTATGATTGTCTTTAAAAATCGAATATGAATCCAACACGTATCCTGACAATACTCGGCGATTCTCCAAAATCAGACAATCGGGACAGATGATCGGCATTATGTAACCAAGGCATCACCCGTCCGTTTTCAATTGACAGCTTCAGCGTTTGGCAGACTGTGAGCGTATGCTGGTGGCTATGGAGTTGGCTGGATGGTTGAATGAATCTAACCTAGCTCTGCAGGCTGTGGTGCAGTGCTATGGGCTGCTGGCCCCAATCATTCACTATAAGATCCCCTCCACACCGGTTGTACAGGTTGGTAGAAAAAATATACTGTTTGATTTAGAAAGCAGTCAGTCTGAGAGCGGGAATTTCTAGCACACAGAAGCTTTGTGCCGTCATGCATAATGAATCAAATTTTGATTAAAGACGCACATGTGCGAGGAACAAATTTGTGCCTTGAAATGTACAGCTAGATAGAGAGGCATGGAGCAGTGAATTTCGTGGCACAAATTTGTTCCTCGCGAGTGCATGGACGAGCCTCATTTTTAACTTAAAATTTGCATTTGGGTCTGTTCACGGAAAAGGGTCACCAATTTGTGGGTCACCAATTTGTGACATAGGGATCGATTTCTTAAGTTTTTGATAGCACATACTTAAAAAAAAATCATCCAGTATTAACTATGGATTTTCAAGATTACAAAAAAATACTTAGGGAGATAACTTGTGTCATGGATTTTCTGTATGATTGCAAAAATGTGAATCTTTGAGGGAAGTCATACAAAACAAATTTGACTCCTTTATTAGAGAGTCTGAAAACAAGGTTTTAAACGTAACATGCAAGGACACCACGGTTACATTCAACACCACTTTTAGACCGTGGGTCAAAATCTGTAAGGGGCCTAAAAATTGAGTTTCGTCTTAAAGGCCCTGTAGATCTGTTTTTGAGCGATTCTGCGAATAAAACCATTATAAATCAAAAGAAAGACATCAACAAACTCATCCGAAGAAATTTCAGCTTTGTCAAATGTACCACGTTTAAAAAAACCATGAAAATCCATATGCGTTTTCCTGGTCTTGGCGGGGTGTTTCAAATATTCATTCTCAGTTCGTCGGGTACTATGTGGCTTGCATCATGCACTCTGTGGCGCACATCATACACTGCGTGTGTGCGCGATCCATACAAATGCATCACGTTGGAACACGCACACGCAGTACACAGCGCCCATGCATTTTGGACCGCGTAGATGCGAACCAAAAATAAGTAAATCGTTTGCAAACGATCTAAATAATTTAATCTTTACTGATTATTTTCTGGTAAAATTATGTCATTTTGAGCGAAAACCTTTCATTGGATAGTTGCTATTAATACAATCTTTACTTTCAGAACTTTCCCCTGTAAACTAGTTGATTACTTTTTGGGGTCATTGCAAATGATCCACTGGGCCTCTTTCTAGGGGCAACTTAAAAATGTTCACATTGCCGTAACTTGCACATTAACTCATGGTGACCCATTTGGGGTGATTTTTGCCAGTTTAAAAATCGATGTCTGAATCCGAATCTGGTTGTTTAAATGTTCCTAGCTTTTACTCTAACACAGGAGGACCAATTATTTTGTGGATTTTTGCAAATGTTTTGTCAAAAATAGTGATTTTTGACATATCTTAAAATTGGCCAGTTCATACAATGTACAGACATGTTTGTCCAAAAAAATCCAGATGTAAAAGTCTACTTTGACGCTCTGCTTTCGATCAATTTACCTTGTAAATCTTGTACGTTGTTGCTTATTCCGGCTGGCACTTTGCAAAACAGGGAAATTGTTCTTCTCTGCAGAGGAATTTTCTTTACCAAGCGTCTGAAAAGCACATCTTTGCTGAAAAGGATGCTTGAAATTTTCCTGCTGAAACAACGTATGTTGCGGTACCTCAGTCTCAGCTAGTGTTACAACACGTTGTCGTGCTGCCTTGTGTACTGAAAGACAGCTCCTAATAGTCTAGATATTATAGCTTGCTTCGTGTTTGAGAGGATAAATCCATACTGAGCGTACAGAAACCAAAACAACCTTGGCCCAGTTGTCAGATTTTGTCAAGTTAATGGCTATTTCGTTACTATTCACTGACAGCGAGCACTGACAAGCGTGTTTACCCCTGTGTCATTTAAATGGCAGTATAACAATAGTCATCCCCTTTCAAATTAAGGAGGCAGTTTTTAATAAGGACTTGGGTGTGTTTGTGTAGTTCTCAATCATCGGTCTGCCTGAAGCCTATCATTAGCCTTGGCCAATTGTTAAGACTGTTGTGAAAGATGACAAATTGTTTTTCTTTGGATGGATCGGTTGTCAGTTTGTTATCCCCGATATTCATTTACCATGTCTTCAACTTTTGGTCTGATAAGTTTTAGTTTATATCGGAGATTATATAGCACTTTATATTGGTATGTTGCACAACATGAGTAAACTGGCTATCTGGCATGTGGTAATTGCATGGATGCCATTTAGGTGTGTAAACTAACGTAAAGTCAGCATACAGTGTGCATGGTCATCTTTCCACCTTTGTATGACCGGTGTGCTGCACTCAATGAGATAGCTGAGTGGTACATAATGGACACCATCATTGGCCCCTTTTGGTGACCAGTTATAATTATTTGGTTGTCCCACGTGTGTTCCAGTTGCAATTGCTCATTCCTCATCCAGTGACGAACCCATAATGTTCTTGTCTTGGTCAATGCAGTTTTACCCACTAATGTTATAGTCCAAGCTACTAAAGCCTTACTAATAAATAGACCGAATGATGAGAGATGACGTCAACAATGTAAACAAAACCACGCCGTGCACGGGTTGATGGGATTGTTTGGAGTACTCTAATGAAATGGCCTAGATGGGGTATAGTATACAAATATTGACTGCAATGAGGTGCATGGTTAAGATTATAGACCCGAGGTGATCTCGAAGCCAAGACTATGCCCCGAGGCCTATAGTCACCGAGGGCCTATAATCTTAACCATGACCCGAATAAATAGTATACAAATATTGACTGCAATGAGGGGCATGGTTAAGATTATAGGCCCAAGGTGATCTCGAAGCCATGACTATGCCCCGAGGCGGAAGCCGAGGGGCATAGTCATGGCTTCGAGATCACCGAGGGCCTATAATCTTAACCATGACCCGAATAAACGGCAGTCAATATTTGTTTTATATACCGAATGTGTAGATTTTTGTCATCTGGTTGGTTAAAAGTAACGAGACATCATACAGTCATGACAGTGGTCCTTCGCGTTTCGATTTCGGAAGCTGGTCTACGGCGGAAAAGTTGTATATTTACAGCAAACATTGTAGCATAATCACCTGGCACTTTAGTAGCACATTTCACCTGACACAGTTTTCACTGTAGGCCACTTCTCTTACTTTCTTAAGGACTTTATCATCTACGACAGACGACAAAATGACGTCGAGATTCCGCCATTACCGTCCTGATGAATGTTTACGTGAAGCGCCCAGCTGCATAGTTGGTGCACAGCTATAGCTATGCCATACACATGTAATGCGCGCGTCCGGAACCCGCTAAATGACTATGCCCGGGGCATGGCAAAGACTATTGCCCGGTGGGCATATACGCGCCGGGTCTAGCCGATTCAATGCCCCCACTTTTAACCAATCAGATGACTGGAATCTACGCATGAGGTATATAACAGTTAATATTTGTTTTATATACCGAATGTGTAGATTTTTGTCATCTGGTTGGTTAAAAGTAACGATACACAGTCACAGTCATGACAGTGGTCCTTCGAGTTTCGATTTCGGAAGCTGGTCTACGGCGGAAAAGTTGTATATTTACAGCAAAAAATGGTAGCATAATCACCTTGCACTTTAGTAGCACATTTCACCTGACACAGTTTTCACTGTAGGCCACTTCTCTTACTTTCTTAAGGACTTCATCATCTACGATAGACGACAAAACGACTTCGTCGAGATTCCGTCATTACCGTCCTGCTGAATGTTTACGTGAAGCGCCCAGCTGCATAGTTGGTGCACAGCTATAGCTATGCTAACACATGTTATGCGCGCGTCCGGAACCCGCTAAATGACTATGCCCGGGGCATGGCAAAGACTATACCCGTTGGCATAGTCAGAATTCTACACGCGCCGGGTCTATTCAATGCCCCCACTTTTAACCAATCAGATGACAGGAATCTACACATGAGGTATATAATGACAATTATAGTGACTACTAACTCTGGACTGCCCCTAATGTAAATTTGACGAACATCGCCTTAAAAAAAGTGGCGTGGAGGGACTTTGGAGTGAAACGACGCACTGAAAACCACAGAATCAACTTGGGCCAAAAGTGTTTTTGTGATTCTATGATTTTCAGTGCATCGTTTCATTCCAAATTTCCTCCACACTGCTTTTTTCAAAGCGATGCGCTACAATTTTACTCGCAAAAAGGCTCAGTTTATATCCAGCCTAAATTAGGGGCAGTTCACCATGTCAACAGTGCCTTATGAAGAACAGCAGTTTAGCTGTTCAAACTGCATGTAGTTCAAATCGCTGACCACATTGTAAGGCAACAAATGTCATTCACTTTCCACATTTTATTTCACTAAAATTCAATTTATCAACGATTACATTGTTTTAATTACAAGTACAATTTCCACACAGTATTTGTTTATACAATGTAGTACATAATGCACAGTGCAAGTCAATGTTCGTATATGGGTCTTTACATAAAAACAGGAGCCAAAGTGTGACATTTTGATGCATTTGTAAAAATGTCCTTTTCAAGTTAACAAAATTGTTAAATTTTGTGCAATTTCTAAATAATGTAGAATATTTAAAATAATTTACAAACAGTTTTGAAAATATTCAAGAAAATTGTTTCATGACGTAAGGGGGACTGCAAGGCATTTTTCAACTCTTGCGATTAAAATTTCAAGTCTTTTTGACCAGTTTCTTTCTGGAAAAGGTAGTTGCTGATTTTACCCAGCTGTAGAATCTGGACTTTATCGATTCAAATTACATTATGAACGAAATTTGTTACATTTTCAGCGACAGTTTCAAAATGTCACACTTGCATTTAGAAGATCACACTATTGAATCGTTCTTGTTATGTTTTGGGTAGTATCAACAGATAAAGGTGGTGTTCGATTCATGAGGTCATATAATTTTCTGAGGGTGAGCGTTCTCTGAAGTCTGGTAATTATTTAAAAAAATCAACTCCAGAAGTATCACGATGTAAGAGTAACACTGCGTCCCATTTTCATGGAATGACCCATATCGGATTTTCAAACATCCAAAATCAACACTTGAAAATTGATATAAAACATCGTTTTTGTAATTAAATGACAGGCTAAAACCATTGTGAAAAGAGGCTTATGTTAAATGGTTGATGTGGGGCCAATTTCATAAAGCTGTTTAGCAAACAAAAATTGCTTAATCCAAAATTGGTTTGCTTTATAAAAATGGGTTTTCAGTCATAATTGTATGTTGTATGTACATGTATTACAATTGACTAGTGTTCTGCTGTTCTTGCTAAAAACACAAGTTGACATACAATTTTGACTATTACCGTAACCCATTTAAAGCAAACAAAACTTGGATTAAGCACATTTTTCTGCTAAACTGCTTGATGAAATTAGCCCCAGTTTTGTATATGTACATATAGGTTTCGCTTTGTTTTCGTTTTATAGAGTTTTGTGTATGGGATTCGTGTGAACGTTCAACTATAACTATTTTTGTGCGCACTTAAACACTTTAACTTTTAATAAAAAGCATATTTAAAAGTGTAGAACACATGATTGCATCTCGAAAAATCAGAAATGTACACAGATTTACACATAACTTACATAATATAAACATGATGATGGTAGAAAACTTCCCCTGAAATAGTTTTGTCTAAAGTGCTATAGTCTTTGAGAAATGAGTAAAACAATTAATTTTCGTCTCATGAGACAAATTATTTTTTCAAACGATGTTGGTCACTTCACCTCAAAACATCTTTACCCTGGACCACTTCGCCCTGGACCAAGTTTTTTTTTCGCCCAAAAACCGGTTCAGGGCGAAGTGGTTTTGGTGCGAAGTGACTGTAAAGCTTTTGTATTGGGAGAATAACGACACAGTTTTTGACTGTTTTCTCAAAGGTAAATGGAGTACGGAGCTGACTTTTACTCAGGTTGGTTTTAATTATGCATATCTTCAATCACACAGGGAGGTTAAACTATTTGTAACTGTTTACCAATCATGTAGACTACCTTTAGGCAACTTTTTCACACAAATGTATACACTCTTTACACAACGGCCATCTCAGGTGGCAACCACCATGCACTTTGTCCCTGTGCATCAGTTATAAATTAGCACTGTGTTTCCACTCGCATTTAAATGAGAAAACCTGTTCCCGACATGGTCAATTGTGCAAAGGTTCTATACTAATGTTGTAAATTTACATTTATATCATTGATACATATTATTACACACTGTACAAGTTGAAAGCAATGAATATACACACAGCAATTTTTAAATTTAGGCTGCCCCCAATTTATATAGCCATGTCTTTCCAATACAAAGTCAAACACTGTTTTTCTTGGTCAGTGCAGCCAGTCCAACAATTCTTAACTACTTAAATCATCCACTATGGCGCGCCGCTCACAGCGGCTTAAAAAATGTCTACTTGGTTGGAAAGCCTCTGCAGCTATTTGCTGAAACAAACATAGCTTTGTTTAATTACTTCACATAACTCTTTCAACTGTAGAATTTTGTTGAGGTAAGTCGTATTTACAATTTGTTTCTGTACATGTGAGCTTGTGTCTGCCATGTTCAAGTAATGCTCCAAAACAAATGATCATAGACATTCTTACACTTCACGTTGATTATCTACTCAAAATGACATTCATTATTTTCAGTGATGGTGCAGCATTTCAGACAAGTAACTTTCTTTTCACACATTGAATAAAAAGGTTGGTCACCGAAATCGTACCAAAGACCACGCCCATCATTTCCAAAACATGCAAAATCGACATCACTTATTTCAGTGCCTGAATAGTCATTTGGCTGACCTGTGTTCTCGCTCCAGTTGCGATATCCCTTTCCAGCCTCCTTGTCCTCGCCACAGACCCATATCCCCTCCTTGACCTGGTCAGTGCAATCGATCCACAGACAGCTCTTTACATCTGAAGCTGCACGAAGCTGAACCATAAATTGTGTTTCCATGTCTGAGCTAGGGACAGCCATGCGAGCTCCAAAGCTGTGACACCATTCGTGGACATCTCTCCACAGCATGCGTTTTTCTGTTATCCTATAGCAAGATCGATTCCATTCCGCCCACCCTAGAGGGCAGTGTTTGATACTAGCAACTTGTCGCAAGATGAAACCCAGTAGACCAACAGTAACTGTAAATTTCTTGAAATTGGCCATCACGTCAACATTTCATACAATGTACACCCCAAAGAGACACAGGTATTTGTCTAAACAATCCAGATGTAAAAGTCTGCTTTGACGCTCTGCTTTCGATCAATTTACCTTGTAAATCTTGTACGTTGTTGCTTATTCCGGCTGGCACTTTGCAAAACTGGGAAATTGTTCTTCTCTGCAGAGCAATTTTCTTTACCAAGCATCTGAAAAGCACATCTTTGCTGAAAAGGATGCTTGAAATTTTCTTGCTGAAACAACGTACGTTGGTACTTCAGTCTCAGCTAGTGTTACAACACGTTAGGCTAGACCTTGCTGCCTTGTGTTAATTCTGAAAGACCACCCCTAATAGTCTCGATGTATATAGCTTGTTTTATGCTTTATGTACATGCAAAAACCAAAACAACCTTATGAGCCTGCTTTGATAAATTTGGTCAATCAAGAGGTTATTGGCAATTTAGTTACAATGCACTAACATAACAGCGTTTACCACGGTCGTATTCAAATGACAAGGGAGCAATAGTCATCCGCTTTCAAATTAACAAATGAGTAACAAATTAGTATATTGTCAGTTGCATAGGCAACGGCACTACACTAAAATCACTGAACCGTTTCCCTGAACCGTTTCCCTGAACCGTGCTTTTGCAATGGCATTTAATCTGGCAGCCATGATGTTTGGAGCCAATTTTCATAGCAACACGTCACCACTCCATTAACAATTGATAGGTGCATTATGTATAACTGAACAGTATGTCGTTCAGCGCAGCCAATAAACTACCGAAGTGAATACGTCACCCTATACATGTATATTGTCAGTTGCCTAAGCAACGGCACTACACTAAAATCACTGAACCGTTGCCCTGTGCTTTTGCAATGGTGTTTAATCTGGCAGCCATGATGTTTGGAGCCAATTTTCATACTAACACGTCACGATGTGTTTTATGGGCGAGGACTCTTTATGCTAATTTTTCAAAGAGAGCACCGAGACGTAAAAGCTCATTGGTTAACGGTTGTTTTGACAGAACAATACGATGCCGTTTGAAAAATAGCAGATTTTCCGTACGTAGCCTACATGTATACCCAGTTGGTAAGTTCACAAACACGTCATACCTTTACATAAAATATGTGAGGGATATCTTCTGGTCTTCGTGAAAGTCATCAATTTGCAATTTGTAGGCTGCATAATTGACGTACAAATGTTTATGCTTGCAAACCGGTCACGTACGCACCATTTGACTCGAGTAGTGAGCTCTGATTGGATGTTATGTAAGATATGAATATTTATAAGCACTCGGGTTTCGCATAAGTAAATGCATCGGATTTCCAACGCAGTTATAAAGAAACACATAACAAATCGAGTACATAAAGAATAAGGCTATGATCCAGCCTCGCGCGTGAAGTCAGGATTCAGACCAAGATATTTCGGTAATCAGACTATTTTATATCTAGCCTAAATTAGGGGCAGTTCACCATGTCAACAGTGCCTGATGAAGAACAGCAGTTTAGCTGTCCAAACTGCATGTAGTTCAAATCGCTGACCACATTGTTGGGCAACAAATGTCATTCACTTTCCACAATTTTATTTCACTAAAATTCAATTTATCTACGATTACATTGTTTTAATTACAAGTACAATTTCCAGACAGTATTTGTTTATACAACGTAGTACATAATGCACAGTGCAAGTCAATGTTCGTATTTGGGTCTTTACATAAAAACAGGAGCCAAAGTGTGACATTTTGATGCATTTGTAAAAATGTCCTTTTCAAGTTAACAAAATTGTTTAATTTCTGTGCAATTTCTAAATAATGTAGAATATTTAAAATAATTTACAAACGGTTAGATATGTCTTGGTATCATAGTCTTGAAAATATTCAAGAAAATTGTTTTATGACGTAAGGGGGACTGCAAGGCATTTTTCAACTCTTGCGATTACATTTCAAGTCTTTTGGACCAGTTTCTTTCTGGAAAAGGTAGTTGATGATTTTACCCAGCTGTAGAATCTGGACTTTATCGATTCAAATTACATTATGAGCGAAATTTGTTACATTTTGAGCGACAGTTTCAAAATGTCACACTTGCATTTAGAAGATCACACTATTGAATCGTTCTCGTTATGTTTTGGGTAGTATCAACAGATAAAGGTGGTGTTCGATTCATGAGGTCATATAATTTGCTGAGGGTGACCGTTCTCTGAAGTCCGGTAATTATAAAAAATCAACTCCAGAAGTGTCACGACGTAAGGGTGACACTGTGTCCCGTTTTCATGGAATGACCCATATCGGATTTTCAAACATCCAAAATCAACACTAGAAAGTTGATACAAAACATCGTTTTTGTAATTAAATGATAGGCTAAAACCATTGTGAAAAGGGGCTTATGTTAAATGGTTGATGTGGGGCCAATTTCATAAAGCTGTTTAGCAAAAGAAATTGCTTAATCCAAATTTTTTTTGCTTTATAAAATTGGGTTTTCAGTCATAATTGTATGTTGTGTGTGTATTACAGGTGTTCTGCTATTCTTGCTAAAAACACAAGTTGAAAATACAATGCATTTTTACTATTACAGTAGCCCATTTAAAGCAAACAAAACTTGGATTAAGCAAATTTCACTTTGTTTTCGTTGTAGGGTTTTGTGTATGGGATTCAAGTGAACGTTCAACTAGAACTATTTTTGTGCGCATTTAAACACTTTAACTTAAAAAGCATATTTAAAAGTGTAGAACACATGATTGGTATCTCGAAAAATCAGAAATTTTCACAGATTTACACATAACTTACACAATATAAACATGATGACGGTAGAAAACTTCCCCTGAAATAGTTTTGTCTGAAGTGCTATAGTCTTTGAGAAATGAGTAAAACAATTAATTTTCGTCTCATGAGACGAACATTATTTTTTTAAACGATGTCGGTCACTTCGCCTCCAAACCACTTTGCCCTAGACCACTTTGCCCTGAACCACTAGACTTTGCCCTGAACCACTTTGCCCTGAACCACTTCGCCCTAAAACCAAGGGTTTTTTTCGCCCAAAAACCACTTCGCCCCAAAACCGGTTCAGGGCAAAGTGGTTTTGGTGCGAAGTGACTAAAGCTTTCGTATCGGGAGAATAACGACACAGTTTTTGACTGTTTTCTCAAAGGTTAAATGGAGTACGGAGCTGACTTTTACTCAGGTTGGTTTTAATTATGCATATCTTCAATCACACAGCAAGGTGAAACTATTTGTAACTGTTTACCAATCATGTAGACTACTTTTAAGCAACTTTTCACACATATTTATACACTCTTTACACAACGGCCATCTCAGGTGGCAACCATGCACTTTGTCCCTGTGCATCAGTTATAAATTAGCACTGTGTTTCCACTCGCATTTAAATAAGAAAACCTGTTCCCGACATGGTCAATTGTGCAAAGGTTCTATACTACTGTTGTAAATTTAAATTTATATCATTGATACATATTATTACACACTGTACAAGTTAAAAGCAATGAATATATACACACAGCAATTTGTTAATTTAGGCTGCCCCCAATTTATATAGCCATGTCATTCCAATACAAAGTCAAACACTCTGTTTTTCTTGGTCAGTGCAGCCAGTCCAACAATTCTTAACTATTTAAATCATCCACTATGGCTGCCGCTCACAGCGGCTTGAAAAAAGTCTACTTGGTTGGAAAGCCTCTGCCAGCTATTTGCTGAAACAAACATAGCTTTGTTTAATTACTTCAAATAACTCTTTCAATGGTAGAATTTTGTTGAGGTAAGTCGTATTTACAATTTGTTTCTGTACATGTGAGCTTGTGTCTGCCATGTTCAAGTAATGCTCCAAAACAAATGATCATAGACATTCTTACACTTCACGTTGATTATCTACTCAAAATGACATTCATTATTTTCAGTGATGGTGCAGCATTTCAGACAAGTAGCTTTCTTTTCACACATTGAATAAAAAGGTTGGTCACCGAAATCGTACCAAAGACCACGCCCATGATTTCGAAAACATGCAAAGTCAACATCACTTATTTTAGTGCGTGGATAGTCATTTGGCTGACCTGTGTTCTCATTCCAATTGCGATATCCCTTTCCAGCCTCCTTGTCCTCGCCACAGACCCATATCCCCTCCTCGACCTGGTCAGTGCAATCGATCCACAGACAGCTCTTTACATCTGAAACTGCATGAAGCTGAACCATAAATTGGGTCTCCATGTCAGAGCTAGGGACAGCCATGTGAGCTCCAAAGCTGCGACACCATTCATGGACATCTCTCCACAGCATGGGTTTTTCCGTCATCCTATAGCAAGATCGATTCCATTTCGCCCATCCTAGAGGGCAGTGTTCGATACTAGCAACTTGTCGCAAGATAAAAACCCAGTAGACCAACAGTAACTGTAAATTTCTTGAAATTGGCCATCACGTCAACATTTCATACAATGTAGACCCCAAAGAGACACAGGTATTTGTCAAAAAAATCCAGATGTAAAAGCCTGCTTTGACGCTCTGCTTTCGATCAATTTACCTTGTAAATCTTGTACGTTGTTGCTTATTCCGGCTGGCACTTTGCAAAACTGGGAAATTGTTCTTCTCTGTAGAGGAATTTTCTTTACCAAGCGTCTGAAAAGCACATCTTTGCTGAAATGGATGCTTGAAATTTTCCTGCTGAAACAACGTAAGTTGGTACTTCAGTCTCAGCTAGTGTTATAACACGTTGTCTTGCTGCCTTGCGTTCTGAAAGACAGCCCCTAATAGTCTAGATATTATAGCTTGCTTCGTGTTTGAGAGGATAAATCCATACTGAGCGTACAGAAACCAAAACAACCTTGGCCCAGTTGTCAGATTTTGCCAGGTTATTGGCAATTTCGTTACTATTCACTGACAGCGAGCACAGACAAGCGTGTTTACCCCTGTGTCATTTAAATGGCAGTATAACAATAGTCATCCCCTTTCAAATTAAAGAGGCAGTTTTTAATAAGGACTTGGGTGTGTTTGTGTAAGTCTCAATCATCTGTCTGCCTGAAGCCTATCAGTAGCCTTGGCCAATTGTTAAGACTGTTGTGAAAGATGACAAATTGTTTTGCTTTGGATGGATCGGTTGTCAGTTTGTTATCCGCGATATTCATTTACCATGTCTTCAACTTTTGGTCTGATAAGTTTTAGTTTATATCGGAGATTAATATAGCACTTTGAATTGGGATGTTGCACAACATGAGTAAACTGGCTATCTATGTGGTAATTGCATGGGCGCCATTTGGGTGTGTAAACTAACGTAAAGTCAGCATACAGTGTGGTCATCTTTGCACCTTTGTATGACCGGTGTGCTGCACTCAATGAGATAGCTGAGTGGTACATAATGGACACCATCATTGGCCCCTTTTGGTGACCAGTTATAATTATTTGGTTGTCCCACGTGTGTTCCAGTTGCAATTGCTCATTCCTCATCCAGTGACGAACCCATAATGTTCTTGTCTTGGTCAATGCAGTTTTACCCACTAATGTTATAGTCCAAACTACTAAAGCCTTACTAATAAATAGACCAAATGATGAGAGATGATGTCAACAATGTAAACACAACCACGCTGTGCACGGGTTTGAGGGATTGTTTGGAGTACTCTAATGAAATGGCCTAGATGGGGTATAGTATACAAATATTGGTTAAGATTATAGGCCCTCGGTGATCTCGAAGCCATGACTATGCCCCGAGGCGGTAGCCGAGGGGCATAGTCATGGCTTCGAGATCACCGAGGGCCTATAATCTTAACCATGACCCGAATAAACAGCAGTCAATATTTGTTTTATATACCGAATGTGTAGATTTTTGTCATCTGGTTGGTTAAAAGTAACGATACATCATACAGTCATGACAATGGTCCTTCGAGTTTCGATTTCGGAAGCTGGTCTACGGCGGAAAAGTTGTATATTTACAGCAAACATTTGTAGCATAATCACCTGGCACTTTAGTAGCACATTTCACCTGACACAGTTTTCACTGTAGGCCACTTCTCTTACTTTCTTAAGGACTTCATCATCTACGTCGAGATTCCGCCATTACTGTCCTGATGAATGTTTACGTGAAACGCCCAGCTGCATAGTTGGTGCACAGCTACATGTATGCTAACACATGTAATGCACGCGTCCGGAACCCGCTAAATGACTATGCCCGGGGCATGGCAAAGACTATTGCCCGGTGGGCATATACGCGCCGGGTCTAGCCGATTCAATGCCCCCACTTTTAACCAATCACATGACAGGAATCTACGCATGAGGTATATAATGACTATTATAGTGACTATACTAACTTTGGACTGATCGACCCTAAGACTGGATTCACAATGAGCCTTTTTTGCATGTAAATTTGACGAACATCGCCTTAAAAAAAGTGGCGTAGAGGGACTTTGGAGTGAAACGACGCACTGAAAACCACAGAATCAACTTGGGCCAAAAGTGTTTTTGTGATTCTGTGATTTTCAGTGCATCATTTCATTCCAAATTTCTTCCACACCGCTTTTTTCAAAGCGATGCGCTACAATTTTACTTGCAAAAAGGCTCAGTTTATATCCAGCCTAAACTAGGGGCAGTTCACCATGTCAACAGTGCCTGATGAAGAACAGCAGTTTAGCTGTCCAAACTGCATGTAGTTCAAATCGCTGACCACATTGTAAGGCAACAAATGTCATTCACTTTCCACATTTTATTTCACTAAAATTCAATTTATCTACGATTACATTGTTTTAATTACAAGTACAATTTCCACACAGTATTTGTTTATACAATGTAGTACATAATGCACAGTGCAAGTCAATGTTCGTATATGGGTCGTTACATAAAAACAGGAGCCAAAGTGTAACATTTTGATGCATTTGTAAAAATTTCCTTTTCAAGTTAACAAAATTGTTTAATTTCTGTGCAATTTCTAAATAATGTAGAATATTTAAAATAATTTACAAACAGTTTTGAAAATATTCAAGAAAATTGTTTCATGACGTAAGGGGGACTGCAAGGCATTTTTTAACTCTTGCGATTACATTTCAAGTCTTTTTGACCAGTTTCTTTCTGGAAAAGGTAGTTGCTGATTTTACCCAGCTGTAGAATCTGGACTTTATCGATTCAAATTACATTATGAGCGAAATTTGTTACATTTTGAGCGACAGTTTCAAAATGTCACACTTGCATTTAGAAGATCACACTCTTGAATCGTTCTCATTATGTTTTGGGTAGTATCAACAGATAAAGGTGGTGTTCGATTCATGAGGTCATATAATTTGCCGAGGGTGACCTTTCTCTGAAGTCCGGTAATTATAAAAAATCAACTCCAGAAGTATCACGACGTAAGGGTGACACTGTGTCCCGTTTTCATGGAATGACCCATTTTCAAACATCCAAAATCAACACTAGAAAGTTGATACAAAACATAATTTTTGTAATTAAATGATAGGCTAAAACCATTGTGAAAAGAGGCTTATGTTAAATGGTTGATGTGGGGCCAATTTCATAAAAAAAATTGCTTAATCCAAGCTTTATAAAAATGGGTTTTCAGTCATAATCTTATGTTATGTGTACAATTACAATTGACTGGTGTTCTGCTATTCTTGCTAAAAACACAAGTTGACATACAATTTTGACTATTACCGTAACCCATTTAAAGCAAACAAAACTTGGATTAAGCAAATTTTTCTGCTAAACTGCTTTATGAAATTAGCCCCAGTTTTGTATATATACATGTAGGTTTCGCTTTGTTTTCGTTGTATAGGGTTTTGTGTATGGGATTCGTGTGAACGTTGAACTAGAACTATTTTAGTGCGCACTTAAACACTTAAAAAGCATATTTAAAAGTGTAGAACACTTGATTAGTATCTCAAAAAATCAGAAATGTTCACAGATTTACACATAACTTACACAATATAAACATGATGACGGTAGAAAACTTCCCTTGAAATAGTTTTGTCTAAAGTGCTATAGTCTTTTAGAAATGAGTAAAACAATTAATTTTCGTCGAAAATTATTTTTTCAAACGATGTCGGTCACTTCGCCCCAAAACCACTTTGCCCTGAACCAAGTTTTTTTTCGCCAAAAAACCACTTCGCCCAAATGCTACTTCGCCCAAAAACCGGTTCAGGGCGATGTGGTTTTGGTGCGAAGTGACTGTAAAGCTTTCGTATCGGGAGAATAACGACACAGTTTTTGACTGTTTTCTCAAAGTTTAGATGGAGTACGGAGCTGACTTTTACTCAGGTTGGTTTTAATTATGCATATCTTCAATCACACAGGGAGGTTAAACTATTTGTAACTGTTTACCAATCATGTAGACTACCTTTAAGCAACTTTTCACACAAATGTATACACTCTTTACACAACGGCCATCTCAGGTGGCAACCATGCACTTTGTTCCTGTGCATCAGTTATAAATTAGCACTGTTTCCACTCGCATTTAAATAAGAAAACCTGTTCCCGACATGGTCAATTGTGCAAAGGTTCTATACTACTGTTGTAAATTTACATTTATATCATTGATACATATTATTACACACTGTACAAGTTGAAAGCAATGAATATATACACACGGCAATTTGTTAATTTAGGCTGCCCCCAATTTATATAGCCATGTCTTTTCAATACAAAGTCAAACACTCTGTTTTTCTTGGTCAGTGCAGCCAGTCCAACAATTCTTAACTATTTAAATCATCCACTATGGCGTGCCGCTCACAGCGGCTTGAAAAAAAGTCTACTTGGTTGGAAAGCCTTTGCCAGCTATTTGCTGAAACAAACATAGCTTTGTTTAATTACTTCACATAACTCTTTCAACAGTAGAATTTTGTTGAGGTAAGTCGTATTTACAATTTGTTTCTGTACATGTGAGCTTGTGTCTGCCATGTTCAAGTAATTATAATGCTACAATTAACACAAATGATCATGGACATTCTTACACTTCACGTTGATTATTATTATTATTATTATTATTATTATTATTATTTCTTTCTGGTATTCATACCAAGGATTCCTCAATAGTGCTCATTGCACTGTCACTCGTAAGCGTGAGGAAACCCATGAAGAATTAGAATTAGAAATGGCCAGAGACACCGGGGAATCCCCTTGCTCTTCATGAAAGAATGCTCTGGGATCTTTAGAGTGCGTTACCATTACCTAACACACTGGACCAACGGCTTTACATCCCTTCCGAAGGATGGAGCAAGTGTGGTTGAGTGCCTTGCCCAAGGGCACAGGTACCGCAGCCGGATTCGAACCCCCAAGTTTTCACCCATGATTGTGAGTCAATGGCCCTAACCACTCGGCCACGGTACCCCATAATCTACTCAAAATGACATTCATTATTTTCAGTGATGGTGCAGCATTTCAGACAAGTAACTTTCTTTTCACACATTGAATAAAAGGGTTGGTCGCCGAAATCGTACCAAAGACCACGCCCATCAATTCCAAAACATGCAAAATCTACATCACTTATTTCAGTGCTCGGGTAGTCATTTGGCTGACCTGCATTCTCATTCCAGTTGCGATATCCCTTTCCAGCCTCCTTGTCCTCGCCACAGACCCATATCCCCTCCTTGACCTGGTCAGTGCAATCGATCCACAGACGGCTCTTTACATCTGAAGCTGCATGAAGCTGAACCATGAATTGGGTCTCCATGTCTGAGCTAGGGACTGCCATGCGAGCTCCAAAGCTGTGACACCATTCGTGGACAACTCTCCACAGCATGGATTTTTCTGTCATCCTATAGCAAGACCGGTTCCATTCTGCCCATCCCGCAGGGCAATAACGTGTTGTCACAGTTTTTTCAAAGGTGATTGCTAAAATAGCAGTCACAGTGTACATGTACAAACTTTGCCTAAAAATGGCCATTATACGATATTGAAGAAACTTATTTTGAGAAGAAAAATACTGCTTCGTAAACTTGTCATCAACAACTGTTGTCCTCTGAAAACCGTTACTAAAAATAAACCCAACTGGAGTCACCGCCGTAAGATACTCTACCTAAGAACCTCCCTTTCTCCCTCCCCTCATATTATTGGCTGTCTGTTAACGTAGACAGTTTTGCCCCAACACCGCGGTGTACGAATTCAAATACATTCATGCCTAATTAAACCTTTTGGATTGTACCGAGGCCATACACATACACATGTATGCACCATTGAAATTTTTCCAATTTTAAAATGGCACTACCTGCGAGATCACTTTTGCCCACCCCACTCTAATGTGATTGGTCAGACAGTTTTGCTGGAATGATGGAGAGATTGAAAACAACCATGCCTAGTTAGACCCTTTCGCTTGTAGCCATATGTACGTATGTAGCTACATCATACACATCATTGGATTCGTTCTAATTAGTCTTTTTATTGATTTTAAATTCACACACCCTTCTGCTGACAATAATGTGTGCCGTCATCGAGACGACCTTGGACAATGTGGCAGTTTTTAATTTCCTGTTATAGTTGTGTAACTTGTTGCTATGGGTAACGTATTTTGACCAAATTGGCTGTAAAAAGGCTTTTTTTGCTGGGCTTTCCATTGCAATTTACTGTATGTATATTACATGGTGTAGGAACTTTTACCGGTGCGTTTAACTTTAATTATAAATACCTCGGGTTTTTAAAATGCTTTTCAATTACTTTTAAAGGAGCGTAACCAGATTGTTTCAAAAATTTAATTTCGCTCTTAGCTCGTGGGGTGTTATGGCCGAACGGTCTAGTGCGTCAAACTCGAGTTCCTGTGCCAGTACTAGAATGTGGGTTCAATTCCGGGCCGTGCAGGGCTCGAAATACCCACTGGACCGAGGCCAGTAATTTATGCCTCGGTCTAGTGCTTTCTCTACTGTACTAGACCAGTGGTCCAGTAAATTTTGAAACTAACAAACAGTAAATACACGTTCCTTGTGGCTTTGGTCTTGTAAAAATAGTGTCGGTCCAGTAAATGATTTGAGCTACTAACCCTGTGGTCTAGCAGATTTTTTCATGAAATTCGAGCCCTGCGGCCGTGATGGGTTGTGGCACTTGTGCTCTTGAGCGAGGCACTTAATCACACTTGTTCCATCCTTCGGAAGGGATGTAAAGCCGTTGGTCCAGTGTGTTTCGGTAACGCCCTTTAAAGATCCCAGAGCATTCTTTGTGAAGAGCAAGGGGAGGGATTCCCTGGTGTCTCTGTGGCCATTTCTAATTCAACTTAGAAGTTGAATTGTTAATATCTCTGTTAATTGATCCCATTCCTGTTATTGGCGGTCCTTCCGCTGTTGGATGTGGTGACTAAATAAGTGAATAAATAAATATAACGATCATATAAAATACTTCCCCAAAATACTACCCATGAGACGAAAAAAAGGAAATTTACAATCCCCACTTTGGATGTGGAAGCAAAAAGGTTTGTGTGATCACTGCGCTGCTTTATGTAACCGGATAAATTAGTGTACTAAAACTTGTGGATTTGTTTACGATATCGCTGGAAATGTGGATTGAGAGCGTGAAATTTCAGAATGTTAATGAGAAAAATATGACACATGACGTAGTATCAAAATCTCAACATCCAAGGGAAAAATGGGGTAGTCAAAAATGTGATCTGGTCACGCTCCTTTAAAGACAATAAACTGTTTCTATATTTACATAAATCTACATTTAGGTCAAAGGTGAAAGCTTACCTTAATTCTTATTTACAAAGAAGCTACCTCAATCAATGCTACAATTCATCCATAGTTGAGTGGTTGTGATACAGATTCTGTTACATACTTGAAATGGTAACTTTGTTTCACTGCCCATGAAAACCAAAGGCGGTACATGTATTCATGTTAATATTGATTCATCCTGGTAGTGAGATAACAATTGATTCAATCTGGAGTCAACTGGAGAACCGCTTCACAACTCATCCAAGTCGCTTCCTCTATCAGCTCCGACTGATTGGCGAGCAGTCACCGGTGTTCAGTGAGAGGGCGGTGTTAATGGTCCAGCCGTCGAGGAATTTTACAGATGATTGATTTTTTACACCAGCGAAAGGTTGTGCCGAAAATACTCCAGAGACTCTTCGGAGGTGGCTCTAGTGCTGGTGGCTAACTGCATCCCACCATGCCCACTCGGTTAAAGAGCGCTATAAAAACTACAGTGAGTTTGACGTACTCAACACAAACACAATGAGCACCAGTTCGGCGAGAACTCCATTTATAAGCCCATCATGCTTTGTGCAGAGAGGTATTGTTACGTGATTGTTACGGCTAGTAGTTCTGTGATCCCGAACTCTACTGTGCATTTAGTCATTTAAAGCTGTGACAGAGTCGAACATCTGTCCGTAGTAGGGTGAAAGTTTACTTATAATGGCACTCATTGTTGGCAGTGATGGTGCAGCATTTGAGACAAGCAGATTTCTTCTCGCACATGGAGTATCGTGGAGAGTCACCAAAATCGGCCCAAAGACCGCGTTTATCTCGTTTAAGACATGCAAAGTCAGCCCCTTCATCATTTATAGACCAGTCATTTGGCTGACTGTTGAACCAGTTGCGATATCCCTTTCCAGCCTCCTTGTCCTCGTCACAGACCCAGCTCCCTTCTTTTTCTTGATCCGTGCAATCGATCCACAACCAATTTATTTCGGAGGCTTCATAAAGCTGAACCATAAATTGTGTCTCCATGTCTGAACTTGGGACTGCCATGCGAGCTCCAAAGCTGCGACACCATTCGTGGACATCTCTCCACAGCATGGGTTTTTCTGTCATCCTATAGCAAGACCGATTCCATTCTGCCCATCCTGGAGGGCAGTGTTCGATACTAGCGATTTGTTGCAACATGAAAGTTAGCAAAACGGTCACGAGAAACATCCTTTGCTTAACAGCTGCCATTGCACACTTATAAAAGCAAACTTAGGTTTTATTTTTGTTGAAAAAGTCAGTTGAAAGTTATATTGTAGTTGGTACGTGTCAAAGTCTCCAACTGTTGAACTGTGCACAAAGATATGTACACCAGTCTGTGTTGCCTGTTTAGTATTAGTAGTTCTTTAGTGCACAGCTTTCTTTGACGCAGAAACGAACCACGTTAATATATACAAAATATAGACTTATGCGTCTTCCAATGTAAATTCACAGTTTGGTTGTCATTAGTAACAGTAATGTCTGGTTTGACCTTCGTAAACGTTATGTATTTTATACAAAGCAGAAAGCCCTGACTTATGCTGCTTTCAGACATTTAATTGATAATGAATGCCTTGCATAAGCTTCAATAATTGAGCAGTCACCAGTGAACAGATGCAATAATTGATTATATTTTTCTCTCTCTCTCAGAAGAATGCAATTTACTTTGCGCTTTAAACATCTTAACCTAATCGGCTTTCCACTCCAACCTATCTTTCTGTCTGACTGCTTCTCTTTGTGTTCCTCTCAGCATAATTGTGATTTAATGTGCTTTGTGTTCCTCTCAGCATAATTGTGTTTTAATGTGCTTTTTTATGCCCTAGTCATTTTGCCTTCAAAGTAGCCTTTGACGAGACCTCGTGAATTTGGGCGATTTGGTGACTTGAGTAGTGTCTATACACGCCGAGTGTCTCATTCACTTGGCCTTTTTCGAACTGCGAGGCAATTGTTATGTTTTTCTTTATAATCGCTACCGAAGTTGGTAGCGAAATCAGCCAGTCACGTGCAGGTCAGCCTATGCAAATTACGTCGTGAGCTCCTCCAAACAAGTGAGGTAGGCTTACGCTTTGAATTCACTGGGTAAATTAAACAGCAAATAAATCAAATCAAATGGAAATTATATTCGTTTCGGGGGTTGGGGGGGGGGGGGGGGGGGGGGGCGTGGCGTGCGTGCCGCCCTAGCAAATGGAAAACCCGTGGAGAACACTGAATTATGAAGCTAGCAGTCTTAACACGATTGATATGTTTACGGTCATCCGATGTGGCGTTGCCATACCACACACCGATTGAGAGTGTCAAAACACTTCCCGGTAAAACTTAACCAACAGATCTTGACTGACACAGAAACTTCTCAATCTTCTAAGAAAAAACAAACGTTTCTGAGCTTTCTTAATGGTAAAATCGACATGAGACGCCCATTTCAAATCATTGGATATGTGTACCCCAAGTAATTTAAAGGAGTCTACGACCTTCCGATCCATGATCCATTGATATACAGTGGCTGAATAGTCGTGGGATTTCTTCTAAGCGCTAGTCCTTGGTCTTGTTGATATTATTATCATGACTCCACTGAACTAAATAATTGACCTCGTCATGATATAAAGATTCATTCTTAAAAATAAGTCCGCCTTGCGTGATGTACGTCATCCGGATATTTAACCATAACATTTTCTTGGTCCCGAGCTCGGGATCAAGATTGACCCCCTGATAAGAATGTGTTGAGGTTAACCGCAATGGCCTCGAGTGCCGCGTTTATATCTGTTGTTGATCCCGAGCGCGGAGCCAGAAGTTGCAGTCAAAGGTCAAGCTCTTAGTGTCACTGAATGCAGCAGAATTCTGAGATGTTCCGTCCAGTTTAGCCATTATTTCTGCGCTGGCCCAAATGTCCAAAAACTTCGCCAGTTCGTCGTTGCTCCACAAGCGCCCGCGAACTTCGTTTGCCATCTTTTCACAAGACGACAACTCTACTCGGCTACTTCGTCTTCGTCAACTTCTCTTCACGACGAAATAATGTAAACTTATGCTCTGTCGGAAATCGTTGAATGACACTCCGAAATCCTTGATATAACAACTAAAAACTAAGCTGTATGATAATGACGAAGTGTCGCTAGAAGTTGCAGAAAGTAGAGAAGTTGCAGAAACACTTTTTTCTCAACGTGTGAAGTTTGTATCGGACACGCAAAATAAATTGCTGAATGCAGGATACCATTTACGTTTGTAGTACGTTGTGTTTTCGTAACAGACACCAACGAGATTCTCAGCGTTGCATCACATGAGTCGCGTCGGGGTATCATGCATTTTGTCATGGCATATATAAAAAAATATGTGCCTGCACCCAATGCATGGAACCATTGGTACACGTGTACACAATACTTGTCTGCGTGCGCTCGAGCACGGGCTCCCCTGGAATTTTCGCGCACGTTAGCCTGCAACAGGATGTGAGGAAGATTTATTGCCCAGCTAACCGCAAACTGATCCCGAGCTCGGGATCGAACCCTCCGCCAACACGAGACCAAAATTTCGGGGTCTGATCCGGGGCCAGTTTGGTTCTGAGAGCGTTTACACTCATTTGTGATCCGGGGCTGATCCCGAGCTCTGTGTTCAATCCCGAGCTCGGGGTCAAGTGTAAACAGGGTGTAGGTAACCCCTTTTCATGAACAGACCCATTTCTTTTGCTGCTCAGTATAGTTTACAAATATGTCTTTCCAGACACGTACAAAATGCGGTATTTCTTCATTTTCACAAAATGGCCTAAAAACCGTATCGAATAGCCGCCATTTCGTGGGCAGTTTCTTAGTTCCTTGAGGACATGCACGGTTGCACATATTGTGCTTCCATTGTTGAACGTTTTAAAGTAACAAAAGGTGCCCCACGAAATGGCGGCTATTCGCCATTTATATCTAATAATGTGGTATGATGAATGATATATGGTTCCTTTGACTGTTTCAGGATAATTTTGGATTGGCAATTTTCAATTTAAATACTTGATAAAGTGGTGGTTACAAAAGTACATGTAACTGGGACACGTCAGTTTTGTGTATTTTACTCTGACCTTGGAAGTTCTCTTGTTGAATTTGAGCAATTTCATGTAATCTTAGCAATTTAAGCAATTTCTTTTTGAAAGAGTCCTTTGTAATCTGAATTTTAAAGATTCTAACATAAATTTTGGGGAAAAAACTCTAAAAGCAACATTTGCATATTTGCATAAAATTTCACCTGTTTGACTGTTGCTCCTATAGATTGGTTCCCGATCCCTATAGATTGGTTCGCTTATTGCGAAAATATAGGGATCGGTAAAGGGCAGCCATGACGGGCAGAATTCTGCCCGTCACGTGGTTATTATTATTTTTATTTGTTTAGTAAGTGCGCAGATTTTGCATTGACATTTGTAACTTGGCCGTGCCTGTTGAACATATCCAATTATGTAAATAAAGTACATTGCCTTAGGCAAAGGGCTTGGCCAATTTTTAAATTAAAAAAACACAATGCGCGTGCGCAAAGACGACCAATTACAGATCAAGATGAAGCGCCCTTTACCTGTCCTTATATTCTCCTGTGTGGAATATGTGGACGGGAACCAGTCTATTGCTCCTATAGTTTGCTATAAATATTGGAGGTTTTTAATTTTATCTTCTTCAACAACTGGAATTTTTGAGTACCACTAACACTATGAGCAACTAACAATGGAAATTGGGCACAAACCATTGTTATTAACTATGGTTTGTGCCCAATTTCCATTGTTGGTTGCTCATAGTGTAACTGATCACGTGATTTATAAAATAGAGTCAAAATTGACGTAACTTTTTAGTAACAGCAAAGTTGCTATATTATGTACTACGGTATATTCAGTATGTCGTCACTCTGATCCGGATGTCGTCATCTTGCGATAAATTATCTTGGGATGCCGATATCCTATATTCTGGTTGTCGTCTTCCTTTGATAAATTATCATCGGATGTCGTCATCCTACATTCTGGATGTCATTATCCCGTGATGAATTATCCTAGGATGTCGTCATCCTACACTCTGGGTGTCATCTTCTGAGATAATTATCACAGGATGACGACATTTTGCACTGAATATGTTATCATTCTGCGATAAATTATCTCAAGATCTCAACAAGTCGGATGGCACTTCCAGACCTCCGTCTTACTCTGTTTCCTAGATGTTGTCATCTTATGATAAATTCAGGGCTGGAAATTAACGGAGGCCACGGAGGCCATTGCCTCTGTTGCCCCTGGTCTTAGCCTTGGTGCCCTTTTGCAATTCTTTCATAGCCTTTTTCAGTTTCCAATGGAAGTGCCCTTTTTAAACTCAAAAAAACGCCTCCAAAAACACAAATGGCAGTGCCCTTTCAGTGACGAATTTCCTGCCCTGTAAATTATTTTCGGATGTCGTCATCTTACATTCTGGATGTCGTCATCCCGTGATAAATTTTCTCTAGATGTCATCATCTTAAATTGTATATGTGGTAATCTTGCGATAAATCTCGGGATCTCAACAAGTTGAATGCAATTTCCAGAGCTCCATAATTTACTTCTAACAAACTCTTATTCAGGTGTTGACACATTGCTACGCCATTCTCCTGGAGCTACCCGCCAGCCTACGCCAACGTCGCCAGCAGTCAGTCTCAGACAGCCTCCATCACATGATAGCTGTCATCACGTATCACATGGCTAAGGTGCTGAGGGTTTCCAAGCAGAAAGCATTATCAAATCATATCACTGATGCTGGCAAGAAGATGCTAGCTGTGGAAAAGGTTGGTTGGAATCTATACAGGCATGATTTGCAAATTAGCTTGAAACAGAACACATGATCTGTGCAAAGTAAATGCTTCAAATGTTATGTGGTCCGGTTCATACTTCTATTACAGAAAATACGTCACCTCCGATACCTACAAATGCATTCCTATGCGCATGCGCACCAAAATTCGCTGAATACAACAAAAGACCATTACGTCACCACCACACTGCACGTCCCACGAAAACAGAGAATACTCTCCCCTTTTTTCCAGCGCGCTGCACCGAGTGCACACGTATTCCAAAACAGTTCCGTTCCGATGTTACAACGAAGGCTATAGACCGTACATTTCCGACACCTCTGAAATGGAGCCGTCTAAATCTAAACGAAAGTCCTTCAGGAAGACTAAATGCCGATCTTGCAGTGGATCTTTATGTCCTTTGGACTTTGATATACACTTTTCGTGCCACCGTTGCAGACTGTGTTCAAGAGAAAATCCTTGTGGAATATGTTCGTCGTGGTCAACCGAACAGTGGAAGATTTTTGAAGCGTGGCAGGACGAGCACTCCAAGCAAGGCAACGCTGCACAGTCGACCGCTAATCCTACCGGGTCTTTACCGATAGTTACCGGACATTTTCTGATGTCTTCCGGTGTAAATACCAAGCCTAGTTCCTGCTCTGTTCCGAGTATTCTGACCGCAACATCCAGCGGACGTGGCGGAGCTTCAGGGAATGTGCCTCTGACCTCATATATCCCATCGAGCACCGAGCCTGACGTGACGTTCGTCCACCTTACACCAGGCGAAACTCAAATACCTGCATTCGGGCCAGATTCTCGCCCCTCTGGATCTTCTTATTATCCACATGATCCACGTTTCTACACCTCATCTTTTCAACCAACATATCGGAGCTCTCATCACATGATTTCTCCCGACGCGAGGTCATGTAATTTTCCTCGAGACTGGCAGACAGGCAACCGTCATAATCCAATTTCGTCATACATTTCCTGTTCCAGGGAACGTGACAACATAGTTCCAGCTCAGCCTTCACATCGTTCACTACACGATAGAGACTTGGAACACCACTCACGATCCTCCAGACATCGGTCCCGATCCCCCAGACATCGGTCACGATCCCCCAGACATCGGTCACGATCCCCCAGACATGGAGAATTCCGTTACGACACTGAGCATGTTCCACGAGATAAATATCATCACTATTCATCCAGAGGTGTTACACGCTCTCCGGTTGGGCGTCATCACGACCTTCGATCCCAGTCGCACAGCAGCTCTGGTTCGCCATCAATCCATCGTGATCAGGCATACATGTATGCACACTCGCCTGCGTCTAGTTCTTCTGACCTGGATTTTGAATACGGTACCACCTCCATGTTCCAACGAGGCAAATTGATAATCCCGGAAGTTAGTCGGACCTTAGAGTTTCCTCCTCCCTCGCCAGTGGAAATCTCTCGACCGTCCTTTCGTAGGGATTCCTCGACAGGCGCTTCATTGCCCAAATGCACAATACCTGTGGACAGTTTCTGTGCTGACATTATGGACAACAGTTTTATCCAAGTTTTGAAGAAATCAGCTAGAATCCCTCGTCAGGAGTATTCTCTCTTCAAAACTAATGATGAAGACACGCAGCATTTCTTTTCAGTGCCGAATATTTCAACGCAAGTTAAAGATAAGCTGCGCTCAGGGAAGCCAGGCTCGCTTCCTAAGAAACGCATATTCCAAGACGAACAAATCAACGACATCAACAACTCCCTTGAGAAGTTAGACCACCGTTTACGTCATGGAGCTAAAGTGTCGAGTTTCTCCCTCCTCCTCTCCGACGTGTTGGCCCGAACCTCAGAAGATCCTAACATAGTAGAACCGGATCTACTCCCAGTCATGTTCAAGTTTCTTGATGACTGTTTAGCCTCCTCTCTTCGAGAGTTCGCAGCTGGTTCGGCGCTTATCTCATCCTTACGTCGATCCCTAGTGCTGGGCAACATCTTCTGGCCTTCGCTGGGATCAAGAGAGGGGATGGAACAACTTCCATTGTCTGGCCCTGACTTATTCAACAACAAATTTGAAGAAGTCATGCTAAAAGAGGCGAAACGACTGAAGACGGAGGAAAGGATTGATTTTCGACGTCACTCTTCAAGACCTCCAACTCCATCGTCTTCTGGTAGCAGTAATACCTATGGCAGATCCAGATTCTTCCCGGACAGTCCAGGCACTTTTCGTCGCTCCCAGCAGTTTCAACGCCAACGAAGAGTCTCGTTTACCACCCCAACCCATCGGCAGCGATTTACAGGCTCGACCAGAACACCACGCTCAAAGTACGCACGTTCCTTCGGGGGTCAAAATCCACCCGGAAGTAAGAGCCAGTGACTACTGGCCCATACCAGTCCAGCCAGTCCCAGGTCCGGTGGGGGGCCGTCTTCTTCATTATCATCACAAATGGGCGCAGATCACAACAGACACATGGGTTCTTCTAACCCTTTCATCGGGATATCGTCTGGAATTTACCAGTTCGCCACCTCTTCGGGAGATGTTACCTCGGTGCCTCACACCCCTTCCAAAAGATCCTTCACACCGAAAAGCCTTGGAAGACGAGATAACAGCTCTGAAGAACAAGCAAGCAATCATCATTCAGCCGCCCTCAACCCTGGGGTTTACTTCAGTGTTTTTCCTCACTCCAAAGAAACCGAGTGGTTGGCGCCCAATTATCAATCTCGGGCCTCTCAACGCCTTCATTCGCCCAAAACGTTTTCGGATGGAAACCTTGGCCACTATCCTCCAGTCTGTTCCTCTCGGCTGGTGGGCAACATCTTTGGACCTGAAGGACGCTTACCTCCATGTCCCCATTCACAAGGAACATCAGAAGTTCCTGCAATCCATTTACCGAGGCACAACATACCAGTTTCGATGCCTCCCATTTGGACTGTCCACAGCACCACGGGTATTCACCAGTATAACCAAGGTTTTAGCTGCAGCACTATGCAGACAGCACATACGTCTGTACGTTTATCTGGACGACTGGCTAATTGTGGCTCCTTCTCAGTCAGAAGCACTCCAAGCCATATCAACAACAGCCAAATTGACACGAGACCTCGGGTTCATTATCAACCGGCTGAAGTCATCTCCGATTCCCACGCAAACCCCCAACTTCTTAGGGGCAACCCTGAACATGATAACAGGGAAAGCTACTCCCTCCATAGAGGAATGGAGGAATGCGTCAAGATATTCCTAGCATCCAATTTGCTCCCAGCCCGAGCATGGTTACGCCTCTTGGGGTTTATGGTCAGCTGGATAGGAATCCTCGGATATGCCTTCCCCCCCAATCTCTCTAGTGTCTCGGATTCTAACATAAATCCAGCAAGAGATATGCAAGATTCTTCTAACAGCACCTTTTTGGCCAAGACAACCATGGTTTCCTCGAATTCTGGACATACTCAACCATCGCCCAATCGCCCTACCAGACCGGCCAGATCTCCTCTTCCAACCCAAGTCGAAGATACTGCACCCAGATCCGAAGAGCCTCCATCTCTGTGCCTGGATGCTATCAAGTTGTCCCTTAGAACGGCAGGCCTTTCTACAGACGCTGCAAACTTGGCAGCCAAGAGCAGGCGACCTTCAACTAAACGAACTTACGATAACCGCCTCCAACACTACATCAAATGGTGTACCAGAGAGGCTGTCAATCCCACTCTTGCATCTGTAACAAATCTTGGGGATTTCTTCCTCTATCTGTTTAAGTCTGGCCTACAAATTACGACGATTCGAGGCTACAGATCAGCCATTGGAGTGATTCATAAGGGCTTTGAGGATGGGACGAACTTGTCTAATAATTCGGCGATCTTCCACCTGATCAAGGGCATGTTCGTGGAAAGACCACCATCTAAGAAATTGGTGCCTTCTTGGGACCTCGGTGATGTTCTGTATAAACTCACCAAAGCTCCCTTCGAACCAGCTGGGGACTCGTCTCTGCACCATCTGACTGTCAAAACTGTCTTTTTGCTGGCCGCATCCGCAGCCCGTCGCAGGAGTGAGCTTCCTGACGAAGAACCAATCCCCGGATTTTACACCGCCAGACATATTTGTACCAAGTTTGTCTTCCTTCTCGAGCATCCAGGAGGACAAGTTATGGTGCCCAGTTAGGGCCTTGAAGTTCTACATTTCACGCACTGAGAATTTACGAGGCAATACTAAACAGCTCTTCATCACGACAATTCGTCCGCACAATCCAGCATCTCAGGCTACAATTGCGAGGTGGATCGTGGAAGCCGTTATTTCTCTCCCCTCTTCCCATACAGGTACAGGTGCAAGGTCATTAGATGACACATACCAAACAGGACCTGCCCAGACCTCCAGAAGCCCACACCTTATGAGCCGTGTTCAGGAAGATTCTAACAAGCCAAACGAGTGTTGCTATGCACCTCAGGCTGTCAAACCGGCTCACTTGCCACACGAGGCTCGCTATGCACCTCAGGCAATAAAGAAAGCAGAGAGCAAGCCAGATGAGATGTATACACCTCGGGCTTCAGTAAAAGCACACCAGACCCGCAGCATGTCAACATCATGGGCTCTCTTTCAGGGTGTGGCCATTTCCGAGATCATGCAAGCAGCATGTTGGAAAAATCCCTCAACCTTTACATCATGCTACCTGAAGGATGTTTTGCAAACTGAGGGCAGAATGGGCAGACAGGTCCTGAAGTCAGCTGCACGGTCATCAACCCAGAGATCCCGTTCAGCAGTCAGTTCATCAACCTAAACCGGTTTGTGACATCTCATACGGGTATGTCTTGACTATCACTTTTGATTATGTTCAATTAGTCACTGTTAAGACCTCTGGACACCACACTGCATGTTCCTTCCCTCCCTTGTTCAGTTTTCGGTGCTAATCTGCATTTGTAGGTATCGGAGGTGACGTATTTTCTGTAATAGAATCTCCCAAATCTTCTGGGATTTCCTATTCTATATAAGAAAATACTCACC
The DNA here is from genome assembly GCA_037783545.1 of Henricia sp. BOLD:AAB3569. Classification (NCBI taxonomy): domain Eukaryota; kingdom Metazoa; phylum Echinodermata; class Asteroidea; order Spinulosida; family Echinasteridae; genus Henricia; species Henricia sp. BOLD:AAB3569. Next base: position 786,199 of record JBBELK010000267.1, on the reverse strand, counting down.
TCCGATACCTTCCCTCCCAATTTCCTTGAGCTCAAACATTTTAAGATGGAAAAAAGGGGAGAGTATTCTCTGTTTTCGCGGGACGTGCAGTGTGGTGGTGACGTAATGGTCTTTTGTTGTATTCAGCGAATTTTGGTGCGCATGCGCATAGGAATGCATTTGTAGGTATCGGAGGTGAGTATTTTCTTATATAGAATAGGAAATCCCAGAAGATTTGGGAGATTCACGTGAAGCACGGCCGTTCAGATAGCTATAAACCGGAAATCTATTGTCTATTGAAAAACAAATGAGGGCGCTGTTCAAACTCTGTCATTTTGGCTTTGTACGTGATATGAATATTCATGAGATCATTGTCCACCACAAAAACACCAGCCTAAACTGTATGGCGCATAAGGTCTTGCCTTTTGGACTTCTATTCTGATAAAGGGGGCTTCATCTATGCTATTTCATTATAATAATTTATCCAAAAAATACAGTTGGGCCAAAATACCTCTTATTACAAATCACGATATGGAAGTGACGTCATCAATCAAATGTTATGAAATTGTCGCTCTATCTCGGAAACTAGGTCAACTAACAGTAATATCTCTTCAATTCTTGATTCTCCTACACCCCCATTTTAATAATAGATCGGTCTGAATGGCATAAGTATTCGGTTGCTATGCAGTGTGCATGTCGCGCGCGAGCTGAGCAACAGACAAAAATGATTTAATTTGGTGATTTTCTAGTCTATGAAAAAGGACCAAAATTTGCGTTTTATCAAACCTATTTGAAAACTAAACTCATCAGTGGTATTATTATAATATTGCTGTTAACTATAGCAAGAGACAGAGATTCTATTCCATCGGCGATTTGTCAAAATAAGGTATTTTGTGCTTCGTTTACCGGCGTATTTACTCGCGGAATGTTTAAGCAGATTACGCTGCCGGAGAATTGGCTGAATATCCCCACGCAAATTCCTGTATTTTTCCAGGAAAACGGTCAACTAACATTAAAATTATATCAGAATATTAGAGAGTAGTATCTTTAGTTCATATAATTGAAGCATTCATTTTCAGTGGTAAAAGAAAAATCATGTTTATGGAATGTTTTTGTCGAGGTGTCAGTACATGCATGTCATTATTGTGTAGCATCTAGCATAGCAACGTGTCAGCAGAGTCCTCACCGCGCATGCGCTATCGTACAACTGGCACAACTTGACCACGAGAGGGCACTACATTATATTTCCTCGGTGTAAAGCCGTGGAAGGTGAATGCAAAAATTACCTAAAAATGATGTGAAAATTTCACTCCAAACATTTGCAGCGCAAAAACTTTGCTGTGACGTCAAATTCTCATTCGCATTCACTTTCGCATGAAGTATGAACTGGCCTCGCTTAATGGTCTCAGTGTAAACCCACCCTGAGATCTCAGGGTATTTCCACTTTGCTAAGCACATTACAATCCCCTGAAGAAATACACGCAAAGCTTTAAAAGTTAACGGGCCGTTAATATGCTAAGCCATGAGTTTCGAGACTAGCCATGAGTTTCGAGGACAAACATTTGGTCTTCAAAACTCCAAAGGTTTCTTTGTCAGATAATTGCAGCCATGCCCAGGGGGGGGGGGGGGGGGGGGGGGGGGGGGGGGGTGGTTAACAAAGACACAAAGACAAACCAATTCAGGGCGGCAAGGATGAACAAAAGTGAAAGTCACTGTGGCCCAATCCTAGACTGGGATAAAAGGTAAATTAAATAAATAGTCTTGTCAATAAATAATATATTTTTGTATATAAATAATATTTTTAAAAGGTACAATATAAATCTTAAATAAAATAAATTGTGCAATAATTGTTCAATAAGTGTTCATTTTCACATGTTGAAAAAGGAGAGAAATGAGGATATTAATTCGCAGCAATAAAATCAAGTAATAAATTAAGTGTATCTGAATGTGTAATAAAAGTAATAAAAGAGTAATTAAAAGTAATTGAAAGGTTTATTTAAAATAACTTTAGTGAATAAGATGATAAAAATAAAATACATGTTGAATATAAAAAAAATAAGAGGATATAGAAATAATTGACAGCAACAAAATCAAGTAGTAATAAAGGTTTCTGAGCTGAATGTGTAATAAAAGTAATAAAATGTAACTAATAGTATAAATTAAAAAAAAAATTTAGGGAAAAATAATAATAATAAAAACTGAAAATAACTTAGATTTAATAAGAGGGTAAATATAATATTAATACAGTAAACACTCGTTATAACACCCCCTGATATAAAGCTCTTCATTTAGACCATCTTCTATGAAAGGATCTTGCAAAGAAGAACCAAATTAACAAGACAAACTACAACTTGGGCACGGTCATCATGAGCTATTTTTCAGATTTAATGGCAGGTGATACAATGCTAATTTGTAAGTGGTGTTTTACAGAACAAACGATTTCGTAAGGTTACAGGTATTCTATTCCACTTCTTCTTGTGGAGTAGAACATTAAATCTGTTGCCTCATGACATTATTCGTACTATTTCACTCAAAAACATTCATTCATTGTATACTAGGAGTCTGAGCAGAAGGGCAAGGCCGAGGCCATAGACTTCATAGAGGATGTTGATGGCGGCGCTGGGCAAGCTGCAGTTGCTACTACAAAGAAGAAGCGACGACGGTTTGGTCAGGCTACGTCCAATGTGGAAGGGACCAAGAATGAGGAGTTGAGAGCACTGGAAGCACACATGCTCAAACTGTCTAAACTAGGTAGTTGTTTGTCTGCGTTACACCCCTCCCTACTCAATCCCCATCCTGAGATATCAGGGAATTTCCACTCTGCAAAGCGACGTAACAATACCCTGAGGAAACACACGCAAATCTGTGGAGTGAGCCGGCTGTTGTCTTGAGCCAACTCACGCCCGAGTCATTTTGATGTAATTTAATCAATTCGGTCATGTTATGCCGAAAAGAAACGATTTCCATACTTTCCAGAAATTGTATTGGGTTCCGTTCCTTATGACTGTCCCATTCCTACCAAACTTTCAAACAACGATCTTAATTTACTCCGCAGTTTTTCAAATTAATAACAGGGATGCATGCTGACGAATGTAATGGAACGGATTCCCCAGTATGCTTTAAATAGCAGCCAATCGTCGACGCGGACAACGGCCAGCATTACCGAGTACATGTATCACATGCATGCACGGTGTTTACAATCTGCACGCGTTACATTTGAATGCCTGCAATCATGCTGCAATGCACTGCCAAGCGTCCTGATTGGTCCAGCAGAGGCGACAAGATTTCTGTCGCTAGTCCCACCGCGAAATGGGGCCTTTTTCAACAGGGCCACTGTACGCAGGAGTTAGGGAGTGCGTTAAAGGGGCACTGTTGCAAGAGGATGCTCAATCCCTAGCTCAGCCCCAAACTCAATGCCCATTCTTTTCTCTGCCTTAAGCCCGCCGCACACCTTTGCGATTTACCGGATAATTGGATCATCGGACCACATACCGGAAAGGTGTGCGCTGAAACAATTCGTCTGACCGTACGCTATAGACCGGAGCAAATCAAACTTGTTTGATCATTCCGGATCCGATGGTCTGGTGTCCGATGGGCCGGTAAATCGCAAAGGTGTGCGGCGGGCTTTAAATGTGTGTCCCAGCAAGGTCATTTAAAGGAGCGTGTCCAGATCACATTTTTGACTTGACCATGTCTCCCGTGGGTGTTCAGATTTTGATACCATATTAATTGTCTTTAATGTTTCTCATTACCATTCTGAAGATTCACGTTCTTAATTCATATATTTTCAATGTTTTGTAAACTAATTTATCTGGTCCATTACAGTGCAGTAATTTCACCAACCCTTTTGCTTCCACATCCAAATTGGAGATTCCAAATTTCCTGTGTTTTTTCCCATGGATAGTATTTTGGGAAGGTATTTTAGAAGATTGTTAGGTTTAAAAGAAATTCACTTTTTTTGAACACGCTCCTTTAGTCATTTAATCCATCTGTATCAGCATTGAGCCCACAACATTGTCCATTTTTAAAAACATTTTACAAAATTCGGGCTCACAAATGATTATATTTTCTCGTTTTTTCTCAGCTCACAATACAGATGATCTGACTGGCTCGGAGGATCCCAATATCCTTCATGCATTCATTGCTGCTCTTCCCAGTAGATACGCCTACAAAGAAGGTCAGATTGTTTTTTAGCCGATCAGAGGTTCAAAATCTCAAGAAAATTTCATATTTTTTTCAGGCAGTTTCCAGCAATGATGATAAAGCGCCGTATGCACAAGATTATAGACCACTTTATATACCTCATACATTGATTCTCGTTCACTGGTTGGTTAAAAGTAGATCACGCGGCATGGATTAGTTCAACCATTTTCGTGCGCAACTGAAAAAAGTACTGTTGTTTGACCATTGCGTCACAGGTCAAAGGATGGTATATTTTTAAGTACTATTTGCAGCGTGTACAGAATATCGTGCGCGCATGTGCCAGCGTTCATTTTGTCGGCGTTTTCATGAAGTGGCGAATCCGCGCAGTAGTTAAACTTTGTTTTGAGAAAATCGCTTTTCAAGTTGGTCACTTTTTAAAACTCCGAATTCGCCGGTTATACCATGATAAGTAATCAGTATTTTTAGGTACGAGTTAATTGACTTAAAAATATACTTTTTTATTGTATCGATTGTCTAATTAAAGAACAGTTTAGCTTAAAACGCCAACCATACGTGATTTGCCACAGAATTCGCCGTCATTTTGTTCGGAAACTGGGCAAAGAATGACTTTTTTCGTGGACAACTCCTTTGTGCACTCTTATAGCAATATACAAAAAGGTTGTCCGGAAAAAGTAATTCCTTGCCCGGAAAAAGTAATTCCTTGCCCAATTTCCGGACAAAATTGCGGTATCCAAAAGCCATTCTTTGTGAAAATCGTATAAAAACAGTGTACGAATCTCCCTTTTTTAGCACAATGTCTTTTGTTTTTTGGGTATAATTCTAAAGTCACTATCTATTAAGCGCTGTTTTCCTCTACAGTATTTTAAATTCTTTCAATTTTCTCCTACTCTGCAGTTGTAAAGTTCCGCCGTCGTGCACGTTTCTTGGAGTTTGTGGTCCAAGTAGTGCAGAAAGCACTGAGTGAAGGCCTGGTGGATACCGCCATTGAGTGGTGTGAGGACTCCACACAGTGGCTTATAAGGTAGAGAATCCCAGTCTGTGTGTGCATTGTGTGGGGACCTGGTGCATAGAGCCATTGAGTGGTGTGAGGACTCCACACAGTGGCTTATAAGGTAGAGAATCCCAGTCTGTGTGTGCATTGTGTGGGGACCTGGTGCATACAGCCATTGAGTGGTGTGAGGACTCCACACAGTGGCTTATACCGGTAAGGTAGATAATCCCAGTCTGTGTGTGCATTGTGTGAGGACCTGGTGCATACAGCCATTGAGTGGTGTGAGGACTCCACACAGTAGCTTATAAGGTAGATAATCCCAGTCTGTGTGTGCATTGTGTGGGGACCTGGTGCATACAGCCTTTAAGTGTTGTGAGGACTCCACACAGTGGCTTATAAGGTAGAGAATCCCAGTCTGTGTGTGCATTGTGTGGGGACCTGGTGCATATAGCCATTGAGTGGTGTGAGGACTCCACACAGCTGGCTTATAATGTAGAGAATCCCAGTCTGTGTGTGCATTGTGTGGGGACCTGGTGCATACAGCCATTGAGTGGTGTAAGGACTCCACACAGTGGCTTATAAGGTAGAGAATCCCAGTCTGTGTGCATGCATTGTGTGAGGACCCGGTGCATGCCACCATTGAGTGATGTGAGGACTCCACACAGTGGCTTATAAGGTAGAGAATCCCAGTCTGTGTGTGCATTGTGTGAGGACCTGGTGCATACAGCCATTAAGTGGTGTGAGGACTCCACACAGTAGCTTATAAGGTAGAGAATCCCAGTCTGTGTGTGCATTGTGTGGGGACCTGGTGCATACAGCCATTAAGTGTTGTGAGGACTCCACACAGTGGCTTATAAGGTAGAGAATCCCAGTCTGTGTGTGCATTGTGTGGGGACCTGGTGCATACAGCCATTAAGTGTTGTGAGGACTCCACACAGTGGCTTATAAGGTAGAGAATCCCAGTCTGTGTGTGCATTGTGTGGGGACCTGGTGCATACAGCCATTGAGTGATGTGAGGACTCCACACAGTGGCTTATAAGGTAGAGAATCCCAGTCTGTGTGTGCATTGTGTGGGGACCTGGTGCATACAGCCATTGAGTGGTGTGAGGACTCCACACAGTGGCTTATAAGGTAGAGAATCCCAGTCTGTGTGTGCATTGTGTGGGGACCTGGTGCATACAGCCATTGAGTGGTGTGAGGACTCCACACAGTGGCTTATAAGGTAGAGAATCCCAGTCTGTGTGTGCATTGTGTGGGGACCTGGTGCATACAGCCATTGAGTGGTGTGAGGACTCCACACAGTGGCTTATAAGGTAGAGAATCCCAGTCTGTGTGTGCATTGTGTGGGGACCTGGTGCATACAGCCATTGAGTGGTGTGAGGACTCCACACAGTGGCTTATAAGGTAGAGAATCCCAGTCTGTGTGTGCATTGTGTGGGGACCTGGTGCATAGAGCCATTGAGTGGTGTGAGGACTCCACACAGTGGCTTATAAGGTAGAGAATCCCAGTCTGTGTGTGCATTGTGTGGGGACCTGGTGCATACAGCCATTGAGTGGTGTGAGGACTCCACACAGTGGCTTATACCGGTAAGGTAGATAATCCCAGTCTGTGTGTGCATTGTGTGAGGACCTGGTGCATACAGCCATTGAGTGGTGTGAGGACTCCACACAGTAGCTTATAAGGTAGATAATCCCAGTCTGTGTGTGCATTGTGTGGGGACCTGGTGCATACAGCCTTTAAGTGTTGTGAGGACTCCACACAGTGGCTTATAAGGTAGAGAATCCCAGTCTGTGTGTGCATTGTGTGGGGACCTGGTGCATATAGCCATTGAGTGGTGTGAGGACTCCACACAGCTGGCTTATAATGTAGAGAATCCCAGTCTGTGTGTGCATTGTGTGGGGACCTGGTGCATACAGCCATTGAGTGGTGTAAGGACTCCACACAGTGGCTTATAAGGTAGAGAATCCCAGTCTGTGTGCATGCATTGTGTGAGGACCCGGTGCATGCCACCATTGAGTGATGTGAGGACTCCACACAGTGGCTTATAAGGTAGAGAATCCCAGTCTGTGTGTGCATTGTGTGAGGACCTGGTGCATACAGCCATTAAGTGGTGTGAGGACTCCACACAGTAGCTTATAAGGTAGAGAATCCCAGTCTGTGTGTGCATTGTGTGGGGACCTGGTGCATACAGCCATTAAGTGTTGTGAGGACTCCACACAGTGGCTTATAAGGTAGAGAATCCCAGTCTGTGTGTGCATTGTGTGGGGACCTGGTGCATACAGCCATTAAGTGTTGTGAGGACTCCACACAGTGGCTTATAAGGTAGAGAATCCCAGTCTGTGTGTGCATTGTGTGGGGACCTGGTGCATACAGCCATTGAGTGATGTGAGGACTCCACACAGTGGCTTATAAGGTAGAGAATCCCAGTCTGTGTGTGCATTGTGTGGGGACCTGGTGCATACAGCCATTGAGTGGTGTGAGGACTCCACACAGTGGCTTATAAGGTAGAGAATCCCAGTCTGTGTGTGCATTGTGTGGGGACCTGGTGCATACAGCCATTGAGTGGTGTGAGGACTCCACACAGTGGCTTATAAGGTAGAGAATCCCAGTCTGTGTGTGCATTGTGTGGGGACCTGGTGCATACAGCCATTGAGTGGTGTGAGGACTCCACACAGTGGCTTATAAGGTAGAGAATCCCAGTCTGTGTGTGCATTGTGTGGGGACCTGGTGCATACAGCCATTGAGTGGTGTGAGGACTCCACACAGTGGCTTATAAGGTAGAGAATCCCAGTCTGTGTGTGCATTGTGTGGGGACCTGGTGCATACAGCCATTGAGTGGTGTAAGGACTCCACACAGTGGCTTATAAGGTAGAGAATCCCAGTCTGTGTGCATGCATTGTGTGAGGACCCGGTGCATGCCACCATTGAGTGATGTGAGGACTCCACACAGTGGCTTATAAGGTAGAGAATCCCAGTCTGTGTGTGCATTGAAAAACTCAAAATGTCACACCTACATTTGCACAGAATTCCATTTAGTTGACTGGTGTTGCTATATTTTGTTACAAATAATGGAGGTTCTCAATTTATGTCATTCAGCCACTGGTATTTCTCAGTACTATTGACTAATATAAATTGTTGACTGGTGTGGTGTGGGATATGGAGTTTTAACACCCGAGGGAGCTCATAGCACCCGAGGCAACGCCGAGTGTGCTATGAGCTCCCGAGGGTGTTAAAACCCATATGCCACACCACACCAGTCAACAATTGTTTTGTTATATCCCGTCTCATGGTCTCCGTACAGCATAATAATATCGTTTCTATTATTTGGAATGTTGAAATTGTAAAAACAATTCGTCTCTGCACTTTCGCTAGTTTTCGGACTACTACCTGTGCGTGTGTAACATTGCGAAAGTAGCACGCGCACAGCGTGTGGAATAATGCGTTGTGCGCATCTAGCGGGCGTAACACGCGGTTTCTTTTACTATGGAGCCTCATACAGCGCGTTACGCGTGCTATGGACAGGGGCAAGAACACGCATAGTACGGCCGGGTGATATGAAGTTAAATTCGCATACGGCAGGGTGATATGAGTTTTTATCACATGGACATGTGACCGTTCTGGACCAATGAAACTGCAGTATACCAAGACGGGGTATAACAATAAAATTTGTATGTCCAAAAATATTGGGTAAAAAGTCTCTGATGTAACAAAGGACACCGTATCCCAACTTCATGAAATGACCCAGACGTAACATATTTTATCAGTTAGTAACATGATTGAACGCCTCTTGTGGCAAGGCTGACTGCACCAGCCTTTGTAAGAGCTGCTTAGGCTGGGAGTGCCTTCCTGATCTCCTGCACTTCTAGGGCTGTTTATGAGATGCGTGGATGCAGTGGTTAGCTCATTCTACATAGGTTCAATCAGGGTGATAACTCAACATTTGGTTTTCTGAGAGCCCTTCAAACTGAGGATTCTCCCAGAAACGTAAAATATCACATTTTATTACAGCGGAAATCGCTTCATTCAAGCAGGTTTTCTAGGACCTGGGGTCCATTTCACAGGGATGCCAGTATTACGGCTATAGCAGGAATTTCGGCTTTTTCTTATTTTGGAAAAAGAAATCCGGCAAAGCCTTTTTTCCAGGCCGAGTAAACGGCCGAAAATATAAGGCGAATATATTTTCAACTCTTCAAATCCAAAAAAACGTGGAAAATTGTCTCAATTATGTATGTACAGCCTATGTACATGTATGTACATGCACGTAGCACGTTTTCCCAATGATTTGCACACATGCAGTATGTCTGTATCCCAGCCATAATCATTCACGGCTAAAGTATCGCGAAACCAGACTATCGATCAGAAGTACATAGAGGGCGGTGTATCCATACAGCAGTGGTTAGATCACATACATACTGACATATTTTATTGCACTCATACTGTCAATGTACATACTGTACAGTATACTGTGCTGGCGAGTCCATGTGCACACATACATGCAGTTTATTATGATAGTGGATTTTTTTCGGCCCTGAAGGTAAGAGCCACTGGCATCCCTGGAAACAGTCTCAAAAGCGATTCCAAAGCGATTGGTCGATTATTAACAAGTTCACTGTATTCAACAAACTTCTGTTCTGTTGTTTCCTTGTAGGCGTAATGAGCAGTTGTCGGCAGTCAAAGCTACATTGTCCAAGCAGCCTGGGGGAGTGACTGTGGCTGGAGAAGACCCCAAGAAATATGCTGCAGCTGTCATTGAATATACAAAGGTAAACCACTTTTTTACAGTCAAGAAATGCATTTTACAGTCAAGTTCCATTTTTATTTACTTTATCACGACATGCAAGCAGGCCCCATGCACTATTAGACTGTGCGGATCCAGCCAGCTGTTCACGATCAAGCATGCACGCTAGCTATATAGACTGGTTAGAAGTTCCAATGTCGGTATTCGCAAGACATCACATACAGTCCCAGTCGTCAACACTGTCACACAGGCAAAAAAAGAAACTAGGATAAGTTTAAGAACGACATTTATTTTTAGTCCCTGGTACTCGCACATGCAATACAAAATTGCAGCAATTGATCACGCAAACCAGTGATGAGTATGGAAAGAGCGCCTTCTGTTGACTGATTCAGTCAATATATCGTGTATGTCTCGCGGCGGGTAACACTTCTGGGGTTTTGAAATGTCACTTTACCGTACCGCGTTTGTAAGCACCCAAACGCCAATAAATGGAAAAGGCACTTTAAATTCTACCGATTCAACAAATAAAATTGAGAAAATGTTGTCTGTGCTTGTCACGAACAAACAAAAAATGTTGACCTTTTAGTTTCCAGTTTGCAAGTACCTTTACGAATTATAGGCTCAGGCTTGGTGCATCTCAGAAATATTAACGTGGCTAAACAAATATCTGGTTTGAACGTCAACTTGCACATTCACTTCTGTTGAGAGTAGATAAAACCACCAACAAAAAACTCAAACAAATAAAGTACACACGGCCAGGACAGAAAATCACAAAGACCATCTGAAGCCGAATCAAGTACTTTTGAAAACGACAATAATACATCGTATTCACGCCAAAATATTCACGCCACTTACGTACTACCATCGATGTGCTGCATGGTTTTTATATAACGTTCAAGGTTTAATACCAGTTTATCACAGAGACGGAAATAAAAGGTCAGATTTATAATTTCATGAACTTTTTTTTCAACTAACTTTTCCCACAAGTAATAAATGGGATTTTAAGATTTTTTAAAGTTGACCCCGAATCGTTTGGTGAAACTGTTTATTTCGATGTGGAGCCAAAATGGTACCGAAAAAATTGTCGCTTCATGCACTTTAGCTTATATATGAGTTTCCTGGAAGTGCATGAATCTTGCAGCATACCGCAAGTTCTCGAGGTCAACATATATTAAATGGTCTATTGATTGCTTTCCGGTGACGTCACCCCTTCCATCCACCATTTTGGTGGGCATTTTTCATGACCCACGTGGCTCGAGTAATAACCGGCAAAAAGAGCAATAAAAACGCATTGGTTGAACTAATACCTCTGTTGCTTGAACTAGCTTTATATTGTTGCGCCATGGCTGTTGTATCGAGAAAGATAAAAACGCATATCTTCAGGCTAAACATCGCGATCAAGTAAAAGCAGTTTCGTTTTTACAAGCCGAGTGCATGCTGAATAATTTGAACGTATCACAACGCCCGCGTGCGGCATCTTCGAATGAAAATACGCTGGTGAGTATTTTTTAAGCCTGTTCATGTGCGTCTATTGGCGTGCGCATGTACGTGCGTGACTGTTGACCACTAGACATTCCCAGATGTTCTACGTCATCAAAAGCAATCAATTATCTGACTGAGTCTGTAGAGGGTGCCATGACACTTCATCAGTGGAAGCATTCAGCAATAAAGTTAGGGTTTACCTGCTTGATATGTCATTCGTTCGCTGGCCTGTCTTCATCTAAACAAAAGCTAATATATTTTTTTCAGAACAAGGCAGCTAATCAGCAAGTCCCAACTAACAAGACTCAACCAGACGCTCAAGATGCTAGGACTCCAAGGAAGAAAAAGAAGAAATTTCAGCTCTTGGTCCATCTTAGATCAAATCTGTCCAAGATGTCTGATGCAGCCAAGGCGCAACAAGAAAATAAAGAACTGCAGGTTAGTCCTGGTAAATCTTGGGACAAATATCAAAGTTGATGCGATGTTAAAAAATCAAGGGCATCTTTGTTTTAGGACAGATCTGAATCCAGATCCCGATCCGTTTTACAGCGCAGAAACAAACTCGGATCTCAAATCACGTGAATTGCAATTTATTTACCAAATTTGTCAAATTTCTGTTCCAAATTTCTCCCACGATATTCGTCGTAAATAAACAAGCATTCTAAATTTGTTTGTATCGTGTGTTGCCTCTGAAAACTGAAACGACACGGTTTTACTCACACAAAATCTCCACGATGTTTACGTCGCCATTTTTGATCTAGCGCTGAACCATCTCCCGAGAAGGATTCCACAGATCACAGATCTCGATCAGGATGTGCGCGAAGTGAACGAGTTTACCTTGGTAATGCGCCAATCTGGATCCGTCCGAAACAAACACGCCCTAAGTGTCAACCTGAGTTTAAAAATCACTTGTGCATATATTCCAGGGAAAGATGTCGTCTTTGGAGTACGTAAGTAAAAGCGTACAAAGTCCAGGGGTGGATTGCAATATGCAGTCTAAAGCGGGCCTCCCACTGTGCGATTTTTGCCACGAATTTCCAACGATTAGCTACGATTTGGTACGATTGTGTATAGAGTCTGTACACAATCGTACCTAATTCGTGGCAAAAATCACACAGTGGGAGGCCCGCTTAAGACTGGTCGTCTATAGGCTTATAGCCGGCTAACAAGGGGTCCACTAAGACCGGTCTATAATTATAGCCCGCTTGCAATATCGTGGTCTTAATATCGCGGGCTATGATCGGTCTGTAATTTTGGACACAGCGCTACATCTTGTAATTCGTGCTAAAAGAAGACAAAGAGTGATGTGAACAGAACGCACATTATGCCCATTGGTGCCTTTTAGTGCTATTTGTTAACAGTGTTGGAGGTCTCGAGCCTGCCTCGGCCTCGAGGCCGATTTTTATGGCCTCAGCCTCAGCCTTGGCCTCGGAGTGCAAGTGCCTCGGCCTCGGCCTCGGCGCCTTCCGGCCTCGTGAATCTGGTCGAGGCCGCCCAATTTTCCCAACAATTAACATTGTGTTTTTGTATCAAATATTGTTTTTTTCCACCGTATCAAACTTTCGAGAAGCTGCAACATTGGGTTCCATCCCGGTGTTTTTATTCCTCCATTGTGAAACAAAATGAAATTTTAAGCCAGTAGATACATATGTAGATTACGAACGCACGTTCCGTTCGAATGAACTGGACTTGCATGGTTAAATATAGCACGTACAGAATTAACTGAGTTGCGTACTGCAGGAGTCGCTTCGAACAAAAACCAATATAGACTGGTCCATCACTCTGCCATGAACTGGGACATTACATTGTAGTGTTGCACATTACTCAGTCCACAATTCACAGGCAGCATCTTCTTGTTAGAGACGAGATTCCTGGTCCACCACTTGGCCATGAACGAGTGTAGGCCGCGTCCGAAATCAAAGGCTACGTCTTGAAATTACACACGAGACTATGGAAAATGATCGAGCCGGCTACCCAGCGCTTTGCATAGACTCGTGTGGAATTTTAAGACGAATATACGATAGCCCTTATTTCGGACGCAGCCTTAAAAGACAGGAAACCAATCAATCAGTGCGTTCGAGATGCTTTACACCGTGTATTAAACGGGGGCTTTACATGGGGAAGCCCCCAGCAGCCGATTTCACGAAGAGTGCGCAGCTTGCGCAACTTTAGAAAAATGGCGCAAGTCCCATAGCTTGCGTGTTATCAACGCTAAATTGTTGCACCTATAATGCGGCGCGTCGAGCTCCCGTATCTTTCCCGACTCCCGTTTCCATGTGCGACCGACAATCAGACCTCGTTTTCACGCAAGATCTCGAATAATCAGATTCGACTACAATGGCCATGAGGAGTTCAAAGCCGTTCAGCCGTTGACTTCAAAATAAACAAGTTACAATCCAACAAAATCTTGACCTTGTTTTGGGTGATTAATTTATTTTATTGTTTACATGTAATACCATTAGCCGGCCTCGGCCTTGGCCTCGGCCTCGGAGGTCGTGGCCTCGGCCTCGGGCTCTGGCCTCGGCCTTGGAGGTCGTGGCCTCGTCCTCGGCCTCGGCCTCGGAGGTTGTGGCCTTGACTACAACCCTGTTTGTTAACTTTCGAGGTCAGTTTCTTTGCAAATCCTGTGGAAGCACGCGCGCCATCAAGTGTAGCCGGCTGCGTCCATTCCATTAAGATGTGCATGTTTTTCGGCTGGTGCAGCGGTACTTCAATTAGACTGGTTTATAGCAATGGGCTAAACCAGTGACTAAGCCAAGACTGGCTAAGTTGAATAGCCGGCTATAAAAGACCGGTCTTAGACCAGTGGCTAAGTCAATTTTATTGCAATCCGCCCCAGGAGATAAGCTCTGATCATATTCTGTAGGATGCTGTATGGACACTGTCGCCATAGTACTTCCATGTACTTTTGATCAATAGTCCGGTTCCACCGTGTGATTTCATGTTAATGATAATGGTCAAATTATTGACAAACTGCATAACTCATCAGAAAAGTGTACTACATGTACATGTGTATAATTATCGTCCATCAATAACGCGAGTGTCAAAATGAGTCTGAAAAGGAAGGACATCAGTGACTGAGAGAGAATCAGTGAACAAGAGAATTGTCTGTTTAATTAATTATTCATAGATACCTCGGACAGTTTACGCATCTCATGGCTGAGAGCACGTCATGTGGGCAGTCTTAAACTAGTGATAATGACCAGTGATAATGCTCGGCCGGCTGGCCCGCGTTTGTGCCCTAGTCAGCATGTATACGGAACACGCACATGCACAAAGAAACTGCACGCGCCCGTAAGCAAATTGTGCACTTATATCCGGTCGTGTGCGTGCGCGCGCAACATGCCTGCGTTACGCGTAACACGCGCGATCGAACAAAAACATGACGCACAGCTAGCAGTTGTACGAACGCGGTGTTGACACTGTGGGTGTAAAACATGGCAAAAGAATGAGCTAATTTTGGTGAGTTTTACCAATTTACACGAAAAAGTATTTATGAATGGGATTAAAAGTAGGTTTGGCCTGGCGGCTCGGGCATTATCATTGCCCAGGACCCCTAGTTGGTTTTAAACGTATGTTTAAGATTGGACAAACCTACTTTTAATCCCTACGTTTTTGTCTTTATCCGACACAAATTTATTAGCACTGTATACTTGTAGACTGAGTCGGTGCTAATCTGGAATAATTGTTGTACTGTATGAGTTTTTACACTAGGGTGTAATTCCCAAAATTAGGGGTCCAAAACATTTGGTGTCCCAGTTATGTACGACACTCTGTGCTTCAAAAATCGCCACTCATGATCACAAATTCTCAGTAATAGACTGTGGCCTGTAATTACAGGGGACAGCACCAATTTGTTGAATATTTTGTTCTGTGATTACTGGCAAATATTTGAAACAAAAGACCACATGCTTTTTGGACGACTGTGTTCAAATCGCGTGGATATCACGTGCCTTCCACGCATTTTTACATTCTAGCACGCATCATAACTGTCCAATAGAAATACACAAATTTGAAAATGCACGTCCATCTGCTGACTTGGAACACTTCCCGAAGATATGCTAATAAACCTTTGGACGTCTCGTGGCGTAGCATGATAAACGTGAATAGGAATTAGGTGTCCTGGGTTACCTACGCCAATGAAAATTAGCTGCAGAATGAGTTTGCATTAACCTTGGTGCCTTATCCACACACAGACGTTAAATTTAAGTGGCATTTATGGAAATTAAAAAAAAAAATTCTACTTGGAAAACCACTTTTAATCACTAAACACACTTGAAAATCTTTAAAAGCATGTTACGCTTTTGGACCCCTAATTTTGGGAATTAACTGTATCTCAGAGAATTTTGGGATTTTTGTATATTTCCCTACAGACTTATACTGACAGGGAAACTTGAATACTTTTGGGTCATTCTATAAATTTGGGGTCCATCGTGTGACATTTTTCTGTCCCCGTTACACCTGAAATACTGCTATTTGCCATACAAGTATCATTAAAAATGCCTTCAAACCATATTTTTATGAATTGTATTTTATGTAATCACTCTGAGATAGAAGGCATTTAAAGAATGTGTCGTGAATTTACAAAATACAACATTTTACAAGATGTCGGATGTAACGGGGACAGAAAAAGTGGACCCTAAATTTATAGAATGACCCTTTTCCCCCTTATTAACAGGCATTTGACAGATTAGAACAGATCTTTCCTGAGTTTTACCACACCCAGAGGAAGAAACGGAGATTGAGGAAAATCTGCTCAGACGAGATCCCATGGAGAACGCAGGTGAGACTTTGATTCAAAAACACACAAACTACTAGCAAAACAGTGCATTAAAATGCTATGAAAGACAAACATGTCCACTGAACAAAAACTTACTATGCTTCCGTTTCAGATTTAAATTTAACACTTTAGAACAGCAAACTCATCACAAACTTTGAAACGGGAGGACTTGACACTAAAGACAGATTACATGATTGGAATACTTTTAAAAACAGGAAGAACAGCATTACATAACTAAAGAATGATGTTGATAAACTGCCTTGTAGAAATTATAGATGCAGTAATAATTCAGAAAACCTGAAAAATCCATGCATATTTTTGTGTATGTGGGTATTTCCGTAAAAACAGGAGCCAAAGTGTGACATTTTTATGCATTTGTAAAAATGGCCTTTTCAAGTTAACGAAATTGTTTTAAAACATTTCTGTGTAATTTCTAAATAATGTAGAATATTTAGAATAATTAACATACGGTTAAACATGTCTTGGTATCACAGTCTCGAAAAAATTCAAGAAAATTGTTTCACGACGTAAGGGGGGACTTCAAGGCATTTTTCAACTCTTGCGATTACATTTCAAGTTTTTTTTTTACAAGTTTCTTTCTGGAAAAGATAGTTGCTGATTTTACCCAGCTGTAGAATCAGGACTTTATCGACTCAAATTACATTATGAGCGAAATTGAGCAAAAGTTTCAAAATGTCACACTTGCATCTAGAAGATCGCACTAGTTTATTGAATTGTTCTAGTTATGTTTTGGGTAGTATCAACAGATAAAAGTGGGATTCATGAAGCCATATATTCTTTATATGCTGAGGGTAATCGTTCTCTGAAGTCCGGAAATTATTTAAAAAATATCAACTCCGAAAGTGTCACGACGTAAGGGGGACGCTGTGTCCTGTTTTTATGGAATGACTCATGTATGAATGAATGGTAAAAAAGTAGACAGCTTTTAAAAAAATAAATAAAAAACCAGTTTCTCCCACAAAGGTACCATTTTACACGGAAAAAAATAATGTGGTGTTTGTTATCATTGCTCTCAACACTTTTAGTCAGTTTGGGTAACTGCAAATAATGTATTGGGGCTTTAAAAATCATATTTGTTGCATTGCAGTTAAACATCGTGCAAGGCTTGTGTCACTTTGCTCAGTTCTTGAATAAAGTGGAGAAGAGAGACAAACTCATGGGACCTGCAGCAGGAGATATTTACAGGTATGCTGTTATTAAACTTTGAAGAAAATGTTTAAAATGCCAATTGGTTGTGTAAAATCAGATTTTCAGTTGTGGAAAATCATGCATATTTTGGACTTGCACTTTGTACAATCTGTGAACAGAGAGATCTAGAGTTCCATGTCATGGGACACGAGTCCTGAACTTGAACTCAAGTCTGACTCAAGTCTGCCTCAAGTCACAATTTTGGTGACTCGGACTCGAACTTGATTGTCATGATTCAGACTTTACAATCATCACTTGTGACTCACAAGTCACATATTGCAATCCTGACAGTATGATGAGTCTCATCCCTCCCAGGGAAAGATATAGCATTTTTGAGACGACCCCAACACAGCTAGCCACAGGGTTTAGTCCCAGTTCAGAAAAACTGATCAAGCATTTTTTAAGACGTCCTAACACTTCGGGCCCTGTCACGCATTCCCAGTTTTGTGTCCTAGTTCGCCCCGGTGCATCCCGGTGTCCTCTGCTACGGTCAACCATGGTTTTGGCTCCAAACTGGGATGTATTTTTGATCACAGGATCCTACCAAGGAATGCCCGGAAGGGAGCCCGGAAGTCTAAGGGCAAGTCAAATGCCCCCAAGAAGCAATAGCAGTGTCCCAGCTTCAATAGTATTGCACAAGGCGGCATAGTATTTTTAAACACCGCCTCCTTCCCACCGAAACACTACTTATCAACATTTTTTGTCAGTACTGTGAAATGTCAACATTTTACAGTACATGTAAAGTCGCACGCGGCCCTCGACCCCCCCCCCCCCCCCCCCCCCCCCCCCTCCCCCCTCCCCCCCCCCCCCTGCCCCACCCTCACCTACCCCACCCCCACCTACCCCACCCCACCTTCCTACGCTCTGTAAAAAATGTTGACAAATTTAGACGGCCCCTAAATCTGAATTATTGACTGTGGCTTATTTTTATTGTCTGTGTCCAGATCTTCCTACTTGGACAATGAGTGGTTCACCTTTGAGACAGCTGGCACCCTTGTGGTTGGTTGGGATGGTGGACCGTCTCGCGCAGCTACTAGACAAGATGACACCCGACCATCTATGCATGACCCAGTTATCGTCCAGTTACAGCAAATGGACCCTAGTGATGAGTACAAGATGCAGCCGTCTGCCATTGAGGTTGCTGCACTCGTCACAGTGGGTAAGTCGGAGTATAGTGAGTCTAGCATGCTCGGATGGGACTTGAACCCACAACCACTGAAATGTCTTAAAGGGACATACCGGCTTCGTTGGGCTATTTTGGGCTCAAAATAGACCCATACATGATTCTGAAAGTCTTTCCGAAATAAACTGAAGAGAACCTGAAAAGAAACCACCAAATTTGGCCGTTTTTTAGCATTTTTCAAAAAATTCAAGGTCATGTGATTTGTCTGGTTCCGATAAATCACATGGTCTTGGAGTTAGTTTTATTTCCAGCCATAGAAACCAGCGCGACGTGCGAGTTGCTTTTGTCATTCGCGGTTGGTTTCTCTTCTTGTTGGAAAATAATGTCCTTCGAACACTATGTACATACCGTATTTTCCAATTTGTACACAAATCTGCCAACAGATTTCATAAGAAGGGTTTCTGGGTGTTGATACAGAGGAGAGAATCTCTCAGATTTTCGCGTCTTCGCTTGGCGGCGATAAATAATATCCGAAGAAACAAAAAACATATTGAGGGCGCTAAAAGACACCAACAAGTTGCGTTCGAGTTGCTTCCTCGAGTCAGCGCTGACCTGAGGGATCATGCAAGGTATGATGAGTGGGGAAAACAAGGAAACAAGGTTAAACACGTGTCGACCCATATCGAACGCCACCTTTATTTAATACACATGATACATCGCGACGGCTGGTAAAGCGTATAGCCCAACATTTGTCTCTTTTGTTAATTTTAAACATTTCTAGTTAATTTCACAAGACCATTTTTCACAACGACCATCGAAATATTATTGTCAAGGATGCTAGATCGCTACATTATGTAAACAGTAAGCCGGTGTGTCCCTTTAATCCCTCAACCGCTGAGCTTGCTGGCATCGAATGTTAAAGGCAAGAAATCTGCCTAGTTCCACCATTTCTGTGCGCAAGTCAAAAAAGTACTATTGTTTGACCTTTCGCGTCATAGGTCAAACGATAGTTCGTTTTTAAGTACTATTCTCCAGCGTGTACGGAATACCGCGTGTATTCATTCGCGTGAAGCAACCAGTGGTGTTCGCGTTCACGCAGACAATGTGCATTTTGACTTGTGTACTTTGCTCTTGGCAAAACTCAATCTTGTCCTGAAATACCAATCATTTGACACAATGCATGAGGTATATAAAACAAATATTGACTGCTCTTGATTCTGTTGATGGTGCAAACTACTGCCCCTCAGTGATTTTGAGACAGTAGCCTCGTGCTACCACCTCAAAATCAACTAGAGGCATGACTATGTGCGTGTCAAATGTATGACGCGACCGAGTCCAATGAACGCGACCCCTGACACAAAAACTTGTTTACAACTCACAAGCGACAAGGCGGGTTTGTACTTATGACAGCGATGAAATAAACTCGAACGGTAAGCCAGAATAATTTGTAAAAAAAAAAGTAGGATAACAAGGATCTTCTTGGGCGTTATATAAAACAAATATTGAATGTTTTAATTCGTGCAATGGAAGGAAAATTTTCATTCGGTGAAAGATGGAATATGTTCCATTCAACTTGGGTTTGCCTCGTTGAATGGAACATTCCATCTTTCACCTCATGAAAATATTCTTCCCATTGCACTCATAAACATTCATTATTTGTATATTATAGCGCCTTATTTTACCTTTCTCTTCAAAGGCAAACCAGTGCCAGTAGTACCCCCACCACCAGATGACAAAGACTCCGACACCATGAAGACATACCGGTCCTACGACAGTGAGAAGCCCACCGCTAGAGCTGCACAGCACCATGCTGATTACACTGGCATCACCACGCAGGCCACTGTAGCCAGTCTCAAGAAAACATTTGACCACCTCAAGAAAGCAGTGGTGAGAACCAATGCTTCAGTTCCTTTCATATGTAACACAAGTCGCACGAAATGGGGGGGTGTGGCGTGCAACATTGGGAAACTAATTATGAAACAAGTATAAAGCAGGGGTGTACTCCTGGCAATTGCCAGAATTCCTTTTTTTTAAATATATTTTAGTCAAAATATCTTGCCTTTCAACTCGCTGTCAAAGCCAGAGAGGATATGCGCAAATATATGACACGCTCTGCAAAAATAAGTTGCTTCTCGCACAGACTGGGCCAAGTTTTTGCGACATAATCGTAGGTCAGAAGTAGAAAACCTAAAATGGAAATTCATGGCGGTACTTGGATACCGCCTATAATTTCTGGGTACCATGCAGAATTTCCATTGTATATTTGTATTTTAACTCTTTCACTGCCAAGGTCGTACATGTACGATCAATCAGATGTACTCTGAAATTGCCAGTATCGTACATGTACGATCTCGATGTCATCATTTTTCTTCAAAAATGCCAACTTCTGCACATGTACAACATGTACGACCTAAAAATATCGGTAGAGGGCATATTGATCTATCATAATATGCAATATTTTTTATGTACGACCTCGGAGTTCCACGGGATCCGGGAGGGCGCAAGGTCTGAGTTGTTCTGAGCAGCAAAGATGGCGTTGCCCATAGACTAACGCTTCCAACACAGGTCTTCTTGGTATTAGATGACCCTGTCAAACTTAAATTTCAAAATGAACAATGTATTATTGAAACTTGGCGCTTTGGCACATTTCTGCAGAATTTTGGCTCCAAAAGTTCAATGCAAATGATTTATGTCGGAGGAACTGCAGTTCCATGATCGACAGTGAATGGTTTGTTTGTGGTTTTATCAGGTACTGGCTCACCGAGGCAGCCACTGGACTCTTCTTCAAAACGCCAGCCGTGCCTTGTGGAACTGCGCCCACACTGCTCTCCTCCACACATTTGCCAGTGGCCACACCAATGGTCTGCTGTCCGTAGAGGCCCTGAGAGCTCTAGTCTGGAAGCCATTCTACACTGCGGTGGATTGCCTACTGGATATGATGGTGTGCTTGCAGAACCAGGCAGAAGCAATGCACAAGGTGTGTAGAAGGATGGGTCACGCATGATCCAGTCAAAGGTTATGTACATGTACATAAGGTATCTAGAAATAGATTGGTCACACAAGAGAAATAGATTGGTCACACAAGAGAAATAGATTGGTCACACAAGAGAAATAGATTGATTGGTCACACAAGAGAAATAGATTGATCGGTCACACAAGAGAAATAGATTGATCACACAAGAGAAATAGATTGGTCACACAAGAGAAATAGATTGGTCACACAAGAGAAATAGATTGGTCACACAAAAGAAATAAATTGGTCACACAAAGGTCATAGATGGGTCATAAGAGGGTCGCGCGGGGATCGCGAGCGGGGTTCGCCCCGGGTGGGCGACACAAGGGACGTAGATTGGTCACAAAAGGGTCATATAATCAACAAATAAAAGAAACCCACACCTACTCTCATCAAGTAAAAGCGTGTTGATGCTATATAGTGATGTCCCCTAACTTGGCGCACTTTGACAACTCACTGGAAATCCGCTCACCTTATAACAAAACCCCCTAGCAGATTTAGTTAAAAACTTAAACACTGTTCAGTAGAATTCATAGTCTCCAAGAAAAAGTGATACTTTAATATTTTGACTCATCAACAAGTACAAAATAACACAATCAGGACAAAACGATGAACACTTTTTTTTCCCAAAATCGCCCCGGACTGTTCCCTAACGTGACGCACTCGACGCTGATTGGCTGAAATGTTGAAAACTATGCTACGGTGGCCCATAAAGACCTTCACATTCGGGTTAATTTATAATAAATGAATGATTCTTCTCCGTATTTTAGTTTTGGAATTTACGAAGGTACTGGAGTACTTTATTTCCTTTTAATGCCAAGTGCAACAGAATGTTTATTGTACCAAGAGAGAACGGAAAGTAAAGTGCGCCACGTTAGGGGCCGCGCCGCATTGGGGGACATCAACAATATAAGCACATAGTGTAATTATAGTAAACATGTTTGCATTTTCAGTTTATTTTTATTAAAGTAGTTTATTTGCACTTTCATCACAGAAATCCAAGAAGCAGCCTCCAGTCCTCCTCAACAGCTGGGTGGGGACCGTCTCAGATGAAAAAGGCGGGGCTAGCCTGAAGTTTGAGCAACCATTGGATGATATTAGCATAGCTGACTGTCGCTGGATGAGACGCATGGTGCTACGGGTGCTGGAAATGCTGTATTATGAGCAGCAGTGGGAATGCCTGGCTGATATTGCAATGAGGTTCAACGTTTTGGCTCAGTAAGTGTTACGGTTACAATCAAATGTGAGATAAGAGGAAAATCATATGGTCCACAATTAACAATTTCAACAAGGGGCCAAACGATTACTCCTGCAAGCCTTGCTTTGGTTACGTTCATTTTTATAGGGAAAAGGGAAGATGGCCGCACCGTGATAAAGGTCTATAGGAAGACCAGAAATCGGTCTCAAGTTCTCAAATTAGTCCAAAGATTTATTTCAGACAGAGATATTATTTTTTTTTTTTTCTGATTGCAATTTGTTTTCACTTCCAAATTGTTCATAGTCTTAATGTTTTCTTTGTGAGAAAAAGCTGAAAGGACATGAAGTGATCCTTTTAAACAAACTACCATAAAACTACTTTTATGGCTAGCCCCTATTACTTTTCTAGCAAGCGCCATCTTTGCCTGCATCGTAAACTTGGAACAGTCGTGCGTAGCGTGTGATGTGTGCAGTGCGCGGCTGGCGTAATGCGGCAAGCAGTGGGCAACGAACTGATTTTACCCTCCGCTTTCGCTTCACCGTCTTCAACGATTGATGTTGCCTAGATTCTTTTTAATATTATCCACATTTGTACAAGGTAAATATTTAAAACAAAACTGGTTTTTGTGATTCCTGGTTAAAATGTTTTTGACATTGCAATTTGCACGATCATGACGGTGGTGGTGTTTTTAAACGATCCCAAAAGTTGAAGTCTTCGTGGTCTCTACATCTCTCCCCCACCCTTTCCTGATTTTATTTCTTCCAGAATTTTTGTTTTCCTCCAATCTCACCCTTGAAACACGCATGCTTGTAAGTGCGGTTTACGGCCGTACCATGCATATTGTCTGTACGCGCTACGCAATCGCCCCAATTAAACTTTAGTTCCAAATGCCGGGTGATTCGTCGTTCAAAAGTAAGAAAGCACATATTTTATGAATATATGACATCCCTGTATTAGTAGTCTTTAATCAGTGTGTGGTACGATAACTGTCGACTCTGAAACAATACCTGTTCAGGGGAATGCCACAATCTAACTGCTGATAGGGTTGTGCGCCTGGCCAGCAGCATGCACCTAGTTGAGTCAAAATGGTTCTGGTGATTCCCTGACGGCAGCGGTAATAATGGCAACAGCGCCAGGAGTACGCCCAGCATAGACATGTGCGCTATATAAGAATTGACCATTATTATTATTATTACCTTTGAGTTTTCTCCAATAAGTCTGTGCTTTTTATGCCAGTCCCACTGCTTCGTGCGTTTTGTGTCGCCATTTTTGCGGTGGCTTGTGAGGCGTAGCAACACTAACTAATTGGGCAATCTCGAAACTATGCATACAGTATAACTAGTGATTTGCCACATATTTTCCACCCAGGGAGCGTTACTCGGAGCAGGTCAGCCCCCTCCTAATCCAAGCCCAGCGTAAGCTCATCTCCCGCCTTCAGGCTTATGGAGGCCCGCCTCCAATCCAGCCCCACTTCCAACGGGCCTCAGAGAAGCTAGGTGGGGTACCGGTGACTGCTAGAAACTACACGGATGTGCAGCTAACCGTTGAGTTGGAACCAGCTAATCTTAAAACCATTGATGTTGGTGGGAGGCTGGATCCTGAAGGCCATAGGGTTTATGGAGGTTAGTGTATAATTATAATGAAAACTACTAGCATGCAGTAATCATCACCTGATTAGAAAATGATTCAGGCATCAATACATCAATAATACATATAATAGGAGTGTGTCAAAATAACATGAAATATCTGTCAAGTGACCTAGGCCCAATTTCATAAAACATATGTTATATACCTCATGCGTAGATTCCTGTCATCTGATTGGTTAAAAGTGGGGGCATTGAATCGGCTAGACCCGGCGCGTATATGCCCACCGGGCAATAGTCTTTGCCATGCCCTGGGCATAGTCATTTAGCGGGTTCCGGACGCGCGCATTACATGTGTTAGCATAGCTGTGCACCAACTATGCAGCTGGGCGCTTCACGTAAACATTCATCAGGACGGTAATGGCGGAATCTCGACATCTGTCGTAGATGATGAAGTCCTTAAGAAAGTAAGAGAAATGGCCTACAGTGAAAACTGTGTCAGGTGAAATGTGCTACTAAAGTGCCAGGTGATTATGCTACAAATGTTTGTTGTAAATATACAACTTTTCCGCCGTAGACTAGCTTCCGAAATCGAAACTCGAAGGACCACTGTCATGACTGTATGATGTATCGTTACTTTTAACCAACCAGATGACAAAAATCTACACATTCGGTATATAAAACAAATATTGACTGCTGTTTATTTGGGTCATGGTTATTAAAAGATTATAGGCCCAAGGTGATCTCCAAGCCATGACTATGCCCCTCGGCTTCCGCCTCGGGGCATAGTCATGGCTTCGAGATCACCTTGGGCCTATAATCTTAACCATGCCCCTCATTGCAGTCAATATTTGTATATTAGCACTCGAATTTTGGTTAAGCACCGCCCTCTCTATTCCATAAAACTGTTTAAAGGCCCTTTAGATGACCTGTTTTTGAGCGATTCTGCGAATAAAACCATTATAAATCAAAAGAAAGACATCAACAAACTCATCCGAAGAAATTTCAGCTTTGCCAAATGCACCACGTTTAAAAAAAAACATGAAAATCAATATGCGTTTTCCTGGTCTTGGCGGGGTGTTTCAAATATTCGTTCTCAGTTGATCGGGTACTATGTGGCTTGCGTCATGCACTCTGTGGCGCACATCATATACTGCGTGTGCGCGCGATCCATAAAAATGCATCGCGTTGGAACACGCACACGTAGTACACAGCGCCCATGCATTTTGGACCGCGTAGATGCGAACCAAAAATAAGTAAATCATTTGCAAACGGTCTAAATAATTTCATCTTTACGGATTATTTTCTGGTAAAATTATATCATTTTGATCGGAAACCTTTCATTGGGTAGTTGCTATTAATTCAATCTTTACTTTCAGAACTTTCCCCTGTAAACTCGTCGATCACTTTTTGGGGTCATTGCAAATGATCCACTGGGCCTTTAAGCACCTAGTGAACCAAACCGCAAGCTAACCTACCGATTTTTTGCTAATGCGACGCCATCTTTTTTTTTGCCATACTCGGCAAAATTTGAGACACATATTCCAACAGATACACAACTTTCAGCTGTTAAAATATTCCAGTCAGCGACGGGCAAGGGTCTTCTGTGGTAGTGATAATCATCCCAAAATGGAAACATTCCTGTTACAAGAAGATCATCTGCATACTCGCAAGGACCTCTTATTAAAGGGCCCCTTATTTAGGATTTTTATCAATGAAATCTATGCTTTAAAACCACTCTACTCAGTTAAAGTCATAAAAATCCTATTTGGAGCTTGCTTTGGGGGTTAAAACAAAGGTTTTTAGTTTTTATGCTAATGCAAATATGCATATTTATGACCAAGGTCACTATGTCACAAGAGGAAAACACAGGGAAATCACATTCAACTGTGCACAAAAGATTCCACTTTTTTCTCAATTTTCCTGAAACCTTTGTAATCCATGGCTGTTTGAGTTTGTTTTACATGTTGCCTGCTGTAAGCCATGACAAAACTGGGGGTAAAAAACTGCAGCAATTTGCCACAAGTCCAACTTGAAGTCTTATGTTTTTTCTTAACTTTTCCCTTCTGTCTTCCTTATGTGATGCACTCAAAACAGCGCCCTCTGTCTGTGATTTATTGCAATGAAATCTTCAAAGTTGAAAAAGGCCACCTTTTATTGATTTTTACATCCAAACGAACAATAGTATGTCTTGCTGAACAAGTAATCCGTCATTATGAAGCAAAGCTTAGGCACAAAGTTGTTTAGCATGTCACAGCCCTTTAAGTAGGTTCGACTGTTTCATGATCTTTATCCTCGGGTAATTGTATTTTTTGTGTCTGTAGGTGCTTCTGATGCAGGGAAACTGGTCTGCATCCCCCTTGATGTGAATGACAGTCTCTCCACATTCCAACAAGCTCTAAGTGCTTCAAACTACACTGCCAGGTCCCTACAACACAGCCGCAAACTCCTGGTGCTGTACCTTGCAACACAGCAAAATGGTAAAAGGAACATACAAGGGTTATTTTACAAATAATTCTGGCCAAGGTAAAGCCCCAGTCACATCGAACTTGCGACCAGGTTACGACCTAGCTGTGATTGAAAAATGTTTGGAATCGCAGGCAACAATCGTAGAAAGATCGCATGACTGGTCGCCAGAACAAAATCAGTCGCAGCAATGTCGATGGTCATGTTCAAAACTTCTGACCTGCTATTCCAAATCGCAGACAGGTCTTACATGGTCATACTACCAGTCGCACATGGTCGCACCACTAGTTGTGCATGATCGCGGGTCAAGCAGTCGTACGACCGGTGGTGCCACTGCAGAGCTCAGGGATGCCAGTCTTCCGGCTATAGCCGGAATTCCGGCTTTTTCTTATTTTGAAAAAAGAAATCCGGCAAAGCATTTTTTCCAGGCCCGAAAAGTAAACGGCCGAAATATAAGGAGAATATATTTTCAACTCTTCAAGTAAAAAAAAAACGTGGAAAATTGTCTCACTTACTGATCAACGATGTCCGGATATGCCATGTATGTACATGTATGTACACGCACGTAGCACGTTTTCCCAATGATTTGCACACATGCAGGATGTCTGTATCCCGGCCATAATCATTCACAGCTAAAGTATCGCGAAACCAGACTATCGATCAGAAGTACATAGAGGGCGGTGTATCCATACAGCAGTGGTTAGATCACATACATACTGACATATCCATTGCATTGCACTCATACTGTCAATGTACATACTGTACAGTATACTGTGCTGGCGTGTCCATGTGTACACATACATGCAGTTATGATAGTGGATTTTTTTCCGGCCCTGAAGGTAAGAGCCACTGGCATCCCTGAGAGCTGCCAACCCTCCCGGATTTTGCAACAGATTCTTCAGAAAATGACTAATTTTGTGAGTCCTGACATGGATAAACACCCTCCTGGATTGTCAATTAACAACCTTGGGGATTTTTAGATGTGTTTGAAGTCACGGAATGAACCTGTTTTCCCAGATGTCTTCCTTAAAATCCGGGAGGGTTGGTAGCTCTGTACCTGACGATTGGTGGTTCCACCTGATCACCACCACCAGTCACACGATTAACTACAATTGATCTTGCGATCGATCTTGGTCGTACATCGGCCAAATCGCCACCAGAAATCGTACTATCCGGTGTGACTGAGGCTTCAGGGAACCGAAAAGCACCCTGAAATTGGGGCAAGATATGGAAAGATGGTCCTTAAAGTAGAATGTAGTGGAAAGTTGCAAAGTGGGTGTTTCAAAATAATTGGAGTTTCGAAATTTCAAGTGACCTGAAATAACCATATCTCTACGGTTTTTGAACCAGTGTACACCATACCTTTTGAGAAGTGGCAGTGTTTTAAAATACTTTTCAGCATTATTGTTAATTGTTTCACTAACAATATCTATCAAAGTGACGAAGCATCATAATTTGTGTTTGCGTGGGACACTCAGTTGACGCAAAAAGCATTACTCCTTGGACACACATGTACATACATTTCTAAAACAACCAGAATGAAATTTATGAGTGCTCATGAATAAGCTTGATAATGCCAAACACACACACAACATTTCATGAAACAAGTGAAGTAACTGATAGTTATTGCTGAGCAGCCTGTTACAGGGCGTGAAATTGAAATATGTTATTTTGAAACGCCACATAATAAACATGACTGTAAGAAACAATTCTGCTATACAGGGTGTCCTAAAAAAGAAAACCGAGATTAAATTGCTCATTACTCGATAATTACTAAGAATTTTGGAAAACTGCAACTACTGACCATTTCATCATCATGTCCACTTTCTTAAGACACCAGGAAATCCAGAGTACCTTCATGGATGACGAGCACCTATGCTTGAAAGCGACACTGTCCGAAATAAGCAATTTAGTCATGTTTCCTTTCTTCTAGGGCTCCGCTGTGGTGAGCATCACTCATGGCTCCCAGCTATTAAAAATCCAGTACATCATTTGCAGTGACCCAAAATATTACTTTACAAGTTGACAAGAAAAACCTGACTAAAAGTGTTGATAGCAATGGTAACAAACACCACATATTTTTCTCCGTGTAAAAATGGTACCTTTGTGAAAAATATTGCCCACTGAAGGTGTTTTTTTTTTGTTTTTTTTAATCGTTTGCAAATTTTCTTTTGCTATTCACCCAACACGAATGCCATGCTTCGATTTTTAAGGTTTTCAGAAGTATTACTGCATCTATATGGCTGAAATTTTTACAAGGCAGTTTATCAACATTATTCTTTAGTTATGTAATGCTGTTGCTCCTGTTTTTAAAAATCTGTCTTCAAATTATAGTTTTTATTCCCTTTAAAAATCCAAACAGCAGTCGCACCAAGTCATCACAATCTCCAGAGCAGAGTGGGCTTCTCTGAGACCGATGAACAGCCTCAGATGGCTGTCCCACCCGACATGTCCCGTGCCGAATTCAAGACAATGTCCGAAGTCCAGACGTCAGCCCTTCCAAAGTCACAGCTGGGAGTCGTTATAACATCTTATGACAAAACTATCGGTAAGGGGGCGTTCACACTATCGCGAAAAAAATCACATTGCCGCGCTGCGCTCACCGCGTTGCATGAGCTCCAAACTGCCTATCTTTCCAAAATAGGAAAATCCACTCCGGCAACTTGTGGTTTTTCTGATACCTCATTGGCTGCGTGTTGGAAAGGTCAGTGCACTGCGGTCAAAGTTCAACAAATTTGAACTTTGACCAAGCTCAAAACGTTTTGCACGTCCCGACAGGCCGCACAGAAGCAGAAAACCGGCTGCTGTACAAACCTATGGCACAGGCGCGTGCAAAGCCATTTTTCTGCGATAGTGTGAACGCCCTTTAAATTTTGTTTTTCATGAGTTGACAAGAAAAACCTTACTCAAAGTGTTGATAGCAAACACCAAATGAATTGATTTCTGTCAAAAATGGTATTTCATTTTGGAAATTGACAATCGAAGGTGGGTTTCTAAAAAGGTCCCGCGCACAGGTTTTTACCATTCACTTGTACACAAAATATATATATAGATTTTCAAGGTTTTCTGAGCACTGATGCATACATGTATATGTAGCTAAAATTTCTTCAGGCTAGTTTACCAACATTCTTCCTAAGATATTTTACACTCTTATTCCACGAATCTGCAAAAAGTTGTATCTTGCGAATGATACAACTTTAAGGATAGGGCCTTTAAGAGTTTGAAATCCTGTGGCCGAGCAAATTGGTTTGTTGACTTGCAAACTTCGGATAGAAATGCCTTATTAGGTTGTAGGCTTAAAGGTAGAGTGACCCCATTTTGTTTATGAGTTCACAAGAAAAACCTTACTGTAAAGAGTTAATAACAATGGTACCAAACACTACATGAATTTATTTCTGTCCAAAATGGTATTTTGTGTGAGAAATTAACAACTGAAGGTGGATTTCTAAAAAATATTATTTGCAAAAGACATTTTTACCATTCAACTCGACACAAAAGCCATGAATGGATTTGTCAAGTTTTCTATAGTCTTACTTGCCTCTATACGGCTAACATTTCTACACGACAGTTTTATCAACATGAGCTTTTAATCACGAGTGGAAACAGTTTACCAATCATATACCACTGTGCCTCATAGCTCAGCTAGGAGAGCATCTGCCCAGTATGTCAGAGGTCTTGTGTTTGAATCCCGATGAAGACCATGTTATTTTTCTATCACTCTGTACCGGTATTTGCATTTTTCATTTTCATGAGAGAAACGTTGGATTTTTATGAAAACCTTAATGGGTATACTACTGTTTCTCTTAATTTAGCTGGAAGAGCATCTGTCCTCTGGTTCGAATCCCGATGATGACCATATGATCTTTCTCCCATCCCACACTTGGCATATTATGTATTTATTAGCAGTTGTTTGTGATGCTCTATTATTATGTGATATTGTTTTTATCTTATCTATAGAGGTTCTACTTGCCAGGAAGCAACTGGGCCTTGCTGCTCAGGCCATGCATGAACTGGGAAATTTACACTATCATACTGCAAATATTAGGTTAGTTCCTTAGTCCTAAGGGGGGCCTGGATATGAATAACAGCCCATTTCAAAGGTGAGGGCTATTATATAATGCCCAAGTAGATCCTTGTTCAATATTTAATCCATTTAATGCTACCTCACCAACCGTGCAATTTTGTTCCAATTGCCGTGCAATTTTGTTCATACGTTTTTTTCCATTGCACCGTGCGCCCGCGCCCACTGTGCGTGTGTACATGTACATTATTGTATGTGATGTGCGTGTTGAATGTCTGACGCGAGCGCGACCAGTGAACGCGACCGGCCCCTAACACAAAAACGTTTTTCTACAACTCACAAGCGACATGGCGGGTTTTGTACTTTATGCCAGACGATGAAATAAATTTGATGGGTAAACCTGAATAATTTGTAAAAAAAACGTAGGGTAATGAGGAGCTACTATAGGCGTTATATAAAAATGTGTTCCATTCAACTCGGCCTCGCCTCGTTGAATGGAACATTCCATCTTTCACCGAATGAAAATATTCCTCCCATTGCACGAATTAAAACATTCATTATTTGTATATTATGCATCCAGGCCGCTATGCATCCAGTACGTTTAAAGCCCCAGTACATCATTGCAGTTACCCAAAAACTCACTTAACGATTCGACAAGAAAAAATCAACTAAAAGTGTTTGTTACCTACATGTATAGTAACAAGCACCACATGATCTTTTTGTTTTTATGTGTAAAATGGTACCTTAATGGGAGACATTGCCAACTGAAGTTTTTGTTTCTCTTAAAGGAACACACCGGCTTTGTTGGGCTATTTTGGGCTCAAAATAGACCCATACATTATTCTAAAAGTCCTTCCGGAATAAACCAAATAGATCCTTAAAAAAAACACAATTTGGCAATTTTTGAGCATTTATAAAAAAAGAAATTAAGGTCATGTGATTTATCCGAACCAGATTTGTGGTTCGGATCAATCACATGATCTTGCGAATTAGTTTTGTTTCCAGCCCTATACAAGTTTGTTACTGCAGTACTGCATAAAATTCAGCTCTGACAAAAGAGACTATTTATTCAGGTTATGAAACGAAACTTATAAATAACTACGAAATCCGAGGCAAAAGCTGCCAGGAAAAAGGAGAATCGTTTGCGAGAAAGTCGTGAGGCTCACATGATAGTTGCAACGGCTGGTAAAGCGTATAACCTGACTTTTGACCTCTCTTGTTAATTTTTAGTTAATTACGTAACATTTTGATGATCTTTTTTCACAACGACGTCAAGAAATTATTGTCAATGATGCTACATCACTACATTATGTGAACAGGAAGCCGGTCTGCAGACAACTTTTTGTACCATTCATACCAAAAAAAAAAATGCATGAATTTTTTAGGTTTTCTGAAGAATTATTGCATCTGTGTGGCTGAAATTTCTACTTAAGGCAGTTTATCAACATTATACTTTAGTTATTTACCGGTAATGCTGTTGTTTCTGTTTTTTCCAATCATGCATTCTATCTTTAAAACCGGCCAATCATAAATTCATTCCCCTTTGTAAAAATCTTTTGTGTACATCTACAAAAATCTCCAAAAGATTGTTAAAGTGAACTTTATTGTTTTGCAATCTTTGTCTTGTTTCTGCCTCAGCCTCTCATATGGTGCAAGATATGAGACTCTCCCCTTCCATTGTTCCCCTGTTGTGTGTCAAATATCCAAGGAATTTCCTTTCATACGTTAACAAAAGGGGAAGTGTGTGTTGATGTATAGGGGCGGTAGCGGAAGGGGGAGTCACTCGGTCCCAAATGTGACAGCCTCTACTATACATGTTCACATGTTTAACTAGAAATGTTTAAAATTAACAAAAGAGACAAATGCTGGGCTATACGCTTTACCAGCTGTCACGATATATTATGTATCATGTGTTTGTAAATATAGGTGGCGTTCGATATGGGTCGACACGTTTTTAACCTCGATTCCCTGACTCATCACACCTTGCATGATCCCTCAGGTCAGCGCTGACTCAAGGAACCAACTCGAACGCAACCTGTTGGTGTCTTTATTAGCAATAGGCCTATGCTGTTTTTTCTTCGGATATTATTTATCGCCGCGAAGCGAAGACACGAAAATCTGAGAGATTCTCTCGTCCATATCAACACCCAGAAACCCTTCTTATGAAATCTGTTGGCAGATTTGTGTACAAATTGGATACGGTATGTACATATTAGCGTTCGTAGGACATTATTTTCCAACAAGAAGAGAAACCAACCGCGAGTGACAATGAAAGCAACTCGCACTTCGCGCTGGTTTCTACGGCTGGAAATACAACTAACTCACAAGACCACGTGACTTTTCGGAACCAGAATCTGGTTCCGAAAAGTCACGTGACCTTGAATTTTTGAAAAATGCTCAAAAACGGCAACATTTGATGGCGTCTTTTCAGGATATATCTAATTTACTCTGGAAAGCACTTCAGAATAATGTATGGGTCTTTTTCGAGCCCACAATAGCCCAACAAAGCCGGTGTGTCCCTTTAAACTTTATTTTTAGGGGAAGATAGTTATGGTGAAAGCTTCTTGGAAGGGGTTAATGTTGAAGGTTACATTATTCCCTCAACAGACATGACTAATTTATTGTTTTGTTTTCTTCACATCAGAGCTGCATTCAAATGGTGGTCTGAATCCCTGGACTTGATCCTGAATGCTAAAGATACCCTACACAGCTGGCGACAGCTGCTGGCAAGTCGGGGGTCACAGCAAGACATCAGCTCCCAGCTGTTGGAACGATGTGGCATGTGGGGATGCCTACTGGGGGCTGTGCTTGCATCCAAGATAGCACAGTATGTATGCTCGTTTAGTATGTTCATAGTATGCCTAAAGATGCCCTTAGGTAAATATGTATCCTGCCAGAGTAATATGTGTGCTCATAAAGTAATTTTGACCCAGGGTTTATTCTGCGCTTCTCCGACGTAACTTGATGATTAGCACTTTATACCTAAGTGCTTTCCTGAGACACTATGAGGAAAACTTCATAGTGTGCTCGGGTTAGACTCGAACCCACGACTTCCTGCATACTAGGCAGACGTCTTAACCACTCGACCACCGAGCTGGCCGGTGTTCAGCAGCCGGTTCGAATCATTAAGCAGCAGGTACCGCAACATCAGAAAATGCGACATGGCTTGCGTTGGGGAGAACAAATGAATAAGGGTTTGTTTTACCCTACCCGAAGTAACTACCCGAAGAAATTTAGAACCCCACAATAGACAATATCAAATAGCCGCCATTTCGTGGGGCAGTTTCCTTGTTCCTTGAGGACATGCATGGTTGCACATATTGTGCTTCCATTGTTGAACGGTTTAAGTAACAAAAGGTGCCCCACGAAATGGCAGCTATTCGATACGGTCTATAGGCACATTACTATTATACCACAATACTGATCCTCTTTTGTATAAGAACATGTACATCGTACCTATTAATATGGATCCAAAGATTGGTAAGTGTCTTATTTTGTTCTGTGAAGAGACGTGTGGGGTTCCTAAATAACAGGACAATTCAAATTAACAGACTGCTCACCAATAATGTATGAGTTACTTGTTACATAAAATGTCTCGTGTGTTTGTGGGAAGCCTATATATACATTGTACAACCACAAATTTCTCTCTGGAATTTTTTTTTTTTTTAGAAACTTTTTTTTCAGTTTTTGTGTCGACTCGAGAGCATATTATAATATCATCAGTTTGTCACTTACATGTGAAGAGCTTCATCGCAAAATGCTGTATGTCCATTTTGGGCATTTAGAGAAAACTGCCATTTTATTTTACAACTAAGCACTACACGGAAGGGCACATTCCAATAAGTATAAAGCAGTTTTTTATGACACTCTTCATGTATTACTTGGGAAGAAAGGTTTTATATTGCTTCTGAAAGAGTTCCAAAGATTGTTTTATTTTTGTGTGCTATTAAACATAAAAATGTTCTGTTTGCTTGGCCATT
The DNA here is from genome assembly GCA_037783545.1 of Henricia sp. BOLD:AAB3569. NCBI lineage: Eukaryota > Metazoa > Echinodermata > Asteroidea > Spinulosida > Echinasteridae > Henricia > Henricia sp. BOLD:AAB3569. Next base: position 751,471 of record JBBELK010000267.1, on the reverse strand, counting down.
TGTTACTGGAGTACCGTAAAATCCCATGTATAAAGGCGCACCCATGTATAAGGTGCACCTCCAACTGTAGATGGCTATACTAGCACAGTGTACCATGTGTATACTATAAGGTGCAGGTGTACCCATGTATAAGGCATACCCCCAACTTTTGATTTTTTGCCGTGTTGAAAGAGCTCCTTAATCCCCTCTCACACACGGGAAAAATCTTGGGCGCAAGCGGCAGGAGCTTCACGAGTTGGTGAATTCAAGAAAATCGGGAAAACTTGTGTGACTACTCGGAATGATTCGTGTAACTCGGGCACAACTCGTAATAATACTTAGCAACTCGTATCAACTTGTAGCAGCGTGCAACTCGTTATGAAAATTTTGAACATGTTAAAGATTTCGCCAACGAGTTGCCAACTCGTGAGCAACTCGCACCAAACTCGTGCGCAACTCGCACCAAACTCCTGCAACTCGTGTATAACTCGTAGGCCACTCATACAGCTTGAAGCAAACTCGTACAGCAATGTATCACACGAGTTTGAATAGAGTTTGTTACAAGTTGTACGAGTGGTCTACGAGTTATAAGACTTCAAGCACGAGTTGCAAGAGTCAGTGAAAATCCAGATGGTTTGGTGCCAAATCCTACGCAAAATGCCGAAGACGGGTAACCCGTACCAAACTCGTGCCACACTCGTAACTGACTCGCACTGAGCTCGGAAAGCTCCTAGTGAACTCGTAACTTACTTGGAAACTCCTGCCTAATTCGTAATAACTCGTAAGTAACTCGGGACAATTCGTACCAGGCTCGTATCAAATTCGTAGCTGACTTGACCTAACTCGTTGATATTGCCATCTGTCACAAGGTACATCTTGACCTCCGACCTGGGCCTCCGTATGGAGAGCTGTTTTCTCTCAGCGTTCCTCTTCAAGGCCCTGTTCCGCGCCTCCTTGCCCCACCCTACGGCAGACCGAGACTATGCGCTGTATGAGATCGGTGAGGGTTGTGAAGTCCAGTACTTAGTGCCTGGGGTGGACCTGCTGTCTGACAGGTTCCGCTGTGATGGACGGACACTGCTTGCTTCGCTTAGATGGGTTGCTGAGGAGCTGTCTAGGGGAAGGCATAATCTCATGGTTAGTACTGAACATTCATTTCCATACAATGTAACCTCTTTTAATAAGAGGTACTTGGGACTTTGTGGATAACCTTGTTGTAACAGGACTCTTGTATTAACAGGAATGAAAACAATAAATTGGGACATAAAATTTTCCCCGTTGTTAGCTGAATGCTGTATTAACATTACTATTATTATCGAGGGTTGACTGTAATTACAAACGACGACTTGCCAAAAAGGTTTCATCTCTTAGGTATGAAGCTGGGCTCATGATTAGGAGCTTGTGGGTTCAAGCCCCACTATTGACCTTTATCACGGTACGGCCATTTTTAGTACGTGTCGGGCACAATCAATGCGTCCTTGCGATGGTGCATGTAATCTCCTGTTGAGAGAATTACTGTCCGCACTGCGCGTTTTCTTGATTGAGCCACACGTGTGTCATTGTGATGCACACAATGAACAATTTCAACACAGGACCAAATTATTTTTTCTGCAAGCCTCGCTTTGGTTACGTTTATTTGAATAGGGAAAAGGGAAGATGGACGTGCCAACGTGTCTGTGTCTCTGGGTAAGACATTTAATAATTAGGGAGCTGTAAGGGAGAATGTCACAATCTAAGTACTCGTAGGTTGTGCGTCATGGCTGGGCAGCATGCCTAGATGAAGTGAGATGATTCTGATGACCACGTGGCGGGGTAATGACAACAGTGCTTTGATACTTAGTAATAAAGCACAATACTAAACCAGCTTATTTTGAACACTCGTACAGGCTTTCTCGAAAGTCTTGACAAAAACCACACTTTTATTTCATTCTATTGATTCCTTTTGGACGTAGAACATCCGGGAATGTTTGGTGGTCAACGATCGCGCGCCTACACGCGCGCGCCAATAGACGCACATGAACACACATAAAAAATACTCACCAGCGTATTTTCATTTGAAGATGCCGTACGCGCGCGCTGCGATACGTTCAAATTATTGAGCATGCACTCAGCTTGTAAAAACGAAAATGCTTCTACTTGATCGCGATTTTTAGCCTAAGGAATTATGTTTTATCTTTATCGATACAACAGCCATGGCACAACAACATAAAGCAAGGTTAAGCAAGCGATAAGTGCAACCAATGCGCTTTTCTTGCTCTTTTTGCCGGTTATCACTCGAGCCACGTGCGTCATGAAAAATGACAACCAAAATGGTGGATGGAAGGCGTGACGTCACTGGAAAGCAATCAATTGCAGTGTAACCATATCTGTCCTTACATATGACATTTTTTTCCATACTTCCAATGTGACTTGCGAAAAAAAATCACCTGCAGGGAGACAAAAATTAACTCTTTCACTACATTTTTTTTCCAGGTTTGCGACATAATTAATTGAAGGTCACCATTTGTTTATGTGTAAAGGCAAGCCACTGGCTTTCGGCCAGAAGTAGACATTTCTCGAGCCACTGTGAGCGGTGCGCCGTAGTGAAAGAGTTAACAAAGGATATAATTTATAAATCAAGTAGTTGTGTGGCAATTTTTTGAAAGCCTAGGGCTTGTATTGGAAAAAAAAACAAGACAAAACAAGTCAAGATTGAGACAAAATAAAACTAAGTAGAGAGAGCCAGGACAAGGCACTGAAAACAGGATAGTAAACTTGAATGAACAAACTAGCTGCACGATGACAGAAAATTAGGTGACCATTTACCAAAGTCTATTAATCCTCAGAACGCAGCCATTTTTCACCTGTTGTTTACCCCTTACGTGTTCTGGTGACAGGTGCTACCCCTCCTGTCTCTCTACCAGTACCTCACCACATTTGTCTGCAGGGATCTCCAACGAGCTGTTGATGGGCGCATCCTTAAGGTACATAACTTTTACTTGGGATTAGTTTCGGGAAAACAGGGGTGTGAAATCTCCGATTTAAAACAGATTTCCGTTTTTTTTTTTGATTTTATTTTCTGGTTTATTTTCTTCTTTTTTCTGACGGTCCCAATTTTTTTCCCAGACCACGGAAGGAGCTTTTACTTGTGTCGTTTTGATGTATAATCTTATATATTATCGTTAATGGGTACCTATGGGAGAACAAGTTTTTTTTATAAACTGAATGGGTTTCCCAGTGTAAATAACAAATTATATAAATAAATAAAATAGTTTTAGGACAACAGGGGCGTAAAATTTTCGATTTAAAACAGATTTCCACCTCTTTTGTTGAGCACTCTAGGTTTTATTTTGTACTTTTTTTTCTTCCAACGGGCCCATTATAATTTTCCCCAAGCATGGAAGGAGCTTTTTGCTTGAAATTAATTTTGGAACAGACGGAGTGTAAAAACTGTTATTTCAAGCACATTTCTGTTTTGTTTTTGTTTGTTTTTGTTTTGTTGTTGGGTGATTTTTCTTTTGTGGGGGGGATTTTTTTTTTTAGAGTGCCAGTTTTTGTTTTCTGCTTTCTATCTACCCTCTGTTCAGAAATGTTGCTAAGCAGCCGTGACGCTTTTTATTTGCTGTGTGGTTTTGTGCGTGCGTGCTTGTCATGCTGAAATATGTTTCACTTGTCTAAAAACTGCATTTCCAGTTGAAATGGAGGATTTTTTTTCTTCTTTTTAATCATTCTGTTTCAAATATTCGGTTTTCAAATGTGATACCAGATAGTGAAATGAAAACCAAACACAAAATTTAGTTTTGTGTATTTCAACCAAGTTCGCTGTTAAGTTGTTTTCAAATGTATTGTTTTTCTTCAGGTGCGTATTTTGACAGAGTTGAGTTTGTACAGTGAAGCGTTTGTGGTGCTGGGCCGCCTACTGCACGGAGAGCGCTTACCACAGACTGCTGATAACAACTTCAGACAGGTTGAATCCAAAATGGTGAGTCATTCCTTCACATTTGTTCATTTTATGTTGCATTTTGGTCATTTTGCAAACTGACAGACATGGGAATGACTTTTGACTCATATTTGCCACTTTAAAGATGTATTGCACGTGTGTTTTGAGTGTGGCACCTCGAAAAAAAAAAAAAAAAATTTGAATTGATATTTTTAAAAAACGTTTCTCGCTTTCAAATGAGACATCAAAAATAAAAAGCGACCAACATTCAGTTATCGAACAATTATGTCAATAATTCTACTAACAGTAAGATGCAAAAACGGCCGTATAAAAACGGCATTTTTCACAGGGTTGCCAATGTCTAAAATACAAAGTATGATTTGTTTTTTGGGTTAGAATAAAGTAAATGCTTAAAAAATGTTAATTTGCTGAGAACCACGGACAATATAACTTTAACAGGCATTTTTGTTTTCCAATATGAATGTGACATGCTCTGGACCAACAGAGGATAACACATGACAGACAACCACGTGTCAGTACAGACACTTTTTTTATGTAACGTGTAGTTGAAGTCGATAACCCACGACATGTCGGTGGATAACTCACGGCATGTCGGTGGATAACTCACGGCCCGCGGTTTGTGCAGCCCAGACCATCAGTTATAGAGAATAATTCAACGAAACATGACCGACAACAAACCAATCAAATGATGGAGATTTATTCAGATTTTTATTATTATAAATATTACAAACAATGCACAGCGTTTTTCATCATGCTAGTTGTAGTCAAGTTGTACTGAAGTCCTGAACCATTTTATAAACCAACATCCTTCTAGTTTCCAAAACCATTTCCATTCGACACTAACATAATCCATGTTTTATTTTTTGTAGTCCTTACAGAAGTTCAACTCTGGAAAGCCGCTTATGGAACCCACAAACCTCAAGGCAAGTATTGTTACAGTCCTCAGTCAAAATACCTGCATGCTTTTATCCCGGAATGAAACCAATTTGGTCTTTGTTGCCTTTTGTGGTACGTTGCAAATAAATTCAAAATTGGATGCATATAAATTAACAGTATTAAATAAACAGAAAATACTGCTTTGCAAAAATTACATATACTCTCCAACAAAAGAAACTGTGCATGATAAAAATTGCTGTATTTTTTCAGCCATGGCAGATAACTCGCTGGAATAAACTGTTAATGAAAGTCCATGAAATCTTTCAAATGGTTAACCGAACTTGAAATGTACAAAATGTGTTCTTCGTGTTCTCAGAGGTTGCTGAAAACTGACTTGCCAATATTGAAGTCACAAAGTCAGTATCGAGTGTGTCCCCCTTGTGCATTAATCACTGCTGTGCATCTTCGCCTCATGGAGCCAATGACACGCGCATGAAAGAGAATATTGACTTTTGGGTAGTCCTTTTATACGGCTTGCTAACGAGACCTGAACTTTATGGAATTCTGTTACATAACAACCTGTAGGACTCCTATTGTGAAATCAACACCCAGGCATGCCTAAGTCCTGCACTATGCCATGAGCAGGTTTTGAGTGCATAACCTTTTTCTAACAATGTCAGAGAATATTGTCTGTGAATTTGGTGTTTATTTTCCACCTTCTTGAAAAAATACAGCAATTTTTACCATGCACAGTTTCTTTTGTTGGAGAGTATATGTAGCAAATTACCAATCAAATTTTAATAACTCTGATGGCGTAAAATTTTACCTGGGAACATGTTTTTGCTAAGCACATATTCTGTCGTCAGCAGTATTTTCTGCTCAGCAACGTCATGAATTTGGGCCCTAACTGGACCATCGTGCCACCATCATACTTTGTCATGACCTTTTTTAAAATTTTATTTTATTTTTAATTTTTGTTTTTTTAAAACTCCTTTGAGGCGGCTAGGCATTTTCCAATTTATTCCCCTGGAGCGGGAGACTGCACTTGCAGTTTTGGTTTAATATGCAGTATACATGTATGTTTCTGGGGCTGGAGACTTGATGACTAGTTTTTTTCATGACTAGTTTTTTTCATGACTAGTTTTTTTTTTCCAATTACAAGGAAAGTCACAGGTCAAAAACCAAAAACTGACTTGACCCCAAGCCAACAAGATGAGAGACCAGCTCTGCCATGGTAGTACTGACTCATGGGCTAATTCTGTATAACTGCCCCCAAGACACTCACGCTTAGAACTGTGAAGTGGTTAATTTTATTTATTTGTTTATTTATTTATTTTTAGATCCTAGAGACACTGATTGACAAGCGACTGTCACCCTCTCTAGCCAGCCTTTACGGCCCTCATCTGACCTGCCACCTGTCCCTGGCCCAAGCACACCTCATGGTGGCTGTTGCTTCCACAATCCAAGTCATGCCTGATGTGGACGTTTTCATGTAAGTCCACTCTTTATTTGTTCATGCATATATGTAGCCTGTTCAAGTGAAATGAGTCGGATGTCGCACAGTCTGGGCCAAGTATTTGCGACCAATTCTAGAAATCAGCGGCTTATCCAGGATCAGTAAAATACGAAAATACAATAGAAATTCCAATTGGTACATAAAAAATTTCAAGCGGTACATGGGTACTACTAAGAATGCTATTATATTTTCGCATTTTAATAGTTCTGGTTATGGTCGTGAACATTTTAAATGTAAAAAGTGACATTTTATTTGTTTTCTCAAAAAGGACTAATTCAAGCCCAGAGCCTCCCCAGCGGAGACCCAGCCCTACTGCTAGCACCACCTTCAGCAAACCTACCACCTCAGTGGTTTCTAAAAAGACTGAGAGAACACACCATAAGATCACACTGGAAGATGCTTTAGGTGAGCCTTGATTTAAGGATGTAAATTTCTTCCAGAATCAGAGAAAATGTTGGGGGGTGGGGAATATTTATAACAATTATAAAACTGTTAATGGGGTTTGTTTTGCATTATTAGCTCGGGTGGGACTCGAACCCATGACCTCCTGCATACTAACCACTGGATCACCAAGCTGGCCAGTGTTCAGGGATGCCAGTCTTCTGGCTATAGCCTGAATTTCTTATTTTGGAAAAAGAAATCCGGCAAAGCTTTTTTTCCAGCCCGGAAAAGTAAACGGCTGGAAATATAAGGAGAATATATTTTCCACAAAAACGTGAAAAATTTTCTCACTTACTGAAAAGATGTCCAGATATGCCATGTATGTCATGTATGTACAGCCTATGTACATGTACACGCACGTAGCACGTTTTCCCAATGATTTGCACACATGCAGTATGTCTGTATCCCGGCCATAATCATTCACGGCTAAAGTATCGCGAAACCAGACTATCGATCAGAAGTACATAGAGGGCGCTGTATCCATACAGCAGTGGTTAGATCATATTGTCAATGTACATACTGTACAGTATACTGTGCTGGCGAGTCCATGTGCACACATACATGCAGTTATGATAGTGTATTTGTTTTCCGGCCCTGAAGGTAAGAGCCACTGGCATCCCTGAGTGTTGAATGACTGGTTCGAATCTACAGATCTACAGATCTAAAGACAATCAAGTTTTATTTTTCGAGTGTTTTTGCTAGTTCAGTCTCATAGACAAAAATGCTTTCTTCATATACATGTATACTAAAGACTAATTTTCATTTTCTTGAAGCATCCGAGGAGGGTTCTATTGAAAGTCTGACAGTAACTGAAGACACCAGCAAGAAATTTACTGGGGGAAAGAAACCACTGTCACTGGAAGCCATCAAGGTAGGCTTCTGATTCGCCTTTTGTGTGTTTCACGTGAATAATGTCTGGTGCACTGATGTACTTCCTTTCACATGCACATTTAGTATTCACTTGACCAGACTAAATTTGTATTGCTATGTAGTGCACGCTGCAAGTGTAAATTCACCGTAGGAGAGAATTTAATAAAGCAACCAGACTGTTAATATCTAGACAATTGCGTGCACCACGTAGCAACAATAGTATAGTATGTGAACTTCTAAACTGCACCTCCATTTGAATGTGAAGTCTTAAGAATTAAAGGAGCGTTTTCAGATTTATCTAGAAAATGTATTTCGTTTTAACCAAAGAATCATATAAAATACCTCCCCAAAATACTATCCATGTGAAGAAAACAAGGAATTCGCAATCTCCAATTTGGATGTGGAAGCAAAAAGGTTTATGGAACCAGATAAATTAGTTTACAAAACATTGGTGGCTTTTTAACGGTATCCTTAAAAATCTACGGATTTAGAACGTGAAATTTCAAAATGGTAATTAAAAAAATATGACAAATGATATGGTATCAAAATCTCAACACCCACGGGAAAAATGGGGGTTCAACAATGTGATCTGGACACGCTCCTTTAAGACATTTTAACTAAGTTGTTTATTGCAATTCACCTCTGCTTTTTATGTATCCAAAGGCACATTCCTTAAAGGCTTCCTACCACAGCCTAGCCTTGTCCAAGAGCTATGAAATTGTGTGAATCCGTGAAGAATTTGCATGTATGCTATGCAGCGAAAGTGCGCCATCGCTCGGTGAATTGTAGCCAACTGCAAAATAGTCTGGTTACTGAAATATCTTGGTCCGAATCCCGACTTCTCGGGCGAGGCTGTATCATAGCCTTGTTCTTTCTGTATTCGATTTGTTATGTGTTTCTTTATAACTGCGTTGGAAATCCGACGCAATTACTTATGCGAAACCCGAGTGCTTATAAATATTCATATATTACATAACATCCAATCAGAGCTCACTACTCGGGTCAAATGGTGCGTGTGACCGGTTTGCAAGCGCGCATAAACGTTTGTACATCGTACATGTGTAGTGTACAGTATGTAGGCCTGTCTGATGCAATTATGGCGACATCACACGTAGTGTTACAACTGAGGAAATCAATGGTAGTTTGAATTATGCAGCCTACAAATTGCAAATTTATGACTTTCACGAAGACCAGAAGATATCCCTCACATATTTTCTGTAAAGGTATGACGTGTTTGTGAACTCACCAACTGGGTATAGGCTACGTACGGAAAATCTGCTATTTTTCAAACGGCACCGTATTGTTCTGTCAAAACAACCGTTTGCAATGACCCCCAAAAATAATCGACGAGTTTACAGGGGAAAAGTTATGAAAGTAAAGATTGAATTAATAGCAACTACCCAATGAAAGGTTTCCGCTCAAAATGATATAATTTTACCAGAAAATAATCTGTAAAGATGAAATTATTTAGATCGTTTGCAAACGATTTACTTATTTTTGGTTCGCATCTACGCGGTCCAAAATGCATGGGCGCTGTGTACTGCGTGTGCGTGTTCCAACGCGATGTATTATTATGGATCGCGCGCCGCGCACATGCAGTATATGATGTGCGCCACAGAGTGCATGACGCAAGACACATAGTACCCGATCAACTGAGAACGAATATTTGAAACACCCCGCCAAGACCAGGAAAACGCATATGGATTTTCATGGTTTTTTTAAACGTGGTACATTTGACAAAGCTGAAATTTCTTTAGATGAGTTTGTTGGTGTCTTTCTTTTGATTTATAATGGTTTTATTCGCAGAATCGCTCAAAAACAGATCTACAGGGCCTTTAACCAATGAGCTTTTACGTCTCGGCGCTCTCTTTGAAAAATTAGCATAAAGAGTCCCCGCCCATAAAACACATCGAGTACATAAAGAACAAGGCTATGATACAGCCTCGCGCGTGAAGTCAGGATTCAGACCAAGATATTTCAGTAACCAGACTATTTTGCAGTTGGCTACAATTCACCGCGCGGTGGCGCACTTTCGCTGCATAGCATACATGCAAATTCTTCACAGATTCACACAATTTCATAGCTTTTGGACAAGGCTAACCACAGCCCAGCTAGTACATGTTTCATAGTATTTAGACTAACAATCATACTTGTATTTTGAAATAGCCAACATTATATTTTTATTTGCAGGGAACACTTCTGAGGACAGCTGAGCAGACATTGAAGATCATGGTTGAAATTATACAAGGACAAGGTATTAAAGAAGATGTTTATTGACCAGAATTCCTGGCCCAACTTGCCTTAGCTATAGTCGCACATTCCCGGTTTTACGTGCCAGTGGCACTAAAATTAGACTTCATAATTAAGCCTAGTTAGGCCCATACTGGAACATAGTGACCCATAGTCGATCCCTACCAACCGTCTTCAATCGGCAATGCGTCTCGATGGAGTTTTGCGTGCAATACTTTGCCAGGATCAACCGGGAAGAAATTGAAATTGTAGTAAAACCTAGTAGGACCCTACTAAAGCCCTAGTGGACCCCTGGGGCCGCTGCTTGTGGCCATGCCGGCCCAGGCTGCTTGTGGCCTTTTCACGTGTAAATTTGATGCGCATCGCTTTAAGAAAAAGCGGTGTGGAAGGAATTTGGGGTGAAATGATGCACTGAAAATCACAGAATCACCAAAATAAAATGTGGTTTTCGGTGTTGTTTTCCCTCAAAATTCCTCCCAGACCACTTTTTCTCAAAACGATGTACACTGAACAAAATTATAAACGCCCCATGTGACACTTTGAAACTTTTATTAGCCTTAGGGGTTGCAAAATATATTAAATTCATGTTACATAAATAATTTACATGGGGCGTTTATATTTTTGCTCAGTGTACATTAAATTTGTGCGTGAAAAGGCTGAGTGTGAATCCACCATTATGGTCACTAAAGGTTTAATACTGTGTTTACATTAGGGAGGTTTCGGTCGCATACGGTTAGGCAAAACGACGACTATTAGTTAATTTTACGTCATCGATTTGTGCGTACTTGTGGCGTTTACACAAATATCCCAATTGTTGTTTTGTTGTTTACACTGATAGCAACGCCTCTACACCTTAGTAAAAAACGGACAGCGAAAGGTAACGATTTTGAGGTTTGGCTAATCGTAGTCGTAATCACTAACCGTGCACACCGAAACCTCACTATTTTATATTTTATGTACCATTATTAATGTTTTGTATTCATTATTGCTGTAAACCAACTGGGTAAATTATAAATTTCTCATTGGGTGTTCTAGCCACAGGTGGCCAGACAGCTGCTGAGTTAGAGCTAATCGTCCTGGCCAAGTTGGAGCTATCCTCGGTCTACAGGGAGTTGCACCTATCAGTGAGCAGTGCGCAGGTGGTTACCTCGGCCATGATGGCCCTGCAGGAGAGTAGGCTGTTTGAGGAACTTCAGAAACCTAAAGCAGTTCGCAGGTTGGTCAGACAAATTGCATTAAAAATAAACAAAGTTGTCACACACGGGGAAAAAACTCGTTATTGTGCCACATATAATATTTCCAAGGACGACCAGGTCACACGGCAAACTTGGATTGTAATCGTGTTGTAATAAAGTGGAGTCACATGCACACACAATCTCGTAATTGTAGTGTAATCCTTCCCACCGTCCCTTGCGCGCGATGGCTTTCCCCGTCTTGCACGTGCCTGCCTACTGCCTGAGTGTGCCAAACGCACTTGGCCAGTGCCCTGTGAACAGGAAAAGTCACCCACTGTCCGTGCGTGGGAAGCCAGGCGCACGAACGCAGTGAAGCAGAAATCACGAGTGCGTGGGAAATGTACCGCAGAGGCTTATGGGATGGATTGTAATACAATTACGAGATGGGGTCACACACGTGACACTACAATAAGTTGATATGTCCTAATTCATGTGACCCCGGCCTTGGAGAACATGTCTCAATTCAAGTGGAGTGGAGTGCTGTGGCGGAACGGTCTAGTGGATTGTACTTAAAACTGGGTTAGTTCAAAAGGTAGTGGGTTCAAATCCTGGTCCGGCCCATCCATAGTGCATGTACCCTTGAGCAAGGTGCTTTGTCACGCATTGCTTCTCTCTACCCAGGAGCAAAATGGGTACCTAAGAGGGTAGCGAAAGTTGATGTGTTTGATTAGCTGTTGAGCGCCTAATAGGCAGCCGGGGCTGTATACTCCCCAGGGAGCTGAGAAGGATTAAGGAATGATATTACTGAGCCCAATGACCAAGGGTAATAATGCAGAAAGCGCATTGAGAGATCCGTCGGATCTGAAATGCGCTATATAAGAACTGGCTATTATTATTATTGTTATTATTAAGCCCAAGTCTTTGAGAGCAAGTCTTAATTCAAGTCTTAAGTCTTGGAGAGAAAGTCTTCATTCAAGTCTTGCAGATGAAATCCTGATTCGAGTCCCAAGTCTTGGAGATCAAGTTTTTAAGAGCAAGTCTTGATTCAAGTCCCCTGTCTTGGAGAGCAAATCTTGATTCAGGTTTCAAGTCTTGGAGAGCGAATCTTGATTCTAGTTTTAAATCTTGGAGACCAAGCCTCAATTCAAGTCTTAAGTCTTGAAGAGCAAGCCTTAATAGACAGCCGAAGTGTGACGTGGGTTACCATGGTAATTGGCTCTAAACATCATGGCTGTCGGGAAAAAGTACCATTGCAAAAGCACAGGGACACAGTTCAGTGATTTTTAGTGTAGAGCCATTGCCTAGGCAACTAACAATAGATGACGTATTCACTTTGCCATTCTATTCAAGTCACAAGTCTTGGAGAGCAAGTCGTGATTCGAGTCACAAGTCTTGGAGAGCAAGTGTTGATTCAAGTCACAAGTGTTGATTAATGTCGCAAGTGTTGATTAATGTCGCAAGTGTTGATTCAGGTCGCAAGTGTTGATTCAAGTCACAAGTCTTGATTCAAGTCTCAAGTCTTGGAGAGCAAGTTTTAATGCTCCCAACCATATTATAATATTGAACACGGGTCTTAATTACTTAATAGTCAAGTAAAAATATGCTATCAAACTTTCTTCATCTGCCCCCATGTTATAGGTTATCCTCCTTCAAGGGTAGTAAACTGAAACTCCAGATGGCCTCTGCCCAGCCCACTACTCCCCCCTCCTCCTCCCCTACCCCCATGGAGGCACCGGAGAGCCCTAGCCAATACCAATACCAGAACTTCCAGAGCAGATCCCGCCTGGATGCTCGACTGTGGTTGGACTGCAGGCTGGCGCTGGTCAAATGCCTCATGGGACAGGTTAGAGGCATGGGACTTGTCGGAGGTGAGTAAAGGTTGTTGTAGATTGTTGAATGTGTTTCATAATTCTTCAACTGTACTGTGTCGTACCTTAATTAGCCCTAATACACAGGGGTGAAATTTGTACGTATTTTTCTGGATTTCTGGAATTTTACCGACACGTCCGGGTTTGAGTTTTCTGTTTCTCACTGTGGAATCTCCAATTTTTAGCGGATTTCCGCTTTTTTGTTGTGTGCTCCGCAATCCACATTTTATTTTCCGCTTTTTTGCCCTTCTAGCAGGCCATATATTTTTAAAGAGCACCCTCAATTGATTCAGTAATTTTGCGAAGCAAACTTGTGCAAGTCTAGTCGCCACGCAAGTGCCTTGACATAGAGCGCTGTACCATGTACATGTACATGTATGTACTGTGCCAAGACTAATGAGTAGCGAAGCAGACTTGTACAACTCTAATCCCTAAGCAAGCGCCATCTTTGCCTGCATCGTAAACTGGCAACGGTCGTGCGTTGCGTGTGGTGTGTGATGCGTGCACGTGTGCAGTGCGCGATTTTACCCTCCACTTCGCTTCACCGTCTTCAACGATCGATGTTGCCAAGATTCTTTTTTAATATTATCCACATTTGTTCAAGGTAAATATTTAAAACAAAACTGGTTCTTGTGATACCTGGTTAAAATGTTTTTGACATTGCAATTTGCATGATGGTGGTGTTTAAACGATCCCAAAAGATGAAGTCGTCATGGTCTCTACGTCTCTCCCCTGCCCCCTTCCCCAAGGAAGCCATGACCCTTTCAAATTTGTTTCTTCCGGATTTTGTGTTTCCTCCAATCTCACCCCTGAAAATTATACCTTGTGCGAGAAATCGCCAACTGAATGTACTTTTTATTCAAAAAACAATATCTGCAAACAATGTTTTTACCATTCATTCAACACAAAAACCATGCATGGATTTTTCAGGTTTTCTAAAGTATTACTGCATATATGTGGCTGAAATTTCTACAAGGCAGTTTATCGACATTCTTTAGTTATGCAATGATGCTGTTCCTGTTTTCCATTCATGTATTTGTTCTTTAAGGATTGTGAGGAAACTGTACAGTGGGAGATCATTAAGAAAATAATTTTAGACCTTTGTAGTTGTAAAAGTGTCGTGAGTATTACGATTTGCAGTGATTTGTTACAAAATGGCTAATAATCTTTATGACTTGCTACGATTGCACATGTGCTGTCGACAGCATCCTTTTCGCCATGTAAATAGAGATCTTGAAACCAATTGCTTTTCCTGCCGAAATATAGAATCTTAGGAAATCATAAGAAAAAATTGTAGCAAACTATTGTGGGTGGCCCAAAAAAACTACAAATATCTATGACAGCGGCAACCTGCGAGACACAACAAAAAGCATACCTATATCTTAGCTTAAAGAATTATAACGAATCGTAAGAAATGTTACACAGTGGCAGGCTGCCTTTATGGTATATTTTGTTATTTCATTTCAATGGTGATCAGGCACCATACGAGATATTGCGTTTGTTTCTTTGCCTAGTTGCGCTCCCATGCAACACCGAGAGAAACATTTGGGTTCATAGGGAAAACCTGAGAGAGCGTACCACTGTGCCTTATAGCCCAGTGAGTCAGTGGTCTCGGGTTCGAATCCTGATTAGTCCCTTATGATTTATCTCTCATCCCAAGTTTGGTTGTTTCATTTCAATGGTGATAGGCACCATACCAGATATTGCCTTTATTTCGTTGTAGTCTCAGACACCAGCAGGCCGTTGGAGGGTCTTGACTGTCGACATTTCTGCATGCAAGGCCTGGCGGAGGCTGAAGCCTGCGGTGATATTGAAATGCAAGCAGAATTCCTGATGCAAGGAGCATTGCTGGACCTACAGGATGGAAGATCACTAGAAGACATCAAGCTCACTCTCAAGGTACGGAAATATTGCTTTCTTGAAACCTTTTTACAAGTACTGCTTACATGAACTTTGAACAAAAAGCAGATGATCAATGTGCAAGACATTACCATACCTCATACATTTTCATAAACGAGAGTCCCATTCTCACAAGTGCCAGTGGTTATTTTTGCTGTTTACCAGCACACAAATTCTCATATCAGCTCGCTTGTCAAACGTGTAAGTTTAGTAAACTAAATCTCAGCTACTCGTGAATTAATTGATTTCAAACTGGTGAAGAATATGTATGAAGTTGGTAAGGGAAGACACACAAATCTAACCTCCGGTACCGACAGCAGTACCGGCATTTTTTGTTGCGGTACCGCCTGCACGAAGGGAGGAAGATTATGGTTTCTCCCTTCGTGCACGTGGTACCGTGGTCAGTATAGGCGGTTAGATTTGTGTGTCTTCCCTAAAACAAATTGCACGTGGTTTATTTCAGATGGCTAGTCGATTATTAGCTCCCCTTCGTATTGGAAGTTTGCAAACTACATGCAGTTCTCTCGGCTTTCACCTCGGGAACTAGTTTGCCAACTTCAAATACCTCGGGGAGCTAATAAGGAGGTTTCGCAAGTTGACGGATATGGTTACGAATACGGATATGATAACGGTAACTGTTCACATTGATGTGCACACTAAACTGGGTTTCGCACTACGTGAATGTATGTGTACGTTTATCTGCTAAATCTGCTCTGCGCTCGGCTTTGTTTTCAGCAGATTTTCCTCACTTTTACGTGGGCATGACTCATTAAATTCGATCGGTATTCATGGAAGATACATCACAAAGAAACAAAATGCATAAAACTTATTAATCCATCACGGAAAAAGCAAAAAATCTGCATAACCGGTATCCGTTTTTATGCTACGCGTATGAAGGCCGATAACACGTTATTCACACGTATGAAAACGAGCACAAAGTCATGACGTATCCATATCCGTATTCGTGAAGGTGCGAAACCTTTCTAATATCGACAATCAACCCATCATGTCATATTTGCCTTCTCCAATCACGTGCTAAGCAAACCTATTTATTGTTTAATCTGTTTGTTTTTGAAATAAAAAAAAAGCTGCTTTGTGACATTGCCCTGACTGGTGTTTTCCCCCAAGAGCTTTTGGGAATAAACAATACGTTTCTACTCCCAAAAGCTCTTGGGGAAAACACAAGCTAAATTTCTCTTTGTTTTGTCTCAAAGGCCCACTGTATCATTTGCAATGACCCAAAGTGTAAAAGAATAGGTTGACAGGGAAAACCTTCCTCAAAGTAAAGATTGAATTGGTAGCAACTATCCAATGAAATGTTTCCGCCCAAGATTATATAATTTTACCAGAAAATTATCCATGAAGATGAAATTATTTAGATTGTTTGTAAACGATTTACTTAGTTGGTTTGCAACTGGGCAGTCTAAAATGGGCACTGTGTGCAGGCTGCACGATTCAGGATTCGCACACCTTCCGTAGGTAGGTTATGCAGTGCATGTGCACTGGACTGGTCACGCACACAAACAGTATGACGCGAGCCACAGAGTGCTTATACGTACACGGCCGACTGAGAACGAAGAGACAAATTTAGACTAAATCGTTTAGAAACACCTCGTCAAGAGCGGCAAAACGCACATGGATTTTTCATGTTTCTGGAAAACGTAGTGCATTTGACGGAGCTGAAATGTCTTAAGATAATTTTATGTCTTTCTTTTGATTTATAATGGTTTTGTTCCCAGAATCGCTTAAAAAAGATCATCTATAGGCCTTTAAATATGAATCTTGACCCAACTTGATACTTGCACAGGAGGTTGTGAGCCTGCTGGATCAGCAGCAGACCCTATCATCCCCTGGTCATCTACTCCTGGCTCTAGCTAAGATCCAGCTGACGGACCTGAGAGGTCTAGCAGCCCAGGCCTACTACAAGGAGAAAGGGAAACCCATTACAGACAGCATGTTAGCTGCTTACATGGAGGCTCAAGAAATACTCCTACACCAGGTCAGTTAGACAAAGTGTTGAAAGCTGCATTTAATTAAAGAGGAAGAATCCCCCTTGACGAAAATCCAGCATTTAGGCTTTTTTTGATAGTCCAAACATCCCTCTTGCCGACGTGGATTTTTATTATTTTTTATTTGTCTGTTTTAAGTGGATAAATTGCAAGCAAAAGTGCGCTTTTCGAAAATGAGATTTTCGCGATTTCTGAAACGCTCATTAGGTATTCATGATATGCGTGTGACCCCGTGACGCAATCCTGAGAAAGAAAAGTCAACACGATTGTTAGCTCCATACGTTTACACGCAAAAAACTTGGAAAACCGTCTCTGTTAGATGGTGTTTTTTGAAGAATTGTTTTGGTCCAAAAAGCCAGAGATATGCCCAGTAGTTGCGTGGTTGTATGTTTTACCAGACATCATGAAAAAAAAGAGCAGAAGCTAAGATTCTTTTTTATTACGAAGAGAGAGAAAAATGAGTCGCTCATTCTAACTTGTACCGGCCGATGTGCATATACCGTGTGCCAATTTCAAACACGTGGGAACTACGGCGTGGCCCGCAGGCACCATTCCCACTGCTGTACACGGACCGCTGTTCGTTCCGTGACAAACACCGGTCGCAATGCACCAGTGTTTCCTTCAAAAGACTCGACTTCATTGTGAGCCACAATTTTACGTTTTTTTTCACAAAAAAGGTAATAGTAGATTATTGTCGTTTTACATGGGGTGTTTTCACGTTTGTATTTTGAATGAACATACATACACTTCGTATATTTTCCATTCAATACTGCACAGGCCGTTTTGTGTGTTTCTCAGGATGACGTATCGCCCCTGTTTGTAAACGAACCAAATGACCTCGAGCGTTTCAGAATTTCGGGTGAAGAGGGTCGGAACTGAATTGCGTTTTAAACAAATACTGTCGGTTTTTGGCGGAAAACACGTTGTAATCGCGTTGTAGAAACATAAACCTTCATGATAAACGGGAAAACTAAAAAAATGTGGATGGGGGGATTCTAGCTGTTTAACTTTTGTTTGATGTTCATTATGAAATCTCGATTTTTAGCAGATTTCCACTTTTTTCTTCCAATGGACCAACGCACACACGTGAATGCAGCACAGTCTATAACTGACGACAAACAACTGCCAATTCACAGCTGATGCCCCATACATCTTTATATACACATAGTTTATTGGATACGCTTGCGTGACTACAGTGTATGCTTTGCAGCATGTTGTCGAAAAACAAGGCAAGCAAGGAATAAATTAATGAAATTTGTTGCAAGGTTTACATCATCATTAAAGATGCAGTCTTGTCAATGCGCGAGGAACAAATTTTTGCCATGAAATTCACTGCGCTCCATACTAGTTGGGCAGTCAGCTGTTACGATCCCGGACGGTACAGGCTCATTGGTTTACATACATACATACAAACCCACGTATGCGCATGTGTGATTCGAATTAATACTATTTGCTTTCGAGCGCGCCTGCACCCTCCGGAATCGTAAGTGCTCGTGCAAGGTATGGAGCGTGGTGAATTTCGAGGCACGAATTAGCTCGTCGTGCATTGATGAGCCTCCGTCTTTAACATAAAAATGTTGATTAAAAAACAAACTCACATGGACAGTTATGCATCAGGTAGATTGTATTTTTTTTCCAAAAATACTGATAATTTCGAACAAGTAATCATTTATTTTTCAATTACCTTAATTAATGTTTTGCAGACATTACATTTCATTTGTTTTCAACCTTGCATGTGTAAAAATACATATACATGTAGATGCATATGAAAAACGGGCGTTCTTTAAGTAATTGTCTGTCCTGGCTGGATTTTTAATTTCAAACAATTAAAGTATCTAAGTATTCCCTTGCCAACAACAATTTCCCATGCACAAAAATAATTGAACACTACTCCCATGACCAGATGATGTTACTTGGTGAGACCATCGAGCGGCACCAGTCATTAGCCTACCTGTCCAGCCCTACCAACCCCCTACTGAACATCTACCTGCCACACCTACTGTACCTAGCCAAGACCAAGATGAGAATAGGCCATGCACTGGCACGCACAGCCACGAGAGAAGGAGCTAGCAATAATAACAGGTCAGTCACAATGATCAATCAAACTTAGGATGGCCTAACCGGGATTCAAACCCGAGACCTCTGACTCACTGGGCATACTATTACTATTATTTCTTTCTGGTATTCATACCAAGGATTCCTCAATAGTGCTCATTGCACTGTCACTCGCAAGCGTGAGGAAACCCATGAAGAATTAGAATTAGAAATGGCCAGAGACACCGGGGAATCCCCTTGCTCTTCACGAAAAAATGTTCTGGGATCTTTAGAGTGCGTTACCATTACCTAACACACTGGACCAACGGCTTTACATCCCTTCCGAAGGATGGAGCAAGTGTGAATGAGTGCCTTGCCCAAGGGCACAGGTACCGCAGCCGGATTCGAACCCGCAACCCCAAGTTTTCACCCATGATTGCGAGTCAATGGCCCTAACCACTCGGCCACGGTACCCCACGGTACCCCACTGCAGATACTCTACCAGCTGAGCTGTAAGGCACAGTGGTATACTCAATATACTGGTACGATCAATAGCTGAATACCTGCCAACTAGTCTGATTTTATCGAATTTGTTCCAAATTTGTAAGTGTTAAAACTGTTGAAAATCAGAACAGTTGGTAAACAGTCGACTTGATCACCTGGCTCCCCACGTGCGCCGCATGTGTTGTGTACATGAAAACAGGTGCAGTACTAGGTCAACTTGACCGTTGTACCAACTCGACTGTTGCAAGTTTCACTACAGTCAATTTTTTACTCGGCAATGTTGGCAGGTATGTAGCCTTTTCCCATTACATTAAACACCATATTGATAATAATAATAATGTGGATATTTGTATAGCGCACATATCATGCCGCTTGACATTATTACCCCTGGTCATTGAGCTCTTAATAGCATTCCTTAATTTGAACCTTCTCAACTCCCTAGGGAATATGCAACCCATCTGCCTGATAGGTGCTCATAACCGATCAAACACAACACCTTGACTACCCCCTGAAACAAATTTACGCCTGGGTGGGAAGAGGCA
The DNA here is from genome assembly GCA_037783545.1 of Henricia sp. BOLD:AAB3569. NCBI lineage: Eukaryota > Metazoa > Echinodermata > Asteroidea > Spinulosida > Echinasteridae > Henricia > Henricia sp. BOLD:AAB3569. The sequence goes on along the minus strand of JBBELK010000267.1, from coordinate 731,568 downwards.
ATTCGTGGCAAAGTGCCTTCCCCAAGGACACATGCACCATGGATGCAGGCCGGCCTGGATTCGAACCCAAAACCTGCAGAATTAACCAAGGTCTCAAGTTTGACTCATTAGACTTGCATTTAGAAGAACACTAGTTTATTGAATTGTTCTCGTCATGTTTTGGGTATTAAGAACAAGCAATGTTCATAATACCCAAAAGGTATCTACTGAGCAAAAGGTCATTCGTGGTGGTTGGCTCAGCATGTAGCTCGCCATGTGCGGTAAATTTTTGCTGCTTTTTCAGCCTCACGAGGCAGTTAGACAAAAATTAATTCAGTTTGATTTGTTTGGCCTCACGAGGCAAAAATCTCACCGTGTGCGGCAAACCTAGCTGCATGCTGAGCCAAAATGAATGTAACTGGCCAATGAAAAACCATCCCCTATACATGTGATATGAAGACAGCACACAGACCCTGCCGAGGTCACTGCAATTTCACTTTCAAGAAGGCAGACCAGCAAAAGTGCAGTGACCTCGGCAGGGGTCGCGTGCGCTGTCTTCATATCACGTGAATATGGGATTTTTTTCATTGGCTAGCTAAATTTATTTCGGCTTAGCACGTAGCTCAGGTTTGCCGCACACGGTAAGGGGTTTTGCCTCGCGAGGCTGAAAAAATTCAACAGGATAGATTTGTTTTCTTACCACCTTGTGAGGACAAAAACGGAGCAAAATGGCAGGCTTTAAAGTGTTGTTATTGTTCGATTCACAAAAATTTTAAACCCTTAATTAAGGAATTTTCCAAATCCTTTATACATTTTTGTTCAGCTTGTCTTGTTGTAAATCTAGGGACAATGGGAAACCAACCCCAGATACCTGGTTGCATGCAGCAGGGGTGCTGTCGACCGGCCTAGCCCTTGGCCGTGTGTGTGCGCGACATGAAGGACCTTTACAAGCAGAGCTGCTACTCCATCTGGGCAAAGTGCAGAGACAGCTTGCTCGATGTGGAGCCTACCAGCCTAGAGCTGCTGTAGGGACGTTACTGGAGGCTATTACAGTCAGCATGGCGGCAGATAATGATTTGGGGTTAGTAACAGTTTGTCTCACAAATGTGCATGAAGTTATTATATTATTAGTGTAACTAAGCAGGGGTGTGAAATCTCAGATTTTTTTTTTTCCGCATTTTTGCCCTACCAACAGGCCATATTTTTTTACCAAGCATAAAAATTGTGCCCTCAATTGATTCAGTAATTTCGCAAAGCAAACTTGTCCAAGTCCAGTCGCCAAGCAAGTGCCGTGGCATACGGCGCTGGTGTACTGTAGTATGCTTATTGCGGTGCCCTACGGCATGCAGACCGCGACTGCAACGAGTGGCGAAGCAGACTTGTACAAGTCTAATCCCAAAGCAAGCGATATCTTTGCCTGCATCGCAAACTGGCAGCGGCCATGTATCGTGTGTGTGGTGTGCATGGGGCACGCAACAAACCGATTTTACTGGCAGCTTTCGCTGGGTCGTCTTCAACGATCGATGTTTCCTAGATTCTTTTTTATTATCCACACTTGTACAAGGTAAATATTTATTATAAAATAAAACTGGTTCTTGTGATTGTTCAAATGTTTTTGACATTGCACGATGATGGTGTAATTTAAAACGATCCCAAAATTTGAAGCACTTGTAGTCACTACGCCTCTCCCCTGCCCCTAAGGAAGCCACGCCCCCATAGCCACGCCCCTACCAATTTTTTAAAAATGCTCCGCTCACACCCCTGAATAAGGGAACTCTATTAAAAGCTAGAACCGAAACGGAGCAGAGACGCACATAACCTCGCCTTCTCATTAGCATAGCTTTGGGCACATTTGCATAACTTTGGGCACCGTTTGCATAATTTTGGGCACCTCATTTGCATGGGGTTTTGGGCACTTTCCCATTGATTTACACGTAAAACCTTCCACATGCACACTTTCTCAATGCTTGTGACGATCGCGCATGTTATATTTAAATGCAAAACACACTAAACATGCACACATTCCAAATTGACCCGAACCGGTTACGGTGATGTGCCATTCAATAACACAGTCATTTCTTATCTAGCTTTTAATGGAAATCTGTGGGGGTACCATACCGTACCGTACACAACCAAACTGCAAATCACAACTCCGATGGTATCGGGTTTCTGCCGCACTGGCTGTGCGTACAGCATGCAGCGGCCGTGCCAGCAACCAGGCATATTGCTACAACATCATGACGCACACACAGTACTGTCCAATTCAAGACGTTCTTGGCGCTGTCATAGTGAATCAAATAATATACCGTACATGGACGTGCGCGCTGCACGAATTATGAATCGGATCGCGTACCACAAAAGGCGTCTTTGAACCAAGACTAATTCACGCATGATGCCGCTTGGGCGAAGTGTAGCCCAGGTTGGACTCTTTACCGCATTCTACATAGCGGATGGTCGTAATGCAATGAAGACAACGACGTCCAACCTGGGCTAGGCGAAGAAGGGCTAGGCGAAATGCTATGCAAGTTTCACAACATTCCGATTTTTTACTCGGCAATGTTGGCAGGTATGGTATGACAGTCCTGACCGCCATACACAACAAAATAAATTACCGGCCAAATTTATAGCTACTTTTGTGCATTGAAAAGTCTTCAAATATAATCAACAACCACAATTCATGTAGTGTTTGTTACCGTTGCTATCAACACTTTTGAGTAATTTCTTTCTTGTCAACTCTAGAAGTAAAATTTTGGATCATTGCAAATGATTCAATTGGCCTTTTAAGAATCTACAACTGTACATCTTTGTCATTTTCAGTTTGATACGTCAGGCCTACCTAGAGGTGGCTCTAGTGTATCTGGACAGCGCTGGTCAAAGAGTCAAGAGCATGACCACCCTGCAGCCAGCGGACTCAACAGAAGAGATTAGACCATCAGTCAGTCAAACATCACCAGATAAAAGAAGGAAATCAAGGGTACATGCTAAAATAAAATTGAATCGTAAAATCCTGTTTATAAGGCGCACTCTCAACTATTGATGGCTGCCACAGTGGAGAAAAGTGTGCATTATACACGAGTATTTATTAAAATCTTGCCAAATAGCAGGCACACCCCTGTATAAGGCGTACCCCAACTTTTGATATTTTTTATACCGTACAAGTGTGCCTTACGGTACTGTAGCTAAGCAGTCTGGTGCATCTTACTCAACCTGTTGAATTGTGCAGGTTGTGTGTTCGAATCCAGACTGCATTCGTGGTGTGTATGCCTGTGGTAGGGCACTTTGTCATAAAATTGACTTTCTCCTCCAAGTGTTAACAGGTTTTTTCAGAGGCACCAAAGGTATTGTACTTGATTAGCTCAGGGCGCCCAACGAGCAGTTGGGCTGCATGCTTTCCGGGGAGTCAAAGTCCTAAAGAAATAAGATTTTTAGGGAATGAATGTGTGGTTGGTTGGTTTTAAGCTGTATATTTGCTATGGAGCTGTGTATTTCGTGGCACGAATTTGGCCTCACGTGCGCATTGACGAGCATCTGCCTTGACGAGCATCTGCCTTTAAGTACTTTGCCAAAATTAAAGAACCAAGTATTTTATTGATAAATTGAATACCGATTTTGGCTATTAAGAATTTTGAATTAGCCAAAAACTTAGTAAAATTCTTATATATTTGTCAAAAGTATTGAACTGAATATTGCCCCTGGACATGAATAATTGACCTCGGAAAAGCCAAGGGCAATTATAATAATGCATGTCGGTTTTAAACAGTTTAGGGAACAAGTCAATTCCTATGGGTATACTTCTCCTTTAAAGGTATTTTGGAAATAAAAGTGCCATATCACTTGGCAGTTTTCGTCTAAACACAAACCTTACTCTTCATCCAGACCCAGAGCTCCTCTGCCTCAAAAAAGCCCTCCCGCTCCAGCATCGCCTCAAAGTCTCCCTCTAAGCGCGATCTGACAGGGAAGGACTCTAGCAGCGAACACCACAAAGAGCTAACAGCAGCCTGGTTGGCTGTGCAGGCAGCTACGATGGTTGCTTCGGCCCAGCGTGCCCTGGCGATGCTGGTTGGTGATCCGTCACTTACTGCACTAGACCTCAAGGAGAAGGTCAAGGAGTTGATACCTGGTTTTGTCATTCAGGATCTGACTAACTCTAGTAAAGGTAGGAGCATTTGAACTGCTTGGTGTTCAATTTGTGGACTTAAAACTGAACCTAATAAAGAACTGCAAATACATAAAACACTTTCATTCACTTAGGCATGTGTTCAACCAACCTCCCCACTCTGTGTACGTAATGTATTTTCACGGTTGTATATACAGGGTGTTTTTAAAAAAAGGAAACCGAGATTAATTTGTTAATTTCGTGGAGATGGCTAAATATTTTGGAAATTGGCAACCACCATCTATTAGCTAATGATGTCCTCTTTCTTATGACACCACGAAATCCAATTGATGGTCTCACATGACTGAGCACGGAGCAGTGTAATCAACCATGTCAGAACTGGTCTTGCACCAACAATTTGTTTTACCAAAAAAAAAGAAGAAAGACCAGTGTGTCCTCAATAAAATTTGTATTCTCAATGATTACACATTTTGGGTGCCTTTCCCTGTCTGTCTCGACCTAACCCCAGTGTCCTTCGACTTTTAAGGAGTGTGCAATGAAATAACAGGCTGAGGATTGCATAATTTGGAGGCCCAACAAAAGCCCTGCACTGGGCAGACATGGTTCATTATGAAAACATCTTTTTGGTGCAAGACCAGTTCTGACATGGTTGATTACACTGCTCCGTGCTCAGTCATGTGTGACCGTAAATTGGATTTCGTGGTGTCATAAGAAAGAGGACATCATTAGCTAATAGATGGTGGTTGCCAATTTCCAAAATATTTAGCCATCTCCACGAAATTAACAAATTAATGTCGGTTTCCTTTTTTTTTTAAACACCCTGTAGAGTAGTACTTTTCAAGGCACCCTCCTTTCCCCTTACCAACATTTGTCTGTCAGTCCCATTAAATGTCAAAATTTTACATCAAATTTAAAGTCAGTTGACCCCTCCCCCTTCGTACAAAATATTGACAATTTTGGACTGCCCTACTTAAAGATAGTATACATGATTGGTAAACTGTTACAAATAGTTTCATCCCCCTGTGTGATTGAAGGTATGCATGATTAAAACCAACCTGAGCAAAAATCAGCTCCGTACTTTGTCTAACTTTTAAGAAAACAATAGTTTACAGTCACTTCGCCCCAAAACTACTTTGCCCTAAACCACGGCCTGTGCACGAAGTTGTTATGGGGCGAAGTGGCATTTGGGCGAGGTAGTGTTTGGACGAAGTGGTTTGGAGGCGAAATGGCCTTTGGGTGAAGTGCTTCAGGGCGAGGTGGTTTTGGGGTTAAATAAATTTACGTCTCGCGAGACGAAAAATAATTGTTTTGCTCATTTCTCAAAGACTATAGCACTTCAGACAAAACCATTTCAGGGGACGTTTTCTACCGTCATTGTGTTTATATTGTGTAAGTTATGTGTAAATCTGTGAACATTTTTTATTCCTCGAGATACCAATCATGTATTCTACCTTTAAAAACATCGCATGAATGTGCAGGCTTTTTTTATTTTTATTTTTATTTTTTCAAACATTGCTTTGTGTACGGAGCTGAAATTCCTGAGGGTTACTTTGCCAACATTCTTATTGAAGCATGTAATGCCGTTGCCTCAGGAATTTGTAAAAATGTTCATCTGCAAGGGCCTTCAAGCCTTCTGTCATTATACCGCCTGATACCACCCCATCACTCCATCCAATATTGATTCTTCAGTGAATACATGTAAATACATCATTGGGTTAAAGTAAGCTTCAAACTTTTTAAATGTTTAAAAAATACAGATGTACATGTGGATATTGACATTTTTGTTTGTTTTTATCATTTAGATGAACATGGAGTTTCCCATCCAATTGGAAGCAAGTCAGCATTTCAAACACCAAGGCAAAATGCAGATAATGATGATTTCCGTGATGATCCGCAGTCCCCAGCACATACCAGATCAGTCCCCATCAGCTGGGTACACCTACTGAGCTATACTGCCATTCTACAGCGCACCTGTAATCTGGATTCCATGGGCCTGGGTGTGGACACCGACGCGCCCGACAGTGCCACCCTGGGTGGGTTCGAATCGGGGCTCAACCACGATGTAATCCGGCTGCCCTTGTTATGCACCACCAGCCTCCTCCGCTTACAAAGCATCCAGGAATTTCTCCGGAATAACCTCTCCGTATTCGCCACATGCGAAGCGCCAAAACCCCTACCAGGCCTTGCGCTTTCCTACACCGGTCCCGCAACCGAGGCTTCTATCCCATCCAAGAGCTACACAGAGAACCTCTATTGCCCAGTCAGCAAATCGGAAGACTCCAATAAGAGCGCTTCCAAGACGTCAGACAAACCAACTGCATCCACTGAGAATGAACTATACATACAGTGGTATCAGCCTTCGACCCAAGATTCAAATGATGGCCTGACACGTCAAATTCTTCTCTTGTATGCCATCGCCAATGCCCCATCTCCAAAAACGTCCACAACCAAGATTACTTCGGACGCCCTTTTCCCAATTGTTGGCAGTTTGACGCTTTCCTCACCTCAAATAATGGCCCTTCATGACCAGTTTTCTGTCCTGCGACAAAAAGCAGAGATCTCTTTAGCTACAGCGGTTGAGAAACCCAAACCGCCGAGTACGCCTACAAGAGAGGGCGCCAGTACGCCCAGCAAAGCATCAAACCGCAAGTCCAAGAGGGTTGCGCGCATCGCCCAGTTGTCGGCTAAAGTCAAGAGGGATGAAGATGTTGAGGTGGGTCACTTTAAACCAGTCTTTTTTTTATTTGTAATGTTTACCCAGTAGACCATGCATTTTCCACAATGTTACATAGTTGCCAGTGGGTAATTTAACTACACTCGACACAAAAAAGAAACACCAGAACCTGATGTCATCGGAAATTTTAAGAGATATTTATAAGTTACATAACACATGTTGGCAGTTGCAAAAATATTTGATTTGTTTTCCTCACAAAATGAGTTAAAGTCTAGTGATTTAGTATAGTGGTATATCCCACTCACTGGAAATCCATTCACATTTTGCAAGATTTAATCAGCATATTCTTTGCAATTTAAAGAAGCAGGCTCGTCAATACACCACAAACAAATTTGTGCCATGAATTTTACCGTGCTCCCTACCTTGCCCGAGTATGCCAGCTGCTCTTATAATTCCAGCTCGCCACTGTGTTTATGCGTTGCTAGACTATAATCGAATCGCTCGCGCGCGCGCTAATTGTGTGTGTTGTTGTATGTCGTTCGTACTATACGGTCTATTCAACCATCTATATGACACCTTCTTGAAGCAAATGTGACCATATCTGTAATATAATGTGAATATGGCTGAAACTAAATGTCATGAATTTACAAAGGGTGTGTTTTCTATGATAAATATTTTATTTCGAAAAGATACACACCCTATTTGCAAAATGGACGAGGCTATTAGCTTGCAGCAAGGCCCTACACCCTCTGGTACTGTAAGAGCGGCTGTCCTGCTATACTAGGGCAAGGTATGGAGCGTGGTGAAATTCGTGGCTTAAATTTGTCTGCCGCGCAGTGGATCATTTGCAATGACCCCAAAAAGTAATCGACGAGTTTACAGGGGAAAAGTTCTGAAAGTAAAGATTGAATTAATAGCAACTATCCAATGAAAGGTTTTCGCTCGAAATTATATAATTTTACCAGAAAATTATCCGTAAAGATGAAATTTGCAAACGATTTACTTATTTTTGGTTCGCATCTACGCGGTCCAAAATGCATGGGCGCTGTGTACTCCGTGTGCGTGTTCCAACGCGATGCATTTTTATGGATCGCGCGCACATGCAGTATGTGCGCCACAGAGTGCATGATGCAAGCCACATAGTACCCGATCAACTGAGAACGAATATTTGAAACACCCCGCCAAGACCAGGAAAATGCATATGGATTCTCATGGTTTTTTTAAACGTGGTACATTTGACAAAGCTGAAATTTCTTCGGATGAGTTTGTTGATGTCTTTCTTTTGATTTATAATGGTTTTATTCGCAGAATCGCTCAAAAACAGATCATCTACAGGGCCTTTAAGAGAAATAGTTTGTAATAATGGTGACATTGTATTTTTATTCACCGCAGGCCTTGTTGAAGCAATGCATGGAGACTGTACAAGAAGTACTCAAGTATAAGCAAGCAGAGCAGGAACAGCAAGAGCCGCAAACGGTGAGTGAAAGAATTATTACTGTATGAAGAGAGATGAAAAGTTAAAAGCTGGACCGAGTTTTATTGACTGTAACCCAAAGCATGTTTGTGATATTGCCTACATGAGCAAAACTGACGATCGCTTAAAACTGTGACTGCATCAGAAACAATATGGCAATGAATGCAGTTAAAGATGCTTGTTTTGATCTTTCAAGAGCAGTCGTATAAAAAAAACAGGAAATTTGTAATCACCAATTTGGATGTGGAAGGTTGGTGTGATCACTGCAGTGCTGTATGTAACCGGATAAATTAGTTTACAAAACATTGGTGTTTTTTTTACGATATCCTTAAAAATATACGGATTGAGAGCATGAAATTTCAGAGTAGTAATGAGAAAAATATGACGAATGATATACTGAGCTATCAAAAGAAACTTAAGATATTTTTTCTTTTTGTATGCATCTACAGATGTATGACTTAAAATGTTTATGGGAACTATTCCTAAATATCAATTTCACCTATTGGTAACCCGAAATTGAGCATGACATGCTTGAGTGCCTCTCTAGTTGTGAACTGTCCAATTTGACCTTTCAGTATATAATATACAAATCTCAACACCCATGGGAAAATAGGGGTGTCAAAATGTGATCAGGGGGTCTATTTCACAAAGAAATAATTTGCGACGCAGCCTAGCAACCGATAAACCCGTCGCAAAGTTACAACTACCAAATAGGTCATGGCAACTTTGCGAAGGGTTCTGCCCACAAACACCGTGTTTACACTCGAACCGGCAAAGGTGGATACAGACCCAGCATTTTTATTGCGACCACAAAACTGAACATTTGCCACGTTTACACTACACCCCAAATCGCATCAACTCGCCTTCAGAAACCGCAAAAGTCACCACTAAATGTAACTGCAGCGCATGCGTGAGCTGTTAGGTGTTGCTGCACTAGTGCCAGATTGGTCACTGCGGGCACTGCCCCAAGGACACTCAAATTGCCGAATCTGTAGTCGGGTAGCATTTACAATACAAGGTGACTTGAAAAAGGCGAATGAGACACGGGTCTGATCCGCCTTTTTCAATTCACCTTTTGCGTTTACACTTGGTGCCTACCCGGCTTCAACTCCCCTTTTTGGAAATTGCGGAGTTCGATTCGGCAAAGACGAACCGAGTGTAAACGGGCCTAAAAGTGTTTTGTGAAATGCAACTATAAAATCCGTCGTAAACTTACGAAGAGGTTGGCAAAGGATTGCAAAGGATTTGAGCACTTACGACGCGTCGCAAGTTTTTGTGAAATACATGTAGACCCCTGGACACACTGTTAATACAACATAGGTTCCAATTCATTGCTCTTTATTTTGGACTCTTGTACACTCTTCATTTATAGAATGAGTTGGTTTTATTCATTGGTCATAGATCCCATTTGAAGTGGACCTGCCTCGTATCCACAGCCTGGAGCAGCTGTTTGATCCCAGCTATGGTGACTGCCTCAAAGGGAGTAAGATATGGGACTGGCTGGTCCCCATCCTGCAACAACAGTAGAGCACACAGACAGTGTAGAAATTAAATAGGGAATTTTGTCTTGGAGTCTGTTGGGTATGCTCATAAAACGATGCCAGTTTCCGACAGAAGAATCTCTAAGCTTTAAAGTGCTGCTTATTTCAAGCTTGTTCATACTTTGCTCTACATGTACATAAAAAAGGTTGAGGCAAGTAACTCAATGCACATAGCGCCTGTACATCCGTCCAGATTACAATCACTTTTTTTTGTTTAACCAAATTACATCCCAGTAGATAGACACTGCCCTGAGAGCTGTGTAAAATTTGTGCTGCTAGTGTTAATGTCTAGATCTTTCACAAGTCCCACACGTTTCATACTCAGGCACACCAGATTCGCACCGAACTAATTTTATTATGAGCAACTCGAGTCGCTCAGATTAAAATTTGATTTCAGACAGGCGTTCTTAATGCGAGCTGTGCGCACATTAAAGATCGACATCCGAAACCAAGTCGCTCTTAAGTCGTTCTGACCGACTGGAACAGTCGATCTTTCGACTTCTGGCAAACCAAGTCGCTCCAAATTGTTCCATAATTATGTCAAACTAATTCAAATTTCTGGGATTATTTAGTTCGGCGCGACTTTGGTGCGCCATTATGAAACGGGTGTTAGTTTCTTAATAATAATAATAATGTTTCAATTTATATTATATATCCATGTATCCATGCTCAAGACACTCTTGCATTATTATTACCCCTGGTCATTGGGCTCTTGATAACATTCCATATTTAAGCCTTCGCAACTCCCTTTAATTGCTTGGGGCTTGGAATGGGCATTATTAATATACTACCAGTATAACATTGGGTATTAGGGAGGTTTCACAAGTTGACGAATACAGTTACGATAACGGTAACCGTTCATGTTGATGTCCACACTGAACTGGGTTTCGCACTGTATGAATACGATCTGCTAAATCTGCTCTGCGCTTGGCTTTGTTTTCAGCTGATTTTCCTCACTTTCACGTGGGCATGACTTATTAAATTCGATCGGTATTCATGGAAGATACATCACAAAGAAAAAAATGCATACAACTTATTAATCCATCACGAAAAAAGCGAAAAATCTGCATAACCGGTATCTGTTTTTATGCTACGCGTATGGAGGCCGATACCCGTTATTCACGCGTATCCGTATCGGTATCCGTGACGGTGCGAAACCTCCCTATTCACAACACTGTCTGTGTAGCCTCTTTTAAAAGTTATAAATCTCGGACGCTACTCTCAAATGAACAGTGCGTAACTACCTCCTTAAACATGCTTGCCTTCACAGTTGGAGGCTGTGAAGTGGCATTAGTGTGCCCACTTTTGGTTCATTAACAATTTGACATTCCACACATATTAGTCTATTTGCTCCTGTGGCAAGGTGAGAATGGGACTTTCTGAGGACAATTTTGTTGGGGAAAAGAATTATAATGCTTTTAAAGGGGAATTATACCTGAGAAACAAAAGACCTTGTTCTCAACAAGTGCAACTCGTAAATTATTTTAATTCAAAGAACAAGAAATATTACCCATTGAAAAGTAAATATGTCTGGTAATTTTAGTGAGGCGTCGCACTGTGGGCACTGCCATTTTCTCAGAATATTGGGCAAAGAATGATGTCCTTCGAGCATTCCTATGGCAATACACAACTTTTTCGTGAAGACGTCATTCTTTGCCCAGTATTCGGACAAAATGGCTGCACCCATACTGCGAGGCATACACTGCAATTGCCATTCTTTGTGAAGTTCGTATTCACTTGTTGAACACAAGGTCTTTTATTTCTAGGGTATAATTCCCATTTAATAGAAAATGGGGGCTTAATTTGAATACATGTATTTGTGCACCCAAGTGTAAAATGTTAATGTAAGCATTATTTTATTTGATTTTTTGTTCAGTGTCATGCAAACAAGTTTTTGTAATGGTCTAGCAAGTAGTCTTTGTAAAAGACGTTCTAACTTAGTTCCGTTCATTTATGTACATGTAGGCGCAAGCGATATTTCACCGTAGGGACTGGGAACATGTCTATTTTACAGCGACTGTTAGAAAACTTGGATGAAATGTCCAAAAAATGTCGAGCACATTCCATGCACCGCATGGTCAGTCTTATGATCATTATTCATGAAGAAATTAGTTAGTTTTGAATAAGCCTATGTAATTTTCAAATCACTGTAGGTAATAATCCTTGGTCTCATGTGACTCGTGAGTAACGTTGAAACTGTTGAAGTGCATCGCTGAAAAATAGAGAAGTTTCCAGTCCCTACGGTGAACTGTCCAGGCGCAGATCCAGAGAGGGCCGTTTTGGGGGTCCAACACCTAACCCCCTGGGGCCGATTTCACTAAAGCTTTGCGATGATCGCTAATGCCCAAATCAATCGCTAAACTCGAAATCCATCGCAACTTTGCGATCAACTTCGAAGAGCGATTTCACAAAAACTTAGCGATGGCGTTGGCCATCGCTAGTTGTTATTTAGCGATGAATATTTAGCGACGACTAATTTGTCATCGTAAATGGAAACATTCATCGCTAAAATACAATTTAGCGCCATTAGTTTAGTATTTTGAAGGTTTGGTGATTTTCAGTGTGTCTGGAAATGGCGTTTCAGTTGTTGTACATAAACAACGCAAGAGCATTACCGAGAGAGAGGGTTTTCAGGGACAGGACAAATCCTCTGGATTCATACAATGACAAAAAAGATGCACAAATATTATCGGTTTACGCGGAATGGTGTCATGAGAATTATTGACATTTTAGAGCCATATCTCCGCCCTTCAACTCTTAGGAGCCACGCAATAGATGCAACCGTTCAAGTATTAAGCTCTCAGGATGCTTCTATTCCACAACATCCGAGCATCATGGCATATCTGTCGCTATAGTGTCTGCGCTGCAGAATTGATCGTGCATCAAGTCACCGAATTTCTGGTTGTTTACGCGTTACTAAGCGATCGTCCTCGTCCAATAAATTTATTTATAATTAATACTCATCGCTATTGCGACGGCTTTAGTGAAATGCAAAATCCATCGCCATCGCAATAACGATGGATTTGTATTTAGCGATCATTCTAACGATGATCGCAAAATATTGTGTTAGTGAAATCGGCCCCAGATCTGACTTATAAAACATTATGTAATGCATTTTCTGTATCCGCCTGTCTGCAACTTTCCAACTCCCCAAAATTAAAAAAAAAATGGGGGGAGGGGGGAGGAAGGAAAGGGTTCTACATGTTCATGAAACATAATGTCACAGTTTGTTTATAAGCGCGCAAATCTATGATAGTCATAGGGCCATAGGAAAGCACGTATTAAAAACAAACCGTGACGTCACGCAATGTTTACCGCGGTGCATTATCATTATGGGTGAAAAGTGGGACGAAATCTCTGCATCTTATATTATAGTCTAGTCAATTTACGATTTGACCTAGAACTAATTGCAATAAAAATCATTCTAAAATGAATCTATGCCGCAATTCAAATAAACAACATATTAAAAATCGAATTGTTTCTTTTGAGTGGAAAGGTGTTTTTGAAGCAGTTTTTGAAGACAAACATTAATAATTAAAATTTAGTCTGGTAAATCGTACTGCAACCTACATGTTTCGCGATGGTAGGTGCATGGTAATCACGACCACTTAAGCGAGCACCTGATTTGGACACTGCCGTCTGCTCGCAAGTGGTCACGATTACCATGCACCTATCGCGAAACATGTACGTTGGAGTACGTTAACAGACTAGTTTCTGAGACGTCGTCGTCTGCTCGCAGGTGGTCGTATTACTACGCATCCACTATGACGAAACATACAGACTGAGGAACGTTACCAGACTAAATTTTAATTCTTAATGTTTGTCTTCAAAAACTGCTTCAAAAACACCTTTCCACTCAAAAGAAACAATTAGATTTTTAATATGTTGTTTATTTGAATGTTGCGGCCTAGATTCATTTTATAATGATTTTTATTGCAATTAGTTCTAGGTCAAATCGTAAATTGACTAAATACGCTAGGCGCTATGCATAGGGGGACGCAACTTTACCGGAAGCTCCGGTTCTGTGACCTCGAGCGCGGTGAAAACAAACGGCTGCTCGCATTGAGCAACGTGCGAGCGGGCGTTTGTTTTCACCGCGCTCTAGGTCACGAAACCGGAACTTCCAGTAAAGTTGCGTCCCCCTATACAACGCACGCAAACTAGAGATGCAGAGATTTCGTCCCACTTTTCACCCATAATGCACCGCGATAAACATTGCGTGACGTCATTATGTCATAGGTCTATTAAAGTTGTGAAAGAGCTAGTATCCCCCTTGACGAAAAATCCAGCATTTGCACCTTTTTCGATAGTCCACATATCCCTCCAGCCAACTTGTAACACTGTTTATTTCAAATTGTTTGTTTTAAGTGGATAAATAACAAGCAAAAGTGCCGTTTTCGAAAATGAAATTTTTTCGATTTCTGAAATGCTCATTGGGTATTAATGATATGGGCATGACCCATTGACGCAATCCTGAGAAACATGAGTAAACACGGTCGGTAGTTCCATACGTTTACACGCAAAACAAATCTGCAAACCATCTCTATCTGTTCGATGGTGTTGTTTGAAGAATTTTGCTTGTACAAAGATGTGCCCAGTGGTTGTATGCTTTACCAGACACACCATGAAAACGAAGAGCAGAAAGATTTTCTTTTTATTACCAAGAGAGAGAAAAATGAGTAGCTCGTTCTAACTTGTACCGGTCGATGTGCATACTGTGTTGTGCCAATTTCAAACACGTGGCGGGAACTACGGCACGCAGTATTTACTTAATTTTGAGCCACAATTTCACAAAAATGGTAATAGTAGATTATTGTCATATTACATGTACATCAAGTTTTTTTTCACGTTTGGATAAAACAGGCATGATGAACATTCACTTCGTATATTTTCCATTCAATACTGCACAGGCCGTTTTGTGTTCTTCTCAGGATGACGTCAAAACCCTGTACCAAATGACCTCGAGCGTTTCAGAATTTTGGGTGAAGAGGGTCGGAACTGCTTTGTGTTTTAAACAAAAGGCTGTCGATTTTTGGTGGAAAACAAGTTGTGATGGTGTTGTAGACGCATACACCTCCATGATAAACAGGAACACTTAAAAAATGTGGACGGGGGTATACTAGCCTTTTAAATAATGAATTTGTGTGTGTAAACACAGCAAAGTAATGATGCAAGTTTAGTATAAAAGTTTAAATATTTCCGTCCATTTAATACTCTATTTTAATAAGCATTCAGCGTTTGGTAATATTTACATATTTTACATTTGTTTGCTGTGTTATTTCTGTGTTCATTTGAAGTTGAGCAATAAAATGTGTGTGATAATTACACAATTAGTCCATGGGCCAGAGGCCAAAATGTCACTTATTGGTACCACCTGAGGTGGCAAAATCTAAATGCATTTTGTTTTAAAGGTCTATGTCTAGGGATGATAAATTGATGTGATAGCAATCCCAGGGTGGCATGCAGCTTAGTGGTAGAAAATGCCCACTTTTTAAGCCTAGTCAGAATGAATTAAGCTTCTTCATAAATCCTTAGCACTTGGGTTAGGATATGGTTGAACAATTCGAAATTACACCATTATGATGATGAAACTTGGTGATGAAACTTGATGATGAAACTTTTTGAAATGACGTCACGTAAAAAATAAAAAAAAATTTTAGAGGGCGCTGTTCATAGACGTATATAATGTGTTCATATATTACACAATTTTAATCTTTTGTTCGTGTCCCCTGTGAAACAAACCAAACTTAATTAATGGTTTAAAAGTGTTGGTTTAGGTATGTTTTAACTGCGTGATATTTGGCACAATCACAAAGAAAACCAGCCCCAATAGGCCTGTACCAAAAATAAATCAGCCTGGCAGATTAAATGACAGAAACTAAAGTGCAATTTCACGCAGCAGTCTATCAAGCTTGCAAACTTCGGTTACGGATTTGACCAAGTTGACGTAATTAGTCACAAAAATTAATTGCGAAGTTGTATCTAGTGCGCGAATTAAGCCGCCTTCTAGCTTAGAGAAATTATGAAATAAGAAGGGGTCTTAAAATCTATTTATTTAGACAAGTAGGCACTTTTTGTTACGATTTTCCAGCTGTAATATAAGAAATATTCATGTAGAATCATCATCAATCAGCTTTATCGTCATAGCAATCGATTTAATTAGTCAAACAAATTAATTGCGAAGTTGTATCCAGTGCCGGAATCAAGCCGCCTTAATCTTAGAGAAATTGGGAAATAAGAAGGGGTCTTAAAATGCGATATATTCAGACAAGAAGGCACTTTTAATTTAGATTTTTCAACTGAAGCATAAGAACAACTCATATAGAATCACAATCAACCAGCTTTATAGTCAAAGCCATCGATTTAATTAGTCAAAAAAAATAATTGCGAAGTTGTATCCAGTGCGCGAAGCCGCCTTAAGGCGCGTTCACACTATCGCGGAAAAATCACACTGTTCCATTGGTTTGTACACAAACTGGTTTGCCGCTTGTGCGCGGCCTATCGCGATGCGCAAAATGTTTTCAGCTGGGTCAAAGTTCAAATTTGTTGAACTTTGACCGCGGTGCGCTGACCTTTCCAACGCGCAGCCAGTGAGGTATCAGAGAAGCCCCAAGTTACCAGAGTGGAATTTTCTATTTTGGAATAATCGGCGATTAGGAACTCATGCAATGCGGTGAGCGCAGCGCGAAAGTGTGAATTTTCCGCGATAGTGTGAACGCCCCTTTAGATATGTTTTGTGCACGCACATGCGTCGCTTGAGGCCGCTCTTTGCACCTCCTTCAAAATGGCCGCGAAAATGTCGAAATGGCCTTACGAGCAAAAACAATGAACAACAAAGACACGTTTTGTGTCAAATTTTGGGATTCCGTGGCCTGCTTTTTGGAACAAGAGATGTTCGCCTGCTGGTCTGTTCACGCCAAACTGAGGGGCGCCGAAGCCAGTTGGCACGATCGATTTTGCTTGCATTAATAAATTTCGTCATGAATCTTTGTGAACAACGTCGGCGCATGGTGGGTCGGCGCCTGTGGCTGTGCAGCTTCGCCGCCGAGTGGCTATACGCCTATAGTGATAGTTTATAGGTAATGTTATGCACCTTGGCTTGTACTGATACTGTATACCTATCGGTAAGAGTTGAGAAGCTGACCCTGTTGACTTATTAAGCATCGTTAAAATGGTTAACATGTGCAGTTTAAGATTTTGTGAGGAAACACTTAGAAATTTTCCAGTCCGGTACAACTATAGAATACAGGGCCACTGGACACTCCATCCTCGCCTCAGAGCTGTGAGGCGAGGTCATGCGCCGAGGTCATGCTCACTGAACCATGCTGACCGAACGCACGCAAAGTCACGCGAGAATTCGGTATTTTTTTCGTATACATTGAACAAAGATTTTAAGGAAATTACCTCCTGGAATCAACACATAATGTAATTTTAAGATATACTTCCCACTTGCACTTTTGTCGCAAATGTTGCTTTTCTGTAGAAAAATCACAATTTCTTCTTCAAAAATTGCCTTCAGTTAGTGCACAAGATAACCATTCACGCGCGCGCGCAGCGCCCTCTGTTGTCGCGCTTACGCACAGACCGCTCGCCGCGTCATTTTGTGCATTACTTTATGCAGTAATTTTATCATTTATTTATCTCAGAAATGCAACATTTGCGACGGAAGTGTCAGTGGGAAGTATATCTTAGAATTGAATAAGCTATCGATTCCAATATATAAATTTACCCAAATCCGTGTTCAATGTATATGAAAAAAATACCGAGAATTCTTGATGGTTTGCCTTAAAAAAAATCAATCCCTCTGCAAAAAAATATCCCTCTGCAAGGCACGCCTGCCCACTAGAGTTCACGCATAGTCCGAATTGCGCCCACAAGACACTCCATCCTCGCCTGCCCACTAGAGTTCACGCATAGTCACGCGAGAATGACACTCCATCCTCGCCTGCCCACTGGAGTTCACGCATAGTCACGCGAGAATTGCCGAGAATTCCAACGCGCCCACTAGACCATCCTCGCCTCAGAGCTGTGAGGCGAGGTCATGCGTCGAGGTCATGCTCACTGAACCATGCTCACTGCGCTGAACGTGTGTAATCCTCGACAATTCTCGCGTGACTTTGCGTGCGTACACGCATGCATGCTTCAGTGAACATGACCTCGTCGCATGACCTCGCCTCACAGATCTGAGGCGAGGATAGAGTGTCTGGTTGGCGCGGTAGAATCCTCGAGAATTCTCGCGTGACTTTGCGTGGACTAGAGACTATGCACCGAGGTGGGTACCTGTCATCTCGGAGGATGTTTTTTAAAAAGGAAACTCCCGCCCGAATCTCACCCGGGCTAATTTCGCGCGGGACCGAATTAATCTCGCGTTACTCTCAAACGGGACGTACGGGTGGCTGTGATGTCAGAGGAATATTTTTTCAAAGGCAAATCCTCGACAATTCTCGCGTGACTTTGCGTGCGTACACACATGCATGGTTCAGTGAACATGACCTCGTCGCATGACCTCGCCTCACAGATCTGAGGCGAGGATAGAGTGTCTGATTGGCGCGGTGGAATCCTCGAGAATTCTCGCGTGACTTTGCGTGGACTAGAGACTACGCACCGAGGTGGGTACCTGTCATCTCGGAGGATGTTTTTAAAAAAGGAAACTCCCGCCCGAATCTCACCCAAGCTAATTTCTCGCGAGACCGAAATAATCTCGCGTTACTTTCCAACGGGACGTACGGGTAGCTGTGATGTCAGTGGAATAATTTTCAAAGGCAAATCCTCGACAATTCTCGCGTGACTTTGCGTGCGTACACGCATGCATGGTTCAGTGAACATGACCTCGTCGCATGACCTCGCCTCACAGATCTGAGGCGAGGATAGAGTGTCTGATTGGCGCGGTGGAATCCTCGAGAATTCTCGCGTGGACTAGAGACTACGCACCGAGGTGGGTACCTGTCATCTCGGAGGATGTTTTTTAAAAAGGAAACTCCCGCCCGAATCTCACCCGGGCTAATTTCTCGCGAGACTGAATTATTCTCGCGTTACTTGCCAACGGGACGTACGGGTAGCTGTGATGTCAGAGGAATAATTTTTCAAAGGCAAATCCTCGACAATTCTCGCGTGACTTTGCGTGCGTACACGCATGAGTGACGTACAACTCCCGCCCGAATATCACCCGGGCTAATTTCTCGCGAGACCGAATTAATCTCGCGTCATTTTTAAACGGGACGTACGAGTAGCTGTGATGTCAGAGGGATATTTTTTCAAAGGGAAATCCTCCACAATTCTCGCGTGACTTTGCTTGAACCATCATGTCGTCACACCTCGCCTCCGCTGCTTTCAAAAAGGTGTAGCTCACGGTGGCCCTGTATTCTATAGTTACTCCTCCAGTCCGTTTGTACACGAGTTCTGAAGCCATAATAAACTTCTCAATTCATTAAAGATGAGCACAATTTTTTTTTGTATTTGTGAATATATACTCTACAATTCTTTAAAGATGCTCGTCATACTATAGGGACTGCTAACCCAATCCACATACACGCCCAGGATTCGAAACGGGTACGCCAGAGGAAAGGCGAGGAAAGAACCACTACGCCAACCGGACCGCCCTTAAGCAAATTAAATTAAAAATGATCAACGGGGGTTTTACTGCAGGTTGTTTCTTTCTTATTTGTTTGTTTGAAAGAAGAAATACAAATAAAGCAAACTAACAAAACAGACAAAGTGAAAATTTTATCAATATAAATTTCTTTATTTAAATTTATAACAATTTAAAACAATGTAACGGTACAATCTGGACGATTCCAAGATTTTGGGTATTAGGCTATAAATAGTTTCATTATGTAATAATGTACGACTAACTAAATTTGACAAAATTAAAACCTCCCAGATATAGATGTTTAAAAATCATGCACCTCAGGCGACAGACAAAAAAAGTAACATAGTTAGTCACACGAATGTGGTCACGTGACGTCTGACTGTCACGTTTCTACATAATCATGATAATGCCGTATTCCACTCGTGCTCGCGGGATAACTAATATTACCTTCAAGCAAAATTGACGCACTAATAACACGCGCACTCTGCAAGTACTACATGTACTCCGCGCATATGCGTAGGGACAACAGTTATCTTGGAATACCATGGTGCATTACCGGTACGCAGAGTGCAATATGAGAATCGGAAGAGTATTATGAAACATTATCACACTGTTGGTTGCCATGGATCCACCAATCAAAACGACGGATTCAAGTTTGCTTGAAGATATATTAAGTTATCAACATTTGAAGTTATACAGGGTGTATCAGAAAAAGTAGACACTCATAAAATTGTAGATAAAATGAAAATTGTAGTATTTTTAGAAAATTGGCTCACAAATATTGAAATATCGGTAGACAGGTTTCAAGTTTTCATTAACGTCGTCATCATGTTGGGAATTTCACACCTGGCTGAACAAGGGCTAGTTTTGTAAACAAAGCTAAAATTAACTTGCGCATAAAAATGGAAGATGCAAAACAGGATCAAGGAGCACGAGAGGTCAATTTGACATGTCCTTTTTTTGCTATCAGCTTATCAGAAAATATAGCTTTACAGAAAGTGTGTACCTTGAAGGGGCATCGGGGCCAACTCAGCAGGGCATGAGGCCATTGGCCTTGGTAGCCTTGGTTAATGTCAAGGCCTGGGATAGGGTATGCTGGCCAAGTTGGCCTCAGAAAGTGTATATCTTGAAGGGGCATCGAGGCCAACTCAGCAGGGCATGAGCCCAACTCAGCAGGGCATAAGGCCATTGGCTTTGGTAGCCTTGGTTAATGTCAAAGCCTGGGATTGAACCCTTTCGAACACGTGCGAATATGCCATTTTGGGAGTCAAATAATGCTGAGTCATTGTGGAAGCAATGTGCGTGCGCGTTGTGTGTGTCTCTGGTGGGCGTAACGCGGTATAGTTCACCAATGGGAGCCTCATCATAGCGCGTTACGCGCGCTATGGACACACACAACGCGCACGCACATTGCTTCCACAACGACGCAGCATTGTTTTACTCCCAAAATGACGTCATTGGCACGAGCTCAATAGGGCATGATGGCCAAGTTGGCTTCAGAAAGTGTATCTTGAAGGGGCATCGGGGCCAACTCAGCAGGGCATGAGGCCATTGGCCTTGGTGACTTTGGTTAATGTCAAAGCCTGGATTGGTTGCATTTCTGTCACAGTTGCTAATTTTTGTTCATTATGTATTCACAGATTGGAGATGGAGCCCACAGACTGTGGAGCTTCATATTACACACTACAAAAATGGACGTGTTGCCATGGATACTGAAAACACAGGAGAGGTGCGTTTTTGGCCATCATTCCAATTTTATTACAGTGGAAATTCGCTATAATGAACACCAAAAAGAACATTCAGCTACAGTGAACATCGCTCATGGCTCCCAATCATTTGTTCGTGTCAAACGCCACCAAAACAAACACTTGTATGGTTCAGATACGATGCCCATTTATGGTGACTTTCCACTGTATTAAAACTTGTCTAGCTTCCGCTTATAGGCATGCATGGGTAGGGCTTCCTCAAAGATGATATAGCAGCAAAAGTGCAAGATAACCCACCCATGCGAAATCAATTCAATAAAGTGAAGTATGTAAAGGCACCATTTTAGTAATAAGCAAACTAGACGCGCCTTGTGTCTGTTTGACATGCCTCTCGTAGTGTAATCTGTGTCGCGGCGAATAGTTACAGCGGCATCCACACTTGGGATGAGAGAAAAGTCGTAAGGGCTTTATCGGGATTCCAACCTGACACCTGTGACTCACTGGGCAGAAGCTCTACCATCTGAGCTATAAGGCACAGTGGTATACTCCCTCAGATTTTCCCCAAGACCTCTGCCACACCAGGCAGATGCTCTACCAGCTGACCTATAAGGCCTCTGACACACCGGGCAGATACTCTACCAGCTGAGCTATAAGGCACAGTAGTACATGTATACACCCTCAGATTTTCCCCAAGACCTCTGACACACCAGGCAGATGCTCTACCAGCTGAGCTATAAGGCAAAGTGGTATACTCCCTCAGATTTTCCCCAAGACCTCTGACACACTGGGCAGATACTCTACCAGCTGACCTATAAGGCCTCTGACACACCGGGCAGATACTCTACCAGCTGAGCTATAAGGCACAGTAGTACATGTATACACCCTCAGATTTTCCCCAAGACCTCTGACACACCAGGCAGATGCTCTACCAGCTGAGCTATAAGGCACAGTGGTATACTCCCTCGGGTTTCCCCAAGACCTCTGACACACTGGGCAGACGCTCTACCAGCTGAGCTATAAGGCACAGTGGTATACTCCCTCAGGTTTACCCCAAGACCTCTGACACACCGGGCAGACGCTCCACCAGCTGAGCTATAAGGCACAGAGGTATACTCCCTCAGGTTTTCCCCCAAGACCTCTGACACACCGGGCAGATGCTCCACCAGCTGAGCTATAAGGCACAGTGCACAGTGGTATACTCCCTCAGGTTTTCCCCCAAGACCTCTGACACACCGGGCAGACGCTCCACCAGCTGAGCTATAAGGCACAGAGGTATACTCCCTCAGGTTTTCCCCCAAGACCTCTGACACACCGGGCAGATGCTCTACCAGCTGAGCTATAAGGCACAGTGCACAGTGGTATACTCCCTCAGGTTTTCCCCCAAGACCTCTGACACACCGGGCAGATGCTCCACCAGCTGAGCTATAAGGCACAGTGCACAGTGGTATACTCTGTCAGGTTTTCCCCAAGACCTCTGACACACCGGGCAGATGCTCTACCAGCTGAGCTATAAGGCACAGTGCACAGTGGTATACTCCCTCAGGTTTTCCCCCAAGACCTCTGACACACCAGACAGATGAGCTACATGTACAGGGCAGACGGTCTACCATCTGAGCTATAAGGCACAGTGGTATACTCCCTCAGGTTTACCCCAAGACCTCTGACACACCGGGCAGACGCTCCACCAGCTGAGCTATAAGGCACAGAGGTATACTCCCTCAGGTTTTCCCCCAAGACCTCTGACACACCGGGCAGATGCTCTACCAGCTGAGCTATAAGGCACAGTGCACAGTGGTATACTCCCTCAGGTTTTCCCCCAAGACCTCTGACACACCGGGCAGATGCTCCACCAGCTGAGCTATAAGGCACAGTGCACAGTGGTATACTCCCTCAGGTTTTCCCCCAAGACCTCTGACACACCGGGCAGATGAGCTACATGTACAGGGCAGACGGTCTACCATCTGAGCTATAAGGCACAGTGGTATACTCCCTCAGGTTTACCCCAAGACCTCTGACACACCGGGCAGACGCTCCACCAGCTGAGCTATAAGGCACAGAGGTATACTCCCTCAGGTTTTCCCCCAAGACCTCTGACACACCGGGCAGATGCTCTACCAGCTGAGCTATAAGGCACAGTGCACAGTGGTATACTCCCTCAGGTTTTCCCCCCAAGACCTCTGACACACCGGGCAGATGCTCCACCAGCTGAGCTATAAGGCACAGTGCACAGTGGTATACTCCCTCAGGTTTTCCCCCCAAGACCTCTGACACACCGGGCAGATGCTCTACCAGCTGAGCTATAAGGCACAGTGCACAGTGGTATACTCCCTCAGGTTTTCCCCCAAGACCTCTGACACACCAGACAGATGAGCTACATGTACAGGGCAGACGGTCTACCATCTGAGCTATAAGGCACAGTGGTATACTCCCTCAGGTTTTCCCCAAGACCTCTGACTCACCAGACAGATGAGCTACAGCTAGGGCAGACGCTCTACCATCTGAGCTATAAGGCACAGTGGTATATTCCCTCGGGTTTTCCCCCAAGAACCCAATTGTTCTCTTATTGTTGCATGGGACCGCAACTGAGCAAAGTAACAAACACAATATTTGGTATGGTACCTAATCACCATTGAAATGAAACAACCAAACTATGGGATGAGAAAAAAATCAGCAACCGCGAGAGTCATGTCAAACGGACATGAGGCGCATCTACCGGTAGTTTGCTTACTAAAATGGCACCTTGAATTTCTACGGAGGTCAGCCCCTGGTAGAGTAGTCTATCTTGCAGCAGGCATTTAACTTTAATAGTTTGTGTAGTATTCAATTGTTCGTATTCAAATTTATGCAAATAAATGCTTAATTTACATATTACTGCACCATTAATTAATACTGACATATTGATGTACTGTTCTTGCCTTAATCAAAATTATGCAAATCTGCTACTTATTTACATGTCACTGCAGCATGCTAAATTTACTATTTTGCCCTTGCTCATGTATGGTGTTCCCCTGAAGCGGAGTTCCAGTTTTGTTTTTTAGAAGTCACATCATGGCCATGGTTTCATCATGATGTTACCCAGAATGCCCCAATATTTTCTCATGTTTATTCATGCATGGTGTCCCTCTGAAACTGAGTTCCAGTTTTGTTTTTTGGAAGTCACATCATGGCCATGGTTTTATCATGATGCTACCCAGAATGCCCCAATATTTTCTCATGTTTATTCATGCATGGTGTATACCCCTGAAACTGAGTTCCAGTTTTATTTTTTAGAAGTCACATAGTGGCCATGGTTTCATCATGATGCTACCCAGAATGCCCCAATGCATTGAATGAAATGAGTTAATACTGACATCAGGTGTACTATCCTTATCAAAATTTTAATTTTAAAAATTGCTCATTTACATACCATATTTCCCAAATATGTTTGTTTCTACTACAGCATGTTACTCACAGTGGCTCAAGAGTCCAAAAACATTTACTTCCAGCCAAAAAGCTACAAGAGTTGAATACACCTTTCAAATATTTTTGCAAACTTTGTTTTGTTGATCATCATGTCTCTGTTAGGGGCCGTCCATAAAGGAGGGGGGAGGGGGTTGTTGACATTGCGTACAGGGTGGCAGGGGGGAGGGTCCAAGCCAATGCGTATGTACGCAAACTGAAATTTGCTTTTACTAAAACGAGAAAGGAATTGGACAAGTTGACAAACATATTAGACAGGCCACACATTTTTGTCACTCATCTCACATTTTTTTCTCTCCTCAATTTAGTTTTCCCATTAAATCTGCAGTTTCTGATGCTTGATGTCATTTTATGTGCAAACAAAAATGCAAAAACAATCTCAGATTTTGGAGGCGACATGCGAATCGTTAGTAGTATATAGCACTATACATGTAGTACTGAACCATTTACCAATGCTTACTAATGACTTTGTGTATAAGGAATTGCTCAAATTAAACGTGAATAAAAGTACAGGTTCAGATAATATACCGGTCAAATTTCTTAAAGATGGTGCTTACATCTTAAAAGGTCCAGTTTCGTTTATCATTAATTTGTCAATTTCCAGTAATACTGTTCCTACTGAACTGAAGTTTGCTAGAGTTAGACCATTATTTAAGAAAAATAGTAGGACTGATGCTAGCAATTACAGACCGGTCAGCATATTAAGTACAATTTCCAAGCTTTTGGAAAGAGCTGTGTATAACCAACTGGACAAATATTTTACTGATAATAATCTCATTTATAATTTGCAATCGGGATTTAGAAGTTCTTATTCAACTGATTCTTGTCTGATTTATCTCACTGATTATATTCGATCTCAGATAGCCAAAGGTAATTATACAGGTATGGTGTTGCTGGATTTACAGAAGGCTTTTGACACTGTAGATCATGTGATTTTGTGTCAAAAATTACAAGCCATGGGTATTCATTCTGAATCTATTTGCTGGATTCAATCATACCTCTCTAACAGACAACAAGTAGTTAGTGTTAATCAAGTTGAATCAGAACCAATGACAATTACATGTGGTGTCCCACAGGGCAGTGTATTAGGGCCACTGCTTTTTCTTTGTTATGTAAATGATATGAAAATGAGTGTACAGTGTGATTTGCTACTGTATGCTGATGACAGTGCCCTATTCGTTTCTGGTAAAGACCCGGAAATAATAGCCGACAGTTTGAGTAGGGAGCTGGAATCATGCAGACAGTGGCTAATTGATAACAAGTTGTCTTTGCACCTTGGTAAAACTGAGTCAATCCTTTTTGGATCTAAAAGGAAAATAAGTAGTATTGATAGATTTGAAGTGTGTTGCAATGGAAAGATTATTACTCCTTCAAATTCCGTTAAATATTTGGGCATAACACTCGACCAGAGTCTAACTGGTGAGAACATTGCAAACTCTGTGATTAAAAAGGCCGGTGCTAGATTGCAATTTCTTTATAGACATGTCAACTGCTTAAATGAGAGATCCCGTAAAACACTTTGTACTGCTCTCATACAATGCCATTTTGATTATTGTTGTACATCCTGGTATTCAGCATTATCTGTAAAATTGAAAAAGAGGTTGCAAGTTACACAAAATAAAATTGTTCGGTTTATTTTGAATAAGGATTCAAGATCACATATTGGCCAAACAGAATTGAATAAGTTGGGTATGTTAAGTGTGAGTGATCGTGTTACACAACTTAAACTGAACCATGTTTATAAATTTTTTCATGTGATGGCACCAGACTACCTTTGTCATAAATTTAGGAAGGTTTCTGATCTGCATAATTATTCTACCAGGGGTAGTTTTATAAATTGTCGTTCCAAGAATGAAAGGGCAAGAGTGCAATGCATTTTTTTATACGGGAATTCATGAATGGAATTTACTTCCCATCAGTGTCAAATGTTCCAATAGCTTTTATCAATTTAAGAGGGCAGTAAAAGAACATCTTGCCTCTTGGTCAAATCTGTAATTTGCCTGTCACACATTTTTACCAGCTATGCCAGTTATTTATATGTATTTGTTATTGTCTATGTGTAAGGACCCCGGTGGAAATAAGCCGTTTTATTATCAGCTTTTTGGGTTATCCTTGGCTTGTTTTTATGTAGTAATTGTACTTTTGTTTGTATATTTGTGTTTTTGAGCTATGTTTTTTGTCTATTTTAGCCAAAATAAATAAATAAATAAATAAATGCTGAGGTATATGGAATGCGTATGCGTACAGGGGTGAAGAGGTTGGAGCCACTGTGTACGCCATGCGTACAGGGGGGGGAGGGAGGGTCTAAAAAGTTACTGTATTTCTAGCATTGTGTGCTATGATATCATTGGAAAGCCTGTTCATTTCTCTAACAGTTTGTCCTATTCGTTATGAACATAATTTGTGGGATGAGCACCATCAAACAAATTTGTCAGTATGTTTTCCTCATTTCTGTTACTTAGAAAGTTGGTTTTTCTGTTGAACACTGTTAAGCCTAGCGTCCATCGACATTGCAACGGGAAGCAACTCGACCATCAGTTGCTGTCGATGTGTGCAGCAACTGGGAACATCCAGTTTTCAAAGCGCACACATCGACACGGCAAATTGGTAAAGCCTACAGTACATTGACCTTTCAACTGGAAGCAACTGTTGCTGTCGATGTGCGCGCACGTATTCAGACACACGCGTGCAACTGACAGCAACTAGTTGCAACTACGCGTGCATGTACACTGACCGCAACTGGGTACAACTACAGTTGCCAGAAGGTAGAACATGAGCAACTCGTGGCAACTCCAGTTGCCAGTAGTTGCAAGTACGAGCACATCAACCTTTTTGAGCAACTGATCAGTTGCTCCCAGTTGCCGCGAGTTGCTTCCAGTTGCTGGAAACACCAGTTGCCACTAGTTGCTTCCAGTTGCAATGTGGATGTACGCTAGGCTTTAAAGACCCACCCACATTCACAACAGAGTAATTAAGTAAACTTTACATACTCATGCATTTCATTTGATTTCCTTTTAACAGGACCAATTGATGAAGCTCCCTTGTGTTGCTGCCCATGCTTGGCCTCACCTGGACTATTGGACTCCACATACATGTCTCTCTCTTGTTGGAATTAATTTGTCATCATGAGCAGCTTTTAGGTATTGTAATCATCAGCTTGTTACTACTTCTCTACATTAGGAATAGCTTGCTCTTTCCCAATATAATCTTACAGCACTTTTGCTCAGTGCTTTCCCAAGAACTATCATTATGTTAACAATTTGTGCTTGGGTGGGATTCGAACCCACAACCTTCTGCATTCTGAAGCAGTTGCCTTAACTACTCAACCTCTCGGTGTGCTGGTGTCAAAGGGCCTGTTTGATTCTTGCAACATTTAGTATCAAAACTAATCCCTTGCCCTTTTCCGACAATTTATAAGAACAATTAAAAATATCAAAATGTGCTTGGGTGGGACTCGAACCCATATCCTCATTCTCCTACATTCTACTACAACAGTTGACTTGACCACTCGGTGTGCTGGTTCAAATCATGGAGCAGTTGGGACTGGAACCTAGAACAGTTGCCTCACTCATTCGACCACTGAGTGTACTGGTCTCAAAGAGCCAGTTGGTTTCACAACTAATCCCCTGCCCTTTTCTGATGCAATTTATCAGCACTTTATGCTCGGAGCTTTCCCAAGAACTCTGTTAAAACCTGTGCTTGGGTGGACTTGAACCCACAACCTTCTGAATTCTAGAGCAGTTGTTTTTAACCTTTCAACCAATCATTACGCAGGTGTCAAAGGGCCAATTTGAATCATGGAAGTTGGTATCACAACTAATCTAAAGTAGTTGCCTCAACCACTTGACCACTCAGTGCGCTGGTATCAAAGGGCCAGTCTGAATCATGGAGCAGTTGGTATCACAACTGCTCTTTCTTGGTCAAATTTATAAGAACTGCTAAAAACATCAAAATGTGGTTGGGTGGGACTTGAACCTAGAGCAGTTGTCTCAAATTATTCAACTACTCAGTGCATTGGTGCAAAAGGGTCTATTTGAATCGTGGAGCAGTTGGCATCACAACTAATCCCTTGCCCCTTTTTGACGATATTTATTTTTGCTATGTGCTCAGCGCTTTCCCAAGAACTATGTTAGAACCTTTTGCTTGGGTGGGACTCGAACCCACAGCCTTCTACATTGTAGAGCAGTTGTCTTAACCACTCGCCCACTCAGTGAGCTGGTGTCGGACTGTCAGTTTGAATCATTAAAAACCAGTGCTTGGGTGGGACTCGAACCCACAGCCGAGCAGATCTTTTAAGCACTTTTGTAAGGCACATTTTTGTATTTTCTTTTTTAATTACTAAAACATCTTTGAGCAAATTCCGCTCAAACTCCATAACATTTTCGGGCCTGTTGTCTGTTTTGGCACCGATTTGGCACCGTCATATTTAGTTAGATGATAGCATTGCTGCGGTTGTAGCAGTGTGGATGAACTAGCTAAAATAAACCATCTTTTGTTTGTATCAGTTCTGCTTTCATAAAATGCATTAAGTTCATTCATACCTCCACACATTTTCCACTTTAGTGTTAGATATTTGGTTTGAAGTCTTACATGTAGCTCTGATTTGTAAGTACCGTAACTTAGTTAACTTATATATTTTCTTTCCCTTTTAGTCTGTGGCTACTGTTCATATGCACCACCCATCATGTTGAGATTTGCTGGGAGAAGAAATCTGGCCAGTGTTGACCTACAGTATCAGTAAGTCACAGTCCATTGTTCTGTTCATCTTTACTGCAAATCCATTTTGGGTCAATTTTATGACAATAATTCTTTTTAAAAATCACAAGGGGTTAGTCCAGCAGTTATTTGCACAAATCGGCATAAAAATATATGACTTTTTAAAAAATGTCTCAGAAATTATCAGGAAAACAATTTTTGCCCGTTTCCAACCTGTTTTGGTACGTTTCAAAGTTAAATTCTGAATATTTTTTGTCTTTGCTGAAAATCCATACTGATGCACCCCGGTAGGGTCGTCTCTACCATCCCAATCAACTCTGATTGTGAATGTAGCCTGCAGTTTATACAGTGAACACTCATTGGGGAAGATTCCACTACACATTCAAATAT
This sequence comes from Henricia sp. BOLD:AAB3569, assembly GCA_037783545.1. Lineage (NCBI taxonomy): Eukaryota > Metazoa > Echinodermata > Asteroidea > Spinulosida > Echinasteridae > Henricia > Henricia sp. BOLD:AAB3569. The sequence continues at coordinate 701,923 of JBBELK010000267.1, read as the reverse complement.
TTGCGGAAATGCCTCTCATCTTGCATTTTAATTGCTCTACACTTGACGTTAATTTCTCCAAAGCAGTTTATTTGTAAACTCCACCATGCGTGAGGCAATCCATGATTTTAAACAAATCAGATGTGAATCTTTGTAAGCAACCTAACGTGTCTTCATTTTTCCAGCCAAATTGAAAAATTCATCAACTTTTAATTTTCTCTAAACTTGCAGCATTTTATAACGTAGTCGTTATGTTTTCTTAATTTGTGACAGGTGACAAAGACGTGTGTGCCAAGCGATGTCGACCAGGAGCTGAATATTTTCAAGATCTGTTTTGGCAGACCTCACTGCATCGTCTTCAGAGTGGCCAAGATTGACCCACGGTGAGCGGGGAATTTTGGCAACACATACCATATTTTCCAGAAAATACCTTTGTCTGGTCTCAAAATAAAAGAAATAAGTTTCAGTTGTTCTGAAAAGATAACTTGGGCCCAAAAAGGGTTACAAATAGTGTGACAACATGCCTTTCTAAAAACCCTGTATACCAATTTCCAATATACACTCGTAACTGGGACGGCCTAAAATGTAACACAAGTGTCCGTCCCGGTTACGAGCGTATATTGGAAAATTGATCACAGGGTTTTTAGAAAGGCATGTTGTCACACTATTTGTAACCCTTTTTGGGCCTAAGTTATCTCTTCAGAACAACTGAAACTTATTTCTTTTATTTTGAGACCAGACAAAGGTATTTTCTCGAAAATATGGTCTGTATTGCCAAAATGCCCTCTTTACTGTATGAAGTATCTCCAGTTTTCGAAAAATGACCATTGGGCCTTCAGGAGTTGCAGTTTACAGGCATGCAACTTTTCCTCATCTGCACCATCGAAAATTTAAAAAACACTACAAAGTCGGAGATTTGTTTGCATTTCCCTTGTAACACAGTTGCATGCCTGAGTTTACAGCATAGAAAAACATTATCTGATTCAACAAATATGGAAATGTTGCATTTGTGCCATCTGTAGATTTACTATACTGTTTAAAAACTTTTTACTTTTCCCCCGCAGACACAAGTTGAAGAAATCAGGATGATTGAACCTTCTGCCACAGAGATCCCAAAAAAACCAAAGCAACAACAAGAAGCTCTGCTGTCCAAGCCTCTCTCAAAAAAACAGTTTGTAAACATTGAATCAACTCAACTGAACCTTCCATCTATCAGTCCCTAAGCACACAACTCTTCAGTGTCTCAAAAATGACTATCAGTTTGTAAACATTGAATCAACAGAAGAAAAAACCCTTCTATCCATCCTACAGTCAGTTCCTAAGCACAACTCTTCAATGTCTCAAAAAAAAATGACTAACAGCTTGTAAACAAACAAGCTGTCCTAAATTTGTTCAAGCCTCTCCAAAAATTGATTAACAGTTTGTAAACATTGAATCTTCTATCCATCCCTAAGCACACAACTCTTCAGTGTCTCAAAAATGACTATCAGTTTGTAAACAAACCAAATTATTCTCTCAAAAAATGACTAACAGTTTGTAAACATTGACTTGTACTTAATATTCTTGTCTTCATTTAGCAACAACCAATTGTATTTATTTCTCTTGTAGCATTGTTAAATGTACTTTAACAAATATAGTAATGTTTGTAAACAATCTTATTTAAATAGTGTTATATAGTTAAAGTAACTTCCAAAGTCAAAATAAAAGTCACTGACAACAAAAGTTTCATTTGTAAACAAGTCTCATTTTATTCTGTACTCCAATAAGTAAACCAAGTAATATATTCAAGTAAAATGTTCATTAACTTAATTTATGCAAGGTCCTAATTGCTATTGTCTTTACAGATAGTCCAGGGCACGGTGTACCAAAATTATAATTTGAAAATCGAACAGGGGTTGCCCCCTGTCCGATTTTCTAACGTATTGAAGTGGAGGTTTCCCTCCTCTACCTGTTAAAGAAAACATTAATAAAAATGGTGTACAAAGAAATACAATTAAAATGATTTATTAAACATTCACTGTAAAACAAGAAAATATAATTACAAACGATAACTGCAATTTCAAGAAACAAATCAGTAAAACACAACATTTGTAACTTGGTAAATCACAATTAAGTTACATATTGTCAGTAACAACATGACGATAAACTGAAAATTGACTTTCTCAAGTTTTCTGTCTACATACCCAATTGACTGAAAATACCATCGGCAATTTGTTCCAGATTACGACGTACCACATCACTCGCGAAAAGATTTAAAAACTAACACGTATTCCGGTTGTAGTCGAGTCCGTCAAACGTCCAGAAGCAAAGGATGAGCATGCACAAACGAATGCCTTTGTTGGAGTTCATTTGAGTAGTCTGTGACTTGAATTAAGACCCAGGGACTTGTGGTGGACTTGACTACAACCCTGCTTGCAGCCTCATGAGCTCCCATTTCTGAAAAAGAAAATTACAAAAATTAATTTCAGATCAACACAATTTACAATGCATTTCATACCAAAACAAAATGATTTTTGAGTTAAATTTCTCATAACTTATTCCATTTGCCTAAAACAATTTACCAGTCGTAGAGCCATTCTCTTGTTACATGTGTAGCTTTTTGGACTGTATTATGTTCAATAAATTTCCTGTTGGTGAATACTTTTGCATTAATATAGCATGGAAGTCATCTACAGGGGGTCACCTTATATAATAATACAGCATTTGTCTCAAATTTACTTGAAAATTTCTTTTTACAGGGAAAAAATGTCTGTTACGTGTGTGACATTTCTGACGTCACACACGTAACATACATTTTCCCCCTGTAAAAAGGAACTTTCAGATAAATTTGAAACAAATGCTGTACTATTATAAGGTGCGCCCTGTAGATGACTACCATGCTAAACTCCTCAAAAAAATTTGGAAAGTCAAGTTTGACTGACGATTTTTCTCTTGTTACTAAATCATTTCCCTTGAAATTTGTATCATTGGAAAGCCCTGTTATTCCTCTTTACAGTGATGTGTCATTTGTTATGATTAATCGAATCTGGGATGTGTAGTATAGCGGAATACAGGGGTGGGTGGAAAGTGAAATGTCACAAAATTCACTGCTATTGTCGTGCATTCCCCTTTTGCTTTGAGGATGGGAATGTGTCAATGCACTTTTTGACAATAGCAATGCATTTTGTGACATTACACCCGCCCCGTATTCAGCTGTACTGCACATCCCCCAATTGCTTAATCATAACAAATGACACATCGTAAAGAGGAATAACAGGGCTTTCCAATTATATAAAATTCAAGGAAAATTATTTTGCAACAAGAGAGAAATCGACAGTCAAACTTGACTTTCCGGAAATGCTTCAAAATGTCACACACAGGTTTATTTAAACATGTCCAGTTTACGTGATCACTAAATGGGTTGACAGGAAAATTTCCACATGTTTAGTTTTATTAGAATGTAAAATGTTACAGCAAAAAAATTGCAGATTTGATCAGGAAAAACCCAAAATTTACCCGAAAAAATGTGACTTATTCTAAAATGAGTTGGATGTTGCACAGCCCGAGTCAAGTTTTTGCAAGTATAACTGGAAATTAGTGGCGGTTCTAGGCTTATGGACATTTCAAGCACTACCCAGATAGTGCCTGGATCCACTGCCAATTTCTAGTCATGATCACAAAAACCTGGCCCAGGCTCATGGACATTTCAAGCACTACCCAGATAGTGCCTGGATCCACTGCCAATTTCTAGTCATGATCACAAAAACCTGGCCCAGGCTCATGGACATTTCAAGCACTACCCAGATAGTGCCTGGATCCACTGCCAATTTCTAGTCATGATCACAAAAACCTGGCCCAGGCTCATGGACATTTCAAGCACTACCCAGATAGTGCCTGGATCCACTGCCGATTTCTAGTCATGATCACAAAAACTCAGCCCAAGCTGTCAGACACATTTTTCAAAAACAAAATTACATTTTTGGGCCAATCCTCCGGTTTTCTGATGATTGAGTACTGAATTCTTTCCTCATAAAACCAGGTTAATTTAGTTTAACTTTGAAAATGCACACAAACTTGTTTATGGTTTTTCAATGATTATCAATTTATAGGTAAGAATTAAGGGTTTCTTCCCTATAAAAAAAAACTAACTAAATTTAAGAATTTGCTTAGAAACAATTTTTAGCCATTCTCGTGTTTTGAGCACAAACTGCATGTTACACATTTCATTTTCTACAAAATAGAAAAGGTCAATTCATGTGGCGTGGATTGCATTTGAGACAATAGAGAGGTTTCGCAAGGTGACGAATACGGATAACGGTAACCGTTCACGTTGATGCGCTCACTGAACTGGGTTTCGCACTGTGTGACTACGTGCATACATTCATCTGCTAAATATGCTCTGCGCTTGGCTTTGTTTGCAGCAGATTTTCCTCACTTTCACGTGGGAATGATTCATTAAATTCGATCGGTATTCATGGAAGATACATCACAAAGAAACAAAATGCATAAAACTTATTAATCCATCACGGAAAAAGCGAAAAATCTGCATAACCGGTATCCGTTTTTATGCTACGCGTATGGAGGCCAATAACCGTTGTTCACGCATATGAAAACATGTGTACTATATACGGTTACGCATCACGAGACGCGCATAAAGTCATGACGTATCGGTATCCGTGACGGTGCGAAAACCTCCCTAATGATTTAGTTCTAAACGTGGGTTCTCTCCACCCAGGAGTAAATGGGTACCTATAAGGACAGTGAATGTTGATATGTTTGCTGGAATACATGTATTATAATGGCAGACAGTTCATGTTGTAACATGCAGTTTGTACTCCAATTTTAAACCACTTCAGCAAGTAAATTCATTCCCTTCACACATATGCAATAAGTAAAGTTTGTTTAATCTACATGCCAAACATATTTGATTTTGTGCTGTACATTTACCAGCATGTCTGAATGAAAATTGTGGCCATGCACAACATGGAACCTTCCGACTTTTGACACAGATGAGTAGGTGAAGTCTGTACGATGTATGTATTCATGTAGCCTTTTCGCAAATTCAACTTGATGTGCACAGGTTTCAGGATGATATACGGATACAAATACGTTACTATATTTTCTTCTTTAATAGCATAGTGCAGGTAATTTGCAGAATGAGTTTTAAGTATCGTGGCAGTTTGGGTCATTAACTTACAAACTTCAGGTGGAAACGCCCGAAGGTTGTGGTTTTCAGACTACTTGAGGTACTTGTGCCCTTGAGCAAGGCACTTTACCCCAATTGCTCCATCCTGTGGATGGGATGTAAAGCCCTAGGTCCAGTATTGTGTAATGCATCTTAAAGATCCTAGAACATTCTTTCGGAAGAGAAGGGGAATTTTCCCAATGTCTCTGGCTTAGCCGCCACTTGCCGATCTATGTATCAATATTGAGGTGGTTCGCATTGAGATGTCAAGAGACATGAAATGCGCTATTAAAGGACACCAGAAATTTATCAGTAAATTTATTTGTGTACACTGATTTTGCCACTGATTTCTCAAGCAATGAAATTGCGAAAAGGCCAATAATTTAGTTATTTTCCTAACTGAATTAGTTTTAAAATTATCAAAAACTAATGGTTTCCGGAAAATGCAGGTATTGATTTTCATCATCTCTCAAGCCAAGTTTCTTTCATGTCACTGCAGGGCCACATATTCCAATTTTGTTTTAGTTTTACTTTTTGCCACAATATTTAAATTTGGAGGTTAGTTCTTTCCTTCAAAATATACGTGGGGTTCATTACCATGCACGGACACCCAGGATTTGCCTTTTTATGATCAATAAACCAAGTAAAAACACAAAAAAATGTCTGGGCCAATTTTACTATGAAATTTAGATATGGGTCATTCCACCGGGTTGGGACACAGTAGTGTGACATGATAGTGAAATTTTCATAACTGTTCTAAATGTTTAAATACTTTTATTTTGTTCCATTCTTTCGAAAATGTACAGTAATTATTAAGTATTATTACAAACATTCACTTGATTTGGATTTTGGCTATGAAAAAAAAATGTGACATGAAATCATTTGTATTTGAGGCATGCTTTTCGCTGACGTAACATTGACACCGTGTCAATGTTACGTCAAATTTTCCAATCACTAATAACTTTATCAATAATCTTCCGCAGATGCTTCTATTAGGTGTTTCACATTTGTAACACCATGTTCAAATAATTTGTAAAGACATTCTACGTTTTTAAGCACAAGATAGTTGTTAAATTATGACAAGTTGATCCAAAATGGTGTCAATGTTACGTCAGCACGTTTAATGACACCATAAAAACAATTTCATATTATTACTACATAAAAGTAGTTAAGGGTAAAAGTTGATTATATTTTTAAAGGGACTGTCAAAACCTTTATTATCAAGGTAAGTATGCATGTTTAGCATAGATATTTTTTTACTTTTGACATTTAATGTGTAAAAATGTGCTGACGTAACATCTGACACCGTGCTTAGAACGGACAGACAATTTTCATCATATTTAAAAAAATACAACTGATATCAGACTCATTCAAAAAATGTTACATAAAGTAAGGCAGAAGTAATTTTAAAATGACAATTAAGATTTACTGTGACTGAAGATAGATGAATTATAAGCAATTTAGGGAGTGTGCTGACGTAACATAAAAGTTGACACCATATGTTACGTCAGCACACCCAGTATTTGGTGACAACTATTGAACAAAATATAAGATACCATTTTTTATTTTTTTTTTAATATGCTTTTTTTAAGTGATTTTTTATGAAATTTGTAGTATATAAATGTGATTTAAACAATATGGAAGTTGTTGAGTGTATTTCCAAACCTATATGTATTTATGTCACACTTTTCCATTCAATTTTGTTACTTTTTCACATATATTTGCTGAAAATACGCAAGGAAAATATTCTTCGAAGTATACAAATTTGGTATCATATTAAAGCCTACCATGTTCTTTAAGGTAAAACAAAATTATTTTGAAAAGGAATCACCACTTAATAAAGAAGACACTTTTTGTTTCCAATGTTGGGATATTTTGCCCGTGTCCCAACCCGATGGAATGACCCATATCCAAACAGTCAAGTGTCATGTACTCAATACCTTGGTTAATTCAAAAGGTTGTAGATGTGCCTTTGGGCAAGGCATTTTACCATAAATTGCCTCTCCACACAGAACAATATAGGTACCTACTTTGGTGGTGAATGTATGAATGCATGCCCAGATATTCATGCATCTTTAAAGTTACAATAGAGACTATATGATACTTACATTTAAACTGGACCCTTGGCTGGTGATCCAAAACCTGAGGAAAAAAGACAAAGTATTGCTGTTAATAAAATAAATAAAAGGTTCCCAAAACCCTAACCATTCAAAATGGCCTCATTTTGTTGAATTATTGTTTTGTGGTAATTTTAATTGTTCCTATGTGGATTAAATAAGAGAATTCTAGTTAAGAGTTGAGAAGTTAATCAGAATTGTTTTCCTTTAAAATAACTTATGTCGCGCTTACGCAATGTATTTTCAATGTATAAGGGAAAAAATACCGAGAATTATTCCCAGTTGTCCGATGGGTTTAGTGCAGGAAAGCTTATGTGATGTCCGACTTGTAAATTCTTTCCAAAATTACACTATCCGTGGAATGGGAGCCAACCGCAGAAGAAGTTATCGACCATTATTTCCAAGAATTACTTGGCAGCGGAAACAAAGAAAAGACAACTAATACAGTCGACCAGATCAAAGAGTACAGACTGAAACAAAAAACCAAATACGAATCCCATGCCGATGTTCTCCTAATTGGAGATTCCATGGTGAAAAAAATTAAGGGCCAACGCCTTAGCCGCACGAAGAAAGTCCTCTGTTACTCTTACCCCGGTGCCAAGGCCGAAAACATATTAAACAAGGCTGTAAACCTCGTACAAAAACATACACCCAACGAAATCATCGTGCATGTCGGAACAAACAACACGGAAGATAATGTGGCTACTTTAGTGACCAAGATCCGCGAACTCTGCAGCCAACTTCAGGATGAATCGCAAGCCAAGATCACGATATCATCAATTATCCACCGGCATCGTGAAACTACGGAACGACACTCACGAGTGACTCAGAATAATTCGAGTCTGATGAAACTTGCCGAGCAGTCTGGATGGGAATACATCAACAACGACAATATATCTTCTTCCTCCATTGCTTCTGATGGAGTTCACCTCAACCAAAGAGGAATAATATCCCTGGCAAAAAATCTCATCACTCACCTCCGCAAACACAAAAATGATGCCCCTAACTCGCAGATAAATGCACCGGGATCCAAGTCATACACCGATTACCGTAGCTACGCCGAGGTAATCAGTGCGCCCATGTCTAGACTCCCGTGTCCCAGCGATAACCAGCAGGGTTTTCGAGAAGGCGCAATGAGCAGCAAGCGAATGAGGCAGGTACACCCTCAGTCAAGCAAGAGAGTGCGCAATCAAGACCAGGACTGGATCCGATACCTGAAGTTTGTATCACAAATAACGAACACATAACAAATAAGCCACACAGACGTGCCCATCGCAATTTGAAATGTATCTCACTTAATGCATGCAGTGTTGCGAACAAACGCGGTGAAATTCAAACCCTCTTGGAATTCGAGGATGTGGATGTACTGTTTGTTACAGAAACTCATTTAAATAAAAACATTGTCTCCGCTGAAATATTCCCTGCTTCTTATAATGTATTGAGAAAGGATAGAAATCGAAATGGTGGTGGGGTTTTAATCGCATATAAAGCAGATTTATCTATTATATATAGACCTGACTTAGATTCGCAGTGTGAAATTTTATGGTGCGAGATTGCATGTGATAAGGGAATGTCCATCCTCCTGGGTGTTTTTTATAGGCCCCCCAGTAGCAATTCCGAAGTTATTAATGAGTTAAACAAATGTTTCGAGGTACTTAAAACTAGTAGTAGTAAACGTAGCCAAATTGTTCTGACGGGTGACTTTAACTTCCCTATTATAAAATGGCATGACGGTTTACCCCTGCCTCTTAACGCTGGTATCAATGAGCTCACTGATAGTTTTGTGCAACTTATTGAAACAAATTTTCTTCACCAGCATGTTGAAGAGCCAACCCGAAGAACAGATACTGTAAGTAATATTTTAGACTTGCTTTTTACTTCTCACCCTAACACTGTGTCTAATGTCAATATTATTCCTGGCATTAGTGATCATGATGGTATTTGTTTTACGATGCACTGTCAATCTAAAAGGATGAATTATAATCCCAGGGTCACGTACCAGTACCATAAGGCAAACTTCGATCAGTTTCGCGACGACTTAAATGATGCATTTCTTGTTAACACAATTGACGTTAACAATATTGAGAAGTCTTGGGATTCGTGGAAATCGAAAGTAATTAAAATTGCTCAAGCCAATATTCCACGTAAAAAGCCGAATTCAAAACGTCATGTTCCCTGGATTAGTGCTGAAATCCGAGGCTTAATCAGGAAACGTAACAGACTATTCAAACGAGCTAAGAAATTAAATAACCCAGAGCACTGGGAGACGTACCGTGTCGCGAGACGCACCGTTAAAGCGAAGTTACGAAATAAACACTCCGAATATATTTTACAATGTGCTGGCGACATAAAACATAATCCAAAAAAGTTTTGGAATTATGTAAAAACTGTTAAAAATGATAGTCATTCAGTTAAATGCCTCAAACACAATGGCAACACAATCACTGATGACAAAGAAAAGGCCGAAATTTTAAATAAACAATTTTATTCTGTTTTTCGAACAAATACCTCACATACATCAGCGCCAGATATACACCGAAGTAACGTACTTGAGATGGAAAATATCACTTGTAATGCAGACGAGGTTTTTAAATTACTAAAAGAAATTGATCCGACCAAGGCACAGGGCCCAGATGACATTTCCCCAAGAATTATTAAAGAAGGTGCAGAACAACTTGCTCCTTCTCTGTGTGCCCTGTTTAACTTGTCATTGTCAACAGGAGAGATCCCCGAAGACTGGCGCAAAGCTAATATATGTCCCGTCTTTAAAAAGGGGAATAAAGAAGATCGTCGTAACTATAGACCAATATCTCTCACCTCCATCACTTGCAAGATCCTTGAAAAAATAGTTTATAGCCGTCTTACCAAACACCTTACTGACAACAACCTGCTTAACGATAATCAACATGGATTTAGAAAGAATCGTTCTTGTGAGACACAATTAATATGTGCAATCCATGATTGGGCTGGTTCTCTCGAAGCAGGCTCTGATGTGCACGTCGTCTTTTTAGACTTTTCTAAAGCATTCGATACGGTTCAACATAGTCTCCTTCGTACAAAGTTGGCCAGATACGGTATTAACAACCATAACCTTAAATGGATAATGAACTTTTTAGAAACTAGAATGCAAAGAGTTGTTGTTAACGGCCAATATTCAGACTGGTGCCCTGTCATGTCGGGTGTACCACAAGGTACCATTCTAGGCCCTATTCTTTTTAATTGTTTTATTAATGATATAACTAAGGATATCCAGTCTGTTGTTCGTTTGTATGCAGATGACTGTATTTTGTATCGTGCCATTAATTCTATTGATGACTGTAAGGCTTTACAAAATGATCTTAATATTTTGAATAACTGGTCTAAGAAATGGATGCTTGACTTTAACATTGCTAAGTGTAAGATTATGAGAATGACGAAGAAGCAACATCCTTTGCATTATGACTATTTTATACGAAATGAACAGTTAGTAGATACGGAGTGCGAGAAATACTTGGGTGTAATGATTAATAAAAATCTTAACTGGGCCGATCAGTGCAACGAAACGTACATTAAGTGTAATAAGATGCTAGGATTTATTAATAGATCTTTTGCAAATTGTTCTGGTCAAGTTAAAAAGCGTTTATTTGAATCACTTGTCCTTTCCAGGCATGATTTTTGCTGCACTACATGGGATCCGTACAGAATCACCCATTGCAACATGCTTGAAAAAATACAAAAACGCGGTGCCAGAATAATTTGCAAGGATTGGCAATCCAGCTATGATGATTTGTTACGCCGGCTTGATTGGACTACACTAGAAAATAGGCGAAGCTATTTCAGACTTGTTATGGCATATAAAATAATAAATTCCATGTATGACATTAGTGATATTCACAAATTTATTCCAGCAAGGAGAATTGCCAGAAATGATCATGCCATGAAAGTCCAAATTCCCTTCGCCAAAACTGACTACCTCATGAACTCCTACTTCGTTCGCACTGCTAGAGAATGGAACGCGATACCAAGCAACATAGCTCACAGTGCATCTCTTGGCATATTTAAATCGTCCCTTAAAAAACATTTGTTATTAACCCTTAACCATAATTCTGTTTTTAATCCTCTTTGAAGTAATAATAGAGACGCGGACTCGTCAGCGGTGCGGTGCGCGCGCGCCGGTTTCGTGTCGCGAGGTGCCGTGTCTTTGCTACGGAGCTGCGTATTTCGTAGCACGGTTTTGGCGCGCGCGCACTTATATTGCTGGCGAGCCTGTGCCTTTTAACTTCATGTTTTATCGTTATTTTGGGCTGTTTGTTTGTTTGGTTTTTTGGTCTATTTTTTTTTTTTTTTTCTCTTCAAATGCACACTACTTTTTAGTTTTTTATTTCCTTCACATGTAGGGACATATATAAGCAGATTGTTCTAATTTCAGTTGTCTTTATAGTGTAATCCGAGCAACATTTAGTAAGCCCGCCCTCTTGTGGTTATTCCATTGTTACTGCGGTGTAATTCTATTATGACGTCATGTAAACACCCTGGAAGATACAGTTTTCATTCGTCGGATTAGTCTATAGTTGTTTACTTTGTTTTTAACCGTTCTCCATAACCAGTCTTATCTGTGTGTGCCCTGGATTTTTAGTTTTAATCTCTTATTTATCTGTACTTAGTTTTCTTTGTCTGTTGTTTGTGTATGTGACTTGTCACTGCTACGTTTTATGTTAGATTATATTTTACTGTTTATCGTTCTGATGTTGTTTTAAGTACATGTATAATTTTATTCAGTCTTGTTTTATTTATATACGGGGCAGTGGATTTTAATTTGGGCATAATTGCCTTTTCCACGACCCGTGGCGACTGTGCCAAAATAATAAAATAAAATAAATAAATAAAATTCATGTTTCGGTAAAAGTTGAGAAGATGATCAGAATTTGTTTTGGTATGAATTCCGTTCACTGGTTGCCACTGAGACGCCGTGTGTTAAACCTATGGAACAGGGCAGTATTTTCAAGAAATTTTTTGAATGTTTGTTAATACTGCACAATTCACTTCCCTTTCAAATATTTTGATGGTTATTAGGTCATAAGGAGAATAAGTGGCAGCCAGTAAACAGAATTCTTTCCTATTTTACTTAAATACCTGCATTATTTCATTCATATAGCTTATCTTCCGCTAAAAAAGTGAAATTTTGTTGTGAAAATATTATTTTAGCCTGAATAAAAAAAAGTTATTTTTTTCGTTTAGGTTGAACAAAGATTTTAAGGAAATTACCTCTTGGAATCAACAGATAATCCAATTATAAGATATACTTTCCAGTTTACACATGCAATTTTGTCGCAAATGTTGCTTTTCTAAAGAAAAATGACATTTTCTTCTTCAAAAATTGCATTTAGTTGGTGCACAAGATGAACCATGTACGCTTGCATGCAGCGGCCTCTATTGTCGCGCTTACTCGCTGTGATTTTGTCTTACTCTCTGCAGTACCGGTAGTTTTATTATTTATTTATCTCAGAAATGCAACATTTCCGACAAAAGTGCAAGTGGGAAGTATATCTTAAAATTGGATTATCTATTGATTCCAGGAGGTAATTTCCTTAACATTTTAATTGTTCAACCTAAACGAATAAAATAACAAAAAACCTTAATTTTGTTAATGAAGTCCATATTAAGACTTGTACAAAGAGTTGAAAGTGCAGGTATTAAAGTAAAATCTTTCAGGAATTTCTTCCAATTAAGAGTTTTAACAGATCCGCAATTTACCTTTTCCATGAAGCCGCCGTCATACGGTAGTACACGACTCCATCCTGAAAGCGAAAACAACAATCAGATTAGAAGGATGGTTACTTGATTAAGCCCCGGCCATTATAAGCAAGGAATCATAACAAGTTCATTTCACTCAACCCTAGACAAGGTTACCTCGGCTCGAAATTGTTCATGTGGTAGCCTAATCTTTTAGAGATTACCACATGAAAAAATTCGAGCCGAGGTAACCTAAGCTTGTCTAACCATAGAGCAAGGAACTGTTCCTTGCTGACTATGGTCTAACTCAACCCACGTATTTTAAATCCCGAACCCCACTAACTACTTTTCCCTTCTTCAAGCATGTCGAGTAGGTAAAAGACCCACAAAAACTTAACCATTCCCACATAGCATGAAAATAGGAATAGGATAACCGTTACAATCGTAGTTTACGTACCTAAAAATCCCACTAGCGTAGATTGTCGAGGACGTCCCGTATCATCACCAGCATCTTGACCGGCCGTCGTCTGTTGCAAAATCTACCTGCTGCTTCCACGGTTCATTGCGTCCGGAATGCGGTGCATGGTTTGGTTTCGAGTCAACTCGGTCCCAAGTCAACTCGGTCCCGGTCAACTCGGACCCAGGTCAACTCGGTCCCAAGTCAACTCGGACCCAAGTCAACTCGGTCCCAAGTCAACTCGGACCCAAGTCAACTCGGTCCCAAGTCAACTCGGACCTAATTAAGTCAACTCGGTCCCAAGTCAACTCGGACCCTATGGGAAATTGAACGTAAAATTATACCTTTTATTTCTGGATGTCCTTCAGATCCTGTAAGGACTTCTCATCTATACATTTTCATATAAAAATATAATTCAGTAATAGTTTGTTTTCGCTCGTGATAACTGATCGACTTCGTGTGTTGTTTGCATTTAGGCCTATATGTAATGTACGAACTATTTCAACTGGTACAAGCTTTACTTTTTGAAAATAGAATTACAGAAATGCAGGGCAGTTGCAGGGCAGTTTTCTGCAGGACAGTTGGTGCGAAAACAACCAGAATGTACTTTAAGTAAACGAAACAAAAAAAAGGAGATTTGCAATGTCCAAAAATGTAATTATTATTATTATTATTATTATTTCTTTCTGGTATTCATACCAAGGATTCCTCAATAGTGCTCATTGCACTGTCACTCGCAAGCGTGAGGAAACCCATGAAGAATTATAATTAGAAATGGCCAGAGACACCGGGGATGATCCCCCTTGCTCTTCACGAAAGAATGCTCTGGGATCTTTAGAGTGCGTTTCCATTACCTAACACACTGGACCAACGGCTTTACATCCCTTCCGAAGGATGGAGCAAGTGTGGTTAAGTGCCTTGCCCAAGGGCACAGGTACCGTAGCCGTGGGGAGGTTCGAACCTGCAACCCCAAGTTTTCACCTATGATTGCGAGTCAATGACCTAAACCGCTCGGCCACGGTACCATTTTGCCTGAAAATCCTTAAAGTGGATCGAGTATTTCCGCCCGAGATGATATATTTTTATCAGTAAACTATAACGGTATCTGTTTCGGAAAACAATGTTAAAAACCCAACTTTGGTGATCATTAATCTTTGGCCATTGATTTTAAACATTTTTTACGTTCAATTTCCCATAGGGTCCGAGTTGACTTGGGACCGAGTTGACTTGGGTCCGAGTTGACTTGGGAACGAGTTGACTTGGGTCCGAGTTGACTTGGGACCGAGTTGACTTGGGACCGAGTTGACCGGGACCGAGTTGACTTGGGACCGAGTTGACCTGTACCCCATGGTTTAATACGTAACCGAAGAATGGAAACGCGGGCTTGGGCGACCCAGGACAGCATTTTTGGAATCGATTCCGATTCCAATCGATCGCAATTCTAGCTACCCGGAATCGATTCCATAAGTGGCACTGAGCGGTACTGAACGTTTATGATATGATATCAGAACCAAGCCGAGTACTCTTGCAAAACCCGTCCCCATCTTCCTTTCGCAAAAACTTGAGTCTTTGCTGCACACCGGAAACTCGGTAACTCGGTGTGCAGCGTGCAGCAAAGACCCTTGCGAAAGGAAGACGGCAAAACCCGTGTATTTTGGTTCCGGAATTTCTAAGAATCGGCATTCGGCAACCTATCACTGGGGATCGAATCTAGATAAAAGGAATCGATTCCTGAAAATTTGGAATAGTGACTCAGATTCTTAAAGTGGAATCGATTCTACTCGACTCCAGCGTGGAATCGATTCTACTCGACTCCAGCGTTGAATCGCCCAAGCAGACGCCCACATAGCATCTGAGAGTACACCTGTTCCTATCGTTATTTAAACATCTTATAGGAATGTATATGCAGCACGATGTGGCAGAGGGTATGCCCCTCCCCCTACCATTGTTCCCCCATTGTGTCTCAAACATCCACTAAAAACGACCTATTCAAACCAATTGATTTTTGAATTGGAATGAACTGGTCTTAATTGGCTCCAATTGGTCCTCAATTGGTACTGAATTGGTTTCAATTGGTCTGTTAATCCTCCTGTCCATTTCTTTTTCTCCAATTGGTATTTCCAATTGGTACTGAAATGGTTTCAATTGGTCTGTTATTCCTTCTGCTTATTGTTTTCGTCCAATTGGAATTTCCAATTGGTACTGAATTGGTTTCAATTGGTCTGTTATTCTGGCCTCCTGTCAATTTGTTCCTCCAATTGGAATTTCAATCCAATTTCAGAACCAACTGAAACCATTTCAATCTAATTCGAAAACTAACTGAAAACATTTCTATCCATTTCAAGAACCAACTGAAACCATTTCAATCCAATTCGAGAACCAACTGAAACTATTTAATTTTTAATCCAATTCGAGAACCAACTGAAACCATTTCAATCCAATTCGAGAACCAACTGAAACCATTTCAATCCAATTCTAGAAACAACTGAAACCAGTTCAATCCATTTCGAGAACCAATTACTTAAACCATTTCAATCCAATTCGAGATCGAACCAACTTAAACCATGTCAATCCAATTCGAGAACCGCAACTGAAACCATTTCAATCCAATTCGAGAACCGCAACTGAAACCATTTCAATCCATTTCGAGAACCGCAACTGAAACCATTTCAATCCAATTCGAGAACCGCAACTGAAACCATTTCAATCCATTTCGAGAACCGCAACTGAAACCATTTCAATCCATTTCGAGAACTGCAACTGAAACCATTTCAATCCATTTCGAGAACCGCAACTGAAACCATTTCAATCCAATTCGAGAACCGCAACTGAAACCATTTCAATCCATTTCGAGAACCGCAACTGAAACCATTTCAATCCAATTCGAGAACCGCAACTGAAACCATTTCAATCCAATTCGAGAACCGCAACTGAAACCATTTCAATCCATTTCGAGAACCGCAACTGAAACCATTTCAATCTAATTCGAGAACCGCAACTGAAACCATTTCAATCCATTTCGAGAACCGCAACTGAAACCATTTCAATCCAATTCAAAAACCGCAACTGAAACCATTTCGATCCAATTCGAGAACCAACTGAAACCATTTTAATTCAATTGGAGAACCATCCTACCCGCAAGTATCAATACGGTTTCTTGTGTTGGATAACTTTTGACAACTATACGGTCTGGTGACAGTATTTTTAGGCTACAATTTGTCCCAGTCGCGAGCCTTTTCACCGACATTTTGGCTTCACCGTTGCATGTATGCAGCAGAAAAGATTACTCCTATATACGCTTATATTCACGGTTAAGTCACGAAACTTTCAACTTTGAATTGGATTGAAATGGTTTCAGTTGGTTTGTGAATTGGATTGAAATGGTTTGCGTTGGTTCGTGAATTAGATTGAAATGGTTTGAGTTGGTTCGTGAATTAGATTGAAATGGTTTCGGTAGGTTCCCTTGTAACCATAATTTCCAATTCAATTGGAATGAATTGGGTTTAATTGGTTTTAAGTTGGTTTTGGAAGTTGCAATGCATTGTGGGATCATGTAACTGAACAGATATTTACCGTGTAAAAAAGGTAATTTGCTTCAGTTTTGGCAGTTGTTTTGATTTTTGTAAATGGGTTGTTGCTTGATAATAGGCAATTTGCAATTGTCGGGAATGAACAAACTCAAAGTGGCGAGAGATTATAATTAAATTTGGTATTCGGTTAGTAGGTGTGTGCCAACCATGGGTTGCAGGGTGCAGGTTTTTGTGGAGCATAAATAGAAGTCGCACATAAAGATAATGTATGAGTAGTGTGTAAGTAGTGTGTCAGTAGTGTATCAGTAGTGTATGATGTGTATCAGTAGTGTATCATTTAGTGTATAAGTAATGTATGAATATGTATAAGTAATGTATACGACCTAAATAAGACGTCTTTTTCCCAATTGGTTCCAATTGAGGAGTGCCAAAACTCAATTGGTAAAATGTCCCAATTGGAAATTTTGGTAAGGGTTCTTCAATTGGATTGAAATGGTTTCGGTAGGTTCTTCAATTGGATTAAAATGGTTTCGGTTGGTTCTTCAATTGGATTGAAATGGTTTCAGTTGGTTCTGGGATTCTTTGAATTGGTATTGAATTGGTTTGAATTGGTTTGTATTGGTCCAATTGAAAAAAACGTCCCAATTTCGCATTCAAACCAATTCAAACCAATTGAATCCAATTGGAAAGTGAATTGGTTCCAATTTGTAAATGAATTGGTCAGCGAATTGGTTTAAATTGGTCAGTGAATTGGTTTGAATCGGTAAATGAATTGGTTCCAATTGGAAAACCAATTGGCCGTTTTCAGTAGGGAAATTAAGGAATTCCTTTGTTTTTAGGGGAGTGTATGTGTGTTAACAGAAGGGAAGGGTACGTGTTAATATAAGGGGAGCTCAGAGGAGGGGTGGGGGTGGGGGAAGGGGTGGGATCCGTTTGTCACATATCGTGCTGGATATAGTGTAGTTGTTAGTTGCCTATAGGCAATGGTTCTACACTAAAAATCACTGAACCGTGTTCCTGTGCTTTTGAAATGGTAATTTTTCCAACGGTCACGGTGTTCGACCCCTAGCTCGGGATTAAGTGTTATGGCCCGGTCGCTTAATTTTTTTTTACACCACTGCGAGGGGAGAACAATGGGGTTTGTACCTTTTTAGCGTCTTGAGAGGAGACTATATAATAGGTTAGGGTTCAGGGTTAAGGCGGATTCACACTATCGCGGAAAAATCACACTTTCGCGCTGCGCTCACCGCATTGCATGAGCCCCCAATCGCCGAATACTCCAAAATAGAAAATTCCACTCTGGTAACTTGGGGCTTCTCTGATACCTCATTGGCAGCGCGTTGGAAAGGTCAGCGCACCGCGGTCAAAGTTCAACAAATTTGAACTTTGACCTAGCTCAATACGTTTTGCGCGTTGCGATAGGCCGCGCACAAGCGGCAAACCAGTTTGTGTACAAACCAATGGAACAGTGTGATTTTTCCGCGATAGTGTGAACGCCCCTAGGGTTTAGGGTTGTTTATTTAGGCGTGACATAATTGAATAAACCATACCACACCAGGCTACGCGCCGGATGAAGGTCACCCGCAAGGGTGACTCGCCGTTAAAGGAAAGTTTTCAGTAACAAATGGGTTTTGTTTGTCTGTTTTAACTTAGCAATCATACAATACCTCCCAAAAATAATATCGACGGGGAATTTTTTTTAAGGCAATCCCCAGTTTGGATGTGGAAGCAAAAAGGTGAATTACGTTTGGAACCAGATAAATTATTTTGCAAAACATCGGTCGATCTATTTCCGGCGATATCCTTAAAATATATACAGATATTTGAGAACGTGAAATTTCTTAAGTTATGGTAACGAGACAAATTTGACAGACAATAAAATATCAAAATCTCAATTTCCATGGGAAAAATGGGTCGCCCCCCCCCCCCCCCCCCTCCCCCCAACCGGGGTTGAAATGTTGATACCATATAATTTTTCATATTTTTCTCATGACCATTCTGAAATTTCGCGTTCTCAATCCGTATATATTGCCGGAAAAAGACCGATGTTTTGCACAATAATATATCTGGTTCTTTAGAAAAGTGCAACTACAGGGTGTATCAAAAAAAAGGAAACCCAACTTTAACTAGCTACTGTGGAAAAGATATACATTTTCTAGCAATAACCATGTTACCATCCAAAAGTAGACAACAAATGCTTTCCGGTGATACCTCACATAATTGATTTGGGTGTAATGCACCTATCAATTGTCCCCCCCCCCCCCCCCCCCCCCCCAACCCCCCGCGCTACCCCACCCCATAGGTGGGGGTTTGGTCACATTTTTCATGCCCCAGGGTGGGGCATTTGGCCCATTATCTGTGCATTTTTGCGCATGTTTTGCACCCGAGGGTGGGGATTTTTGTCACCTAAATGTTGCCCCAGGGGTGGGGATTTTGTCACGCAAAAAGTGACAATCCCCACCTCTTATGTGGGGTAGCCCGGGGAGGGGGGGGGTGAGGGGTGGGGGAAACAATTGATAGGTGCATAACTGGAAATGTCTTTGCTGATTGTGCAACCACTTACGTGGATAAGCCTAAAAGCTCTGACAGGCCTTCAGACAGTGTGTGTACCTGAGATCACAATGGTTCAGCTTACATTTTTACACCAGAACAGAGAATCTTTGTGGTGAAGACTTACCACGAAACCAGGCCAAGTTTTCAGGCCACTCAGAATGCGTCGCAGAAACTTTCCCTGATCGAGAACCACCCGCAAAGAAAACCATCTGGTCAAACGTAAAAAAGTATCAAGACCACGGAAGGAGCCACTCAGCCTGAGGGAGGCGGAGGACCGCAAGAACTGAAGAAAACATTGCAGCCGTACGACAGCAATTGAGAGGGGAGGGGGGCATGTGGAGGGCATTGGACAGTGAAACAAGTTAAACGTGTTTGGGAATTTCTTGAATAAAATTTCAGAGAGAAAAACACGAGTCAGTGTTAATTTTGTTGCATATCAGAGTGAGCCACCTCCAAAAATTAACCCAAATTCCAACACACTGCTGCTCAGCGATGCGTAACCGAAAATTCATGAATGAAGTATCGTCGGAAAGCATTTGTCGTCTACTTTTAGATGATACCATGGTTTCTGCTGTAAAGTGTATAGTTTTGCCACAGTGACTATTTTAAGTTGGGTTTCCTTTTTTTGTATAGTAATTAACCTTTTTGCTTATGCATCCACAAAGGTCTGTGGCTACCCTAGCAATTTCATAAAGCTTCCACATCCAAACTGGGGATTGCATTGAATTGTTTTCCTCGTCGATATTATTTTTGGGAGCTATTTTCATTGCTAAGTTAAAACAGACAAACAAAACCCACTTTTTACTGAACACGCTCCTTTAACGGCGAGTCACCCTTGCAGGCCCCATAACCTTTATTTCTGACCTTCATCCGTCGCCTAGCCTATGGTGTGGTACGGTTTATTCAGTGACGTAGGATAAGTGTATTTCTCTTTACGTCTCTGAATAAACAAAGGAGAAACGGTTATCATCGCGCACGTGTCTCTCATCACGTGATACACATCACGTGATTAATAGCTGGGTGCTACCTAACTACAGTCTGGTACCCGGACCACAAAGTTTTGACTAGACTGAATTATTCAGTCGTTGTATGTGGAATATGTGGAGCGGGAACCAGTCTAGGTGCTACCCACAATTCCGTTTACGCACATACATTGAAAGATCTAGACTGGTAATTCCCGTCCACATATTCCACACTTTCGCAATAACCGAACCAATCTATAGGGATCGGGAACCAATCTATGAAAGATCATGCCCACATATCACGAACACCGCGACCCCACACATTGAAATATCCCACATTTATGTCGAAATATCGCACATATATTTTTAACATTGCATATATGTCAAATTATTGCACATATATTTTTAACATCGCATACATATGAAAAAACATTGCATATATGTCAAATTATTGCATATATATTTCAACATCGCATACATATGAAAAAACATCGCACATATATATTTAACATCGCACATATATTTGTGCATTATCGAATATTGCAACGTATCACACGCCATAATCTACCCGCGCACATTTTCCGCGTGTGCTTTATATAGGGCGTTTCACATTGCACTGTTTTCTTCCGTCTTTTAACCCCCCACCCATATTGTTTTGGGCAATTTTGTGCACATTACATTCACACCGTCGCATTTTACACCCGATAAACACTGTTTTATTGGGTGGGGGTGCACGCTCTCCCGATATGGCAAAAGTTATAGCTTTCCGCTGCTTTCCAATTTTTTGAAGAGATGTGACACGTTGCTATTGATTGTGTATCGCCAGCGATAAGGAGAAAACCACGAAAGGTGCAATTTATTTGTCATTTTCCAATTTGCAAAACATCGTCAGTCGTCTTTCATGTCGCGTACGTGTGCCATTTTGAAATGCCTAGCGAACATGGCGAACAACTTAAAAGTTTGTTGGCCAACGTTGGCGAATGTTGGTAGCGCACAATACGTTCCACTCGAAATGTTGGCCAACGTTGCCAACGTTTGCAAACGTTCGCGTATTTGGAACGCAGCCCCGATACAGGTCATGTGACAGAACCAACGTCAGGTGACAGAATCTAGCCAATCATGAGGGGCGTTCGAGATGCTTACACTCCATGGGGGCGTGTTTGTTTCGGACGGATCTAGATTAAGATCGGCGCGCAAGGTGAACTCGTTCACTTCGCGCACATCCTGATCGAGATCTGTGATCTGTGGAATCCTTCTCGAGAGATGGTTCAGCGCTAGATCCAAAATGGCGACGTAAACATCGTGGAGATTTTGTGTGAGTAAAACCGTGTCGTTTCAGTTTTCAGAGGCAACACACGATACAAACAAATTTAGAATGCTTGTTTATTTACGACAAATTTGGTAAATAAATTGCAATTCACGTGATTTGAGATCCAAGTTGAGAGCGGTTTCGTTTGTTCTGCGCGGTAAAACAGATCGGGATCTGGATTCGGATCTGTCGTGAAACAAACACGCCCTGGCCTGGGTAACACGGGGTTTACACCGGGGAAGCCCCCAGAAGATGCAAAACGAACGACATGGTCTCGCTTTGAATTCTGGGAACACGTGGTCAAAGGTTGTTGCCGGGTAGAGCTTTATAAACGCCGTTATCGTTTGACTCAGGATGAAAAATGAAGCCGGCGCCACGCAAAAATAGTAGCCCTAAAGTACCGAAATAAACTTCGTCAATGCTCACAGACATCTACTGGTTCAGCAAAATGTATTTACAGCCCAATTCCCTCCTATTTTGTGTCATAAATAAGTGTTTTTCTTCGTACTCACGTCGCGATTCCAAACTGTCTGCCATGTTTTACTACTCGCTGTCCGGTTACTAGGTGACGTCATTACACCTTTCGTTACACCACAGACCCGCCCGCGAGCTCGGGTAGTGGTGGCTGCCACCGGGGCAGACTCGTGTAGCACGTGATGGCTAAAAGAACGCTCCGGTGTAAGTTGGTGTTACCCGGTGTCAGCATCTCGAACGCCCCTATATACTGCTGCGGACGCAAAAAAACGATAGGTTTTGTACCTTTTGGCGTTTTGAGAGGAGACTATACCATTATGGATAGTATACTTTTTCGCTCAAGGGTTACAATTTCCAATTATCCCGCTTAAGAAATATGCCATTGAAAACTTAATTACTATATTTTACTAGGTTGAAAAGGTGGGGGTGAACCCTAGGTTTTATGTAAAAAGAAATCAAACGCCGGATGTATAAAAATGGAATCGATTCTTATCCAAAAATGCTGAAGTCTATAGTAGTTTAAGCCAATGAAGTTGCTCGAAATTGACCGCGCACTTTCGACCAATCACGATGCGTCAAGCGTTCTGATGCGGCTCAATATTTCGATACGCGTCACACCGTACCCGCCCGACAAGACAACGAGTGTGCATCACTAGTTCCGCCAAAGTGTGTGGAAAATTTATTTTATTAGTCAGCACATCACAGCTTGAAAAACAACCATGCATTTTTGCACCATGATACGACCAGTGTGCTTTCAGAAAACGTCTCCTCTGCTTTCGGAAGAAATTTGGCAAGGAATTTGGAAATAATTGGAGCAATGGAGGAACATTGGATGTTGCTGAGCTGTCAAGACTTCGATACCTTTTCCTGATCCTGAGAATTTTGGAAGACTTCGAGCTTCGTGGGTGAACCATTTAGGCGCACGCTGGTCCAAAAATGGCGAAATCTGCCGCCGAGCGGGAAAAGGGATATTTGTAAAGATACAGCGTACATTTCAACACATTTCGAAAGATGATGGACCAATATGTATTAAATTTGATATGTATTAAATATGATTTTCGGGTGCCTAGCCTACACAAAAACATCCCTATTTTACAATGGCATGAAGTTGGTATAACTGCTGGCTATTGTGTGCGCTCCAGGAAAATGTAATTGCGATTGTGACATCCCTACTAACAGTAACAGAACAGGAGCCAATTTAATGGCGCTGCTAAGCACACAAATTTGCTTAGCACAGGATTCGTTTGCTTTATTTTGCAAAAATGGATTGCCAGCCAAAATCGTAAGTGATGTGTATTGAAAGGTATTATCCTACTCTTGCGAAGAACACAAGTTGGCAGGTAATTTTAAAAAGAACACTCCGGTATGAGCTGGTTTCTTGGGGTGCTAACAGTAGCCGATTCCATGAAAAATTGTGTAGCTTGCACAACTTTTGTTTGAAAATGTTACTGCACACACACGCAATCCATATAATCCATTGACGCGAGTGTGCTTTGGTGCGCATCAGATTAGTGCTGCACAGTATCAACAAAAACTTCATTTTATATAATAATGGCACATATATGGATCTTGATTGCATATCATTTTGGGTAAAGTTCTTTCATGTTTAAATTACGACAAAGCCTGTGCAAATTATTGTGATACGTTTGTCATGGAAACACATTATTCAATTTGCTATAAACAAGATAATTTTGTACAACTATATCGCTCAACCAGGAATGGCATCGACGTCAAATTTCACACACAAACCACAACAGAAAACCATCTCAAAAGCTCTTTTGATTGGAAAAATATTTCAGCAGTTTATTTTTGGCAGACGAAACTTATTACAAAAAGGCAGGCCTACATTATCAAGATTACGACACTTGCATATTTTGAGGTATTGTATCAAATATTTATATAAACTATCACTGACAGAATCTGTGTATAAAGCATAGCCACATCAAATTTACTGCAATGTGGGTCTTTCCACAGTAAAGGGGGCATTTTGGCAACACGGATCATATTTTAGAAGAAATACCTTTGTCTGCATGGTCTCAAAATAAAAGAAATAAGTTCTTCTGAAACAATAACTTAGGCCCAAAAAGGGTTACAAATAGTGCGACAACATGCCTCTCTATAAACCCCGTGTACAAATTTCCAATATACACTCGTAACTGGGACGGACACTTTAGGCCGTCCCGGTTACGAGCCAGGGGCGGATCCAGGAATTTTTCCAGGAGGGGGTTTTGCCACCAGGGAGGGGTTTTGCCCATCATATTTTTATGTCTGCTTGTTTCGGACAGGCGGACACGCAAAAAATGCATTACATTATATTTTTTGGTGTCGGAGCAGGGGGAGGGGGGGGGGGGAGGGGGGGGGGGGGGAGGGGGGGGGGAGGGGGGGGGGGGGTGGTTTGACCCCCAAAACCCCCCCTCTGGATCCGCGCCTGCGAGCGTATATTGGAAATTTGTAAACTGGTTTTTTTAGAAAGGCATGTCACACTATTTGTAACCCTTTTTGGGCCCAAGTAATATCTTTTCAGAACAACTGAAACTTATTTCTTTTATTTTGAGACCAGACAAAGGTATTTTCTGGAAAATATGGTCTGTGTTGCCAAAATGCCCCTACAGTGGAAAGACTCATGTACAGTAATGAAAAGACATTGGTACTTAATTTACTACTAGCTGAATAACGTTATGAAAACAATTTGTTTGTAATACAAATTTAAATTGTTTTATCAGATCCCTAAAAGTAAAATTATAAAGTACACAATCATTGCATAGGTGGCATTTTGTTGCATAACTGTTTATCAAATCCGTTTCAAAAGACAATGATGGAAGATTATAATTGCACGAAGCACATGTATGTTATAAAAGCTAATATATCTTGCACAATTAGAAGCTGCAATTTTGTTTAAATTTAAACAGATCCTCATTAATATCACAAAACATTGCCACTAGGTTAAATGTCAGAAACTAAAACTATTTATTGAAGTTCAATCAATTCAAAATGCAATCTGAATAAGGTAAAGGTATCATTTTGTTTCCGTTGGCAGCTACGACGCACTCGTGGAAATCAGCGATATGAAAGCTTCAACAAGGCCACCCAAGACCAGTAAGAATGAAATTGAGAGATCACCGAGAACGTAAGAATGCCATTTGCAGTTCATTTAAATTTCTCGGTGCTCGATTTTCACCCACAGATTTGTGAGGACTTGCATGGCCTTGTGATAGCCTCCACTACAACGCCGATTTAAACTTGCCCAAGTAATTACTAAAAAATGTTGACATACGTGGCAGCTGTAGTAACGCCACAGTTATTGTCTTTCATATCCATGAGCACGTAGCCGTTATTCCCCCAGTAGGTGGACCAGGAATTCTTGATGATCCAGTAATTTCTAGTCTTTTTGCCATCGGTTATCGAGCCGTAGCCAACAGCCAATACCGCATGATCCAACTGGCTACTGCCTGTGGAATTATTAACAACAGACAAATTCATTTTGCTTCTTATTTTTACTTTTTTCAACAGGTTGAAAATAGAGCGATAAAACGCCTGAGCAGTGCAGCTCTCAGGTAATGCAACCTAAGATGCGTGTACGATCTTGTACATCTTTTGAAATCAGTGCGATCCTATTGAGTGCTGCATTTTAAGTTAAAGTTTGCTCCAAAATTTGAACATTCATGAAACTGAATTATGTCCCTAGTCTTCACTCGAGGCTGATAGCCTTGCATACATGTACATGCTGTTTGCACATCACGTCAGTTTATAATATCTTGCACAATATAAGACTTGCATGAGTTTGTTCCATTGAGATCTAAGCACTATAATTTACTGCATCCTAACATTTGAACCGATTCTCTAAAGATGTAACTTACTGATTGATATTTTTCTTTACTTTTGAGCGGTCAGATACCTGTGTCCTGAATACTTACTGCAGTTTTTGTCGTAGTACACACCAGATGCATAGAATGAGAACGTCTTAAGATGCGCATCGATGCCCACGGCAACAGGACCAACGTTGACGAGTGCCATCTTGAGAGCAGTCGCGTTACCAGACGTGACGTTCACATAACTCTTGAGTTGGACCTTAACTTTGGATGCGTTGAAGTGGCACATTCCGTTCTGCACAAAGAAATCTTACAATCAGGTAATGTAATCTAGGCCATTAACTGAGGTCACCCCTTCAAGATATACACGCTCAGAGGCCAACTTGACCAGCATTCCCTATCCTCTTAAATTTCATGAGGCTTGTATACACTAATAACCAGTACATATTTGAAACAAAGTTGGCTGTGGTGCCCCTTTGACATGGGGACAAATTCAAGACCGGAGTGACCTGCCCTTTATTTTCATAAAGTCAAGGCTAACCTTAGCATGTCTCTTTCCACACTTCAGTTAAAAAACCCTCACAAAACCAAAAAGGCTTTCCACTTTTAGGAGTACTAATTTTATGACAACCTTTTGTCCCAAAACAATTCCTGTTTTTTTTTAGAGAGATTACCTGTCCAAGATAATGGCCATAATCTTCCTCACTCATCAAACCCCTATTGTCAATGATCCATTGATAAGCCTGAAACTCCTCCCCGCCGTCGCAGCCGTAGTTTCCATAGGCCCAAGAGCAGTCCATTAGATTTTGCTGTGAAAGTCGCACCATGATGTTGTTCTACACAAACAGGAAAATTAACAGACGAACTAACTAATAAAAACTTGCTGTAATATCTATTCACAGGAAACCTTGTGTTTTGAGAATTGAAAGAAACTAATTAATCTTGGTTTGTATCCGAGGTTTGTGAACACCCTGGACATTGTATATTTTGTGACACATTAGATTCCTCTTTGAATGTTGCAATTTATGGAAAGAATTGAGAAATTGATCATGGTGTAACCAAACGGTACAATAAATAAGGAAACAGGGGGTTCGACTATGCACACAAAAGACACGGGGTGTCATAATCCCGATAACAAGATTTGTTTTATATAAAAAGATGTTTTTTTAGATTAAAATTTTAAATAGTCACAAGGACTCAAAACAACAGCAGTCGAATAGGGCTTGGGAATCGACGTCACGACGCCATTGTTGACGTCATTCTCGTTAACTAGGCCGCCATATTTGTTGGCAGTGAGCGGTTGCTATGCGAACTATCAACACGCCGCCGCGTGTATAACTAGTACGTGTGTACATTATTGTACATGTAGCAACCCCCATGACCGTGCGGTCATGCCAGATATAATTTTTGTTATGATGTGCACGTACTCACGCGGGAAACTCAAAAGAGCTATAGCCATAACCGGCAGTCTGGGTCAAATAAATGGGTTGGATCGCTATGAAATCCCGCAAGGAATTAATGGACATGTTTAGTACAAACACAATGGTGCAGGATCTCCAAAATACTAGCCGACCAAGTCCAACAGCCATCCCCACCAAAGGTTTGTCGTGTAGGCCTATGTACATGTTGCTGAACTAGTTCTACGTTCTAGGCCTACTACTACTACCAGCATGACTAGCCCAGGCCTAAACGTAGACTATCGACTACCCGCTCCTAGAACGTTAGGCCACGTCTATTCAACTTTCAAGGCTAAATCTTTTTTGGGACAGGGCTAGTGCCAGCCGGGACGGACTCGGCGTGGTTGTGGCATGGAAAGACGGGAATAAAAAAGGGAAAAAATACACGTGTAAATTTAACCGATTAAATAAATTAAACGCAACAAAATTGTCTGACCTAGTCGTAGTCCCAAACATGTCAAAACAGTTTCCAATTTGCAGGTAGGCCTATGATGCCATTGCAAAAGATCTGCTCTAAATGGTCTCCAAGCAGAAATTTGGGCTGTGCAAAATGACAGTCGGTTTTCTATTTTTCACCAGCGGCGGTCATGAAAACGACTAACAATTCATGACACAACACGACCGCCTAGCCACATGAACGGCAACAGATATGGCGGAACAATGCAGCGCGTACTGAATTTAACTGTATTATGACGTTGCGCGACCTCACGTTCCCAAGCCCTATTGAGCTCGTGCCAATAACGTCATTTTGGGAGTAAAACAATGCCGCGTCGTTGTGGAAGCAATGTGCGTGCGCGTTGTGTGTGTCCATAGCGCGCGTAACGCGTTATGCTGAGGCTCCCATTGGTGAACTAAACCCTGTTGCGCCCACCAGAGACACACACAACGCGCACGCACATCGCTTCCACAATGACTCAGCATTATTTGACTCCCAAAAATGGCATATTCGCACGTGTTCGAAAGGGGTCAATACAGCCAGGGGCCGATTTCACAAAGCGCTAAGATTCGTCCTAGGAAGTGTAACTCGTCTTATCTTGGAACTAATCCTAGGACTGATTTCACAAAACTTAGGATGTGTTCAATTCGTCCTATTTCCCATGGCAACACGGCCCAACTCTTCATAACTTAAGATCGATGTTTGGGTCGTCTTATCTGTACGAATGCATGGAGTAAATGCATGCTAGTGACCGAAGGCACTTATATTCTGCTTGCCGAACGCGAAGCTTGCCCGGCGTACGGCAGCGCTAGCAGGCGGTCATACAGACAATTTTCCTTTGCCGCGATGTATGCGAAATTCTCTTGAAAAGGAGGCGTAATTTAAATCGCAGAAAAGCACTTACCGAAAAAGGTTGAGGCATTTGTATGTCCATGCACGTGAAGCCATAACTTGCTGTAGCCCTAGCTAGCTAGGTTTCTCGATGTTTACACGCGTAAAGCACGGATTTATATTTCGGCAAAATATATCCATACAATATTTATAAAAACCACGAAATATGTACATACTGTTCATTGAGCACACTGCCCTGAAAGTTACTTGGGGTGTGCGCGCGCGCGTGCTAGTACTAGCGCGCGATGCTCCCGAAAAAAAAGATACATTTATGTAAATTAGATTAATACACAATGTACAAAGGCGTAATGTTTTTTTTCCGTCAAGCATAATACTGCATGCTCTGCACATAAATGCGAGTGTGCCATTTGTACAGTCGAACGATAGGCTACATGTACACTAGTTCA
Source organism: Henricia sp. BOLD:AAB3569 (assembly GCA_037783545.1). NCBI lineage: Eukaryota > Metazoa > Echinodermata > Asteroidea > Spinulosida > Echinasteridae > Henricia > Henricia sp. BOLD:AAB3569. The sequence continues at coordinate 672,666 of JBBELK010000267.1, read as the reverse complement.
AGTACATCGACTTGAATTTGTTCACGTCAATATACCCTTTCGTAACTGCCGACAAAATGCGATACGCCAAGCAGACGACGCTACAAAGTCGGCCGTTTTGATTTTGTAATGTGCGTGCCGTTTTCCCGACGACTGTTGTATTCGGTACTGTTAACAAACATGGTACAGCCGTTGATAAATGTACAATAAGCAGTTGCGACTCGTCTTGTAAAAGACGGGTTTTGTGAAATCGATCTCAGGACACGTCTTAGCAAAGACCGATCTTACTGCTCGAACTCTTCTTAAATCCTAGGATCGATCCTAAGATAGGAAGAGTTTTGTGAAATCGGCCCCAGGCAGCACCACGGCTCATGCACGTATACTTGGTGACAGCCTGTGCTCCACCAGCAGTCAGAACAGAAGAACTGACCAAACCTGGCCAGCACTCCCTTAAATAGGAACACAGACTGAGCACCTGGAATCCAAAGTATGCCAGAATACAAAAGTAAAAGAATGTAGCTATTGCCACCTGCAGCCAGGGGAGCCACTAAATGCAAGTGTTCCTCACAAAAGAATTCCAGAAATTTCAAGTAACAATTGCACACAGTGGCGCCCCAAACATGCAGATGGCAGAGCTATTAAAATTATGTATACCGTGACCAAACAAATAAGTTGGCCAGCCGATTTCACAAAGCGCTAAGATTCGTCCTAGGAAGTGTAACTCGTCTTATCTTGGAACTAATCCTAGGACCGACTTCACAAAACTTAGAATGTGTTCAATTTGTCCTATTTCCCATGGCAACACGGCCCAACTCTTCCTAACTTAAGATCGATGTTTGGGTCGTCTCATCTGAACGAATGCATGAAGTAAATGCAGTGACCGAAAGGCACTTAGGGCGCGCCTATCTTCTGCTTGCCGAACGTGAAGCTCGCCAGGCATACGGCAGTAGCAGGCGGTCATACAGACATCATTTTTCTTTGCCGTGATACTGATAGGCGAAATTCTCTTAAAAATGAGGCGTAATTTAAATCGCAGAAAAGCACTTACCGAAAAAGGTTGAGGCATTTGTATATTCATCCACGTGAAGCCATAACTTGCTGTAGCCCTAGCTAGGTTTCTCGATGTTTACACGCGTAAAGCACGCATTTATATTTCGGCAAAATATATCCAAAACCACGAAATATGTATTGTACTAGCTATATACTACTGTTGATTGAGCATGCACAGACTGAAAGTTACTTGTGGTGTGCGCGCGCGCGTGCTAGTACTAGCGCGCGTGCTAGTACTAGCGCGCGATGCTCCCCAAAAAAGATACATTTATGTAAATTATATTAATACACATTTAAATTTTTTTCCGTCAAGCATACTGCATGCTCTGCACGTACATAAATGCGAGTGTGCCATTTTGTACAGCCGAACGATAGGCCTACATGTACACATTATAGGTTCAAGTACATCGACTTGAATTTGTTCACGTTAATGTACCTTTCATAACTGCCGACAAAATGCGATACGCCAAGCAGACAACACTACAAAGTCGGCCATTTTGATTTGTAATGTGCGTGCCGTTTTCCTGACGACTGTTGTATTCGGTACTGTTAACAAACATGGTACAGCCGTTGATAAATGTATAATAAGCAATTGCGACTCGTCTTGTAAAAGACGGTTTTTGTGAAATCGATCTCAGGACACGTCTTAGCAAAGACCGATCTTACTGCTCGAACTCTTCTTAAATCCTGGGATCGATCCTAAGATAAGAGGAGTTTTGTGAAATCGACCCCTGGTCACACTGGCTTCGGACCTTGTGTACAAAACATGCGAGGCAAATGAAGTGTTTCCTTACAAAATCATAAAATAACAACATTGTAGTGGCACTTCACTTTAAATGAGTTGTTATACCTTCAAAAAATAAGCACCCTCAATTGTCTCTGCTGCCCCAAAACTCCAGCAAGATCCACAGATGGCCTGGTCCTTGACTTGAGACACGGCTCCTGAACAAAATACACGACACAAGTGCACGAGACTTTGGAGACAGGAACCTTAAGACTCGTTATTAATGTACAAAGAAATAAATTGTATTTTAAAGATTTTAAATTAGAACATAAATTGAACGGTGAACATAACTTTTCAGATAAACGTTTGATCTGACCTTTCAGACGCCAATCTATGAAGGGAGGAAGATCCTTGACAGCAAACTCCTGCTCTGAGAAAGGCTCGCCGCCGTTAGGGATGCCCTTCTTAGAAGGTCGTCGACCTCGCATCATGCGGAGTTCGTCATCAAAGTGATCTGTGAGGTGATTGACACCCAGTGTGAAGCTTAGACCTTGGCGGTTGTGTCCGTGAATAAGCCTTGATACAAAAACAAAATCAAAAAACATGAATTTAAAGACGAGAATAAACAGCTAATGTCGTAAACATAATTACACACATAAATGTAGACTTGACGTGGCTGCACTATTAGCGGCAAGTTTTAAAAGCATTATTGAGAAATCACTATAACAAAATACATAGATACAGACAACTGCAAATTATACACATTCGCGCATTTAGTGGGCTTTATGTTGTTGCATAATTTACGTGTTTATGATGGGAATAGGGCGCCCTCACCTGACATTATGCATGAACTGCACCTTGCGCTCGTTATGCTCCGTATTGTCTGCGTATTGCTTGCCGTGCTTGGCTTTATACTCTGTAAACATCTGCTCGTAGCGATCTCCCAACTCCGGATTGATGAGCTCTTGGTACGGGTTGGCACGAATCCTACTCTCGATGCCAACTTGCGAAGATGATTGGCATTCTGGACTCATGAAGATAAAGTGTTTAATTCACCATAATACATGTACCCCTCATACAACCATTCATAACAATGGACAAACACTAAACTTATGAACGTACCAGGATTTGCTAAATAGTTTATGGCCATGTAATGTAAAAATCAGGGAAAGAATTCCATAATGACTCAATAACCACCAAAACTAGTTAATATTTTAAAGGGAAGTGAATTTAGGAGTGAAAAACAATTTCCTCGAAAATACTTAACTTTTTCTGCCCTGTTCCATAGACTTTACACATGGCATCTCAGTGGCATCCAGTGAACGGAATTCATCACACCAAAATCAGTACGAAATTACAAGAAAGTTCCCTTTTTGATGCCTCCTTTTTCGATAAATGTCATACTCGACTGAACTTACTGTTAAAAGTATAAATATTCACTGGTTTGCCAGCAAAAACTAAAGTAAACATGTGCTTAAATTGTTGTTTTTCACTGTATCCAGATTTCCCAAACTCATGGACATTTGTCCAAATTTCTGTGGACTTTATAAAAGAGGTTGGTAGGGAAATGCTAAACTTGAGTTTGGGCTAGTTTAGTCAGTGTTTGGTATATATTGAATTTTCCATGGAAAGTGATGAAAACTGGTTGTAAAATTACAGACTCTAGCACTTAAAAAAACAAATGTTATGAAAGGAGCGTGACCAGATTTTTCAAAAAATGGATTTCGTTCTAACCTAGCAATCATATAAAATACCTCCCCAAAATACTATCCATGGGAAGAAAACAGGAAATTTGCAATCTCTAATTTGGATGTGAATGCAAAAAAGATTGGCGTAATCACTACACTGCTTTATGTAACCGGATAAATTAGTTTGCAAAACATCGGTGGTTTTTGATGATATCCTTGAAAACAAAGTTTGATTACCTTTTGGGAGCTTAAACACGGTATCATTAAACTTGTTATCAAACATGGTGTACTTGATGACGTACTTGTCGTAATGCGAACCAATCAACGAATCAAAACCCATCATTTCATATTGTACCGGGACCACGGGCGACCCACGCGACACGTAGAACGTGTATTTGTTGACCTTTGCTTCTTTGGCGTTCGTGATCATCATCCACTCATCCAAAACTTGCCCATGAATTTTCTTAATGCCTGTGTACTGTCAAAGAAAAAAGTTACCATTAATGTTTCTCTTTGGTTCAATGGTACAACATATGTTCCATTCAACTCGGCTTTGCCTCATAGTCATTGACTGGAACATTCTATTTTTTTAACTCATCAAAAATATTCCTATACTGAGTAGCAAAAAAACCGCAAATTTACAGTTTAATCAGATTGTAATTAAGCTGACATTGAAATATTCTCATAACAGCTTTATTGTGCATTACTACATAAAACTTCAGCGTGCTGAACATTTCCACTCTCAGATTGACTGCTTTTTTCATTCAAAAAGTGGGGGGAAAAAATGTTCTTTTGCTGCTTGGTATATAAACATATAGCCACACCTGTCAACTTTATGGTACAAACATAGCCACAGCCAGCTACACCTGTCAACTTTATGGTAAACTAGGTTTCTTGACAAACGTTAACAATCCTGACAATGTTTTCATGATTAGGTAAGTAAGTCACAGTTATTGGCAACCATTTAGGGTTGAATACAAGAATTGGCGTGAAGGAAAGAAAATTTCAGCCCCTGAAAAAAATATGTATTAAAGGGACTGACGTTACATAACCATTAAAATCTTAACCAACCGTCAACAAGACATACATGCACATACAAAGAGTTCACTGACAAAGCACGAAACCAAGACCCTGTTCTCACTAGAGAAATCGTTTCGTTCGACGATGATTCAACGATGATTCAACGATGATTCGACAAAAAGTTATCCTGATGTGAATGCACGCCTCTTTATTCGACGATGATTAGAATTACTTCATTTGATGAAGCAAATAGCTTCATTCGACGAAGACATCGCTTCATGCAATGAAGCAAATTTGTAATGAGAATGCTCCCTTCGTTCGACGAAGCAATTTGGCCGGCCTGGTTGCACAAGCGCGTTGTGTGTCAAGCACCCAGCAAGCGTTGTTTTTACTGCGCCACTAGAAAACCACACAGCGCGTCTGCGACGCACATGTACGACCTTCCACAGCTTCATTCGATCTTCGTTAGCGGTCGCTTATGTGTACAGTACCGCTCTTCGTTCGATCTTTGTTAAGTGATATGTGAACGTACACGCTACATTAACTAACGATGATTAACTAATCTTCGTCGAACAAAGCAATTTCTCTAGTGAGAACTATGTCAAAGTTACATAACCGACCTGGAATCCTTTGAGGTCAGGGAGCATGCTCTGTGGCAAGAGTGCTGTTTTATTGTCGCCTTCGCTAGCGAGGAAGCACATCCGAGTTGACTTGGTGGTGTTTTTTGATGCTACAACAGGGACGTCGTTGAAAAGGGCTCCATATGTGTAATTCTTTGTGTCAGTATAATAGAAAGCTTTGTCCATGCCTGGAAGAACAAGTTAGAGTACCAATACGGAGTGGTTAAGGCTGTTGATCTTGCAGATAATTTCAAATTGGAATTGTGCCAATTCTGTCGGTTGCCGCAACGTCACTTCCGGTAGGGCTGGAGTGAAAACAACGGTGTGCCCATGGTGACAAGCGAAGGAACAAAGCCGTTGTCTACGCAACATGTACACGTATCTAAGCATGAACGAATTTGTTTTCACTCCAGTCACGGTGCTATGCCCGTATACAAAAGGCATATGACACCAAGTCACAAAAGTGCGAGGATGTGCGACCGACCGAATACATGATAACTGGCCATTTTTTCAGACCTGTTGATCTGCAGTTTGCTTTTTAGGCAAAAATAATAATCAACTTTTCAATTCTAGATCCGGTATTTTTTCCCAGACACTCTTAATACCATGAAACTCACCGTCATAGAAATCCAGTCGTCCTATTTTCTTTGCACCATCAAAGTAGATTTTGAACGGTTCATCCAACTCGGCATACGGAAGCTTCACACGCCCCTTAGCGTGGTACCTGGTGCCGAAGTTTGGTGGTTTGGGGGTAGCCTGGGGAATGCCATGACAGACTGCTAAAGAAACAACAAACAGTTTACAATTTACAATTGAAATTGTCAATTGACAACCAGTCCTGCCATCCCTCTAACTTAGTCTAAGCCCAACGGAGAGAATTATTTATATAATATTGGATGGCTTTGAGGCCAGAGGGTGATACGAGTCATGAAAATACCGAACGAGCCGAAGGCGAGTTCGGTATTTCCATGACGAGTGCGGTATATTCTCATATCACCCGAAAAGACATCCAATATTATTATTGTTATATAAAATGAAGCTTAATATAACTTGTTTGTTTTGTAAGATTTCCGCAAGATTTTTGTCTGTTTGGTTTTCCCAATGATTACAACTGCATGCTCCTTTTTTTTTTACTGTTGTACAGTATTTTTTTATTTATTGTATTCACGCACGCGTTGTGCGCACACGCACAGTGCATTCACTTGATGCATGATGCGTGTACGCTTGGATGCGCCTAGCGTGGTCGCACATCGGATTGGCCATTTGGGGTTCTGTGCTGCACAGTATCAGAAACCACAGTATCTGCAAAAGTTTCATTTTATATAATAATTCCGTTTACTGGTCACTACTTTTACTTTATTCTCATATTAGGACTTTAAATAATAATCACCAAAATGTGTTATAAAATACATGTATTTTTAAAGGGAAGAGAATTTAGGAGTGAAAAACATATAACAATTTCAAGAATTTCCTTAAAAATACTTTTTTCTGCCCGGTTCCATAAACTTAACACACGGCGTCTTAGTCTATGACTGATGACCAGTGAATGGAATTCATACCAGCCGGTAGTCTTGGCCCAAGACTACTCTAGTCGATATTGGTTTGTGTACGCGTTGGCCATTCCCAGTAGTGCGCCCTCTTGCAGCACTAACTGGCCAGCCCTTTGCTCACTAGAGTAGTCTTGGGAATTTCTCCCGGAAGGTTTAACTTTTTCTTTGTTTTTGCCTAGGCTTTCCTAGGGAACCAATCAGCGAGTGACCCAAATACAGCAGCGCGTCGGATAATGCAGCGAGCGACCCAAATACAGCGGGTCAACCGCAGAGCATGACCCAAATACACCGTGTGCACGCGCTTCGAATGGTTTGAAAAATATAAGGCGGCTTACAATAATCATCGAACATGACCGTTTTATCGTTGCTAATATTTTCGGTGACATAAGTTTCTTGGCAAATGTTTGCGAATATATTTACAAACATGTTTGCAAAGGCGTATGACATCGCAAAATACATTTGTTTATGAAGATAATTGCGACATTGCAAATATTTGCAAAGATATCCGTGGTATGCCATGTCCCTTGTGTGCCATCATAAAACCCTCTGCAGCTATTTACATAAAACGGTACCGCCCCCAATGCTGAACTTCCGGGAGAGATTCCCAAGACTACTCTAGTGAGCAAAGACTGATCCATTAGTGCTGCAAGAGGGCGCACTACTGGGAATGGCCAACGCGTACACAAACCAATATCGACTAGAGTAGTCTTGGGCCAAGACTAACCAGCCGGCCACACCCCTGGCAACACCCCTGGCTCCACCCCCGAAGGGGTGATTGTGTCTTGATTGATTAAAAAATGTTCTTTAGTATTTTCCCCCATGAGAAAATGAATACACTCAATTAATGCCACGTACCACAGGCAAAGGCCAGAAAAACAATCAGCGTGTGGGGAAGCATTTTGCAGCTTTGTGCAAGTCACACACCCATCCAAAAATCAAAGCACAAATTAAGTAAAACGCGACTGGTTTGATGCACCGAATGAGCGAGGGGAGGATCAGTCTGGTGTCTTTTTCGATTCGTCACGTGTACTAGTTTGAAAGTACTTTGCGGTGACGAAGATCCAGACTGCGTTTTGTCCCGTGACCTAATCACGTGACAATAGCTATAGTCACGTGACTGATACTTCTGCGGAAGCAGAAAACATGGGTTTTGTACCTTTTGGCGTTTTGAGAGGAGACTATACCATTATGGATAGATTACATTGAAAACTTACTAGATTTTATTAGGGTTAAAAAGTTGGGGTGAACCACAAGGTTTTATATAAAAAGAAAAAACCGCCGGATGTAAATCAAAATGGAATCGATTCTGATCCAAGGGGCGTTCGAGATGCTTACACGGGGTAACACGGGGTTTACACCGGGGAAGCCCCCAGCAGCCGATTTCAAGAAACTTTACGCAATTGCGCAAGTCCACTTACGCCATTACTTGCGCAATACTTTATGGCGTAAGTGGACTTGCGCAATTGCGTAAAGTTTCGTGAAATCGGCTGCAGAAGATGCAAAACGAACGACACAGGGTCTCGCTTTGAATTCTGGGAACACGTGGTCAAAGGTTGTTGCCGGGTGGGGCTTTATAAACGCCGTTATCGTTTGACTCAGGATGAAAAATGAAGCCGGCGCCACGCAAAAATAGTAGCCCTAAAGTACCGAAATAAACTTCGTCAATGCCCACAGACATCTACTGATTCAGCAAAATGTATTTACAGCCCTATTCCCTCCTATTTTGTGTCATAAATAAGTGTTTTTCTTCGTACTCACGTCGCGATTCCAAACTGTCCGCCATGTTTTACTACTCGCGGTTACTAGGTGACATTATTACACCTTGCTTTACACTGTGCTTTACACTGCACAGACCCGCTCGCGATCTCGGGCAGTGGTGGCTGCCACCGGGGCAGACTCGTGTAACACGTGATGGCTAAAAGAACGCTCCGGAGTAAGTTGGTGTTACCCGGTGTCAGCATCTCGAACGCCCCTAGGGCAAGTGTCACCCAGGCTCGGTGTTGGGTGACGTCACACCTACGCGCTTCGCAGGATTTGCGTCGAAGTTTAGCAGTGCATGGTTGCATATGGAGCGGGCAAACTAGAGTGGCGCGCGCAAAGCACTGCTAAAGGAGTGTATAGGGCAGAGCATGATGCATCCACGACGCATAAAGAGCTAGGGAAACCCACACCAAACCAACTAACTGCAACAATTACGTGGTCGAAACACACCAGGCCTGTCAAGCCAGCAATGTGTCTCAACTTAACCGTATATACAACAGACACATCACCAAACTTTGACAGTCCCTACCATATAACCTAGACCAACTAAAAGCAGAGATTGCGCAAAAAAGCGCAAAAAATAGATCTCTAAACTCAAAACAAGAGATAAACGCCATGACAAAAATTACCCAAACACTACAGAATATAACAGCAGTATATCGTTATATTCATACCGAAACGCCTAAAAAATGTCAAGGCTAAACAAAACTCAAAGAAACTAAGAGATCGCCAAACTTTGAAAAAAAGCAAACAAACTGTAAATGGATGCGAACGCAAACTGTAAAAACCTAACTAGCAACAACCTGTGAACAACTACCAACCTATCCAAAGCAAATCCTTCAGGAACTGAAAAATATACCGCTTTGGGTAAACAACTAAGAGTTTGTTCCGACAATGCATAGTTCCGAAATTGCCCAGTTAACCCCGCCCCTTAGATACTGTTGATATGTGCTCACAAGCCATCGCAAAAAAATGGCGACACAACGTATACAAAGCAACGGGACTCGGTATGGAAAAAACATATTCATTGGAGAAAACTCAAAGGTATTCATGTTTTAGGGTCGACAGTTACCGTAGCACACACTGAGCGAAGGGCTAGTAATGCAGGGATGACATATATTCATAAAAATGCGCATTCCTACCTTTGAACAGCGAATCGCCCGACATTGAAACCAAAATTCACCCGGTCACTGGTGCATACAACATACAAACTGTATGGGCAGAACATCGCGTGATTGTTGTGATGATTGCATCACTGTGACCTATGTACGTGGGCGCCGTCTGCTAGCTCTGTTGTGATTGGTCGGTGGGTTCGGCTTGATTGACAGGTCGGAACTATGCATTGCTAAAACATTGTGAAAAATCTACGAGCGGTAGATAACCTTAAAACACCCATAAATGAGAGTGGCCAATATGTTAAACACGCAAAAATCCTTTCTAACACCAAACGGCGACAAAAGGAAAGCATGCCGGCACACGCCTAAACAAGCCAACGGATCAAAATAATGAAAGGACACTTCAAAAAGACAAAACTCCACTCAGTGTTAATATCCATAACAATACCAGCAACAAACCAGAACTATAAAAAGAGCAGTCACTGAACACTAAACAATCCTGCTCTAACTAAACAAAATAACAAAAGCTGGTTCTATCGCTCTCAAGATTTACCCAAATGCGAGGTAATCCGATTCATTTTGAATCAACCCGCAACTGATGAAGGGCAGACGGAAGCCCAGAAAGCTAGCTCTTGCTAAACCTAAAGAAACTGAAAAACGTTCCTTTACTCGCACAACTAAAAACCGGGGAAACTCTCCCATACCACCAATGTACAATTAACCCAGTAAAAACGGTACAATTGGACAAAATACAAATTTGGAATAAAATAATATAACATTTTATTTCAAATAATAAAAACAAGTCAATCAGAACGCCTGTCAATCGAACTGCGGATCTTCTGATCAACGTGCAGATGCTCTACCAATTGAGCTATTTGTATCGAATTCGATCGTCTTAACTTTTTAAGTGATCTTCATACTATGCCGTGAATCCGAAACCGCTGGTCCACATTGCACGTAATTGTTTACATTATTAATGCAAAATGACCCTGTGCTAGTTGGACTGGGAGGATTCAGGATTTACCCGTTTTTGGTCAAAAACAGTGTTTTGACCATAGTGCCTGCAAATGCTTTCAGAGTTGACATAAAATGGTGCACAGTTTCAATAATATTAAATCCGAATATTATGTTCGCTGCTTGTAAGTTGTAGGCCCAATAGGTTAACACAGGAGAAACAATACTTATTTGGAGATTTGTTTGCCCATTTTTTTGTCAAAATAGTGACATTTTGCCATTAATACCTTTGTTTTGTCAATGGGGAACGAGGGCATTGCTAGTGAAGGGGGACGCGTGGACACGTTTTAAAGTTAAATTACATGTAGGCCTACGGCTATCCCCTATCATGCATTTTACCTTGCCATTTTATAGCACTTCCTTTATTCTAGCGGGAATCTGGAGAGGCACTGGATTTTTGCTGGGGGAACGCGGCCCGAAACACCCTCCGAAACACCCCACCCCGGCCCATGTTTAGTTTATAAGTTCAACTGCACGTGTACGTACGTGTTTATAAATACAAACACTTTAACATAGTGAAAACAATCCACGGTGTAATTAGGGGTTAAAAGTAGGTTTGGCCAATCTTAAACACACGTTTAAAGCCAGCTAGGGGTCCTGGGCACTGATAATGCCCGAGCCGCCAGGCGAGGGCATTATCAGTGCCCAGGACCCCTAGCTGGTTTTAAACGGGTTGTTTAAGATTGGCCAAACCTACTTTTAATCACATTCATAAATACCTTTTCGTGTAAATCGGTAAAATTCACCAAAATTAGCTCGTCGTTTTGCCATATTTTGCATTCATTTTCCTATGCCTACAGTCTAGTGTCAACACGGTGTTCGTACAACTGCGAGCTGTGCGTGATGTTGTTTTTGTTCGATCGCGCGCGTTACGACATGGATATTAGTGCACAATTTGCTTTCAGGAGCGTGCAGTTTCTTTGTGCAAGTGCGTTTTCCATATACGCGCTGACTACGGCACAAACGCGGGACAGCCAGCCGGGCATTATCACTATTCTTTATCGCTAATTTAAGACTGCCCATGTGACGTGCTTTCAGCCAATAGGGATGCGTAAACTGTCCAAGGTATTTATGAATTATTGTTAAAGGCACAGCAGGCTCGTCAGTAATGCGCGCGCGCCAAGTTCATCCCACGAAATACGCAGTTCCATACCTTTTCTATGGAGCTGCGTAATTCGTGGCACGAATTTGGCGCGCGCGCAATGCTGACGAACGTCCAAGTCTATATCTTAATGACACATTACACAATTATTTTGCGTGTATGGGGGCGTGTATTGCGTCTCAAGGGCAAAATCTGTTTTTGTGTGAATTAGTCCGAATTCAACATTTTTAAGCGTAATAAGAGCACAAAGGTTTCTTCATTCAAGCACTCTAATGCACTTTAATGTGTATACACTAAAAAGGACAGTAGCTACGTACGTTTTCATGTTGCAAACACACTTTTTCTTGTCTAGTCTTAGGCCTTAATATATGCTTAAAATTATTTTATTGAACTTTACGTGGTACAAAATGAGATCACAAACTGTCAAATACATTAAACATGACATCTGGAACAGTGTTATTTTGGTATACATGTACATTGTAGCTCCAACAATCACCAAACCGCGGGCAGAATATAATAGACTGAAAATGATAGGCAGCGCGAGCACAGCCTCCGGGTGGCCTCTTAAACCCAGCACAGTTCGATTTCCTGAGCGAATTCGTTATTCTTCTCAACTAATTCCCGCTGAATGGCATTAATCAACTTCTCTTTATGGTTACAGTCACGAAATGTCTGCCAACCGAGTGGGTTATAGGCCTAATCCCCTTTTAATTGTCAATCGAATGACAAACGCACGTTTGGCACGGCCAGCTAGGGTGGAGTGGGAACCAGTCTATTGTAATCCTAACTCGTGTCCAGATTACCACGACGATACTGCATTTTGCAATAGATGGATAGATCGAGGTTGAGAAAAACCGTACAAGAAAGCGACCAAAATCGCCGATTTTTCTGACCTTTATTTCTAATTTACGAGCAGATAGTTCAAATGTGAACAAGTGAAATATTATTCAGCATGTCCTAAACTACTTATATCCGAAAAATAAAGTTGCCCCTAAAAAGTAAAGACGAAACTCGATTTCTAGGCGTCTACAGATTTTGGCCCATGGCCTCAACTTCTAAAGATCCTGTGATGCCCATTACGGCAACTTTCCACTACTACTAAAAAACGTTTAACTTAAAAAGGTATTTATCTGTCAATTTGATTCGTTAGGCACAACCTTAATGTGAGCTCTCCAAAACTTTATCTGCATAGTTGACCTTAACAGGTAAAGGTGCGTGGTTTTAATGTGAACATTAGGATTATTTTTAATTAATGGAAGGGACAACACTTGTTCGAAGTTATCAACAAATTTAATAAAAAATATTACCGATGTATGAGAATCAGATAAACTTGTTTTCAACGTCGGCAACCAAATTAATTTTGATGATAAACTCTGCAACTATGTCTTGCGCCATATTTGAAAGGGATGATGTCAAGATTTATGCCTTGTTTCCATGAAGTGTGTAAAAATCTGCTGTGACCTGACGTGAGTCCTCAAGTCCGAGCGCCGAACTGCAAAAGATGGCGACTTACATGAAGCGTACAGAGTTAGGCAACCTTTTGCAAGTGTTGTCCCTTCCTTTAAGAAATGGATGTAAAATACGGGTGTATCTTCATCCAATGTTTCAGCATTAAAAAATCTCATAAAAATATACAACACAACGCTCTTCAAGTGATGGTGTACCAGTTGATTCACTCTGGAGATATTATTTTGAAGGGTTCATACAGTATAACATATAGAAATTAATAGACAAATAAAGCAATGCCAATGTACCAAGTTTTTACTGGCCCCCTTTGTATAACAACACTAATTTAAACATGCACAAAAATCGGTACGATATAAAATGAAGCTTTGACGGATACCGTGCGTTTCTGATACTGTGTAGTAGAGAGTCCAGTCCGATGTGTGTGCAAACCGGGCACACTAAAACATGCACGCATGCTTAATGCATCGAATGAGTTAATTGTGGGTGTATGTGTGCAACACAGATGAATCTGGTATCTAAAAATACTGTATAACAGTAACGCATACGGTTTATAGGAAATAAACCAGAGATTTTAACATCAAAGAAAAAACTTGCAAAAATCTCACAAAATAAAGAAGGTATGCATCATTTTCAAGTGATATGAAAATATACCACAATCATCATGGTTAAATTCTCTTATCAATCTCAAAGCCAACAATTAGGCTAGGGCAACTCCAATATCTTCGGAGTCGATTCCATTTTCACAAGAAACATTAAAGATATAGGCCAAAATTTACGAAAGGTGATCATCGCATGTTGGAATCACATGCGTGCAAACGAAAAACGTGTGTAACTTGCGACTTAACCACGTGTGGATAAACTATTGTTTTTATCGTTTATTACGAAGACAGATTTGTTGTCCGCATGTAACTTGGGAGTAAGTAACATGCGGGTATTTCTATTGTGCATGGCCTGGTGACGTCGACTTGTCTATTAGCATTTCAATCTGGCTGATGTAGTGCACGCGAGGAGCAAACATGTCCGGATTGGTCCTATCCTTTAAAACTCATCTGGCTTCCTTGCACCTGCGCCCATTGTAATTTCGAGCATAAATGCATTCATTGCGACTATGCAGTACAGCTATTCGCCAGGAAATTGCGATAACAGGCGAGTTATATTACCTCCAACAGACGTTTAAGGATTCTATTGTCATTTGCAATCAGGGGCGGTATTCAATTCAATACTTAATCCAAATATATAAGAATTTTACTTAGTTTTTGGCTCAAGTAAAATTCTTAGCCAAAATTGGTATTCAATTCGTAAGTGCATGGCTAAGTTTTGTACTTAGAAAAAATACTTAAGAACATTCGGTAGGGCCTATTCAAATGGTTCTTTTTGATAAAGTATTTTACTTAAAGGCCCTGTAGATGATCTGTTTTTGAGCGATTCTGCGAATAAAACCATTATAAATCAAAAGAAAGACATCAACAAACTCATCCGAAGAAATTTCAGCTTTGTCAAATGTACCACGTTTAAAAAAAATATGAAAATCCATATGCGTTTTCCTGGTCTTGGTGGGGTGTTTCAAATATTCGTTCTCAGTTGATCGGGTACTATGTGGCTTGCGTCATGCACTATGTGGCGCACTTACTGCGTGTGCGCGCGATCCATAAAAATGCATCGCGTTGGAACACGCACACGGAGTACACAGCGCCCATGCATTTTGGACCGCGTAGATGCGAACCAAAAATAAGTAAATCGTTTGCAAACGATCTAAATAATTTCATCTTTACGGATTATTTTCTGGTAAAATTATATCATTTTGAGCGAAAACCTTTCATTGGATAGTTGCTATTAATACAATCTTTACTTTCAGAACTTTTCCCCTGTAAACTCGTCGATTACTTTTTGGGGTCATTGCAAATGATCCACTGGGCCTTTAAATTTGAGCAGGCAGGGAAGCACACTTTAAAGGCACAGGCTCGTCAGTAATGCGCGCCCGCCAAATTCGTGCTCGAAACATGCAGCTCCATGCCTTTGCTATGGAGCTGCGCACTGCGTGGCACACGTTTGGCGGGCGCGCATTGCTGACAAGCCTGTGCCTTTAACCGGTTTTGTTTGGGTGCGCGTTTTGCGTGAGAAAAACGCGCATGAGACGGCACGGTTTATGGTGCATCTCACATTGGATTGGCTGTTGAGGGAATTCTGCGCTCTGCGTTAATTTCTAACGTCACAATATATCTAAGTATTTTACTTACTAAAGTAAAATTCTTAGAAGGCTTTGAATACGCGATAGGACATTTTCTTAGCCAAGCCACATACTAAGTTAAGTTTTTACTTAATTTAAGTATTGAATTGAATACCGCCCCAGTGGCCGATTTCACTAACACAATATTTTGCGAAATCGAAGAGCGATTTCACAAAAACTTAGCGATAGCGTTGGCCATCGCTCGTTGTTATTTAGCGATGAATATTTAGCGACGACTAATTTGTCATCGTAAATGGAAACATTCAACGCAAGAGCATACAACGCAAGAGCATTACCGAGAGAGGGGGTTTTCAGGGACAGGACAAATCCTCTGGATTCATACAATGACAAAAAGATGGACAAATATTATCGGTTTACGCGGAATGGTGTCATGAGAATTATTGACATTTTAGAGCCACATCTCCGCCCTTCAACTCTTAGGAGCCACGCAATAGATGCAACCGTTCAAGTATTTGTGGATCTCAGGATGCTTCTAGCTATTCCACAACATCCGAGCATCATGGCATATCTGTCGCTATAGTGTCTGCGCTGCAGAATCGTGCATCAAGTCACCGAATTTCTGGTTGTTTACGCGTTACTAAGCGATCGTCCTCGTCCAATAAATTTATTTATAATTAATACTCATCGCTATTGCGACGGCTTTAGTGAAATGCAAAATCCATCGCCATCGCAATAACGATGGATTTGAATTTAGCGATCATTCTAACGATGATCGCAAAACATTGTGTTAGTGAAATCGGCCCCTGGTTTCGTAATTCGATGACAATTTATAAATGCATTATAAATTGCGATTACGCAAAAAACACCTTTCGTAAGTTCGGGCCATACTGTTCGTGTTTTAGTAGATGTACATTAACAGTACTACATATTGTGCAGACGACGACCCAATTATTGGCACTGAATGGCACCAAACGTCCATGAAATGATGCAGGCCTGTGCCACACACACGTTCCTAATATATGTAGCAATTATCAGATGCTGAAAACTTAGCAGAAATGAAGTGTTCTGGCTTCTGAAATGCTAGATAATTTCTGGAATAGGCAAGCTACCACTGGAAATTGAATCTAAACAAAAGGGAATCGATTCCTACAGCAAATATATTCCTTAAAAATCTGGAATCATGATTCTGATCCCCAAAGTGGAATCAATTCAACTCGACTCTGGCATGGAATCGCCCAAGCCTACAAGCAACATATAATTCTCACTGTTGTTTGCATTCGGCAGCATTGTTGCTCTTCATATGGACCACTTTATGATGCTTTTTGCCTCCATGCCTTGCTCTCCCTATGCCCGTTTCATTGTTCATCCCTCCCTGAGGTTCAGTGTTTTCATCCACAGAATCGCAAGTATCTCCCTGTACCTCCCCACGTTGTGTCTTGTTTTCGTCCCCGGACTTCAGTTGTGATCGCGTCACATCAATCCGTCCTGTTCCGTCCACGACGGAGACGGTTTCGCACATTGAGACACTCTTCTTGGGTTGTTTCTTACCTGGGAGACTGTCAACCGAAGGTCGGTTCTGATGGGACGGTTTTAGGACGTAGTCCTTGTTAGGGGCGTCCTGATTGGCTATTAGTGGAGTGACATCACAGCTCGCCCGAGCATGATCTGGAAAAACTGTTTCGCTTTTATCTTCCGCTCTTGTTTCTGGACATGTACCTGTATTTTCAGCACTCGTAACGTTACTTTCCATCGTACGATCATCCTCACGCTGTGTTTTTGCAGAGTCCCCAGTTTTACATGCATCATCAGGCCTCAGGCAGATTTTTTCCCGGTAGACTTTTGACTTTGATGGCCCATTTTCTGTTTTGATAATGAAGACAGAATAACACATTTTTGTACAGTCTTTTATCAAAATTGCAGAAGAAATCAGGTGAAAACAGAAGAAATAAGGTGAAAAGAGATTTAATTTTTCCTGAAAATTACAGCACACCATTTCAGAGTAATTTCATTTACAATCAAAAGAGATATTTCATAAATATTTGGTAGTTTGGCTTTAAAGGCACAGGCTCGTCAGTAATGCGCGCGCGCCAAATTCGTGCTACGAAATACGCAGCTCCATGCCTTTGCTATGGAGCTGCGCATTGCTGACGAGCCTGTGCCTTTAAATTAGGGATTAAAATTGGGTTTGGCCAGTCTTAAACATACGTTTAAAACTGGCTAGGGGCCTGGACGCTGATAATACCTGAGCCGCCAGTTGAGGGTCATTATCAGCGTCCAGGCCCTTAGCCGGTTTTAAACGGATTGTTTAATACTGGCCAAACCTACTTTTAATCCCATTCATAAATACCTTTTTGTGTAAATTGGTAAAACTCCCCAATGCCATGTTTTGCATTCACTTTTTCCCTTCACCGCATTGTTTGTTCAAACTACTACTAGCTGTACGTCAAGTTGTTTGTTCTATCGCGCGCGTTATGCGTAATCAGGCGTGTTGTGTGTACACGCACACGACCGGGAACGTGCAGTTTCTGTGTGCGTGTGCGTGTTTCATACGCACTGACTAGACCGCGGCACAAACGCGAGCCAGCCGGTTTTTATCACTGGTCTTTATCGTTCATTTAAGACCAGCCACATGATGTGCTCTTAGCCAGTGAGGATGCGTAAACTGTATAAGGTATTTATGAATGTTCTATTTAGGCTATCAGATAATATACTCATCAAAACATGCTAAGAATCACCTACTATTTTAATATTTTTTTCTGAATGATGGAAGTTATACAAGATGTTACTGTTTTGTAATCTTTTCCTTACATAGAGTATCAATATACAAATACTTGCCTTAAAGACTGTTAATGGTTACTTTTAATAAAACTATATAAAGGGTGAGTGAGAAAAAAAAATGCTCTTTTTGTTTCAGAATTATTTTATCTCGAAAACTTCAATAGGGCAGTTCCATGGTGTCGAACGTACATTTTGGACACACTGACCTGCTTTGACAGGGTGTGTTCTTAAAACTACAATTTGAAAGTAGATTGTTAGTCCATTAACAGACAAGTGGTAGTTAATACAATGATTTAGTAAAAACAACTAGCCCCAAAAAATCTTTGTTGCCTTAGAAAGTGGCTGAAATACCATGGTGTCGGACGTACTCTAGAGAAATTGATATTTCGATGGTATTTCTAGGAAAAAAAAAATTGGGGGTGCTAGTTGTTTTTACTAAATCATTGTACTAACTACCACTTATCTGTTAATGGACTGACAATCCACTTTCAAATTGTAGCTTTAAGAATACACCCTGTCAAAGTGTCAAAAATGTACGTCCAACACCGTGGAACTGTCCAATAAATAATTTCTATTTGACTACATGTATGCAGTCATGTTGATATAGTTACTAAGCATGTCTGGTGATTAAATAATTGATTTATGATATTGCATAACAAAGACAGACACAATTCTTTACCGAGTTCTGAAATAACTACCGACACATTTAGTGCATTTTAATACTAAGGTGACTTTGACAACCATAGCAGCATTTAAAGTATGTTATGCTTCAGGAGGTAAGAAATCGCGTAAGTGTTGAAATCCAGTTACTACGAAGGACACGGATGGTAAGTTGAGCTGTGTTTGTGATGAGGCGACGGGCAGGACTGGGCATCAATGTGAATTGTGGCCAGATTGAGGGTCGAGCTGGAGGACAACATTGAGACAAAACAATGTTGGTAGTTATTTTGGAACCCAGGGAAGAATTGTGTCCGTCTTTGTTATACAATACCATAAATCAATGATTCATTCACCAGACATGCTCAGTAACCATATCAACATGACTGCATAGTCAATTTATACAAATTATCTATTCAAATTTTCGGGAAAAAAAAAATGGAAACAAAAAGAGCATTTTATCTGACTCGCCCTGTATATAGAAGAAAAAATTAAAAAGTGCTACTTTATTTTCCTTTATAAATTATGAGTAGCCTCGTTCAACCAGCCACTTTTTAAGCCAAATGTGAGCCACTCCACCAAAAGTAGGCTCTTGCATAAAAAAATGAAAATGTAGCTAATGACTAATAATCAGATATAGTATACTATAAGCTTTACAAAACTACAAACATTGTGTCGATTCGTCAAAAATTTGACCAAGTTATGAGAAAAATGGCGTAGAAAGTTGTTCTTCTGTTAAAGGCAGTAAACATGATTGGTATCTCGAAAATCAGAAATGTTCACAGATTTACGCCTAACTTACACAATATAAACATGATAACCGTAGAAAACTTCCCCTGAAATGGTTTTGTCTGAAGTGCTGTAGTCTTTGAGAAATGAGTAAAACAATTAGTTTTCGTCTCATGAGACGAAAATTCAATTCGCCCCAAAACCATTTCACCCAAGTGCCATTTCGCCCCCAAACCACTTCGCCCGAGTGCCATTTCGCCCCAAATCACTTCGTCCAAACACTACAACGCCCAGATGTCACTTAGCCCCAAAACCACTTCGTGCACAGGCCGTGGTTCAACCTCACAGGGGGATAAAACTTTTTATAACAGTTTACCAATCATGTATACTATCTTTAAGGCATAAAGTCCTTAGCAACCATGCAAATTCCGACTCCAAAAGCCCTATACCTATAGGAAAACATGTGTGGGTGGTGTTTCAGCAAGAATGAACAAGAATAGCAGTCCTCAATGAAAATAAGCACGGAATATCGGTGATTTTCTTATTGATTTGGCCAAATTAGCCTAGTTTCATGAAGGTGTACCTGTTTTCTGGTTTTTAGGTGATAGATGGATACTTAATAGGTGGTCTCATGCAGAAATCCTGGTATCGATAACAAAAAATGCCCTACTTGACATACATGCATAAATTAGCCATTATCTCAGTTCTGGCCTGTGTGACAAGCGCCTACTTTCGGTGGAGCGGCTCACAAATATGAAGAAAGCTGAAAATGTATTAAAGGTCATTCCATGAAGTTGGGAAACGGTGCGCCCTGTTATATAGAAGGTTCTTTTACCCTATATTTTTGGAGGTACAAATTTCATTAGTATACGACGGTTGAATGAGATTAAAAACCTCCCTCGAGTCCCAAGTCAAGTCAAACCGTCTTTGAGTCACAAGTCAAGTCAAATTACCATTTGAGTCCCAAGTCAAGTAAGTCAAGTCATTTGACAACAAATATTCACAACAGTAAATTTGTTCAAGTTAATTTCAAAATGAGTCTAAACGCTGAAACTTGCATTTGTGTAGGGCATTTTTGTGGTTCTGGCCGTTGCTCCATGTTTAAAACAAAGCTTAGTCTTAGTGCTGAAATATAATTCGGTCCTCAAAATGACAAAGAAAATCGAGTCCCCCTCTGCTTGAGTTCCAATTAAGTCAAACTGTAAGTTAGTCCAAAAGTGTCAACTAGCCACTAAGACCAGGGGCCAATTTCATAGAGCTGCTTAAGCATGAAAAATTGCTTAAGCATGAAAAATGTTGCTTGATAAAGTGAGGTTACCAGCAAAATTTTAATGTGATTGTCATGGTAATGAAACAGTCCTGTAACACTGGTCATACCACAATTGCTATCACATGAAATTTTTGCTGGTAACCTCACTTTATCAAGCAACGTTTTTCATGCTTAAGCAATTTTTCATGCTTAAGCAGCTCTATGAAATTGGCCCCTGGGGCCAATTTCATAAAACATGTTACGCTTAATCAAAAATGTGGATTAAGCATAGCAGGAATATTTGCTCAAGCAAGGGCGTATTTCATAAAGCTTGTTGTTCTAAGCGCGCAAAGAGAATGCGCGCGCAACGCTGTCGTCTGTTTTGTTCGAACGCGTTCATCGTCTGCTTTCATAAGTAAACGTCAAAATGTTCAAATACCATCAATGATCATCGGTTATGTTTCCATTTTGGGATGGTTATCACTACCACAGAAGACCCTTGCCTGTCGCTGACTGGAATATTTCAACAACAGCTGAAAGTTGTGTATCTGTTGGGAAATGTATCTCGAATTTTGCCGAGAATGGCGAAGAAAAAAGATGGCATCAAGTAAGCAAAAAATCGGTAGATTAGCATGCCGTTTGGTTTGCTAGTGCTTAAACAGTTTTATGAAATGGAGAGAGAGTGCTGCTTAATCAAAAATCGGGTGCTAACATGCTGAAATTGGGCCCAGGTCAAAACAGGTTTCGCGAGTTAGTCCAAAAGTGTCAACTATTAACCACTGAGACCAGATGGCAATTTCATAGCGCTGCTTAACGGCCGATTTTCTGTTAACCGACCATCTGCTATTTCATAGGCATCGTTAACGGTAAGCAATTGAAAACGTGCCTTAACTGTAGGGCCAAACTTTGCTAAAAGATAGTGACGCAACAATAGCCGTCTCTAAGCGCATGCATGCTTATGCACATCGCGGCCATGAAATAGCGCTTAACTCGTCTGCTTTAGTAAGCACGCCTTTTCAGCTAATGCTTAAGCAGCGCTATGATATTGGCCCCTGGTCAACATGTTTCGCGAGTTAGTTCAAAAGTGTCAACAAGCCACTGAGTAGTTATTTGTAACAAATTATAGGAGCATCAGTCAACTAAATGGAACTTTTGTGACATTTGGTGTTTTCCAACACATTTCTTTAAATTCAAGTTAGAATCCTCCAAATTTAAATTACAAATGATTATTTAGATCGAGAACTGTGTGCCAATGTCAAATTCAACAAGATCACTTTCAACATCGGAGTAAAATGAGATAAACTGCCGTGGCATCCCTATTACGTAACCATCATTTTATCAAATACATGTTATTCAAAATTCCTAAACTCCATCAAGACTGAAGACTCAAATTATCACAGAACGGATACAGCAACCATATCATGCAACATTATACAGATGACGACTCGCTCACTTTTTTGGCCAATTTGTGTAAATAAAAAAATGTTACCCTTTGTGTCCCAATTTCGTGGAGCGACCCCTAAAAAAAATGACACAACTTTGCCCCGACTCTAAATCCTGACCTTTAATGTTGAGTTTAAGCTTCATCTCATCCAGTTTGACCAGTAGTTTCATGTTTGCTGCCCTCGTGCGGTCTGTCTCCGTCTCTGCATTGTACAAGCGTCGTTCACAGTCCATCAGCTTGTCACTAGCCGCAATCTGCAACAACTGCTGAGTGTGCAACTCATTCCGGATTGCTTCCATCTCGGTTCTGGAAAATAAAGAAATATCATTTAATGGTTTCATATACTCGAGAAAATACACATTTTTTTAACTGCCAATATTTTGCAAATTAGCGACCGTGGAGCAGCAAAATGCTTAACACTATTCATGTGAAGCATTGTAAATTTCATCTGCACCAATTGGTTTGGTCTGCCAGACGTGAGTCATGTAACTTTTACGAATATCTCATAACATTTCAGACGGTAGTAGGTGTCAGTCTGCTTTTTTAAGTATATTTGTGAAGCGTTCTGGCACAATGAGACGGGAACTAGACAAATTATTGAAGGCCTATTGTATCATTTACCAAAAATTTCAGTCTGCAGAAATTTGAGCTCCATAGATATAGCATGACTTTTGTGTCAAGTAAACGCTATTGAGCATGCATTTTCCTGTAGAAAGGTACCATTATGGACGTGAAAAAAAGTTCATGTGGTGTTCGTTAGTACTGCTACGACGTGTGAAATAGGGTTTTTATTACATAAAATAATAGTAGAGGATGTGTTTTACACATTTCGGTCAATTTCAGAGAATTTGATAGTTGCGTTTTGGTGTAATTGCACATTTTATATTTTTATGTTAATGAGAATTTCCATATTCATGAGCAAAGCCGTGATGTCATCTCAGGAAAAACAGAGGAATTCTCCATAGACTTGTGTACAAAAGTTAATGTCATTTTCAGTGGCTTCTTGATATCATGAACTATATAAGTTTGCTGAGTTTGTTTAGTATGTCATTTGCAACAACCCTAACAAGTTTGTTTGGGTCAAAAATGGATCAGTGGGCTACTGCTACTGTTTGAAATGTAATGTTCTTTCTTTGTTTTTCCACTGTGGGTTCCCTCCATGACCAGCAACAAACAGCGCCCTCGCCTGACAAGACATTTTTGAAGTAGAGAAAATGTCACTTCTTTTTGAAATGAAAACAAATTTGAGTTTGCCCCTTTGTCTGCAACACTTTGATTATTTGATTTCTGTATAAAAACAGCTGGGTGATAATTTTCACCTCACAAAACCTTTAAATAATATTTTGGGCAGATACAAATAATACACTAGATCTTTAAAGATATGTGGGTAGATTAGGTCAGGAATATGGATTTGGGTCTATTTTACCAAAAATATCAATATATTAAAAAATTACATGCATGGGAAGAACACATTGTTAACAGTGTTAAAGGGAAAATATTATGACGATTTAGTTTTATTGATGTGGTTTCTGTTGTAATGTTACAGTGTTCTCCACTGGTCAACAATTTGTCCGGGCATGCTGAGGAGTGCCCCTCATGCGGCAATTACTGACCAACCCTGTTAGCCGCATGGGCACTGTTCAAAACAGATGCATACAACTGTCACGGCAGTTATCGACCACGGATTGGGTCGCCGATATGATAGATACGCATCAGTGAACGATAATGACACCAGCGGCCAGCGAATCATGTTTGCCGACTTTAGGGGCCGTCCATAAAGTACGCACGCATGGAGGGGAAGGGGGTTGTTGACATTGCATACACCAGGCGTATAGAGAGGGGGGAGGGGGGTGGGGTGTCCAAGCAAATGTGTATGTACACAAACCAAAAATTTGCTTGACCATGGCTTCAGACCTTATGTACAAAACATATTAGACAGGCCACACATTTTTCTCACACATCTCAAATTTTCCTCACTCCTCAAATTAGGTTTTTCCAATTAAATCTGCAGTTACTAATGCTTGATGGGTCATTTTTAGAAGTATAGCACTATAGACCGTATTGAATAGCTGCCATTTCGTGGGACAGTTTCTTTGTTCCTTTAGGACATGCATGGTTGCACATATTGTGCTTACATTGTTGAACGGTTTATTAAAGTAACAAAAGGTGCCCCACAAAATGGCGGCTATTCGATACGATCTATAATACTGAACCATTTACCAATGCTAAAATGAGGTAGCCTGAGAGGTAAAAAGATATATGGAATGTAAATATTCAAATTTAACACTCGTGTACAGTTTGTACTGCTTTTAAAACAAGGTTTAATATTTCTGTGTAGACCATACACAGCTGATCTTACTTGGCTGTTTTCAGTTTGTGTTCCAAGAATTCCACCAAGTCCGGCTTGTCTGATTCGCTGACGAATTTCTTGTATTCCTCAAACTGGTGCCCAATCCCCTCATTGGCCTGTTGGGAGAAGTATAATAATAAAATAGACTCCCCTTCAAAAAAATTCCAGAACCCATGCGACAAGATTTGGTTTTGCTTCCACATCCATGGTTTCTTCACATGGATAGTATTTTGGGAAGGTATTCTACACGATTGTTTCTAAGGTGAACAAATCAATTTTCTGGAAAAATCCGTGCAAGCTCCTTTAAATATGAACAACTAAATCATTATCCTTGTTTCAAGTTTAGATTTGGGGCTCATGGCCTTTTTCCAAATCTCGACTTGGGCTCAGGCTTAGGCTCTGGCTAGCTCCATGTAAACCACATGGAGCTGGAGCCTGAGCTGGAGCCTGAGCCCAAGTCGAGATTTGGAAAAAGGAGTGCTTAGAGGAGCAATTTTCACCTAGTATTCGTACTAGGTGAAAATTGCTCCTCTAAGCACTCCTGCAATTTTCAAATCACCAGGGGCCAATTTCATAAAGCTGTTTAGCACAAATGTTTGCTTAATCAAAAATTTGTTTGCTTTATAAGAATGGGTCTCAGGGTTCTCCCCAGGTTATTTGAAAATGTGTGGGGGCCCAACTGCGAAGCCATGGCGTGGGGCCTGGGGCCCGCTTAAGGGCCACGAAAAAATTTGTGACTTTACAAGCTTTCTGGTGCATTTTAGAGCTATCCTGGGGTCCTGAACTTGAAGGGCTTGTTATGAATTCTTTAACTCAGTTTAAGATTGTTTTTGTGCAGATGAATTTTTTTGTTTAAAAAAAAAAATCTTTAAAAATCTTTTTATTTTTTCAACTTGTTTGTATACAAGGCAATTAGGGCCGAGTCGGTCTGGGGCCGAGTTTGTACACAATGTAATGGGGGCCGAGTCAGTCTGGGTAAGAGTTTGTACACAAGGCAATTGGGGCCGAGTCAGTCTGGGGCCGAGTTTGTACACAAGGCAATGGGGGCCGAGTTGGTCTGGGGCCGAGTTTGTACACATGGCAATGGGGGCCGAGTTGGTCTGGGGCCGAGTTTGTACACATGGCAATGGGGGCCGAGTTGGTCTGGGGCCGAGTTTGGGGCCGAGCCAGTCACTATGAGCAAGAACATGTACATGTTCATTGTAACCCCATTGTTAGTAACAATGGTGTGTGCCCAATTTCCATTGTTAGATGTTCATAGTGAGTCTGGGGCCGCAGTCGGATACCAGATGTGTGTATGGCTATGCACGTATATTGCACACCACCTCCGAATACTTCCTGTACCATGTGTACGTACGTGCAGGGAATTTCACGTGCAGGGAATTTCCCCTTCAGAGTCTATAAGAGGCCAACCCGTGTTGTAAAACGCATGCTGATTGGCTGATAAAAATAATATGACCTGTTGCTGGTAAATTCTGGCCAATGACGTACAAAAGGTGATCGGCATGAGTTGGACTGGTTACCGCCCTACTAAAGTCGGCAATATTTTGGTCCGGAAACCAGACTAGGCACGTTCCGGCGCCCGTGGACAAGCACCGGGGGATCGGACCGGGCCAGCCGTACCGTATCGAGAGCTGTTTTTGGTCGGCCGTGCGAATCAGAATGAAGTATTTTTTGCCATGAATTCTCTGTGGTTCTTTTTCCACGAGAGAGAATTTATGTCTGGTAATTTTATTGTATTTTTTAGCAGCACCATGTGTGATATTTTTGATTTTTTGTTGTGCGTATCGGGAGCTGAATTTTTTGATCGGCAATTTTTCCTGCGTATCGGGTCGGAATTTCAGCGTATCGGGCCGATACGCACGTTTGTACGTGGGGAGAAAAAGCCCGTCTATAGTCAAAATTGAATGTCAATTTGTTTTTTTCACAAGAATATCTGCTATTTTTGCTAAGAACAAGTTGAAATAAAATTTTGACTATTAACCCATTTTTATAAAGCAAACAAATTTTTGATTAAGCAAAATTTTTTGCTAAACGGCTTTATGAAATTGGCCCCAGGTCTGTACAAACAAGAACAGCCTCCCACCTTGACTTTCTCCAGTGCTTTGATTTTCTCTGTCAACATGTGAACCTCGGACCGAGATTGTGCCAAGCTTTGCTCCAACCTCTCCCGTTGGGAGAAGTCGGCCCGGCCACTGCCCATCTGCAACAAGGCTGCAATCTGGAACTGAAACAGGACACAGCAAGTGATGATCAAATGCCACAGCCGGGCAATTCCACAAATTCATATTTACATTTCGGAAACTTTGAGGGCTTGTAAAAAATGCTTCACATACAGTTGTTTGATTTTAAACACATGTTCTTCAAGCATCCTTGATGGAAGTGTAATTCCTGAAAAACTGATTGTAATGCCATTCTCTATATGCGTGGTACATGTACATCCAAAAATATTTCGGTCTCAGACGTACGTGTGAAACCGAGGGTTTTGTGGACCCTACACACTTACTGGAAAATTGGAAATCTGATTAAAATTGGAAGATTATCATGCCCGAAAATGCAACAGCCAACTAGATGTGAACTTCAGACCTAAAAAGTTATATTTTCACTGTCATGACCCCAAAATAAAAATCAGGCATGATATTCGACCATTGAGAAAAAAAAAAAAATCAGAAAATATGTCATTTGTCCAAAGATCTAAACCTTTATCATTGATACATTTCCATGTGGATGATGTGGGGCGTTTCCAAATTTTTAATTTCAAATTTCATTAGAAATATGTGGGCAAATGGTGTGCACTGGTTCAAAATCTGTAGAGATATGGGTTTTTTACTTGACAGGGATGACAGTGGCTCTTACCTTCAGTATACTGTACAGTATGTACATTGACAGTATGAGTGCAATGCAATGGATATGTCAGTATGTATGTGATCTAACCACTGCTGTATGGATACAGTGCCCTCTATGTACTTCTGATCGATAGTCTGGTTTCGCGATACTTTAGCCGTGAATGATTATGGCCGGGATACAGACATACTGCATGTGTACAAATCATTGGGAAAACGTGCTACGTGCGTGTACATACATGGCATATCCGGACATCGTTGATCAGTAAGTGAGACAATTTTCCATGTTTTTTTTTACTTGAAGAGTTGAAAATATATTCTCCTTATATTTCTGGACGTTTACTTTTCCGGCCTGGAAAAAGACTGGCATCCCTGAAGACTGGCATCCCTGCACTTGAAATTTGGAAATTCTGGTTGACATATTTTATGTTATTTTGAAACACCCCATGAGCTTTTCAGTTGGAATATTTTACCCACTTTGTCAAAGTTTACAATCATCACCGTGCCAATGGATACCACAATCTATTGTGCAAACTGGCTACTTACTCTCATCTTGTGCACTTGTTGTTTCTTCATGTTCAGCTGGTCTTTGATTGACTCATACTGCACTGTCACTGATATCAGTTTATTCTCAGCCTCCTTACGTCGATCTTCCACCTAATATAAAATGGAAAAACAACAAAATATGTACACTCTGCTGTTTATTTGCTGATGTTGGATAGTGTTACTGGTGTTGGAGTCCCAAGTCAAGTCAAACTGCCTTCGAGTCCCAAGTCAATTCAGACTGCTTTAGAGTCCCAAGTCAAGTCAGACTGCCTTCGAGTCCCAAGTCAAGTCA
Source organism: Henricia sp. BOLD:AAB3569 (assembly GCA_037783545.1). Classification (NCBI taxonomy): domain Eukaryota; kingdom Metazoa; phylum Echinodermata; class Asteroidea; order Spinulosida; family Echinasteridae; genus Henricia; species Henricia sp. BOLD:AAB3569. The sequence goes on along the minus strand of JBBELK010000267.1, from coordinate 644,500 downwards.
GACTGCCTTCGAGTCCCAAGTCAGGTCAGACTGCCTTCGAGTCCCAAGTCAGGTCAGACTGCCTTCGAGTCCCAAGTCAGGTCAGACTGCCTTCGAGTCCCAAGTCAAGTCAGACTGCCTTCGAGTCCCAAGTCAAGTCAGACTGCCTTCGAGTCCCAAGTCAAGTCAGACTGCCTTCGAGTCCCTAGTCAAGTCAGACTGCCTTCGAGTCCCAAGTCAAGTCAGACTGCCTTCGAGTCCCAAGTCAAGTCAAACTGCCTTCGAGTCCCAAGTCAAGTCAATCTGCCTTCGAGTCCCAAGTCAAGTCAAACTGCCTTCGAGTCCCAAGTCAAGTCAGACTGCCTTCGAGTCCCAAGTCAGGTCAGACTGCCTTCGAGTCCCAAGTCAGGTCAGACTGCCTTCGAGTCCCAAGTCAGGTCAGACTGCCTTCGAGTCCCAAGTCAGGTCAGACTGCCTTCGAGTCCCAAGTCAAGTCAGACTGCCTTTGAGTCTCAAGTCAAACTGCCTTCGAGTCCCAAGTCAAGTCAAACTGCCTTCGAGTCCCAAGTCAAGTCAAACTGCCTTCGAGTCCCAAGTCAAGTCAGACTGCCTTCGAGTCCCAAGTCAAGTCAGACTGCCCTCGAGTCCCAAGTCAAGTCAGACTGCCCTCGAGTCCCAAGTCAAGTCAGACTGCCTTCGAGTCCCAAGTCAGGTCAAACTGCCTTCGAGTCCCAAGTCAAGTCAGACTGCCTTCGAGTCCCAAGTCAGGTCAAACTGCCTTCGAGTCCCAAGTCAAGTCAGACTGCCTTCGAGTCCCAAGTCAGATCAGACTGCCTTCGAGTCCCAAGTCAAGTCAGACTGCCTTCGAGTCCCAAGTCAAGTCAGACTGCCTTCGAGTCCCAAGTCATAGTCAATCTGCCTTCGAGTCCCAAGTCAAGTCAAACAACCTTTAAGTCCCAAGTCAAGTCAAACAGCCTTTAAGTCCCAAGTCAAACTGCCTTCGAGTCACAAGTCAAGTCAAACTGCCTTCGAGTCCCAAGTCAAGTCAGACTGCCTTCGAGTCCCAAGTCAGGTCAGACTGCCTTCGAGTTCCAAGTCAGGTCAGACTGCCTTCGAGTCCCAAGTCAGGTCAATCTGCCTTCGAGTCCCAAGTCAAGTCAAACAGCCTTCGAGTCACAAGTCAAGTCAAACAGCCTTCGAGTCACAAGTCAAGTCAAACAGCCTTCAAGTCTCAAGTCAAACTGCCTTCGAGTCCCAAGTCAAGTCAGACTGCCTTCGAGTCTCAAGTCAAGTCAAACAGCCTTTAAGTCCCAAGTCAAACTGCCTTCGAGTCCCAAGTCAAGTCAAACTGCCTTCGAGTCCCAAGTCAAGTCAGACTGCCTTCGAGTCCCAAGTCAGGTCAGACTGCCTTCGAGTCCCAAGTCAAGTCAGACTGCCTTCGAGTCCCAAGTCAAGTCAGACTGCCTTCGAGTCCCAAGTCAAGTCAAACAGCCTTCGAGTCCCAAGTCAAGTCAAACAGCCTTTAAGTCCCAAGTCAAGTCAAACAGCCTTTAAGTCCCAAGTCAAACTGCCTTCGAGTCACAAGTCAAGTCAGACTGCCTTCGAGTCTCAAGTCAAGTCAAACTGCCTTCGAGTCCCAAGTCAAGTCAAACTGCCTTCGAGTCCCAAGTCAAGTCAAACTTGTCCGAGTCCCAAGTCAAACTGCCTTCAAGTCCCAAGTCAGTCTGCCTGATTACCATACCTCTGCAAAGAGTGAGTTTCCTTTCCTGTTGACATCAGTAGCTTCCATTCTTGCAGCATCCAACTGAATTTCCAGGTCAGCCATCTGCTCCTGAGATTTCTATCGTTCAAAATCAAGATTTCACAAAAATCAAAAACCTTCTTTATGCTATCTGACCACATATTATTTGATTCAATAAACTTAATATGTGGACAATTCTGGCAAAATGAGTTGGATGTCCCATGGCCTGGGCCGAGTTTTCGCGGTTGATCTAGGCCCATTAAAATGCAAAAATGCAAAAATATAATATCTAACATTCTGGGTAGTACCCAGGTACTGCCTGAAATTGTCAGTTACTGCCAGAAATGTCCATTATATTTTCATATTTGAATGATCCTGGATCAGACGTTGATTTCTATGACTGGTCACCAAAACTCGACCTGACTTTGCAACATCCAACTCATTTCACCAAAAAAAGGACACACCCGTTGTTGAAAAATGCCTGGGCTCCAATAGTCATTTTACTTTTTTTTTTTAAATACTTCTGAGTGGAACATTGTTTTAGGGATTACATTAGTTTGAGAGAAGAGTTGGGTCCCTAGGGAAACCTGAGGGTGTATGCCTTGTAGCTCAGCTGGTAGTACATCAGCAAGGAGTGTCAGAGAGACCTTGGGTTTGATTACTAATGAGGATCATTTCATTTTTGTTTTATTCAATGTCGGGTTATTTCATTTCCATGGCGATAAGGCACAATACCAAATACCATGTTCATTACTTTGTTTAATGCAAAGTTGGGTATTTAGGGAAACCCCTGGAAGCATGTAGCTCGGCTGGTATAGCATTTGACCAGAAGCCAATTTCATAAAACATGTTACACTAATAATAAGCAAAATTGTAAGAACTCTGGATGCCGCAATAGGGCGACATTTCGGGAAGCCTTTCCCCGAGGACCACCGAAATTTCGGCAAGAACCACTCAAATTGACACCTTATTTTTTTACCCAAAGCTTCCAAAAATTGTTCCAGACCTATTAAGAGAATTGGTTGACATTTCATGGTAGTGACAAAAATGTTGTTAAACAGTATTTCGGGAGGGGGTGTTGAAAAATGGAACTGTGAAAATGTTGTTACACCTGATAAGAAGAGAGGAAAAGAACCCTCATCGGTCAGACCATGTACATTTCTTGATGTGCTTATATTCTGTGGTCTTATTCAAGAATGGCAACTTGCAATCGCAATACAATACACAATCTATACTAAATGTTACATTACTAATTAGCAATACAGGAAACAATTAATTATTACATAGTTTTGGCTCCCACGGAACAACTTATAAAAATCGTGTGGCCAGAATTTATAAGGAAAATCAGAGTGTGTGCCTATTAATGCATGTGCAGCAATAACAAAATCATAAATTCCTGTGGCCCTAACTTTCATCAAAACAAGTGGCCGTTTGCTCCTAATTCTATCCAGGCCAGGGCTCTTATTACTAGCTCATGACATTGAAATATTGTGGTCTTCAAGACAAACTATTTCACAGAACAGCTGTGCTTCCTCACTAGGACCATGGAGGAACCTTCCTCCATGCTACATGTAGGACCAGTGGCAAGCCACTGATTTACGACCTATTCCAGCATTATGATAATGACCCACTGTTCCAAAAAAAAAACTGACCTACCATTACCAAAAACTGTACACAGGCCTCTATATTGAGCTATGTACTGCAATATGGGCAGTGAGCTAACCATGGAATAGCTGATTTCCTAATGCACTATAGTGTAAAAGACTGCAAAATGTTTTGTGTACATGTACATCTTAAACAGCTAGAATCCCCCCATCCACATTTTTTTAGTTTTCCTGTTTATCATGGAGGTTTATGTTTCTACAACGCGTTTTCCGCCAAAAACCGACAGTATTTGTTTAAAACGCAATTCAGTTCCGACCCTCTTCACCCGAAATTCTGAAACGCTCGAGGTCACTTGGTTTGTTTACAAACGGGGCGATAGGTCATCCTGAGAAACACACAAAACGGCCTGTGCAGTATTGAATGGAAAATATACGAAGTGTATGTTCATCATGCCTGTTTTGTCCTTGTAATTCAAAATACAAACGTGAAAACACCTGATGTAAAACGACAATAATCTACTATTACCTTTTTTGTGAAAAAAAACGTAAAATTGTGGCTCACAATGAAGTCGAGTCTTTTGAAGGAAACACTGGTGCATTGCGACCGGTGTTTGTCACGGAACGAACAGCGGTCCGTGTACAGCAGTGGGAATGGTGCCTGCGGGCCGCGCCGTAGTACCACGTGTTTGAAATTGGCACACGATATATGCACATCGGCCGGTACAAGTTAGAATGAGCGACTCATTTTTCTCTCTCTTCGTAATAAAAAAGGATCTTAGCTTCTGCTCTTTTTTTTCATGAAGTCTGGTAAAACATACAACCACGCAACTACTGGGCATATTTCTAGCTTTTTGGACCAAAACAATTCTTCAAAAAACACCATCTAACAGAGACGGTTTTCCAAGTTTTTTGCGTGTAAACGTATGGAGCTAACAATCGTGTTGACTTTTCTTTCTCAGGATTGCGTCACGGGGTCACGCGCATATCATCAATACCTAATGAGCGTTTTCGAAAAGCGCACTTTTGCTTTTATCAACTTAAAACCGACAAATAAAAAATAATCCACGTCGGCAAGAGGGATGTTTGGACTATCGAAAAAAAGCCTAAATGCTGGATTTTCGTCAAGGGAGATTCTTCCTCTTTAAAAGGGCCTAAAGTTAATATTGACACTAAGTCTCCATAATTAAAGCACTCAATATTTGGATCAATAATTATACTGGTCAATAAGAGATTGAGTATTAAACAGTGTTGTGAATAACTTGTGATTAAACTAACTTGAAAATAACATGTTGTCTGTGGAAGATAATAGGCACATGGAAAATCAGGCACATGTAAGGCCTTTTCACACTACCCACTTACGACCCGGGTAACTTTCTACCCAGGTAGCTGCAAATAACCCGGGTTTATTTTAACCCGGAGTTTCGTTTAACACGGCAAATTTTAACCCGGAGAAACACTTACCCGGGTCGTCTCTTACACGGGTTATCAGCGACACTTTTCCCACTGCAGTTCTGCACGCGCACCTACATGTACCCGGGTACACATTATATCTGACTGATTCAACTGTCCGCTTCAGTCATCAGCAACCAAAGTTGATGAAAAGTGATAATTGGTTGAACTCGTCTTATGAATCATTACGACAAACGACTTCAACTACGAAGTACTGAGAACACGTTTGTGATTTATTACGAAAATACAAATCGACTTTGCGTTGATTCGTCGTCAAATTCACGTAATTGAAGTACAGTAATTGCATGTGAAAAACCGATCTACTGATCATGCATTTGAAGAACATGGCGGTCGAATTAAGACATATTGCTAGCAACAATGGTTCTTGAACATTTGTGTGGTTGGAACACCTTGCATCGTTGTAACAACGCATTGCCGCACTCCACACTGTACAAGTCATTCCCAACTGCAAGTCATTCCCAACTGCAAGTCATTCCCAACTGCAAGTCATTCCCAACTGCAAGCCAATTGCGCGGAGACGCTTTTATTATAACCCGCTTTGCTCGCTAACCCGAGTCGGCCATTGTCGTTTCCCACGGCAAACGTTAACCCGGAGAATCGTTTCAAGGCCGCCGTTAACCCCGAGATTGGTGGGTTAACCCACCTCCCGAGCAGGGCTAGAAGTTACCCAGGTTAAGTGGCATTTTTGGCCACTTAACCCGGGTAATTCGTAACACCGAGATTTGCCGTGGGAAACGAGCCCTTAACCCGGGTAATCACAGGGTTAAATTTTTCTGTTACCCGGGTAATCTCGGGGTTAAAGTGTCGTGGGAAAAGGCCTATAACCATTAACTAATTTTAACTCATGCTAGTGATTAATTCATTAATTATCAAAATTACCTGATAAGAAGAGAGGAAAAGAACCCTCCTCAGTTATACATTTCTTGATGTTCTTATTCTGTGGTCTTATTCAAGAATGGCCCCAAAGAATTCAGCACTTCTAAGAATGTACATGTCCCAGTAGTTGGACTGTTCCAAACAAAAAATGGGGGGTACAATTTTCGGTGTAAATGTACTTAATTTAGGAGGAGCAGATTAGGAGCAGATCCCTACAATGTTGACAACTTTGGAAGACCCCTTACCTCCAGCAAGTTGAAATAGCTGGTAACCTGTTGTTCCTTTTCCTCTATGTCACCCTGCAGACTCCGCAGCTGTTGTTTCTGTGCCTGCACAGTGAATGCTACCTGCTGGCACTGGTCACTGGTATCCCGTAACTCCATGACAATGCTGTCCTGAAATTTACCAGAGGATTTCCAGAGGATTTCGACATAATTATCAGTTGTGTGTTGTAAATTTCAAGTTATTTAGGAAAAGTGACTCAAATATAGTAATTGGATCAAAAAAATCGAGTCCAGTGACGTTGTTGCATCAAGTTCAAGTTAATATTTTTTTCCACGAGTCATTTTAAAACCTAGCTGACAATGCATATTCAGAACTCCTTTCCCAAATTAGGCTGCTTTTTACAGCTTGTCCCAGAGGCTCTCCGGCATAGGAAACGTTATGTCACACACGTTACATCGCGTACATGGGTCTTTCCACAGTAAAGGGGGCATTTTGGCAACACAGACCATATTTACAAGGAAATACCTTTGTCTGGTCTCAAAATGAAAGAAATAAGTTTGTTGTTCTGAAGAGATAACATAAGGCCCAAAAAGGGTTACAAATAGTGTGACAACATGCCTTTCTAAAAACCCTGGGTACAAATTTTCAGGTTTTATAGTGTAGTGACCATGCATTAGTGACCTTGGTGCAAACAATATTCCTTAAAATTCATTTCTTGACCTATTTGACCCTTTTTTATTCCAAGAGCTATTAAAATCTTTCTTGTTTAAGAGCCAAGCACTGCATGTACACCAGATTTTTGCCTTAATATTCCTACATATATACATGGTTGTTGTCGAGTTAGCATTTTAGCATGCCCTTTAATATAACTACTGTTTATTTTAAGATTGCATCATTCAATTTTATTCATTCTTCACTTGTAGACTTCTCAAGTTGACATCATGCATTAAAGACGTACATGTAGATTACACGCATTTCTTCTTGTGGTTAACTTCTATTCATACAACACCACAATAGGTCTAAATTTAACACGGAAAATGTTATAGAAAAAAACAAATGTCAAAACTTAATTCAAAGGGAAACTCAGAAAATAACATGTAATTCTAATAAAAACCTAAATTCAACCGATTTTTAAGTACAAAACTGAACTTCAAAACTTAAAGGAAAATGCAATTTTAAAAAAGTGGTTTAAATAGTAAACTTTTCATCTGTTCTTTAAAAAAAAAAAAAAAAAAAAGTATTTACAGTATATTAAAAAGTGATTTAAAGAAACAAAAGTAATCAAAATGGTTTAAAATAATGAAGAAACTCACCAGCAGGGGTACAGAAACAAGTAGAAAGTCTCTGGCAGGGAAGAAATTCTTGGATTGTTAAAACACACAGATCGAGGAGAATTACAAAAGAGGTATTTTCTCTGTGCTGCCAGTCTGTACACTGATCTTGTGGACATGGTCACAGGGTGGTGACCTCCACAGGCAATAAACAATTAACAGGGGACTCGACAAAATGCCAAGTTTGTAAGGGATCTAAAGGGGCCTAACATTAATCATAGGGGAAACTAGAGGGACATTAAAAATACACTGTATGGGATGAACTTCTATTTAAAACTAGAGGTATGACGTTTGTTGTTACAAACGCCAGGTGATCGGGTTAAATGAACATTTTGTGATGAATTTCAGACGTTGTTATCACCTGTGGAATGGCAAAAATGGAAGTTCAGCAGCCGATTTCACGAAACTTTACGCAATTGCGCAAGTCCACTTACGCCATTGATTGCGCAATAACTTATGGCGTAAGTGGACTTGCGCAATTGCGTAAAGTTTCGTGAAATCGGCTGCTGTATACACTAATCCGGTAACTAATATCTCCTCCCTGCATATCCGCCATAGCTGGGGGGTTGATAGCTTGCACCGTTTTGAGATATGAATTGTTGAAATAATAACCTTTGAAATCTTGTAATGTGACACCTGTGACGACATCATTACGTCACAATTTTGTGCACAAATTGTTGAACAATATGTTGAACATCAAGTTATTAAATGTGGCGAAGGAATCATACCAATATCTGTTGTAGTTTTCAAGATACAGCATTTTAAAACATCTCAGCTCCAAATTTGCGTAATTTGACACCACATTACGTAACCACCGTCCATGTAATGACGTCACCAATAGTATAGTCAAAAGGTCCACATGTGTGGAAACATTTCGTTCCGTAGAAATATGGTCAAATTCACTACCACTTTGAATATATTTGCATTCAAAATGCTAAAAAATTGCACATTTTCAAACAACTTCCGGTTTGGACCGGAAGTAGGCGTCACACAGGGGTCATGACATCGTATGATTTGTTCAGTTCATTTAGACTTATCATGTTGTGAAAGAATTGTTCAAGTATCTATTACGGTTCTTGAGATATGAATTTTGAAAATAATAACCTTTGAATTTTTGTAATTTGTCACCTGATGACGTCATGATTACGTCACACTTGATGCCATCATGATACTATACATGCTGGTGAAAGTCTGCCGTAGGGCCTATGTCTGTATCTAATTTACTAACGATTCAGCTTTGTTTGATGGGCATTGTTACTGGTAAGTGTAAAAACTGAGATTTCCGTTTTCGTTGAACTTTGACCTCCAATTGACCCCAGAAGGAAGGGTCAGATGACAATGCCCACACAAAGAAAATTGTAGAACAGAATGTCATCTATAAACCTGCCAAATACGAAGATCCTGGGTCACGTGGTTTTCGAGACGGAAGCATTTTAAAATATGCATATTTTGGTTTTTTGGGTTGTGTAATTTGATACTTGATGACGTCACGATGACGTCACGCTTGATGCCATCATAATATTAAACACGCTGGTGAAAGTCTGCTATAGGACCTATGCCTGTACCTAGTTTCTTAAAGATTCAGCTTGGTTTGATGGGCATTGTTGCTCAATAAGTGCAAAAATTGAGATTTTCGTTTTCGTTGAACTTTGACCTCAGATTGACCCCAGAAGGAAGGGTCAGATGAAAATGCCCACACGAAGAAAATTGTAGGCCATGATCTGATATATAAGCCTGTCAAATACGAAGATCATAGGTCACGTGGTTTTCCAGACGGAAGTATTTTAAAACATGCATAATTTGGTCATTTTTGGGTTGTAATTTGATACCCGATGACGTCACAGTGACGTCACACTTGTATGCACACCTTCACATTGGGGTTGATGTTCCTACCAAGTTTCAAATTGATAGCTTGAACCGTTTTGAAGAAAAGCTCTGGAAACGTTTGAGTGGAAAAAAAAATAAAAAAAGACTAGAGGTATGACGTTTGTTGTTACAAACGCCAGGTGATCGGGCTAAATGAACATTTTGTGATGAATTTCAGACGTTGTTATCACCTGTGGAATGGCAAAAATGGAAGTTCAGCAGCCGATTTCACGAAACTTTACGCAATTGCGCAAGTCCACTTACGCCATATACTTGCGCAATAACTTATGGCGTAAGTGGACTTGCGCAATTGCGTAAAGTTTCGTGAAATCGGCTGCTCTATACACTAATCCGGTAACTAATATCTCCTCCCTGCATATCCGCCATAGCTGGGGGGTTGATAGCTTGCACCGTTTTGAGATATGAATTGTTGAAATAATAACCTTTGAAATATTGTAATGTGACACCTGTGACGACATCATGACGTCACAATTTTGTGCACAAATTGTTGAACAATATGTTGAACATCAAGTTCTTAAATGTGGCGAAGGAATCATACCAATATCTGTTGTAGTTTTCAAGATACAGCATTTTAAAACATCTCAGCTCCAAATTTGCGTAATTTGACACCACATTACGTAACCACCGTCCATGTAATGACGTCACCAATGGTATAGTCAAAAGGTCCACATGTGTGGAAACATTTCGTTCCGTAGAAATATGGTCAAATTCACTACCACTTTGAATCTATTTGCATTCAAAATGCTAAAAAATTGCACATTTTCGAACAACTTCCGGTTTGGACCGGAAGTAGGCGTCACACAAGGATCATGACATCGTATGATTTGTTCAGTTTATTTAGACTTATCATGTTGTGAAAGAATTGTTCAAGTATCTATTACGGTTCTTGAGATATGAATTTTGAAAATAATAACCTTTGAATTTTTGTAATTTGACACCTGATGACGTCATGATTACGTCACACTTGATGCCATCATGATACTATACATGCTGGTGAAAGTCTGCTGTAGGGCCTATGTCTGTATCTAATTTACTAATGATTCAGCTTGGTTTGATGGGCATTGTTACTGGTAAGTGTAAAAACTGAGATTTCCGTTTTCGTTGAACTTTGACCTCCAATTGACCCCAGAAGGAAGGGTCAGATGACAATGCCCACACAAAGAAAATTGTAGAACAGAATGTCATCTATAAACCTGCCAAATACGAAGATCCTGGGTCACGTGGTTTTCGAGACGGAAGCATTTTAAAATATGCATATTTTGGTTTTTTGGGTTGTGTAATTTGATACTTGATGACGTCACGATGACGTCACGCTTGATGCCATCATAATATTAAACACGCTGGTGAAAGTCTGCTATAGGACCTATGCCTGTACTTAGTTTCTTAAAGATTCGGCTTGGTTTGATGGGCATTGTTGCTCAATAAGTGCAAAAATTGAGATTTTCGTATACTGTTCGAAACGTCGAGACCAAACCGGCTCTTTTCAGAGCCAACACTACTCCAAAAAAGAGATTTTTCACATGGTTGTACCCGCAAGTTTACTACTATTTATTTATAGTTACTTCTTACTTTCAACACCATGCAAAGCTTCAAACACCACTTATTTTCGTTTTCGTTGAACTTTGACCTCAGATTGACCCCAGAAGGAAGGGTCAGATGAAAATGCCCACACGAAGAAAATTGTAGGCCATGATCTGATATATAAGCCTGTCTAATACGAAGATCATGGGTCACGTGGTTTTCCAGACGGAAGCATTTTAAAACATGCATATTTTGGTCATTTTTGGGTTGTAATTTGATACCCGATAACGTCACAGTGACGTCACACTTGTATGCACACCTTCACATTGGGGTTGATGTTCCTACCAAGTTTCAAATTGATAGCTTGAACCGTTTTGAAGAAAAGCTCTGGAAACGTTTGAGTGGAAAAAGAAATAGAAAAAAAAAAAAAACTAGAGCTTCGCGTTTGTGTTTTTTACAAACGCAAGGTGATCGGGTGACAAACATTGAAATGATGATGACGACACAGTTTTGAGATTGTTTGAAAACTTGAGTTGTTTGATGTTAAAAAAGTATTGGAATTCTCAAGACATGACTGACTATTCAACGCTAAAATTGTGTATCTGATGACGTCATCATTGTCAAGCTCATCATAACGTTACTACTGTGTGCACATATTGTTCAAGTATCTACTGAAGAACAAGTTTTGACATGTAGGCCTAGGCCTATATGTGGTGAAAGAATCTTTTCAATATCTATAATTACAGTTCTAAAGATTTTGTCATTTGAGATCATATTACTGTAGTATATCGCCGTGTGGGGAGTTGGGGTTCAATTGCATCTAGAATAAACTGACGCTCCAGTCAACTTGAGTTGCGGTCCACCATGTCCATTTTATTTCCAACACAGCAACGATTTCCAGCATGTCACATTCACAGTTTTCGGTGAGAAGACATATTTACGCTGGTCCGCCGACTAAGGCTAGCCGTACATAATTACACCCAAGATACAACAGCTAAGTCACAAAAAGTAAATGTTCTTGTGCTATCGAGTGTTCATTCAACTTTCCTGGCGATGATGCCACGGAAACTAGCAGTTTTACATCTTCAAAAGTCAAATTTTCTCGGTTGTAAATCAATCCCTGCTTATTATGTCTCGTCTGTCTGACTTATTCACTACTCGCGCACGTACGTGTATATCATTGGCCGTGTGGCCCAGACATCCTCCCTAAAAAGATACATTATGACCTCTGACCCGAGACAGGCTGCCTAGATACAAGTTATATTATTAGAAGTCGAGCACTATATATGGGCGCAAATCTTCAGATTAGTGGAGGCTTGGCATAGCGCCCTCAAACGACTGAGTTAGCTTAATTATCAAGGGACCCAACAAATAATGTATCCACATTACGTAACCACCGTGCACGTGATGACGTCATCAGTGGTTTATATGTAGTCATAAAGTCCACATGTGAGGGAACATTTCGTTCCGTAGAACTATGGTCAAATTCCCTACCACTTTGGCTCTATTTGCATTCAAAATGCTAAAAAAAGTGTACATTTTCGAACCTCTTCCGGTTTGGACCGGAGGTTTGGGTCACACAGGGGTCATGCCATTGTATGATGTGTTCAGTTCATTGCGACCTATCATGCTGTAAAAGAATTGTTCAAGTATCTATTACGATTCTTGAGATATGAATTTTTGAAATAATAACCATTTAATTTTTGTAATTTGATACCTGTGACGATATCATGACGTCACAATGTTGTGCACAAATTGTTCAACAATTTGATAAACATCAAGTTCTTAAATGTGGCGAAAGAATCATGCAAATATCTGCTGTAGTTCTCAATATACAGCATTTTTAAACAATTCAGCTCCAAATTTGCGTATTTTGACACCACATTACGTAACTACCGTCCATGTGATGACGTCACCAATGGTATAGTCAAAAAGTCCACATGTGTGGAAACATTTCGTTCCGTAGAAATATGGTCAAATTCACTACCACTTTGAATCTATTTGCATTCAAAACGCTTAAAAAAATGCACATTTTCGAACAACTTCCGGTTTGGACCGGAAGTAGGCATCACACAGGGGTCATGACATTGTATGATTTGTTCAGTTCATTTAGACTTATCATGTTGTGAAAGAATTGTTCAAGTATCTATTACGGTTCTTGAGATATGAATTTTGGAAATAATAACCTTTAATTTTTTGTAATTTGACACCTGATGACGTCATGATTACGTCACACTTGATGCCATCATGATACTATACATTCTGGTGAAAGTCTGCCGTAGGGCCTATGTCTGTATCTAATTTACTAACGATTCAGCTTGGTTTGATGGGCATTGTTGCTGGTAAGTGTAAAAACTGAGATTCTCAGTTTCGTTGAACTTTGACCTCCAATTGACCCCAGAAGGAAGGGTCCGATGAAAATGCCCACACAAAGAAAATTGTAGCACAGAATGTCATCTATAAACCTGCCAAATACGAAGATCCTGGGTCACGTGGTTTTTGAGACGGAAGCATTTTAAAATATGCATATTTTAGTTTTTTGGGGGGTGTAATTTGATACTTGATGACGTCACGATGACGTCACGCTTGATGCCATCATAATATTAGACACGCTGGTGAAAGTCTGCCATAGGACCTATGCCTGTACTTAGTTACTTAAAGATTAAGCTTGGTTTGATGGGCATTGTTGCTCAATAAGTGCAAAAATTGAGATTTTCGTTTTCGTTGAACTTTGACCTCAAATTGACCCCAGAAGGAAGGGTCAGATGAAAATGCCCACACGAAGAAAATTGTTGGCCATGATCTGATATATAAGCCTGCCAAATACGAAGATCATGGGTCACGTGGTTTTCCAGACGGAAGCATTTTAACATATGCATATTTTGGTCATTTTTGGCTTGTAATTTGATACCTGATGACGTCACAGTGACGTCACACTTCAATGCACACCTTCACATTGGGGTTGATGTTCCTACCAAGTTTCAAGTTGATAGCTTGAACCGTTTTGAAGAAAAGCTCTGGAAACGTTTGAGTGGAAAAAGAAGAAAAAAAAAAAAAAAAACTAAAGAAATCGTACAATAGTAATAGGTGATCGGAATGAGTTCCGATCACCTAAAAAGACAAAGAAATCGTACGAGAGTAATAGGTGATCGGGCTGTTGGCCCGATCACCTAAAAAGGAAAATATATACATAATAAAGGACTATTTTCTCTCTTCCACATTCACCCCTGCTAAAAACCATTGCTGTCCTCAGCAATATAAAAAGACAATTACAAAATAAGTAAATTTTATACACAAATAAGCTTTTAACACGAAGAATCGCGACTTGAAACCGCGCCTAACATGGCCGCCTCCAAGGGATGTAGTCCCAAAACTCGTCTGGAGAGCTGATCCATCCCGCATCTGCCTGCTGCTGAACTTTCCGCCCGTGCCGTCGCATGTACGCCATTGTTTCGTCATGTAGACTCGGCAAGAAGTAGCGACCCTTCACTAAGGTCAGCACCTTGACGTAACTGTCAGTCTCGATCCATCTGGCTTTCGAGGTTCCTGAACACCACCTGTCTCAGCATGCGCAGTAGCACAACCAGGTATCGCGCCTGTACTGTTCCCTCGTTTGTAAAGCAGGAGTCCACCTTTCACCTCGAGATGGTCTCAAGCTCGAAGCAGTCTCTGCACTGGCCTGCACTCCTCCTGCATCTTCTGATGACTTATCTTTCTTTTAGACGAAGTCTTCAGCTGCAGTACTCGTCTTATAGCTGGATCACTCTTCTAGGCCTCTAGCAGACTTGTTGGCTAGCTCTGGGCTGCAGCTTCTGTTTCGTTGCTCTTGTGGTCGTTGGCATCCTTCGTGGCAGCTGGCATACTGAGGGCATCTTGTCTAGCCAGAGCATCCTTGGCAGAGTTCCCATCCTGCATGGGGGGGGGGGGGGGGGGGGGGTTGCGTTGAGACCAGCCTGCACCCGCAGTGTCTCCTGGTCCTTGACTGCAGCAGAGCACCTTCCAGACTCTGAATGTACTGCTGCTGCCTCTGCTGCTCCATCACCACTTTACCGATGACCTCCTTAAGAGTTGCCAGCTGTTGGAACTGATGCAAGATCACTTGCTACATGTACATGTGTAACACAGAAAAGGGGTCCACTGATTCAAAATGACTGTTCGCAACTTAGTTATAGCTGGGAAAACTCAGGTCTGATCTTTAACTAGCAATCAAAGCAAAAATATTTTATTTCACCTCGGATAACAAATTAAGAAATTGTACTGTTACGCCAAAAAAAAATGACGTCCACGAAATTTCACTCCAAAGCTAAATTAATGCAACAAAAATACTGAATGGAAAAAGTGAGCCCAAAGATTTCTTTCAAAAAAACAAGGCACTAGCGAAATTCTGCATATAATTATATTTTTAAAAAGGACTTTGAGTAAAAAAACAAAAATGTGAACCAACACAGCACTAATAGCGGGTCACTCCTAGGCACTAGTGAACAGCTACTCGTGTCTTACATCTGAAACAAGAATAACAAAATTTAAAAAAGAAACCTACAAAAGGAACTTGAATAAAAAAATATTAAGTATCTAAATTATTATTGTTAAGTATTAAATCTAATTCTATCTAAAAAATAAATGAAGAATAAAACCTACACAAATATAATGCACCTTTAAGTTCTATCTCCCTAAAGAAAAATACAAGAATAAACAATTTTATGACCTATAGGTGTGCTCCTTTAAAGACCTTATTTTGTGAATGTTTGTGACCTCTGAGGACTAAATCACAAACTCCCAGCCCAGAAAGTGAGGTATTCCCTTGGGAATATGAAACAAGTGGCCAGTTATTAAACCGACACAGTATACAGACACCACCTGTACCACTAAATTAAATACACTTGGTAATTAAAAAAAGGTTTCTCAAGGTGCATGTACAGTAAGTTTACCAAAAATCTAGGTTAACACATTAAACTATTTCTAATTTGATTTAAAATACACGATACGTAAATTAACATAAACCTAACCGAAATAAATGCGACAGACCTTGATGAAGGAGAGGGATGGATAGAGATGTTTCCTAATCCCTGCCTATCTGCTCACTAAAAGTTGAAACTCACAAGGGCAGGTCTTTAACTTGTAGCCACCAAGGCAAGGGGGACCATTACCCAAAGCCAGGGTCATTAACTCCAGACTAAGGGTATGTTCAGACGGAGGGCTACTTTTTTTAGCCCCAATCCAATTAACAGACTCAGCGGGGGTTCGCTGGAGCTAAAGTGAGTTAGTCCAAAATGCCCTCCCGGTCACACGGTGATGATAACTCCGGAGCTACAGTTAGCTCCGGAGCTTAAATGTGGTCAAATTTGATAGCATATTAACATTGGTCAGATGCCACAGAGCGAGGTCAGTTGCGTTCAGTCAGTAAATAATGGTGGAGCTAAGTCATAAAAGAAACCCCGCTGGGCTGAAAGTGGGGCTAGCCCCACAAATTTGTGGGGCTAAGTTTGGGGAGTGCTAGCCCCGGAGCTAGCCCCAGAGGTGGAGCTAATTGCGTTCTAACGACAGGAGTTTGAGGTGGAGCTAGCTAGCTCCGGAGCTAGCTAGCTCCGGAGCTAGCTCCTGAGATAGCCCCTCGTCTGAACGACCTCTAAGGGTCTACAAAAACTGGGTCACACAAGTGGTCTAATGGATTGACATAAATCAATGACCAGAGAGTGAAAGTTTTGTGCTTGGGCCGAAAAGTGGGTTTGGGTCAACAAGGGGTTAAAGCTAAGAAAGAGCATTGCGTATATACAGTGTATATGCCCCAGTACACGTAGGGCCTACATGTATGTATGCAAACAAAGTAATTCAAGTAAAAAATGTATCGAAAAATACAAAGGTGAATTTGGCCCCTTTACACATGTAACTTTGGTGCTGCAAAACCTCCAGCCAGTTGAAGTGGTCAGGCATGTTGTGAGTGTTCGGCCCTGCTGACTTGACGAACGGCTGTTGTCATATCCCTGCTGGCCCCATCCTGAACCATCCAGACGTATTTACTAAAACACTGTGTTGGCTTGACTTAAATTGACCAAAGACCTAAACAAACCTACAATTTGAATTTACCCTAACCCTAAATATAAAACGAGACAAAAAAAACGAGACCAAAAATAAGACCATAAAACCTGACGATAAAAACAGTTGGCTACATTATAAAAACGAAAGTCCTTACCCTGATCTTCCACTAAAAAGTTTTAAAATGTAACCGTGAAAAATGACAAGTGCATGGGGATCACTCAATAAAACTCAATAAAAATGACACCGGGGACCTAAGGACCAGTCGCGAACTGTTTTTTAGAGAAAGGTTTAATGAAATAACGACACCAAAAATGAATCAGACAAATTAGCTAATCAACTAAAATTAATAACTAAACTAAAATATTGAACTTGAAACCAACTGGTAACCAACTATTAAAAAGAAACCTACTAAAAACCAACTACAAAAACCAACACAGTGTAAAGCAAAAACCTAGAGGCAAAATCAGGGAACCAGCAAGGGGTACAGAAACAAATAGAAATTCTCTGGCAGGGAGCAAACACTTGGAAAACACACAAATAGAGAAATACAAAGGAGCTAGATCTTTTCTCTGTGCTGCCAGTCTGTACACTGATCTTGTGCATGTAGTCACAGGGTGGTGACCTCCACAGACAAACAATTAACAGGGGACTCACTACAAAATGCCAAGTTTGTAAGGGCATGGGTAAGGGTATGTTCAGACAGAGGGGCTACTTTTGTTTTGCCCCAATCCAATTAACAGACTCAGCGGAGGTTCGCTGGAGCTAAAGTGAGTTAGTCCAAAATGCCCTCCAGTTCAAACGGTGATGATAACTCCGGAGCTACAGTTAGCTCCGGAGCTAAAATGTGGTCAAATTTGATAGCATATTAACATTGGCCAGATGCTACAGAACGAGGTCAGTTGCGTTCAGTCAGTAAATAATGGTGGAGCTAAGTCATAAAAGAAACCCCGCTGGGCTGAAAGTAGGGCTAGCCCCACAAATTTGTGGGGCTAAGTTTGGGGAGTGCTAGCCCCAGAGGTGGACCTAATTGCGTTCTAACGACGGGAGTTTGGGGTGGAGCTAGCTCCTGAGATAGCTCCTCGTCTGAACGACCCTAAGGGATCTAAAGGGGCCTACTAGGGGAAACTAGAGGGACATTAAAAATACACTGTAGGGGATGACTTCTATTTAAAAAGAGGAAAATGTATACATAATAAAGGACTATATTTTCTCTCTTCCACACGTGCACGCTGGGCGCACCCATAAAAGCACACGCGTACCCGCGCGTCGTGCATCGAGTGAATGGATTGCACGTGTGTGCTATGCGCACAAGAGTACAGTAAAATAAAAAACTACTGTACAACAATAACAAAAGCACATGCAGTTGTAAACTTAAGTTTTCAACACCAAACAGACAAAAATCTCACGGAAATCTTTCAAAACAAAGCTTCATTTTATATAACAATAATAATATTGGATGTCTTTTCAGGTGATATGAGAATATACCGCACTCGTCATGAAAATACCGAACTTGCCTTTGGCTTGTTCAGTATTTTCATGACTCGATCGTGCGGTATTCTCATATCACCCTCAAAGCCATCCAATATTATATAAATACCGAGAACCTTTCTGTTAGCCTATGTCAGAACAATAAAGATGTGAAGTACCTGTTCATACAGAAATTTATTTGGTGCATGTTTCATGTTGTCCAGAATTGTACCGGTAGTTTCCGTTCTTTCCAACATCACAAGTTTTTACTTCGCCCAAAAACAAATTCGCCATGACCACTTCGCCATAATGCCAGTTCACCCCAATGCCAGTTCTTCCAAGCTCTTTCATATGTACGTAATGCTGCTGGTTCAGGCGTTCAGGGCGAAGTAGCTCAGGTTCGGCGAAATGACCGACATTCGGCGCGGAACGATATTGGCCTACGTCAACAAATGAATTATTTTCTCATTTATTTCGGTGATTTTGCATTGACTTTCTCATCACCCGTGTGCTTTGGGGATTTCCCTCAGTGAGAAATCTACGAAAGTATTTTCCCACTTGTGTTTTGGACAGTTTGACATAGTCTTGTACCCCGACCTGCTGTGGATGCTCGCACATCAGGTCTGGGAAATTGCGGTGAAATTTCATCGCTGATAGGTTAAACGCCATTACCCATTCGTGAGCCGTCGTTGATAATACGTGCACTGCTATTGGTGAGTGTTTCAAACGCTATGCGGTACCTGTTGTGATTGAATTTGACCGAGATTGGGAGGAAATTCTTCGTGTTTGACAAAGACAACGTCATAAAGCTAGAAGTGACAACTACTAAATAGGAACCTGTAATGTAATGTGGGCGAAGAAGGTACGTGTCATGTTTCTTGTAAAGACCATTTGGGGTGTGTTATAAGGTACTGATTTGTGTGCAGCCTTCTGAGCTTTACCCGCGGTGCTTCATCCTGAGATATCAGGGAATTTCCAGTCTGCAAAGCGACGTAACAATACCCTGAGGAAATACACGCAAATCTGTGGAGTGAGCCGGCTGTTGTCTTGAGCCAACTCACGCCCGAGTCATTTTGATGTAATTTAATCAATTCGGTCATGTTATGCCGAAAAGAAACGATTTTTATACTTTCCAGAAATTGTATTGGGTTCCGTTCCTTATGACTGTCCCATTCCTACCAAACTTTCAAACGACGATCTTAATTTACTCCGTAGTTTTTCAAATTAATAACGCTGACGAATGTAATGGAACGGATTCCCCAGTATGCTTTAAATAGCAGCCAATCGCCGACGCGGACAACAGCCAGCATTACCGAGTACATGTATCACATGCATGCACAGTGTTTACAATCTGCGCGCGTTACATTTGAATGCCTACAATCATGCTGCAATGCACTGCCAAGCGTCCTGATTGGTCCAGCAGAGGCGACAAGATTTCTGTCGCTAGTCCCACCGCGAAATGGGGCCTTTTTCAACAGGGCCACTGTACGCAGGAGTTAGGGAGTGCGTTAAAGGGGCACTGTTGCAAGAGGATGGCGGTGCTTATGATAATGGCCAAAAGCTTCGCAGGGGTCCCGCACCGAAATTCAGTGCGGGCCTCAACCAATCAGTGATGAGATCTCATCGTGATTCCCCAGATCTGAAGGGCGGGCATCCCCAGCAGGTCTGGGTATGAGACTATAAGTTTGACAATACACGTACACGGAGCTTGCATATGTGCACTGTGCACGTGCAACGGACGTGGGCCGCACTTGCGGTAGGCCAGTCGCGAACGGACAGGGATTGTTGGAAATTGCAAGCGTGCTGTGTCAATGTTAAGTCGTTCTACAGACTTTATGCACGTCCAAAACTTATTTTGAGACGGCCAAAGAAGTGAAACATTCAACACTGGTATGGTTTGTTAGCTATCTTTTATTGGATTTCCATGAACAGTTCAGGAATACCGCGGTAATGAACTCTATACCGAGTTTGTCGGTATTTCGGTATTTCCGCGAGAGCAATACCGTGTAGTAGGTATTTTTAAAATACCGTTACTACACGGTATTACCGAAATACCGCACAAGCTTAGGACGGACACTTGTTACATTTTAGGCTGTCCCGGTTACGAGCATACATTGGAAATTTGTACACAGGGTTTTTAGAAAGACATGTTGTCACACTATTTGTAACCCTTTTGGGGCCCAAGTTATCTCTTCAGAACAACTGAAACTTATTTCTTTTATTTTGAGACCAGACAAAGGTATTTTCTGGAAAATATGGTCCGTGTTGCCAAAATGCCCCCTTTACCGTGGAAAGACTCATATATGCGATCTCACTCAAAAGCATTTTGGGATCCCTGATGCACCACGGTCAGCAGAAATTGCATTATCACCAGTAATAAAAAGCTTGATTTGCCACAAAATCAATTACAGATACATGTATCTGATGAAAATAAATTATGGAAATATTTACAACATTTTGATTCCATGTGGAGGCTTAGAAATTCAGAATAATGTCCATAATTATTTAACAACGCGCCAGCCATTTTGGCTGATAGTCATGCGTACGTATAACTGCGCATGTCTCCCCATTGTCCCGATGACGCGGTGGTCGAGAGCAGTTGGTGCCACCATCTGGCACCTTGGAACACCGGGGGTACCTGGTGCTGCGCTCGAAAGCAGCCTTACCTGAGAAGGGTGTTCTATCTTGAGCTGACAGTTACGAACGCGACAGTGCACACCGAGTGTGGGTTGCAGTTATTTCTTAATATGGTGCAATTCCGTACCAGCGTTCGAATTAGCACTGGTCCGTTGGCCAAATGACAGTTGAAATCATCTCGGGCCAGTTGGAAAGCCTCCCCAAATGGTCCAGCTGTCCAGTTGAAATAAAACTTGTACTGGGGAGAACCTCATGACTACCGAATTTTCCTAATTTATTCACTCAAATATGGTTATTGCAAACATTAAAGGTCGACTGTGTGTAAAAAGAACAACCGGAAATTTTAACCGGGCCACTTGAAATGCCGACGGGCCAGTGAAGACTTAGGCCCTGTTGGCCAGTTGGGAAAAAAGTTAAGGGCAAACGCTGCGTACCTGTGTACATGTTAGTTGACGCTTTGGCTGTTGAGACCATATTTTGTTCTTCCCTCAAAGTGGGAAAATAACGCGTACTTAGCTTACTAAATCTGCATGTACATGTATATTACTAAAAACCTGCTAATTTATTTCCGGCCAGAGCCTTTGTTCTTTACCATTTTTTGTTTCTTTCTTTGCCCCAGGGCCTACCTTGTCCGACTTGACCATTGCTAGTTCCCGTTGGAGAGTGTACAACTGTTCATCATTCTTGCTGGGTTGTAACTCCATGGAGCTCATCTTATTGTGAGCTTCCTTTAATAACCCATCCTGCTGTTCAATCTACACAAAAACAACAAAAGATTCACGGCCTGAAAACATGCATGCCTCGACCTCCTGGCTTCAGCTGTTGAAATTTGTGCCTTTACGGTTCCCCCACATTTCACTGCGCGCTGTGCATGATGGGATACAAATCTAGTACGTTTTGCCTCGGCGTTCAATCTTCTCGTGTCGAATCGAATGAGAATTGGCAGGTCAGTAGAGCTATCGTCCGCTTCAAACTCGTAAAACGCGGCAAAGTTTTATTTTGGACATAAATGTTCGCTGGTAATATAGAGCTCCTGAAGATACAGATTCAACCTACTGTATATCTGTTTTGGGATTATATCGGCGTCTAGGGGTGGAATAATTGAGAGGACTGTCGAAAACCCATTGTTGTCGCGAGTGCCGCGCCCCACCGCACTCGTGAGACGCACTCGCTCGGCTTCACGGATTACCGTGACAACGGGTTTTCGACAGTCATCTCAATTATTCAACCCCTAGATGCCGATATAATCCCAAAACAGATATACAGTTGGTTAAATCTGTATCTGAGCTCTATATTACCAGCGAACATTTGTGTCAAAAACACAAATTCTCCGCGTTTTACGAGTTTGAAGCGGACGATAGCTCCACTGACCTGCCAATTCTCATTCGATTCTACACGAGAAGATTGAACGCCGAGGCAAGGTGTACTAGATTTGTATACCATCATGCACTGCGGCAGCGCCATGTACTGCGCACAGTGAATTGTGGGGGAAACTGTAAAGGCACGTATTGTAGACCAAGGACGTGTTCACATGCGAGCTTTTGGTCACGAGTCCTTCGTGACTAAACGCTAGTTTAAATGCATTTCAAAAGTGGCCGAGTTATGACTTAAGCCGATTTTCAGAAGTTAGCTGAGCCACTCAAAATGTGGGAGTCTAGGTCGTGACTATAGATGTGGATAATGATGCCTCACCGCTGTACACAAGTATAATGTATGAACTCAAGCTAACTCAATCAATGTTGCCTCAAGCATAACCAGTCATGGCTATCCAATGCATGGGAGCGTCCCTTGTGCGTGTGGTATTGATCTCAAATGCTCTTGGTCTCACACAGGCTGGTATTGATCTTGGTCTTGGAGCCAGTGCTCTTGGAATTAAAGAATGTTATTACCGTACATCATCTGTAATTATTTATTTTTTAATACACGCAGAACTCCAAAGCAAAATCATTTCCTTGTTCCCACTCTTGCTAAAACAATCTGTGATACCCACAGTGCACGGTAACAGCGTTGTTGAAAACCCATTCCCGGGAAAAGTATTGTGCATTCTCATCACTTTGCAACAGTGTTCCTGATGCTTTTCCCCCAATGTGTTCCGTTGGGAACAGTGCCCGGTTCTAAATAGAATAGGGCGGTTTCACGGGTCACTAAACCCTCCCAGGTTTGTCCTCCAGATCGGAGAGAGAATAGAGCCACGTGCAGCAACGCACGTGGCTGATAGCAAAGAAGCACAAGGCTCTATTGTTCTCTTCCCTTCTGGAGGACAAACACGAGGGTTTAGGGACCCATGACAGTGGGAAACCGCTCTATACGGCTGTGTTCCCTATGGGAACATGCTCCGTTTCCAAAGACACGTTCCAAGCATTCCGACTTTTGAGACACTCCCTTACTATCCACCTCTACCTTTTTGCGCATCTGTTCCTCCGTCATGGCGGCTCGTTCCAGGTCGGTCTGTAACTCCTCCAGCCTGCTGGTCATTCGGTGAATCTCCTTACCATGTGCTATCTCCTGCCGTTCCCCAGCTAGTGATAACTCCCGATGGCCTTGTAGGGACTCACGCAGGGTCTCTAGTTCCGCTGCTTGAGACCGCCCGACTTGCTCTTTGGAGTTGAGCCTCAGCTGCAGACTGTACTTGTCTTGCTCTAGTTGCTGTGCAATAATTGATAGTAGCAAGGCCGTACTAAACAGATTAGGATCTTTTCATCAACATAAAACAGGGAGCCACAGTGTCACATTTTGATACTTTTGTAAAAAAAAAAACAGCTTTTCCAAATTAAACAAAAAAGCTTTTCAAAATTGTTACATGTACATGTAGCAAGATATTCCTGTACTATTTCTAAATAGTGTACAATATTGAAAACAATTTACAAACAGTTGTCTTGGTATCATAGTTTTGGTAAAAATTAGTTAGCATTTACACACAAACATTTTTTTAACTCTTACAATGCATAGTTCCGAGTTTGCCTAGTTAGCCCCGCCCCCTTGGATATTGTTGCTATGGCTCACACACTATCGTCAAAATGTCGTCACACAACGCACAAAGCAATGGGACTTTCAACGGAAAGCACAGATTCATTGGAGAAAACTCAAAGGTATTCATGTTTTAGGGTCGACAGTTATTTTAGAACACACTGAGTAAAGGGCCAGTAATACAGGGATGTCATATCATGACTAGACAGAATGATTCTGTCCCTACGGGATTTCCCGTAGGGACAGAAGGTACCCCTTTCATACAGTGGATTGTTGTCATTTTGCCTCGAGATTAGAATCACACCCAACTATTTCCAGCTAGTTGTTTCCTGTAGTGGTTTTATATATTCTTGATTAGAAGACAAATAAAAAGCACTACTTACATTGCCGTTATTGAATCAAAAACGTCTATTTCCGACAATCTTCGACGAAGAAATCTGTTGTCAACTCCTTATCAAGATAACATTTTTACTAACGTGTAATTGTGCATTGACGGACGCCCAAAGAGAACGTCAAAAGAAACTAAACGGTTACGTGCCGCGCTGTATAAATGCGCGTGACATGAGAGCGCCACCATGGGCCTCCCGGACGTTCTCCTTGGGCCTCCGTAGAGTCACACCAACTGTACGTTCAAAAAAAAAACCACGTTGAGTTTTGGGCTCCATTCTAAGCTAGCTTGGGCGACTCCACACTGGAATCGATTAGAATGGGTTGTCCTTGACACAATAAGAAATCGCAATGTACACGTATGTTTTCATACGAAAAATGGAATCGATCTCGAATGGAATTGGGATTCTTTTTTGGAATCGGAGTCGACTCCGAAAATGCTGAAGCGCGCCCAAGCCAACCTCATAGCAGCATGGCAACAAGGAGATATTTCTTCGTGAAAGAGTGTCAAAAATATACGTTTTTGATTGAAAAACAGCAATGTAAGTTGTGCTTTTTATTTGTTTTCTAATCGAGAATATCTAAAACCACTACAGGACACAACCAGCTTGAAATTTGTGGGTGTGATTCTAATTTCGAGGCAAAATGACAACAATCCACTGTATGAAAGGAAAGCTCACTGACTAATCATGACATGCGTGCTTTCGTACCTTTTGAACAACGAAACGACCGGCCTCGAAACCAAATTTTCACCCGGATCATCGCATACAACACTGTACAAATTGTATGGGGCCGGCAGAACATATCGCGTGATCATATGTTGTTGTGAGACAGTGCACTTTGACCTATGTGGGTGATGTCTGTTAGCTCTGTTGTGATTGGTCGGCGGGTTCGGTTGATTGACAGGTCGGAACTATGCATTACATTTCAAGTCGGTTCCTTTCTGGAAAAGGTAGCTGCTGGTTGTACCCACCCTATAGAACCTGTACTTTATCCATTCAAATTAAATAAGCAAAAAAGGTTAATTTGCCAGAATTTTTTGAGAAATTCTGCAAAAATTCTATATACACACACAAGGTAAGGTTCTGAAGAACTATCAGACGAATTTCGGTGGCGATTGGGCAGCAGATTATTGTGCTAGCCATGTTTTATGTCCATCTGTTAAAGTTGCTGCACAGCCATATTGCTAATTTATGCTTCTAGGGATGTGCATAGGCCTACGCTGTCATGGGTAACTAAACATCCCCTTTGTTTGTCCTCCAGATCGGGAAGAAAATAGAGCCTCATGCTTTTCTGCTAGCAGCCACGTGCGTTTCTGCACATGGCTCTATTGTTCTCTCCCCGATCTGGAGGACAAACACTGGAGGGTTTAGTGACCCATGACAGCGTGAAACCACCCTATTCCCCCATAGTTCTAGAGGTAGTGAACAGAGTGTTTTCCATTAATTTTGCTCCTAATTCTCACCTCTACTTTCTTGACATGATCTTGGGCCAGCTGCTCTAGTTGGTCCTCCAGATCGCCGTTTTGTTCCAGTAGTTTCTTCCCAATCTCTGCTGCCAACACCAGGTCATTCTTTTTCTGGGTTAGCTCCCTCTTCAGCTGCTCGAGTTGCTTTGCAATAGGTATCCCTTCCATGGTTGCTTTTTTAGGTCTAAAACCGGTGAAATTAAAAAAGGGTTTAGGAATATTTATAAAGATAAACAGTCTGTGGTTCTCAGCAAATTTAATTTTTTTCTCCGAACGTATTTTTAAAGCATTTACTTTATTTCAACGACAAAACATCTTACTTTGTATTTTAGACATCAGCAACCCTGTTAAAAATGACGTTTTTATACAGCTGTTTTTGCGCCTTGCCTAGGTCTGACTTTCCGTGTTTGGTCTGCGGTGCAGTGCGTGCAGCGCGCCCGCTGGACAGGTGGCCTGTCAAATATTTTTTCTACGAAATTTTTCACGAAATCGGCAGGTGTGGGTAATTTGCATAACTGCGGAACTTTGCAGAACTCTCAGAATAACATAAAACAACAGGTCCCATTGCCTCTGCGGGGCCTCATAAAAACGTGTGCGAAATCTACATTGGCAGGGGGCTATTCAAGGCTGTGGAACTGTCTTCCGCATCCTGAGTGAAAAGTTATATTTTCCACCCGGGAGAAAGAGTTCTCGCAGCCTATAGCCCTCGCGCGCCAAAATATGAAGTGATTATGATAGGAACTCGGAAATCTGTAACGTCATCGCGTGTGCGCTGGGTACACTAATACTGGTCAGTTTCACAGCTGATTTCTGCCGTATGCGAAGTGGCGCATCGTAAGAAATGCGCTGTAAAACATCACAACATTGTTCAATTCCAACTTTTTTAGTAGATACTGAAAATAAAGAACACTTTCTGACGATATATATTTTGACAATGATTTAATATTTAAAGGCAGTATACATGATTGGTATCTCGAAAATCAGAAATGTTCCCAGATTTACGCCCAACTTACATAATATAAACATTATGGCCGTAGAAAACTTACCCTGAAGTGGTTTTGTCTAAAGTGCTATGGTCTTTGAGAAATAAGTAAAACAATTAGTTTTCGTCTCATGAGACGAAAACTCAATTCGCCCCAAAACCATTTCGCCCAAGTACCATTTCGCCCACAAACCACTTCGCCCGAGTGCCATTTCACCCCAAATTACTTTGTCCAAACACTACATCGCCCACATGCTCTTTCGCCCCAAAACCACTTCCTGCACAGGCCGTGGTTCACGGCGAAATGGTTCAGGGCGAAGTGGTTTTGGGGCAAAATGACTGCAAACCCTTTTTTGGACTGTTTTCTCAAAAGTTAGACGAAGTACGGAGCTGGTTTTTGCTCAGGTTGGTTTTAATCATAGCTTCAATCACACAGAGAGATAAAACTATTTGTAACAGTTTACCAATCATGTATACTATCTTTAAATTGGAACACAGCAAGATATTTGTTTGGCGGTAAGATGTCTGGTCCAAAAAGAGTAGTTTGCGTTGCGAAACAGACTTCTGAAACCAGCGACAGTTTGGGGAGATTGTTGTTTGCAATTGTGCAAAATTTCAGTGTAAAAAACATGCACTTTGCTTGTTTGTTTTGGCACACAAAAATTATTATCATTTCCTCTTTGTGAGCGTAGTTGAGTGCGTAGTTTTCATTCCAGGTGTAAATGTGTGCTATTACACATTGACAATGACATTGCGCGCCCTGCCTCATGTGTGCTACATACTCCTGCTGCATTTAGGCTTACGTGATAAAGCTTTAGTTTAGCGGAAAACCAGACAGCGTGTTCGTGTTGAACTAAGACTGATCAGACTTGAAGTTGAGGAATTCTTCGCTGGCTTGGCGCAATATGTCACTGTGGGGGCGCTTCATACTGCATCGCATTCTTTTAGCTCTCTCCTAATCAGTTTACACACACGATTTCGCGGAAAAACGGCTGATTTCTAAGATGTATATCTCAGCTACCGCTTGCTCAATTTATGCGATGAATGCTGTTTTGGAATTTACACAAAACAATTTGTAATGTGAGGTGATATTTTCAATCAAAATCGAACCTTGAATTTGTTTCCCAAGTCCCTAATTATGAATGAAGCACCCGATTCTCGAGTTTGCCTTGCGATATTGTATGCTTCATTTTGACAATATGTGTTTTACCATGTATTTTGTTGATAATAATCTTTTTCTTTGCTATTTTGGCAAGGTTCTGCAAAGTTCCGCAAGTTCTGCAAATACCAATTAATAAACCTTATCGACGTTCGCAATACATCATGGTATTGGATGACAAAATTGCCTGGCTAATTGTGCATAAACCTATGGGGCAGACGTGACTCGGCAACATTTTTGCTCATTTTCACGAAAACCAAAAAGAGTTCAAGAACCAACCTCCCACCACTTTATCTTCAATACATAGAAAGGAATCCCCGATGATTTCTCGCATTTGCAACATTTTTGTTCCTGGACATGTTTGTCAGTGTGTTTGATATGTACTGTTGAAGATAAAGTGGTGGGAGGTTGGTTCTTGAACTCTTTTTGGTTTTCGTGAAATTGAGCAAAAAAGTTGCCGAGTTCGCGTCCGCCCCATAGGTTTATGCACAAATAGCCGGGCAATTTTGTCATCCAATACCATGATGCATTGCGAACGTCGATAAGGTATATTACCGAAATCGGCTGCTGTTCCACCGTTCCGCTTTTTTGTTTTTAACCAACATCCTCCTACTCAGCATGCTTAAGTTATAGTCCTAGTCTAATCTAATCTAAAGCCATGGTCAACCACTCAAATCTCTATAAAATGCCTAATTTAAGAGGCAGATTCTGTAACTATGGACCAATTTATACAAGGGGGTGATATATCACCGTTCAGTATTCCATCCAATTTTTTTTTGTGGGTAGATATATCATCCAAACTGACAAAAATCACGTTTTTTTCCGGAGAAACTGCTCCGGTTGAAAAATACGGCCGTGTTTAGGGTAGGGGTCCGAAGGGCCTAATAAGTGCCAAAGTCAAAATCTGGACTTTGTCCTCTGAATATCTTGGTGCGCCCTCAAAAAGCCTCCTTGATCTTATGGTATATAAATATATGGGTGGAGTTGTTCTGAAAATCGTTATAATTTTCGAGGCTAATTGAGGGCGCCACCCATAGGTGGCGCTTCAAATCGCAACTTTTTGCATTTTAGACCATGTTTGAGGCCCTCCCAGTTCCTGCGCTCTCATAAAGCCTTGCTTGTTCATGTTTATTTGGACACATGGAGACCTTTTCTTCCAAAAAAAACATAAATGGCAGAGGCTTAGTGAGGGCGCTTGTTAATAGAGGGCACTTTTTGCCGTAAGAACGCGATTTTTGGCAATTTTCGTCAGGCTATATCTCAGTGCGCCCTCTATGGAATTCAGTGAAACTTGTTTTATTGTGTTCCTCATATCCCCAAAATAACTAGGAGGCTTTTTGTCTCATTGACCCTTTATGTGCAAATTCATGCACACCAGATCACCACTTTTTGAAAAACAACACTTGGTTCTCGTACACACCTAGATAGGTGGCAACAATCATTTGGGAGATTGATTTGAGCATTTTCAGAGCATAAAAAGCATAACAATTTATTAAAATCAGGAATAATTTATTGAAATATACCCAAACTTTAAAGAAAACAATGAACAAGGCACCTTTGGTGCTGAAAAAAGGCCTGAATGGCTAGCAACTAAGTGAATGACATGCTTGGTCAAAAGGTTCTCATGATAGCCCCTAAATTAGAGTTACATGTAGCACAGTATACTAGTTCATAACCAACTGAAAATGTGGACCGACTTTCAAAACTATAACTGAAGGTTATACTTGTCCACAAGTTCTTGCCAAGGCATTCTCACAACAAAAGGTGACAGTCAACGTGCTTATGCCTACAGAAGCTCTCCATGAAAACTTCATGAATGGAGGTATTTTTAAATTTCTGACAGGCTCTTCTTAGAAAAGAAGTAATGTCCACATCTGCTTCCTGGGGGGTGGCGGAAACAATTGATAGGTGCATAACCTTCAGTTATAGTTTTGAAAGTCGGTCCACATTTTCAGTTGGTTATGAACTACATGTATGTATGTATGTGCTAACTCTAATATAGGGGCTATCATGAGAACCTTTTGACCAAGCATGTCATTCACTTAGTTGCTGGCCATTCAGGCTTTTTTCAGCACCAAAGGTGCCTTGTTCATTGTTTTCTTTAAAGTTTGGGTATATTTCAATAAATTATTGCTGATTTTAATAAATTGTTTTGCTTTTTATACTCTGAAAATGCTCAAATAAATCTCCCAAATGATTGTTGCCACCTATAGGTGTGTACGAGAACCAAGTGGTGTTTTTCAAAAAGTGGTGATCTGGTGTGCATGAATTTGCACATAAAGGGTCAATGAGACAAAAAGCCTCCTAGTTATTTTGATTATGAATAGTGGGGATATAGAGGAACACAATAAAACAAGTTTCACTGAATTCCATAGAGGGCGCACTGAGATATAGCCTGACGAAAATTGCCAAAAATCGCGTTCTCACGGCAAAAAGCGCCCTCTATTAACAAGCGCCCTCACTAAGCCTCTGCCATTTATGTTTTTTTGGGAAGAAAAGGTCCCCATGTGTCCAAATAAACATGAACAAGCAAGGCTTTATGAGGGCGCAAGAACTGGGAGGGCCTCAAACATGGTCTAAAATGAAAAAAGTTGCGATTTGAAGCGCCACCTGCCTATGGGTGGCGCCCTCAATTAGCCTCGAAAATTATAACGTTTTTCAGAACAACTCCACCCATATATTTATATACCATAAGATCAAGGAGGCTTTTTGAGGGCGCACCAAGATATTCAGAGGACAAAGTCCAGATTTTGACTATGGCACTTATTAGGCCCTTCGGACCCCTACCCTGCCTAAACACGGCCGTATTTTTCAACCGGAGCAGTTTCTCCGGAAAAAAACGTGATTTTTGTCAGTTTGGATGATATATCTACCCACAAAATAAAATTGGATGGAATACTGAACGGTGATATATCACCCCCTGGTTGAATCTTACAGAATCTGGCTCTTAAATAGAGCCTATGCTCCATTACAGTAAATACCAGTGTTTTGGGTAGCGAAGAACTAGGCAGTAGCGGCAACTTGATATTAAAAATAATGTTCAAATTTTCCAGCGTAAACTTTGAAGAAGTCTGATACCAAATCCTTACCCGCCTGTGATTTACCCAAAATAGTCAGGGAGTTAGACTCTGTTTTGACTGGTTGAAAACCGCCCTCTCGCGTCTGTATTTAAGGTTCCGTTCGAGTGGTATGTAAAGAACCATCATCGTGACAAGTGAAGACACTCATTACGAAAACTAGTACTTGAATACACTGGCTGCGACCATTAACAATTATTATCGCGACGAACACGACCTACGTCACTGACCTCTACATGTATACATGGATAGGTATAATTAGGTACACTATATTGCAACATTATTCTTAGGTTATAGGGTGGCCGCGAGTGGTTAGGGTCACTGGCTCGGGTGAAAACTTGGGGTTCGATACCCAGCTGGGGTCATTCATACCTGTGCCCTTGAGCAAGGCACTTAAACACACTTGCTCCATCCGTTGGAATGGATGTAAAGCCGTTGGTCCAGTGTATTAGGTAACGCACTTTAAAGATCAGAACATTATTTCGTGAAGAGCAAGGGGATTCCCCGGTGTCTATGGCCGTTTCTAATTCATCGTCTTCTCCTCGTGGGTTTCCTCACGCTTACGAGCGACAGTGTGATGGGCACTACGGAGGCATCCTTGCGGTTTCAGTATCAGAAAAAAGTTATATGTTTAAAGGCACAGGCTCGTCAGCAATGCGCGTGCACCAAATTCGTGCCACGAAATACGCAGCTCCAAGGAGCAAAAGCATGGAGCTGCGTATTTCGTGGCACGAATTTGGCGCGCGCGCATTGCTGACGACCCTGTGCCTTTAATGGTGTTCCTGGAATTTGTAAACGTTTCTAGAACGGGACAGGAGAGCGTGCAACGTGGACAGTGATTCTCATGTTCTCAACGGTAGATTACACGCTCTATCGCGCTATTGCACGGTAGCGCAGACGCACTGATTGTATGTACCCGACACGCACTATATGGGGAACAAGACAAAGGTGGACGCACCGTGATAGTACATGTACATGCATGATTGGTAAACTGTTAAAAACGGCGTTATATATATTTCCACTCGTCCTAATTAAAAGCATAATTATGTCGTGAAAACTGCCTTGTAGAAATTTCAGCCGCACAGCAGGGTTGTAATTGTCGAGTCCATCACAAGTCCATCACAAGCCTTCACAAGTCCACCACACGTCCCTGGGTCTTAATTCAAGTCACAAATTATTCAAATGAACTTCAACAGAGGCATTCTTTTATGCGTGTTCATCCTTTGCTTCTTGTTACTCATGCATGGACTTGTGACAGGCTTGTGCGGGACTTAATTGACACGGACTTGCGATTTTAATAGACTTATGTAATAGACTTATGATGGACTCGGCTAGACTACAACACCGGCCTGCCGCACAGTAATACTTCAGAAAACCCGAGAAATCCATGCATGTTTTGTGTGTGTGTGAATGAATGGTAACAAAAAAAATGTCTGCAGACAACTCTTTTAAAACCTCACCTTCAGTTGTCAATTTCTCCCATGAATGTACCGTTTTACGCTGGAAAAAAATCATGTGGTGTTTATTACCATTGTGATCAACACTTTTAGTCAATTGCAAATGATGTATTGGGCTTTAAAGGTTTTCTGAAGTATTGCTGCATGATTTATTTGGTCAAAAATTCTACAAGGCAGGCTAAATAGGACGGCGGCTTCGCACACTTTCTTGAAAGTGTAACAGTTTTCCAATCCTGTAATCTATCTTTCATGATAATCACTGATTGTGAGTCAAACTACTTTCGAAAGTAGGCTACTGTCTGAACACACCGTTGTATTCTTGGCTCTGAGCTCTGATATGTTGAAACAAGGGAAGCTTAAGTTTGGCAAAGCCTGGTTGTCGGCATCAGATAATGAGCTCACTGGCGCCCGAGTACCGCTGCATCACTTCCTCATGGGCCCAGCCCTGCCACATCCGGCCGATGTTTTTGTCTCAATCCATAGATCTATAGACCTTTTACTAGACCACGGCCAAGCTTTAATAAGCCCGACGTCCGGACATGGGTTGTAAGCATAATCCATGTCGGTACAGATCGACTAATTTGGATAGGGCGAACTATTAATAGTATTTTACTCTCGATTTATTTGGGGAGTGCATGGCGCACCATGCATCATCAAGCAACCGAGAGTAACCGGTAGTGTATGAATCACTCTGTACCAGACGTCCGGTAAAGATAACACTTTTATATGAGGCAGAGGTATATTTAAAGGATTTATCCAGGAACCTGTTTTGGCGGCGACCATAGCCAGAAACATGACGTAATTGCTGAATTGACCAATGATCAGCGTCCGTCGTCAGAAAGCAAGGCCGTCCATTTGTTGAACTGGCGATTGCGTCATCGGTAAAAACATTGCGCCCAGCGGACCCTGAAAACCTAGTTACTGATAAATGACTAGAAATATAGTTATACCAGTGAATCTGACTCCGCCTGGTAGTTGTTTTAACTAGATATCTGTTTGACGTTACAAAGATTTTAGTCATCCTGATTAGAAAATCTAGTCAAACTATGTCTAGAAAATAAGGTCCGCTGGGTGCAACTGAAAATCAGTTATTTTTGACTAAGTTGTTTTTAGAGTTTTTATACGTGTATTTACAGACCGTTTTCTACTTTGTGTAGTTCACAACAACACCACACACACAAAAATGCACACGGACAACTGTGGT
Organism: Henricia sp. BOLD:AAB3569; assembly: GCA_037783545.1. Taxonomy (NCBI): domain Eukaryota; kingdom Metazoa; phylum Echinodermata; class Asteroidea; order Spinulosida; family Echinasteridae; genus Henricia; species Henricia sp. BOLD:AAB3569. The sequence continues at coordinate 611,025 of JBBELK010000267.1, read as the reverse complement.
GATTGGACAAACTTCATATAATTCTATAAACTTCATATAAACAAACACTAAATTATTCACAAATCTCTGGACACGATGTTGTGTGAGAAAGCAGTAATTAATTAACTCTTTAGCTTTCATTATCTTTTCAATTTTAAATTGGTGTTCATTATAGTTTTTCCTAGCAAATAATGCCACCCTTACAATAAGTGCTTTCCCCGCACAACCGGCATGAACGACAGATGTGTCTATAACTTATTCCTCCAGTACTTTTAGGCAATTTTCATCCGCAATTCTCAGAGTTGCAAGCCCACAGACCAGGCGTTGATTCAACACTTATTTCTTTGCCACATTGTTATTTTAGGGCCTCCCAACACGTTTTATGCGCATCGTCTCCAAAATGCTGACTCGATGCTGATCCTAAGGTTATTTTAAAACTATTCAAAGAAATAGTGCGTACCCTAAACCATGGAGCTATAAAAGGAGCTTAAACCTTCTTAGTTTTTGCAATAGCGCCACCATTCATGTGCACACAAAATAGGTCTCGTAAAATTCCTATGAGGCGATGTACCAGGAATTTCTAGTATACATATGCTATACTCAGCACGATATGTGGCAAAGGGACTGCCCCTATAATGTGAATTTTTGTCTGTCGTATAAGCGTAAAAGTAAAAAAAGTAACGCAATTTTCCCAATACCAATTCTTGATCAGAACAGAAGTTTGTTTGAACACATTGAACTTGTGGATAACAAGGCACTGGTCGACTAATCACAAAAGGCTGTTTCGCTTACGGTGATTCTGTCCAGGGGCCAATTTTATGGTGCTGCTATAGGGCGCTTTCACAGGGGGTCAAAAGGTCACGGGTCACTATTGCTTGTCTTCCAGAATGGGAGAGAACAATAGAGCCACGTGGGGAAACGCACGTGGCTGCTAGCAGCCCGTTCTGGAAGACTATACCTGTGACCTTTTGACCCCCTGTGAAAGCGCCCTAAAAAGCACAACAAATGTTTAGCATTGATCGTATTTGCTTTGTAAAAATGAGATGTTGGGGCAGAACTCCTTGGAGGTTAGGGCAGAATGTATCTCCACAGAAAAGAGACGCTTAATAAAATACTTCACGCCGATGCGACAAAAAATGATACAATACAATACTCATTTGTTTTATTACGAAGCAAGCAGACACATTCCATAGTTCACTGCACGACATCAGTGTTTTTACGTTTATAACATCAAGATCTCAAACAAAATAACTTAGAAATGATAAAATAAAAATTATTTAATATCACGTCCAGCGTGAACATGGTGAAAAACGGCACAATAACTTTTACCAACGACTTTCACTGCGTAAATGATTTTATGTACATAATACATAATTATAAAGTTCTGAGATATTACAAACCAACAATTATTATGTCCATTTTGGTCACTAAAAAAATGCGTTTTAAATTAAATTGCAAGCCATAAAACAGTGATGATACAAAATGACAGTTATTATAACATAATGATATGGACATATCTTTAGCTTGGATGTTTTATAAAAATTAGAAGGGTACAATTATATAATTTCTGTGCCGATATGGGCGCCGCCATTTTGACTTAACGCTATGGGTGTAAAGAGGGCAACACCATCAGACAACCCTTTTGCATCCAAAATGGCGGCGCTCGTAATTTATGGGCACAACTTGTGTAACTATGGGTATTCATTCATTGAATTCATTTTCTTAAAGTGCTAATTTTACCCTTAGTTCAAAGTACCATTCAGTAACAAACATCCAATTCGGTCAAAGATGGTTTAATCTTGTATCGGAAATTTGAAATTTTTAAAATACAATTGATAGGCGAGAAATGTGTTATTTTGTTTGTTCGGAGTCGATTTACGACATGATCATATGCGTTACGTGACGTCACGTCCACGTCTAAATTCAATTGATATAGATTCTCTCTCAAGGTTGCTATAAAAAATACTAACTAAAATATAAAGAGAGCAGATTTTTTTTACAGTATCTATCGTGAAATATATCTATAAAATGCATGACCGTTGTGTCATGAAGCTACACCACTTTTCAGAACATACAACAGCAATCGGTGATTTTTGTTGCCACCTTATTAGTGCACGTGATGTAGCGCAAAACAAGCGGAATGTCGTTTCAAAAGGGGTTAAGAAAGTCATAAATAAAATTTGATAACTTGTTATAACTGTCCAATTATTAGTCCTAAAGAGTGCAAACCATCGATATATATACACTGGATGAAGCAACGACGTCTAAAATTGAAGCCACCGTCCGCCATTGTACCCCACCAAATACAATGCCATGCCTAGACTGGTCATACTGTCCTCACTAGTCTACATCATGGTCTACGTGTGTTAAGTGGAATGCAAGCGATCGCATGGACCGGGGAGCAGTCTAGGCCAAGCAGTGTTCGTGGGGTACAATGGCGGCCGGCGCGTGGCTTCAATTCTCGTATAGCCAACTGCTATTGCATACTTCATCCAGTGTATATATATCGATGGTGCAAACGGATGATTGGAAAGGCACCAGACTATTTTTTCGTTCCGATCCTCGTTTTGGCAACTTGGAACGCACACGCAGCTGGTGGGTAGTCTGCATTCAAAACAACTGATTCAGGGTTCACGATTGAAATCTCCTTCCGCGGAAATAAAGTCTATTTACATTAAGTTCAACGCGCTATTTTTCATATCCTAACATCCGGGATCAAGAGAAACTGACAATTTTTACAAAAATATATTTTCGTGTTTTTCCTTTTACAAGAAAAAATAGTTTATCCTTCCTCAAAATATTCTGAAGGCACAGCCCTTTATTTACAGTCTGAAAATGGCGAGTGGTTGTATCACCGCCATGCACATTATACCTCAACGACACTTACATGTATTCAAAAACAATATTTACATTTTTAACATCGGACATTGCTGAGTTGCAACTTGAGTTGCGTGTTTAGACCAATGGGTTCACACTTTAAAATGTGCATAAAGAACATCAGCTGGCTTTGGCCATAATACAGGTTACATGTTATGCTTTACTTATCTGATTTGGCACAGGTAAAAGATCGATAATTAATGACTCCGTTGAAATACGCATTGACACGGTGAGCTAAACAGGAATGTGGTGATTTAGACCACGGCTTGGTAAGTACACGCCATCTTGTTTCGTTCATAAAACTCTACTATATCCTATATCAAAATGGGTTCGATCCCAAGGTCCGATCAAAACGCAACCTCAAGTGGCTTGGGCTGATTCCTCCTACAATCCTCATGGACGTATAACTTTCAGATATTATTCTGCACCCGGGGTCAAATTCCTCATATAAAAACGTACGAAACCGTTATATGAACATTTCAAAGTTCAGGCGAACATTCATGGTACGACAATGGGTTTTGTGGTGGATGGGGAAAAGACTACCGTTGGCGTGTGAATAGGGACCATTCCAGACACAGAAACTGGCGTTCCCGTAAGTCCGTTTATGATGGTGGGAAACTGGAATGTGTTCATTTGGGAACTCATGGATGGACTGAGGGTCAAAGGACTCAGAGTACTCCAGAAGTGTAAAGGAACCAATGGTGTGCCGGTCTGACTAAACATGGGGCTAGCAACCATGATAGGGGTACCGGGCAGCGGCGTGCGGGGCCCGGGGTAACAGGGCACCGTCAGCCCGTTGGTCGTGCTTAGGAAGGTGGGGCTGGGAGTGGACATCTTGGTGGGCATGGCATAAACGTCGTTTTTTACTGTCTGTAAGGTGGTGACGGGGATAGGCTTGTGTCTGCTCGTAGAGGAGATGGTGATCGTGTCGGTGTTTGATGGGGAAAAGGGGCGACCGGTGCTTGTGACCAGGCAGGGTTCGACCGAAAGCCTGGCCTCGGGGCCGGTTCCACAAACCAACGCCAGGGGCATGGGGCTGGTAGACGCTGTGCTCCTTCCGTCGTCTTGATGATGCCGGGGGCTGCTGCTACACGACCTCGCCGCCGAGCTCCAACGATGCTCCGGTGCGTCTAACTCGTCTTCGCGACTACACCTGTGCTTCTTGAGGTTCAATGCCACGTCAGATGCGTCTAATGCGATGTGGCGTTTGGGTGATCGCGCTAGAGGACTCGGCGGATACCTCGGAGATTCCCGGTTGTAATCGGCGAATCCCGAGGAGCTCTTTCTCCCTGTCAACTCCGAGTGACTCTGCGACCTTGACGTCGCCGTGGTCGGACCGTCTATCGTCTCCATCTTGACCCTGAACGGGATCTTGTTCTCCGTCTTTACAATCTCCGGGAAGGAAACGAATTTGTAGACGAATTTCTGCCCCATCACCTTCTTGATGATATTCTTATCGTAGTAGTAGCGGAGGGCTCGGCTCAACTTGTCATAGTTCATGTTAGTCTTGTTCTTGCGGAGGCCCCACAAGCGAGCCACCTCCTCCGAATTGTTCAGCTTGAACTCCCCCTCGTTGCCTGTCCACGTGATCAGTGGGGTGTTATTCTTGTCCATTAGAAGCTCCAATAGGAACTGCCAGAGTGTGACGTTGGCTTCCATTCCTGTGGACGAATCAAACAAACATTGAATTAATCAGAATGGAACTCAGTGAGTGTTTAGTTTTCTGATCGTTCTCTTGTTGATTCCTGAACATTGTGGCCGACTGGCCCGAAACTTTTTGGTCCTAAACAGACAGTTTCTGTGTGAGTTATTAAGCCACGACGTGGGTTCAGCAAGATTATTTTGGCACAAAGCTATAATTTTCTCCAGAAGTATTTACTTGCACAGACGCTAGGTCGGAGTGTAGGCCTATAGGGAAAATGCAGTGGTGTCTTGAATTAGCGGCCGGAGGGTCAGTACATACGAATGCTAGTGTTTCTAGAGGACGGCATTTTGAAAGGCCGAGCCCGACAGTCCGTGGTTCTCAACAAAATTGATTTTGTTTTTCCTTCCCTGAACGACTGTTTAAAGCGTTTACTTTATTTTAATGAAAACACATCACTTTGAACTTTAGACATTTAGGCTGCGTTCGGGCGTGCAGTTCTTGTTACTCGGGAGTAATGCGTGCGCATTGCACTCGGGTCACATCACGCGAACGGCAAGTCCGCAGTCCGCGTACGCGAATAGCAATCAGTGAAGATGGCCGTCTCTTAATGCCATCACTGCACAAGAAACGCCGTTTAAATGCTCACAAGAAACTGAGGAAATACAGGCCGTAAGTCGCGAGAACCTTTGATGCCGTCCAAAACAAACCTTAGTGAGTTGTTGTTTCAGTTATCCAGTTGACACGTTTAGCAAATTCACCTAAAATCCCACCCATATTTCGCCGTCTTCGTACAAATCACATGACTCTATCTCGTTGGGAGTAAGAGCACACTCCCCATTTGTTGGGGAGTAGTGAGAGCATACTCTCACGGCCGAGTGTCGTTATTCTTGCCGTTCGCGAGCGCAGGAGTATAACTCGTGTTAACACGAGTACACGCCCGAACGCAGCCCGGCAATCCTGTGAAAAACGCCGTTTTGCACGGCCGTTTTTGCGCCTTGTCTATAGACCTGCCCAAGTGTGACTTGGTAATAATGGTCTGTGATCCGCGGCGTGTAACGCGCCCTCTGGACTAGTGGCCTGTCAAATTTCGTTTCTTCCGTCTCGGAAGACTTTCTGGGACAGAAGAAACAAGATTGGACAGGCCACTGGTACGGAGGGCGTGCTGTGCGCTGGGCGCTGCAGACCAAACACAGGGCAGACCTAGGCAAATCTATGCCTTGAATTATTTCGGACCGAAATAATTTGAAATAATGACAGTAATTGTAAGAACTCTGAATGCCGCAATAGGGCGACATTTCGGGAAGACTCTCCCCGGAGACCACCGAAATTTCGGCAAGAATCACTCAAAATGACACCTTATTTTTCTTTCAAAGCTTCCAAAGAGGGTTACAGACCTAAGAGAGACAGTTCTAGACCTAATAAAAATGGTTCTCGATTTAAAAAAAAATGGTTTTTGACCTAAACAAATGATTTAGGGCGACACCAAAATGTCGCCCTATTGAGCGTGTCGCCCTAATATTATAATAATAGCTTTTTTACACACAAATTGTCGCCCTATCCTAGCATCCATAGTTTTTGTTCGATAACTAAATGTCGGTCGAATTTACTTTTTTGATGTCTGTTTATTTATTTGTTCGCGGTGCCACATCCAAAACGCACGGACTGTATATCTTTAATATCGTCTAGACCTTCGAGGTCCCCACTCATCCCTTGACGGAATGGGATGATTTGACAGTCATGGATGTGGTACAAGTTCGAATTGGCGACCTTCATAACCACTGCTGCTAAAAGCGAAGATAACAAGCGAATCAAATGCCAATTGTATCACTTTTATGCCGATTATATACTCTGTGTTCTTTCCTGATCACGTAATCGATGGGCGCCTCAAGGCTGCCTTATCTTTATTCTCGCCAAAAGCGTGTCCCATGGAGTCGCATTGAGGTGACAAAGCGTGGCTTTATCTCAAGGATTTCGTCCACCTACAATGGGCTCCATGGGAGATGTGATGTGTTTGGTGCACCTTCTCTTAACTCCTTTCGCAAACAAGTTAACCATGCTCTTTTTAGTTAAATCTACATGTACGTACAATTTCTGTTTAAAACATTTATTCTATTATCCTTTGTCTCACTAAGTCTGACCTTTGTCAATTTATCAGTTTTAATTTCATAGCATATTAATGTATCTTCTCCTGGGTATTGTTTTATGTACATGTACTTTTTTGAATGCTTTATTTGTATACATAATTTTTTTTAAATTGTTATTCTGTTCATAATTTTTAGTTGTTGGTCGTTCTTTTTGTTTAATTTTGTTTATTTATTTTTTGTTTTTAATGCTTTAAATGCTTTATTTATGTATACAGAACTTTTACTTATAGTTATTTATGTTAATATGGTAATTGGCGGTCCTTCCGCTGTTGGATGTGGTGAATAAATAAATAAATAAATAAATAAATAAATTCACTGGTTTTAGTGTATCTGATACTCAGTAACCTTGGCAACACACATGGGATGACGTGTCACTTTAGTAGGGCCTACTCTATGCCGGTGATCAACAGTCTGTGCCAGGCACAGTGTTTTGTTTCCGTGTAAAATGAAAAGGTAATTCTTAGAAGCAATTTATAGAATAATTATTATGCAACACACCAGTTACTAACAAATTTTATTGCCCCGCTTCAAATCCATGGCAACAATGCAAAACAAAAAGCGGAAAATCATGCCGTAACATTTCAAGAAATTTTGCAATTCTTTCGGTTTTTCCCCTCTCATTTTCTATTCAGTCTTTCGGTGCGGTGCTGTGTCGGGTGATGACGTTAGTGATGACGCAATCGCAGACGCAGAGACCAGGTTCGTTCTGCGATTGCCAGCGACGCGAATAACTGCTCAGCTGTAGATAAAAGCGCAATCCTAAGATGCATCTTATACGGGTTCCCGAGTCTTATTGTATAAGACTTAAAGCCCGTGTACATGATTTGCAACGTCCCAATGTTTTAATCAACAATTTGACTGAAATAGAAATTGCAAGTGAATCCCTGACTCCCCAATGCAATGATTCCTCCCAAGATGATTTCTTTTGATACGGAAAACGCCCCCACGTGAACAAAACTATAGGGCCCTGACAACTCTGGTGTATGACTCCGTTTTCTGTGTAGTAAGCTCTGGAACCAGTCTAAATCAGGAATCTGGTTTCGCTTAATTTCTCGAAAGCTTGGACAGTTCCAACAAGAGCAACAATTTTCAATTGCGTTATACAAATACAATTATGTCATTTTTTTATTTCAATGGCGATCAAGCACCATACCAGACGTTGTGTTTGTTACTTTGCCCAGTTGCGCCACCACGCAACACCGAAAGAAGAATTGGGTCTACAGGGAAAACCAGAGGGAGTATACCAACTGTACCTCAGCCGGTAGAGCATCTGCCTATAGTGAGTCAGAGGTCTCGGGTTCGAATCCCGATAAAGCCCTTACTTTTTTTCTCTCATCCCAAGTTTAACTAATATCTCTAAGACCTTTTCCAGTAAATCCTGTTTTGTAAAACAAACGTCTGTTCTGTACCGTGGCCGAGCGGTTTAGGTCATTGACTCGCAATCACAGGTGAAAACTTGGGGTTGCAGGTTCGAACCTCCCCACGGCTACGGTACCTGTGCCCTTGGGCAAGGCACTCAACCACACTTGCTCCATCCTTCGGAAGGGATGTAAAGCCGTTGGTCCAGTGTGTTAGGTAATGGAAACGCACTCTAAAGATCCCAGAGCATTCTTTCGTGAAGAGCAAGGGGGATCATCCCCGGTGTCTCTGGCCATTTATAAATCTAATTCTTCATGGGTTTCCTCACGCTTGCGAGTGACAGTGCAATGAGCACTATTGAGGAATCCTTGGTATGAATACCAGAAAGAAATAATAATAATAAAAATAATAATAAAACTAAATGTTTGCGTTGCTTTGGATATTAAGCTTCGTACCAAAGGCCACAGAGGTTTGAAGGCGAGGAAATGGATACTGTTTTACCAACTCGTGTCAATCTTTCCACAACAAGTCATAGCATCTTTATCACAAGCCATTCTTGTATAAGGAAAACATGCAAACGACCCGGACAAAAGAAAGTTAAATGCACGGAAATCCCCATTCCCTTAATATCCACCAATTCCTGTTTGTTCCCGCCTAAAAACTAAGGCCAGAAAAGGGGAGAATTAAAGAAACAGCGCCCAGCCCGTTCCAGTCAGACGGAAGTGGTTGCTCATAATCACCGGACCATCCAGGGGCCCAGCCCCGGTACAGTCCTTCCTCTTCAAGGAGAGACAAACACGTCCCAATCATGTGCCTGGCACTGAGATTATATGCGTTTATCTATCCTCAACAATAATGGATTTGGGCCGCACACAGACGGAATAATGCGCATCCGATGACGTCATGGTCAGCACGCTGAGTCAAAAACTACTTCCGGCTTTGTTGGGTTTGTTATAGGACGACTGTTGTTTGTGTCGATGGTTTAATATTGTCTTTCCTTTATCCTACTAAATATATACCGAGACAAGATTATAGCGTCTGGAAGATTACACACGGTAATTCCTAACATAGCGTAGTAGCATTGAGGAGGAAAACTCATCATGGCAGTTTGTAGATCGTGCCGTTTCTTTTCAATTCTGCTGGACTGTGTTCAATTTTCGTGGTACCGGTATTTTTGTGGTTTGGTATCATTATTTTACCAGCCGCGCTGGCTACGCAATGTTTTTGGCATTTTAATCATCTGGAAAATACGAAATTTCACTTTTGCTTTTGGCAATACATCCAAATATAATTATAGTTAATATGACCTTCAAAAGTGCGTGTTTTTTTGTGTTTTTGTTTTACTGTGAAACGGGTACCCGGCGCTTTTGTCAGTTCAAGGCCCATTTCATGAAGTAAACTGAAGTATAAGCAAAATCGTATACTGTTAGTGTTGAATGATAGTGATAACAAATATCATGGGAATTTGTTCTGTCCAAAATGGTACCTTTCAGATCGAAATTAACAATTTAAGGTAGATTTAAAGAAATAAGCGTACAAGCATTCACGTGACACAAAAACCATGCATGGATTTAAAGGCCGATATATCATTTGCAAGATGGAACTTTTTACTGACTCTTGGAATAAGAGCATAACATTATCTAAAAAAGATATTTCAGCTATGATACGTTGTTCCAGGAAATCAAAAAGAAGTTTCACCTGTAAATAATACAATTATGCAAAACAAAACAGGTGGCTTCCGATCCAGTAAAAGTGATATGTATCACTTACAACGAAGGAAAGGAATTTTCGAAAAAGATCCGAACGTGGATAGTTTTCAAATGCGGCACGCAGACCTCGGCTTACAACTGTAGGCTACTGGTTCTCTGAAAGAACTTTAAAATTAGCCAAGTGCACAAAACGCTTACTGAAGCCAGTTGTTTCAAAACCGCTTAGAGCCCATTTTTTAAATATTAAACAGTGATGTATTCAGCTTTGGGCGAAACAAAACGGCAGGGTGCGTCTCCAAAAAAACTTTGTTTGGATAGACATTTGCAAATGACAAAACAATCTTTATCATGATCATAAAGTTGAATATGAACCCTTCTTTGAGGACTGCATGTTAAAACACCAACTAAATTTGATATGTGAAGGGATGAAATGACTTTAAGCATGCAATCTAAAGAAAAACAGAGGACAAGAAAACTAATATGGGGAAATTGATCGGCCCGAAAAGCAACACTTACAATGTAGTCGAACATCTGTAATGCGAGCACTATATCAATACACATGTACATTGTGCTTGTAACAATAAAACAGAAATTGGGTTCCAGTTCCTTGTTCTTCGTTCCTCATAATACAAAGTTCCTGTTGAAACAAGGTTGTCCGCAAAACCCAATGGACCTCGTATTAACGAGCTTCGCAAACGGGAATTATAGGTTGGCGGAGCGGTTCTTTCCACGCCTTCCACCTCTGTGGCCCTGGTTCGAATCTCGTCTGGGTTTGTATGTGGATTGGGTTCTCAGTCCCTGCTTGATTCCGTGGGTTTCCCCCACATGTTGGTGTGTGGGGTTTTCCTCCCACCTCTAAAACTGAGAATTTCTTCCTGTTCTTTCGCACTTTCTATGTGGCTTCAGGGTAACGACGGCTAATCTCAGCATACGAAAGAAGAAGAAGGCTTCGCAAAAAAGCAAATCGATGACAAAATAATAGTGGACAAATATATTTTATTTGGAGGTCGTGAATTATAGGAGTATACAATTAGGAATGTGTTCATTGTTGTCGGGTCGTGAATGACATGCGCGCTACCAGCCTACTACCTAAACAAATTGAGACATCAGTGTATCTATGTAACTGATATCAATTTGTGAAACCGTGACTCACTATAAACACGACAAGACCGTGTGATGAAGACACTATTATTCCAACACCGAAACCCACCTTTGAGTTTGCCTCCGAGGCCAATGGGCGGCTGTGCCTGCCTCGCGGTCGGTACTGACTGCTCCACGCTAGGATGCTCCACCGTGACCGAAGGGTATTCCGAATTGACCGTCACGCTAGGGGTGGTGGAAACACGTCCAGAGCTCGCTTTGTCTACAGGGACAAGTGTAAAATAGGTATACATGGTGAAGAACAATGCACGTTGCCCCAGGACAGTGAGGACACATGCGGTGATGAACAGCTAAACTATCTAGACCTAGGCGCTCAAGCATCTAGTGTAATAATGGTCTAACTTCCCGGTATGCATGGCGTAGTCCCGGTTCTCTGTACAGCTCCATAGGATAGGAGGAAACATGACTTTGCCAACACGCGGTCGTGACGTTCGGGAAGTGATGTTCAGAAAAATCCACGGTGCCTGGAACTGTATGGCTCTTTACATGCATGTTACAGTACAGACTCGGGATATCACCGCTGCTGATTTCGTTGAACATGTTGGGTTTTTCCCCTTAAAACCTATTTTTAAAACAGGATGTGAACGTTCACCTTGTCCACACTGTTAAAATAACATATTACAAATAACAGATTCATTATTGTATGTCTACGCAAGCATTAATGAAGATATTTGATTAAGTTCAAATAAAGTAAACACTGAGTAATGGTATTTGACATACAACTAATCAGCTACCAATGGTCCGGGCAGATGCTGTACCTGCTATGAGGCATACTTGTATCTTCCTCCAGGTAAGGTTTCCCTGCGAACCGCTGTGCCTCACAGCTTAGGAGCTGATAGTGGTAGAGCATCTGCCCGGAAAATCAAAGGTCTAGAGTTTGAATCCCGTTGAGGGCCATGGTTGTTTTTTTGTCACCCCGTGTTGATTGCTTTTATCAACGGTGTTTGTTTTTATTTTACAATCTCTGATATTATATACAAAATAAGAAACATCCACGCAACACCATCAATTAAATTGAAAACAGACAAAATCCTTAAAAGACAAGTACAATAACTGAATAAGCATCAGAGATACCGTCGAGGATAACACAAAAAGCTACTCTCTAAATTCAAAAGAGTGAAAATTCACTCCATTCGAATGAAAGTTCACCCCCTCCAGTTGCCCCCTCTCATTTAAATTAGGGACAAGACGAATTGGAGTAAGATTGAGAAGTATATAAATATCGTACACATTCGTCACTTATTCCTGCTAATGGCATGATAATGCCTCAGAAAGTGTACAAATTTGGTAAGAAAACATTTTGTTAGCAACGAGAAAATATTTCTTTGAAAACACTTTGGATTTTTATGTCATGCTCCATAGACTTAGTGCATGGAGTCTCAACTGGCGAACGTGTATGGTAGTTTACCCACTCTAAAACGTGTAGTCCCTAACTTCACTTTTTCAGATTTAGAGAGTAAAAGCAGCTGTATTTCCATTGTGATCCTCTGCCATAAGTACCATAGATAATAAGGCACCATACCAAACATTACATCAGACATCAACAGAAGGACGAGTATAAGATCGAACGCAACGACGTGGGCGTTCGTTCACACATTAAATGGCTTGACGAATTTGGCAAATCAAATTTCACGAATCTTTCCGAACCAACTTTGAAACACGCTTAATGAAATCTTTCAACATATCCCATGTCCCGTCGCCAATGTATGTTGACACTAACCTTCGTCGTCAGCTATACATGGTGTACCGGTAAGCATACAATCCTGACTCAGTGTTAACATTTTTAGTCCAACCGACGAAACTTACATGTAGTACACAAAATTCCTTCTCCACAACATACAAATTGGGATACCAAATTTCCCAATAGTCAGCCAAAACATAAATGAACAACACGTAAATGTATACGTATTACTCAGTGCATTGTGTGGTTTGCCCAAATACCAAGAATTTTATATCACCGTCATAAAACTTGTTGGAATCGCTGATGATCGCAGAGCAATTCCAACCCTCCAGCACGTTCTACAACAGGGTACCAGCTGAACTGAGATATGCGCCCCAAAGGTGGTCCTTGACCCGAATTCGGCACCCCAGTGATGATGTCACAGGGTCTGGTATGCGCTTATCGCAGCGACTTTCCCCGTGCAACAAAAGCAAGGGCAACCCCAAAAGAAATGTCACAAAGTACACGCTCCCATATTTGGTCTACAGCCACAAACCGACTTTTTTTGTTGACTCAGTGGTTTGGTATAGAGTATGTGAATGGTTCAATGGAGTGCTAAAGAGATCCTATCGCTTATCATGTGGCGTTAAAATCTATGTAGATTAAAGTCCATGAAGTACATTTCTTTATACCCCCGCAGCAATTTCTTTCCACAAAAAAAAAATTGTTTGGATATTTATTATATTTAGGCTACATTTATTTACTTTTTTTCATAACTTGATGTGGGGGAGACAGGTCATCGACCACAATGATTTTGATTGCTTTTGTCGCTCCCATGCCCATCTTGTTTATGATGTACATTGTTGGCATGAATAAATAATAATAATAATAATAACCGAGAATGGGGCATTTGGGAGACATTTTCGGGAAGCATTTCCTGAGTTGCCACTGATCAAGTTACCGGTAAAAAATTCCACAAATTGACACTAACTTATTTTACCTAAAGCTAAAAAATAAATGGTTCTCGACCTAGACAAAAATGGTTCTCGACCTAAAAAGAATGGTTTTCGACCCAATACAAATGGTTTTTAACCTTCTTGAAAAAAAGGGAGACATGGCCATGTCTCCCTATTTGTCGATGTCTCCCTAATATAAATACCCCGATAACAACCCTCTCGTGTCTCCCAAGTAACCATGGAGCTATGCAAGTAACCTATAATTTTATAAAGGAAAATAATACGTACAACAAAAGAGTTAAAGCCAGTCATGCTATAGCAAACCACAGAACGCATGCGCACAACCCTATATAATTACACGGATCCCGGAAGGAAAAATACAAAACTGAGAACATAGATCCGGACTGTAAGTAAAGTTGTTGACACCCCTGGCACGCGCTTATTAACTCATGTTTGGAGAAACCACAAAGGACATCAAGCAAGCGAGAATCAGTGCAGAATTAACTTTAAAAGGAAATAAAGGAAACAGTATAGTTTCATGTTTTGGTGTTAGGTGATCTCCCTCGGCTGCGCCTCGGGAGATATCCCCAATCATCCATGCGGCCTTGGGGTCAATAGTTTTCAATTTATTTTACAATTTCCATTGGTATACATGTACTATCACATAGCTATGCAATTTGTATACTGGAATTGGCTCGGTAATATTTAGTACACGTAGTTATGTAAATTCTCCTGATAAAGTGGATTTTGCGTTAAACTAATTATCCTCTCTAAAACATCTAACATTATTTCTTCAACTACATGTAATTGAAATATCTAGCTATCGAAATGTTCTCTATATCCTCTCCGGAATAGGCCTATGACTAAATGATGAACAGGAAAAAATATTCTGTGGATATCAGAAATGGGGGGCCAAAGTGTGACGTGGGTTGCCATGGCAATTGATTCTTAACATTCTTAATATTGAGCCGTCGGCTAAAACATCCTTTGCAAAAACACAGGGACACGGTTCAGCGATTTTTAGAGTAGAGTCATTGCCTAGGCAACAAACAAAAGGTGACAAATTCACTTCAGAAATCTATAAAGTAATAAAGTGAGAACGCAGCCCTCTGTGTGTTGTCAAGCTCACCGAATTTCTCTACGCTTTAGCAATGGACAATTTAGATTACCAGCGAATGTCTAGACCCAGTTACCCTGGCAACTGAAGTCGCACTTCAGTAGTCGCACTTTATTGATGCTGTCTGTTTGATCTTTTTGCTTGTTTTTATTAAAACGTGTCCTCATGACATAAATATAGGATTTATGATAATTATTAAATTTTGCAACCACAATGCTCCACTGCTGAGACTTTTAATCATTATGGGGGATTTTCCAAATCTCGGCTTCATCTCGGCTTCGTCTCCGTCTCCGTCTCCGTCTCTATGGGGTTTATATGGAGCCGGAGCCTGAGCCTGAGCCCAAGTCGAGATTTGGAAAAAGGCCATGATATACGCATTCTAAAGATCTTAGGCCATCGGAGTTTGTATGTCAATTTGACATTTTTTAACGAAATCTACAGCATCGTCGACCCCAGTTACAAAGCGGTATTTGAGAAAAAAATAAGGAAGAAAATTCAGTTTTAGAGGAAAGCCCCACAAAATCAACCAAAAGATTTAAAACCCAATTAATCCTCGCTCCGACACAGACAGGATTTGAACATTGGACACAGAGGTGGAACGGGAAGGCGAGAAAAGCCCTACCGTTAAAATATACCGTATACCTATAGGCTTGCGATACAGACAGTGAACAACGCACATGAAACTGCCCAATTGTACCACTTCGTTTTTCGGAGTACATACACTCGACCAAAAAAGTTCTGTCACCAGATATTTATGATTAAATTGGATTTAATGTAGGAAAATAATATATCAAATTATAGCTGAACATATCCCTCAAAGGAATAGAGCTCAAGAGAGATCATGATGGCAAGCTTCACTGAACAGGAATGCAACAAAAGAGTGTGGGGTCAGAATGAAAAACACAAAAGAACAATGCAACTTGTGATTTGGGCAATTTGTGTGTAGACAATTAGGAAATTTTTAAGTGAGTTTGAATTTATCAATGTCTTGTCAAAAACATCCAAATCAAAATGGTTAAATTGTCCAATCTGAATCGTGCCATTGCATTAGGCATGGTGGAAGCAAAATACTGAACTGTAACTCCCCTTGCTTGAGTGCAATAAAGTTGACATCGTTGTTTTTTTGTGTTTTTCATTCTGACCCCACACTCCTTTGTTGCATTCCTGTTCCGTGAAGCTTGCCATCATGGACTCCGTTGAGCTCTATTCCTTTGAGTGATATGTTCAGCTAAAATTTGATATATATTTTTCTACATTAAATCAAATTTCATAATAAATATCTACAAATGTCTTACTGGTGACAGAACTTTTTTGGTCGAGTGTATTTCAAGTTAAAGGCAGAGGCTCGTCAATGCGCGCGTGAGGCCAAATTCGTGCTACGAAATAAGCAGCTCCATGCCTTTGCTACGGAGCTGCGTATTTCGTGGCACGAATTTGGCCTCACGCGCGCATTGACGAGCCTCTGCCTGCCATGCAAGGAGGCAGAAATTGAAGCCAAATTCCCATTTAGCGTACCTGTGCTCTTACCAATGAGCTACATTTAGTTTGATATCGGCTTTTATAGAGTAAATTCAAATTGTCATAAAAGACGAGTCTCAGTGCATTATTTTGTAATAAAATTTGCAAATAAAAAGACGCGTGACGCAGAAGGCTGCCAGTGCAAATGTTAGGCCTACGTGCACTAGTGCATTTTGGGATGATGAATGTTACTGCTAACATTCGCTAGCCTGTCTTTTTTCATTGTCTGTACTATAGTACTAAGTACCCTTGAGTGTATATTCAAGTCCAGAACAAGCTGTTTTAACAAAATTAACTGAAACTCACTGTTCGCGTGGTGTGACGGGAGCGGAGGGTCCACCTGGCTCGTAGCGGGAGCGACGGGGGACGGCGCCGCAGCGTGGCTGATCAGCATGATGTTCAAATACCGGTGAAGTAACGATCACCCGTTGTATATATCGGTATTGCCAGATGTTGTCTGTGCTGCAAAACATTCACCTGCGGTAAAAAAAAGTACAACAAGAATAATAATTAATATGCAGATAAAACATTTTTACAAACCAAAATAAGGAATTCGAAATCCCTGGACTGTTTCCGCGCAAGGAAAGTTAAGTCAAATAGCACGCATTCCAAAATTAAAAATCGCATAAATATTCCACTAATTTTCATTTAATATACCAGTGTGGCGGACGCAACGGACGGCTTCAGTCATCGCATTCACAACCTTTCTCTCAAAATGTGACAACGTTTTACAGTTTAAACGTTTTGGAATGACTCATAAAGAAATCACACACACCGGCTGTACGCGAAGGTTCATTCATTCCGCGGACCGGATGATTAGCATAATTGCCAGGACAGTGTTAATTTCTCGTGACGTGTAATTGCTACAAATCGATCTGCGCATGCTCGGGAGGTGATATTTTAATAAGCCTGGGCACGCATGAATGAAGGCTCGGAAAATTAATTGGAAACAAGGAATACATATATAACAGTGCGCTGCTTGCAGGCATAATGTGCGTATGATTCCAATTGCATAAATTTCGGTGAAGAAAAACCGTAAAAAACGTTCTGAATTGGCCAAAAGACATCATGACGTCTTGAAGTTCAGACCTTACACGATGTACGCACAGAATCCTTTAAAACAGTCCTCCGCAGCTAGCTCGCACGGGTGATACACGTCAGAGCTATTGACGGGGGCGTGTGTACAGACAATTGACCACGCGAGAGCACATTGTGCGTAAATGAATATTGCAGGACAGAACTGAAGTGCAGCTGGGGATTGGAGATTTGCCACAAATTTGCATTATTCGTCCCTAAACCATCGTCATTTTGCAAGGAAAGGCAGTTTCCTGAAAGTTTCAGAAGAAAGTATTTTCACTCAATAATGATTTGATATAGGATATATTCGATAACCCAGATTGCGTATTTCACATAAATAGCGTCTTCCTTCACTTAGTATCCACTTGACCAGGCTAAATATTTGTTGCTATGTGGTGCAAGCGGCAGGTGTGAAGGACAGAATAAATACCGTGTTTACCGTAGGAGAGAATGGCATAAGTCTTTTGCAATTTGTTGTTGCTAATTTCCTTGCGTGTTTTTTTTCCGGCAACTGTAAGAGACCTTTTACGCCAACTATATGTGATAAGTTTGAGCTTCTTCACCTCCAGATGGCGGATATGGGAGTACAATTTTAGAAGTGGGAGGGAAAACTCCGAAGTAATGCACCTATCAATTGTCCCCCCCCCCCCCACCCCCCCCCCCCCCCCCCCCCCCAGGCTGCCCCACCTAAAAGGTTTGGAGTGTCACTTTTCACGTGACAAAATCCCACCCCTGGGGCAAGATTTAGGTGACAAAAATCCCCAAAAGTTCGGATACAACAAAATGCACATGTGCATTTAATGGTGACATTGGTTAACACGCGTATACATGCATAGATTATTCGATGCAATCAAAAAGACAAAACAGCATTGATTACTTGACTTTTGTTGAATTTGCTGAAGAAGAAAAATCGACAACACAAAATGTTTCGGTAAATTAGCTATCCGCTAAAAAATGATGCTGATAAAAACATGAGGTTTTTAACAATTGGCACGAACGCGTTGCGCACAAATGCATGCGCAATGATTTTAAAACAAATTATAAAATTCCAAAATAAGTTCCGGGAGGCAATCAACAATACATTCCAATACCGGGAAGTGGGATTAAATTGCCGGTATCATATCAGCAGGATACACGCCCTAAACCCTGACCCGGATGTCCGGCACGAGGGGCCGCACAGCAGGGGAGAATACAATTAACTACTCGGAATTAAAGCGAAA
The DNA here is from genome assembly GCA_037783545.1 of Henricia sp. BOLD:AAB3569. Classification (NCBI taxonomy): domain Eukaryota; kingdom Metazoa; phylum Echinodermata; class Asteroidea; order Spinulosida; family Echinasteridae; genus Henricia; species Henricia sp. BOLD:AAB3569. Next base: position 592,603 of record JBBELK010000267.1, on the reverse strand, counting down.
CTGGTTTCTAATTCTTATTTACACCTGTTGTACGTTTGTTAATGTGGCCCCAGTTGCACTAGATTGGTTCTCGATCCCTATAGATTGGTTCGCTTATTGCGAGAATATAGGGATCGGTAAAGGGCAGCCATGACGGGCAGAATTCTGCCCGTCACGTGGTTATTATTATTTATTTTTTTGTTTTAGTAAGTGCGCAGATTTTGCATTGACATTTGTAACTTGGCCGTGCGTGTCGAACATATCCAATTATGTAAATAAAGTACATTGCCTAAAGCAAACGGCTTGGCCAATTTTTAAATATAAAAAACACAATGCGCGTGCGCAAAGACGACCAATTACAGATCAAGATGAAGCGCCCTTTACCTGTCCTTATATTCTCCTGTGTGGAATATGTGGACGGGTACCAGTCTACAGTTGCACTGGTTTATATTTGGGAAAGCAATATACTATGACGTCATTCGCCAGGGTAACTCATGGGTCTAAACATTCGCTGGCAATCTGGAATGACCATTGTTAAAGCACATGCAGGAAAACAATACACCGGTTGTGGTGTTCATGTAGACCCAGTTACCTATAGGCAAGTCATAAAGTGTTATATTTTCACTTATATACTTCATGGTCGGGAAATGGTAATTACAACACGCACTCTGATATCCTAAAAATTTCCCGTTTTACGCGAACCTCATTTGACAGGTTCGCGTAAAACGGGATATACAATGTATACTATTTGATTCACATAAAGTAACTGTTTCAGGGCCTATTATCACTTGCAAATGAAACGTTTTTATATTCCAGTAAAGCATTAAAGGCACAGGCTCGTCAGCAATGCGCGCGCGCCAAATTCGTGCCACGAAATACGCAGCTCCATAGCAAAGGCATGGAGCTGCGTATTTCGTGGCACGAATTTGGCGCGCGCGCATTGCTGACGAGCCTGTCCCTTTAAATAATAAAGAATAATGTAGAAATTTAAGCCACATGAACAGAAGTAAATAAAGGTTTTCTCGTTCAGTTTTAAAAAAATACGTAGCAGGTTCGTTTCAGATGCATTCGTTTTAGCGCAAATTTGAATAAAGTTTGGGATCATCCTTATTATTCAAAGAGAGCATTCAATTTGGTTTTTTGAGCACGCAATCGCGCATTAAATTTTGAAATACCAGCGAAAATCATTTAAATTCGCCCAAGCCCCCAGCTTGTGCTATAAACTGGATGAAGATTCAATGCAATGTATTTGATTGACGCAAATTCTAATCTGGATGTCTTAGCGAACACATGTGAAGGTCTTTAAACGAAATTGAATAACGTGCAAATGAATAAAAACCAGATAAATTGCGTCCTGATCAAAATCACCTCAATGCATTTCTGATGAATCGAGAAAATCGAGAAAACCTATATTAAAAATATAAAAAAACATGGCTTGCACCTTCAGTTGGCAATGTTTGCCACTATACCATTGTATACACGGGAAAAATCATGTGGTGTCTGTTACCATTGCTATCAACACGTTTTTGTTCTTGTCAACTTGTGAAGTAATATTCTGAATCACTGCAAATGATGTATAATGGGAGCAGTTGCTAATAGCATAAGTTAGTGTATATACAATTTATTTGCAAATGGTGCAAAAAAGACCACCGTGTCCTGAATTTTTCCAATCTAGGCCTGCGTTTAAACATGCAGCATGGAACATAATTACTGGGGAAAAATTTATAAAGAACAGTAAGAAAAATTACGGCATAACAAAACTTGCCGACAGCTTTATACCCAGCCTAATACCTATAATACGTTTTATAACAAATTTGTTTCTCCCTACCCGTATCCTTCCCCTAAAATCCTGTCACAAGAAATCCTTTAAAACATCTTGGATGTTTGAGACACAATGCGGGCACAATAAATTGGAGATAAACCTGGATAAACCATCGCTCACATAGTCGTGCACAGAAGCTAGCGACGCAAGCACAGTTTATACATGTAATTTAAACAATTATTTGCATAATGGCTGACGTCCCGAATTCTTCACTTTTAAACTGAGGTGCGGTTTAGAAAGTCACCTACTATAATGCTGTTGCTACGTGGTGCACGCCATTGCCTAGCAACCAACAGTCTGGTTGCGTTATGCCATTCCCTCCTACGGTGAACACAGTATTGATTCTGCACGTCACACCTGCCGCGTGCACCACGTAGCAACAAAAATATTAGTCTGTTCAAGCATGGAGGAAGGAAACATGTTTCAAGTGGGTACTAACTGTGCATGTGAAACCGGCGTTCTCAAATTGCTGCTAAAATATAATTTAAGCTCATTAATATTGACCAAATATATACGGGGTACACGTATAATTATGCACTCAGCAAATGGAGAGAAAAATATATATTGAGCGCGAAGCCCAGCTGCAAATTACTAAATTGCTAGAATAACCTAAATCTAAACAATCAAATCCACAAAATGATTAAATTTTAATAGCGTCGTTTGAAAAATACTTATTGGACGCGAATTTAATTATGCCGTGCAGCTCCTTATTTAAATTAAAATTAAAATATATATAAAAGTAAAGTTGCAAAATAGCTCAAATCGTTGCTAAGCTAAATTTCAAATCGAGAATTTAAAAAAAAAGTTAAACGCAATGTGCGATCATGTGCATGCCAGCTGAATGCATAAAACCATGATAAAACTGAACTTTCTAAAAAGTACAGTCATTCAGGTCAAGTGGTTCCCAATGGGGTTAAAACTTTCCAACATTAGCACGACCGTAAAATAGTACTTAGTAGCTATACGCATTACCACATTAATAATTTTTTTTGAAGCTTTTCGTCAAGTTTATAATTTTGGTCCCCAGCTTACGAAACATAGAGCAAATCACTCACCGTATACAGCATGCACGTCCGTCCGTCCGGTTCCACGATGATTTCACTAGTGCAATTGACACACACCGTCACAGAGCCACGGTCGTGTGACAATCAGCGAGCAAACTGCCGTCTGAAACCGGAAGTACGTTCGGGGAAATACCCTATAAATAGACACGGCCTGCCTCGTGCGTACGTGATGACGTCAGAGTTGGCCGAGCGCGCTCGTGATCGCGAGCCGCCTCGTGAAGTGTCAAAAACGTCTGGTGTCTATTACACGCCGCGTATTAATCGAGTGCCGGTGTAAATTGGGGACACGACTAGAAGCGAGAGCTCCCAGAAATAATAAACTTATTCAAGTATTCCGTGCATTTGTCACGCCACTTGCGAATTGATTATAATTCTCAAACCGCACACTCAATTTAAGCAACGAGATGCAAGATTTACATCTCTGTCAAACCCAAAATAAAATTCACTAATTCCTCCAATGATTGAATTCATTTTACTATCAGATCTACTGACGCGAATTTAGCATCACTTCGTAAACTTATAACGAGTCTATATACCTTTGCGTACAACTGGCGATCGGGATTTCTGTAATGCTTTATTTCTAGTCTCTCTTTCCCGCGTCATTTCTCCCTTCGGCGTGGAGGAAAGGCCTTGGTAGGCCATTATCGGAGGGAATCAGAGACTCCTTTTGACGTGGGTAATAAGAAACTTGTATACTTATTTCAGTGAAGCGGAAACGGGATGAAGTTTATTGTATTGACAAAGAGCTTGCGCTTTTATTAAATCAATTTCCCCCTCCCCTTGCGTAACCGGTATAGAATATAGTTTGAGGAAGTTTGATGTCAGTACGAGCTACATTATAAAACATCGTATATCCATTTTCTCTCACTAAAAACGACACGTAGGCTTATGAAAAAATACAATGGTTTAATGCCCTTTCCATATACGGCCGAATTCCGCCTTCGTTGACCGTACTGTTTGTACCACGTTCCGACCTGTGCCTCCAAAAAAACCATATGCCCCTATAGGCCTTTTCAAATAGAGTGACAACAACAAAATCCCAGGTCGTAACCGTTCGATTGACGTGTAATTATGTTTCATTGGAAAACTTTTAAAAACAGAAACAACAGCATTATAACTACAGAATAGGCCTAATGTTGATAAACATGCCTTGTAGAAATTTGAGCCACATGCAGTAATGATCCATGGTTGTAACGAGTCTCCCTCTGCTCGAGTCCCAAGTCAAGTCAAGTCAAACTGCCTTCGAGTCCCAAGTAAAGCCAAACTGCCCAAGTCAAGTCAAGTCTAGTCATTTGCCTTATAGTCCCAAGTCAGGTCAAGTTTAAAGATAGTATACATGATTGGTAAACTGTTACAAATAGTTTTACCCCCCTGTGTGATTGAAGATATGCACGATTAAAACCAACCTGAGCAAAAACCAGCTCCGTACTTCGTCTAACTTTTGAGAAAAAGGGTTTGCAGTCATTTCGCCCCAAAACCACTTCGCCCTTAACCATTTCGCCCTGAACCACGGCCTGTGCACGAAGTAGTTTTGGGGCGAAGTGGCATTTGGGCGATGTAGTGTTTGGACGAAGTAATTTGGGGCGAAATGGCAATCGGGCGAAGTGGTTTGGGGCGAAATGGCACTTGGGCGAAGTGGTTTTGGGGCGAATTGAATTTTCGTCTCATATGAGACGAAAACTAATTGTTTTACTCATTTCTCAAAGACTATAGCACTTCAGACAAAACCATTTCAGGGGAAGTTTTCTACGGTCATCATGTTTATATTGTGTAAGTTAGGCGTAAATCTGTGAACATTTCTGATTTTCGAGATTATACCAATGATGTATACTGCCTTTAAGTCAAGTCATTTGACAGCAATGCCGTCAAATCAAGTCAGGAATGTTAGTCAATTCGGGTCAAGTCAAATAGTCGCGACTTGTAATTTCATAACGAGTCTAAACACTGAAACTTGTATTTGTGTATAAAAAGAACTTAGTCAAACATAACTGATTTTCAGTTGCACCCAGCGGACCCTTATTGTCTAGTCAGTTTGACTATATTTTCTAAGCAGGATGACTAAAATCTTTGTATAACGTCAAACAGATATCTAGTTAAAACAACTACTATAGGCGGAGTCAGATCCACTGGTGTAACTATATTTCTAGTCATTTATCAGTAACTATAGGTTTTCAGGGTCCGCTGGGCGCAAGGTTTTGACTGATTTCTAGTCAGATTTGACTAAGTGGTTTTACAGTTATTTACAGTTATATAGAGTATTTTTGTTCTGGCCAATGCTTTAGTCCATAAGTTTCTGCATTACTAAGACCTGGGTCAAATTTCATAAAGCATATTTAGAAACATTCTTAAATAAACATTCTTAACTCATGCTTTTAAAGATAGGAAAAATATGTTATTGTTCCTAAATCCACTTGTTTTTAACTTTTATGAAATAGGACCCTGGTCAAACAGGTTTCGCGAGTTAGTCCAAAAGTGCCAACTAACCACTGAGACGTGGTCAAACAGGTTTTGCGAGATAATCCAAAAGTGTCAACTAACCACCGAGACCTGGTCAAACAGGTTTCGTGAGTTAGTCCAAAATTGTCAACCAGCCACCGAGACCTGGTCAAACAGGTTTTACGAGTTAGTCCAAAAGTGTCAACTATAGCCACCGAGACAGGGTTGTAACGAGTCTCCCCCTGCTCGAGTCCTAAGTCAAGTCAAGTCAAGTCAAACTGCTTTCGATTCTCAAGTCAAGTCAGTGGAAATCGGAACTCGAGTCTACATGCAGTCAGAGTCTTTCAGAAAACCTTAACATGGTTTTTGTGTTGAATAAATGGTAAAAAATCGTTTGCTATAAGGATTTTTTTAAAGCACTTCAGTTGGCAATTACCCCACAATTTCTCTCAACTAAAAGGAGTGTGTCTAGATAATTACATATTGTCAAAAAACCACCGATATTTTCTAAATTAATTTATCCGGTTACATAAAGCACTACACAGTGATTACACCTACGTTTTTGTTTTCACATTCAATTTAGAGATTGCAAATTTCCTGTTTTCTTCCGGCCCATGGATATTTTAGGGAGGTATTTTACATGTATTATTGTTAGGCTAGAACAAAATCCATTTTGTGACAAAATCTGAACAAGCTCTTTTAGGATGAAGAAGAAATTTAGAGATGAATTTTAGAAGTGGGAGGGAAACCCCAAGGAAATCCTCCTGGGATAAGCCCACGCGACTATAGGTATACTGGAAACCCAATGTACATACATGCAGGAAATTAAGCAATATGCTGTCCAAATCTCATTAATATTGATCAAGTATTTAAGGAGATACAGTGTTTACAAACGTCTATTCTAACGTCTGTCCAAAAAACGTCTGTTTGTGAAACGGACATTTCCAAGAAAATACAATTATGAATAACCAATAGTTATTATTTTCAGTGTAAAATTTTCTGAAATTAACAAATACTAGTCATCGGTATATTAAGTTTATAAACGAAAAACAAGCATTTTCGTCACCGTTTTTATTCCTAAAAATACAAGATGTCGGCTATAACATGGTAATCTGCAAAGTCAAAAATAAGGACCCCTTGGTTTGCAAGCATCAAAAGGAAACGTAAATGTATTTTGGTTTTTTTTCAGTGAAGGCAATTATTTGATACGTTGCATAATCACCTTGGAAATGAAATAATCACATATTCGAAAAAAGTATTCATTATTTTTATTACATGTGTACACTTCTTTCTGGTACTGAAACCAAGAATTCCTCGCAAGCGTGAGGAAACCCATGAGGAGAAGACGATGAATAATTTTATAAACGACCATGACACCGGGGGATCCCCTTGCTCTTCACGAAAGAATGCTCTGTGATCTTTAAAGTGCGTTACCTACACTGGACCAACAGCTTTTAATTACAAGATGAAGCTAGCCTTGCTCAAGGGCACAGGTACCATGGCCCGGGGTATCGAACCTGCAACCTCAAGTTTTCACTCGAGTATTGCGAGTCAGTGACCCAAAACCCCTTGGCCACGGTGATTATTATAATCGCTATTTTCATTGTGATTATGCATCATACCAATTAGATTTCAATTAATTTCGCTATATTTTCATATTAATTGGCAGAATTACTTACAAATAGCGTGGTACTATATGGGGGAACTCTCAATTGCAAGTTTGTCCGAGTTCTGATGACGGCCATCTTTGAAATATGCTAATTAGGACCCGTGGGAGTTTTGTCCAATGGCAATGTCGAAATACCTTATGCAGATGCCCCCAGAGTGTTAAGAATCACTTTGGCATCTTGGAAGATGGTGCGTGGGACCATATTCGGATGCCCTGGATAGACTCCCCCGCCCACTCCCCTGTCTGCCACTTTTAGGGTGTGGGTTTAGGATTTGGGCTTTTTACCCAAAATATTTTTGTTCCCCGTGAAAAACCTGTCCAGAAAAACCACACGAGATTAACTAACTCTCCAGGTGATACCTATATAGCTAATTTTAGCCTGGTCTAACTAACTTGAATGAATGAAGCTCAGTTGTGCATCCAGTTTTTGTATAGCCTATCAGAGTGCAATAAAATGTCGTCATGAAATCGTCGTCACAAGGACTAGGGGTGCGTTCCACTTACACAAACGTTGCCAACGTTCACCACTGGTTACAATGCTTTTGTACACTCGTCTATGGAAAGCCGGGTACCAGTTGCTGGCGAACGTTGCAAACGTTTGCAATGTTCGCGTGTTTGGAACGCAGCCCAGGCATGACAGTAATTGTTTTGCGTCGAGTTGCCGCGCGCCGCTTGTTCGGCGCACGGCGATCCACATTTTGTTTCCAGTTTTGTGACCGCGTTACATTTTTGCTTGATTTTGAGTGTTTCATCTTGGCGCAAGAGATTATCAGGGCGACCTGAAAAGCCCGGCGTTTAACTCGAAATGTGAGCTTATTCAGTGGAAGTTTGACCTATGCATGTTTACAGCACATGTGCACCAGTATATAGACCTATAGATATATCCGGTCGGTATAGTTCCGAATCCGGGTTCAAGAAATTTTAATTGAGCAAATAGAATTACAAGCTTGCTATATAGGTAGTGACTGCAAAATACATTACCCAATGCTGCGTGATATGATGTGCGGCGAGAGACGTCATGTTTGACGTTGGTGTGATGTCATGCATTGGTCAATGTTAATTATAAAATGCCATTGTCTGCCTGTTCTCATTACAACACATTCAACTTTCGTCATAATCATGGGATGAGACTCTACAAGTAATTATTCGACTCCGTATATATCCCGAATTTTAATCACCTATATTGTAAGGAAAAACCTTATCTGTCAAATGCAGTAATAAACCAGTTGCGTAATAGATTTGCACGAATCCCAGAGTCTCGCCTTCACGCTATGGCGCTCGCATGCGAGTGATCGTGAGTCAAGCACCAGACTACCTGGCAAATCGGGCCGTTTTCAGGGAGTGCAACCGTGCAAGCTGGTCCATAGTAACTGGCGCGAAAGTCTGTGCGGTACCTGGATACCTTGCACATTACTCTATGCATTTTAAGCTCGACCATCCGAATTTACATGTTGAAATGAACATGTCAAAATAACGAAATAGAGCGTGTTTTTTAATCTTAAAATCAATGTCAACTTTGAAAGCTGGAACGTTTCCAAACTGCAAAAACTATGGATGCTAGGATAGGGCGACAATTTGTGTGTAAAAAAGGTATATTAGGGCGACACGCTCAATAGGGCGACATTTTGGTGTCGCCCTAATATTTTATTTTTTAAAAACATTTTGTTAGGTCAAAAACCATTTTTTTTTAAATCGAGAACCATTTTTATTAGGTCTAGAACTGTTTCTCTTAGGTCTGTAACCATTTTTGGAAGCTTTGGGTACAAAAATAAGGTGTCAATTTGAGTGATTCTTGCCGAAATTTCGGTGGTCCCTGGGGAGAGTCTTCCCGAAATGTCGAACTTAACTAAACACACATCCTCAATCACACATGGCAGAGGCGGATCCAGCCTCATTAAAATACAGAAATCGGAACCCCTGAAATCCATTGTATTCATGTATTTTAATGAGGCTGGATTCGCCACTGCATGGAGATAACGCCGTTTGTAACAGTTTTCCAATCACGCAACAATAAATTGTTTAATCGCATGTGGTCGCCTGCATGTTTTTAAAAAGATATAACCAATGGGAGCTGCGTAGCACTAATAAACTGTTAAACTATAGTTGCAAAGTGCAAAAAAATAAAACTAGTGCTCAACTTACGAGGGTGGACCAAATTTTCGGCCTCTCTAGGCCTTCGTCAGGGTGGTTTTTAGGCTGCTTTCGAAACGGCTGGCTTTGTCTCTCTGCATGGCTCAGCTTGGTGCATCTCAGAAATATTAAAAAAGCGTGACCAGATCATTTTTCGAGCCACCCATTTTCCCCATGGATGTTGAAATGTTGATACCATATGATCATATCATAATGTAGCTCATTCTGAAATTTGTGTAGGACTAATTTATCTGCATGGTTAGCAGTGCAGTAATTACACCAACCTTTTTGCTTCCATATCCAAATATGAAATTGTAAATTTCCGTTTTCTTCCCATGGATAGTTTTTGGGGGAGGTATTTTATTAGGTATAGGCTACACCAACTTAAATATTCACCCCACTCGAACAAGTACATCCAACGTGGAAAGACAGAAAATCGCACGCCTGTAGCCGAATGCGGTTATTTCGAAAACGGCAGTGAGTTCGTATTTTTCACATTCAACGAAAAAATTGCCTTATAAATTACTTGGTGATAAGCTGTATTGTTTGTTGTCATAAATATTTACCAGCATCCGATGACTCTAAACAGCCAAAGTCGCCTGAAAAGGCATTGGCCTTTTCTAGTTGTTTTCTCCTCCAAAAAGGTCGTTCTTCATTAGACAATATACGCAAAACGAACTTGGTCTTTGACCGATCACGCACAGTGACTCTCACACACGATCACGCTGAACGGGCTGTGACGTCGTTAACATTCGGAACTGCCGATGCCATTATTGTTTTCAAGAGTTTGGCATTAAAAAGTAATGAATGAATACGGTGGATTAAGTATTGTTCGAAAGTACAACTCTTAAGTTCGGCAGTCTTGCAATCGATGAGTTTTGTCCCTGCAGGCCTAGCTCTACTATTAATGTGGTCCTGACAGTTTCTAGAAATAGAGCTGAAACATAATGACGTCACGCTTTGTTTCCATGCTTCCTGTAGACTATGTCATCTGGTACCCTGAGGCTAGGCCTATTCCTATATATTTGCACGCATGAAAACAAACCGTTACGCCAATATTTCTGGAAACTGTCAGGACCACTTTAAAGATGTATCGTGGGGTACCGTGGCCGAGCGGTTTAGGTCATTGACTCGCAATCATAGGTGAAAACTTGGGGTTACAAGTTCGAACCTCCCCACGGCTACGGTACCTGTGCCATTGAGCAAGGCACTCAACCACACTTGCTCCATACTTCGGAAGGGATGTAAAGCCGTTGGTCCAGTGTGTTAGGTAATGGAAACGCACTCTAAAGATCCCAGAGCATTCTTTCGTGAAGAGCAAGGGGGATCATCCCCGGTGTCTCTGGCCATTTCTAATTCTAATTCTTCATGGGTTTCCTCACGCTTGCGAGTAACAGTGCAATGAGCACTATTGAGGAATCCTTGGTATGAATACCAGAAATAAATAATAATAATTGTCCGCGCGTTTTGGGTGTGGTACCTCGAAAAATATTAATTTTTATTGAAATATAAAAGTTATTTGCTTTCAAATGAAAAACATCGACAACGTTTAGTTATCAAACGATTACTGTCAATAATTTCGAATTGTTGGCCGTCCGCCAACAATTCAACTCACGGCAAGGCGTAGACTTGCCCAAGTCTGACTTCTCGTGTTTGTTCTGTAATTTATTTATTTACTCACCACATCCAACAGCGGAAGGACCGCCAATTACAGGAATGGGATCAACGTTATATTCAACTTCTAAGTTGAATTAGAAACGGCCAGAGACACCGGGGAATCCCTCCCCTTGCTCTTCACGAAAGAATGCTCTGGATCTTTAAAGTGCGTTACCGAAACCTAACACACTGGACCAACGGCTTTACATCCCTTCCGAAGGACGGAACAAGTGTGATTAAGTGCCTTGCTCAAGAGCACAAGTGCCACAATCCGTCACGGCCGGGAATCGAACCCATTCTAGTACTGGCACAGGAACTTGAGTTCGACGCACTAGACCGCTCGGCCATAACACCCCATAAATGCGCCGCACTGAGTGTGCACTGGCTATTCAAGTCACGTGTGTGGACTGTGCCGCTATGAGTGCAAAGTGGGCACACATCACAGAGCTATATATAGGAACTAGAGTGAGCACTTATCACGTGACCCCGTTTCCTCAAGGGTGCGTGGACGCCATTTTGTTAGTGGGCAAAAAGTACGTGCTAATGTATTGACGACATGCGTATTTTCAGCTTTAATTTTATTTTAAGATTATGCTTTCAGCGATAGGGGTGCAGAAAGATGTGGTTGCTAACTACAATCATCCTGACTGTCGGATCATTGTCCCATGTTTATATTTTACTTTAAAAGATTGAAACTTTAGTTAGGCCAAACACTTTTCTTTCCCCATGGGCCAAACAACATTCAAAATCGTCGCCCGGGTACTGTACAAGATTTGGGGAGTTGATCATAATTTTTTTTAATGACTTAACTAGCATTAGAATGTGCAGATTTGATGGAAAAACTCGAAATTTGGAGTGGGAAAGTTTAAGATTTTGTGAGGAAACACTGGATTTTTTTTCAGCCTGCCTCATCTATTTTGCACACAAGGTCTGAAGCCACGATCAACTTCCTAGTTCTTTCCTGCTACGTCCCCCACTGCTTTTTGCGTGTGTAGGTAGAGCATTCGGGTATACTAGTACCTCAGCCATTAACTTGGGGGAAAGTAACACCCGTTTCATACAGGCGCACGATCGTTCCGATTAAAATTTTGTTTCAGACAGGCGTCGGTATGCGAGCCGCGCGCACACTTAAGATCGACGTCTGAAACCAAGTCGCTGTTCAGTCGTTCGATCTTTCGACTTCTGGCGAACCAAGTCGCTCCAAATTGTTTCATACGTCGAACTTAATTCAAATTTCTGGGATAATTTAGTTCAGCGCGACTGTAAGGTGCAGGATTTCCCGGTGAAACCGACTGCCTAAGGGAAAAACTACCGTTCTACCGTTCACCATGCATTAAGTACATAGCATAACCTAGCGTTTTCAAGAGAAAAACTGTATTTTTTTCATTTCTAAAATCACGTTTCTAACAAAATTCGCACTTTTTGTGACATTATTATGTCATAATTAGTGGCAGAGGTGTACGTTACTTATACCTGCCTAGGTACAATAGAAAAAGCTCACTCATGACTGGCGTTAAACAGCCAATAAATCATTTAAAAGCCCATTTATAGCTGCCGCGCGGTTGACTGCAGTGGATACATCCGGGTATTTATCAATCATTTTGACCACTAACAAAATGGCGGACGCGGTCCCAGGGCGGCACGCCCGGGTACCGCGCACAGGCACGGGGTCACGTGATAAGTGCGCACTCTAGTTCTTATATATAGCTCCATGGCACACATAGCGTCAAGCCAAAATGGCGGCGTCCATATCGGCACATCATGTATTGGGAGTGCGCACTCTAGTTTTCTATATATAACTATGTGCGCATCGTACAGTACCCCTTTGGGCTGGTGGCCTCTCTAATCTCCTTTCTTCTGTTTATTCCGTCTTAGAAAGTCTTCCGAGACGGAAGAAAAGAGATTTGACAGGCCACTAGTCCAGTGGGCGCGCTGTACGCTGCGCATTACAGCCCAAATACGGAACGTTATAATGCTCTTATGTCTATTGTGACGTCATGTAAACGCGTTGGAGATAGACCGCAGTTTTCGTTCGTCTGATTAGTCTATAAAATATATTTTTAAAAACGTTTTGTCTTGCAATATAGGCCTTTAAAACTTAAATACTGCAAATTCGGCGTAGATTTAGCAACAGAAGAGGTGAAAATCAGTCTTTTTGCAAATCCGCTTGGTTTAAGTACAATAAAAAGGGATGTTTGCGTCAATGCTTTGAGAACGTAAAGGGGATTTCCCCAGAACGAACCGCCGTTATTTTCAGTTCCTGTAACCATCATTGAACATTTCAAACCAAAGGACCGTCGAGTAGTATATTCCTTTCGAAACCTGATAACATCCGGGTTTACCATCCGGAGACAGACACGGTTAGTAGGCCTATACGTCAGATTTTGGTACACTTTCATTAAAGCGGGGTTTTGTTTGGGGTTGTTTTTATTTATTCACTCGTGTTTGTTAACTTGGATTGTGTTTTGTTTTGTTTTATGTTGTGGTATATACTGTATAGCCTCTAGCTAGGTAATTAACCACAGTTGCTCCATCCTTCGGAGGGGATGTAGTTTACTGTGTTGTGTAACGTCTTTAAAAGTGCTCATAGGGTAAGGGGTTATACACTGAAAACTTTATCTAGTCAATCACAGTGGAAAATTATTCAAACAAGGGCAAAATGATTAGTCATGTATACAATTTGTCAGTTGACAACTTTTTGTTGGTGCATGACAAATTTTTGTTGGTGCATGACAAATTAAAACTTTTGCAGGACAAATTAATATTAGCGGAAGACTAATCTGAACGACTGACAAATGTGATGATCGTCTTTTGACTAATTTGTATTGTCATGTAAAACAACAACTGACGATTTATTTTCCCATGACTAATTGCATGACTAACTTTTGATTGCATTACTAATGGCAAGAATAATGCAGCCGAAACTCATGACTAATTTAATTAGTCATGAGTTTTGGCGGGATTATTATTTACATTAATAATGTAATAAAAGGTTAGTCATGAAATCAGTCTGGGAAAATAAATCTTCAGTTCTTGTTTTCGTGTAGCTGTGCGACGCCATTACATGCGAACCGCACCGTAAAATGAGGTCGTGTTTGACTGGACTAAACATTCTGTGACGGTTTTCTGGAAAGGTAAGAATTGTGCGGGACTCTGAGATTTCTAAGGCAATAATTGGTTTGCATGTTTCAAACTATGTCGTCTGTCGGAGTAAAGACATGGTTGAGGCCGTGCTTCGGGTCTCAACATCCGTGTATTTACACAAATAGTCATGATCTGTAAGGACAACTCAGTACGTATTCGTAATTTTAGGTCAGCCCAGGTTAGACTCCTTTTCTCGCTGCAGTTAGAAGTAAGTTTATAAAATGAGCTACGAATAGTAACTGGATGTTTTCCTGGTACATCGTTGCCTCTTGACTTCCATGTTTGTTGTCCCCATTATCGTCATCAAACTGCGGATGTCTTTGTTGCATTAACACAACACACCGTGCAGTCATAGCACGTATTCTGCGTAGGCCTATTTCAGTACGTTATACGAAACACACCGTGTATTGCACGTGACAAAGTAAGTTTGTCAGGCTGACTAACTGACATTACTAATTAATTTTACTGCAGGACTAATTAATTTTCTTGCAAGACTAATAATTTTTCTGCAGGACTAATAATTTTGTGTGTAAGACTAATTAATTTTGCCGCATGACTAATTAATTTTCCCGCATGACTAATCATTTTTTAAATTAGGCAAATAAGACCCTTTTTCATGACTAATTAAAATTAGTCAATTCAAACCACGTATGACTAATTGGAAATTAGTCAAATAAGACCCAGAGTATGACTAATTTGTTTGTGTCAATTGACGAAATAAAGTTTTCAGTGTACCTTGTTGTGCGGAATAAGAGGATTCCCCGGCGTCTCTGACCATCGCCTGCCAATGGCGCCACCCACCTATGCATTTTGATGTTCAGGTGGAATTCACCCTACGGGTTGCGAACTCATTTTCGGATAAAATTTCCAACAAATCACGTGGATCACTATAATTGGTATAGTGCAGGAATCAACGGGCGGTTCGTAAGTAGTCGGGCCTTTGCGGACTGTTGGGATTGCCTTGCCAACAAAATTAAGTATCGTTTTAGCACATGCAAATAAAACCTTCACCACGACAAGATCCCGCGTGGACAAAGTCATGCCTGCTCGAAAAGTTTGGTGGGGATGTGAAAGATTGACTCCACACAAAATGTACTTTCACAAACTAGTTCAGTTTAAACAACAAAAAAGATATTCCCAGAATGTGGAAATGTGGTGGTCCTTTCAATAGTTTTAAACAAGATGACCATAACAATGTCGTGAACTTGAAACGTTAAAAACTATAAGTTCACGTTTGCGTAAAGCACATCCCGGCTTTATGATTGAAATTGTGCTGTCTCTTTCATCGCATTCACCGATGGCATTATCAAGCAAATCGGCATTCACCTTCGTCCAACAAGGAAATCAGACGGACAGTATCGAGTGTCCACTGAAGGCAAAACAACTCGGCGCGCCACAATAGAACAGCGGACAACCCACAGGGGAGAACACACTGTAAAGATAGATGCAAGGATCGCCCACTTAGAAGGAAAAAAAGAGATATGTTCTCACAAGACTGCTTTTTAATAGGCGCTATCCAATTGCACTAATCGTGACAAGATCGCACGACAATGGAGGTTATACTCTCTGCCGTAGTAGTGGCGTAAAATGACGCATCTAGATGCGTTGCCATGGCGACGTTTACGCCAGCGAGCGCGCTGCGTGCGGACGGGCGGGAAGCAGTGCTACAATGTCACAATACCGGAGCCAACTCTTGCTTACGTAGGATAAGCTATTAGCAAAGGTCCTCATCCGTGTACGCCGAACCTTTGCCTCTCGTTTTATTCTCTCCTTATACGATATAATTACACAATGAGTTCACAAGTTCGGGGCGACACTGATTCTCCTTCCTGTATTATGCTCTTCAGTTTCAGTGAGCTTGTGTGGATGGTCTTGATTGTTTTCTGAGAAACGAGGTTAGGGTAACTAATGCTTCGTACGTCGGCTGCATCCACAAATCGAAATGTGATGCGAACAACAAATAGCTAAAGTAAGAAAACAGGAAACATTCTATACTTCTGTACACGAAGAGACTACGAAAAGAGAAAAATAAAAAGCCAATACTAAATCACCAGAAAAAGGGAGCTAGAAACGTGCTCCGAATGTCAGTATTGATTAGTGATATCCGAACAGCCCGAGGTGGACATCACGGGCTATTTCGGGAGCTCGTAAAGAAAAATGTGATGGCAAGTTCCGACTTTTATTATTATTATTATTATTTATTCGACCAAAACATTAACAAAGTACATATACAAACATAAAATATAGAAAAGACAATTTGAAACAGAGTACACAAATAACGAACGACAAACATGAACTCCTTGTGGAAAAACAAGCAATGAGGGCATGACATAGCCTGAATATGCTAAAAGGGTTCCCCCCACCCCCAAAAAAAACAAAGGTGACAGTCACACAAAAACAATCATTTTGCGGGTCTGGGACCGAAAAAGCGAATCAAATCACTGTTGCTCGGAAGCATGCGATCCCGCACATTTGCAAACAGATACAGGCGCAAAAGTCAATCGAAAGTGTAAGAAACAAAAGGCAGATTATTTTTTTGTACGAATTCCAGGAATAAAAAAAGAATAATGTTGATAAACTGGCTTGTAGTAGAAATTTCAGCCACATAGATGCAGTAATACAAGGCCAGTCAGAATAAAAACACGCTCTTTTTGTTTCGTAATTATTAATATCTCCAAAACTTGCCTATTTTCTTTTGCAATGCAGCGCAGTCGTATTAACATAGTTACTGAGCAACATGTCTGGTGAATGAATCATTGATCTATGACGATGCATTACAAAAATAGACGATTCTTTCCTGGGTTCTGAAATAGCTACCAACACAATGTTATGCCTCAATGTTGTCTAGACTGGTTCCCGCTCCATATATTCCACATACAACGACTGAATATGAGGACCGGCTACCGTGGTGTTTAAAGATAGTATACATGATTGGTAAACTGTTACAAATAGTTTTATCCCCCTGTGTCATTGAAGATATGCATGATTAAAACCAACCTGAGCAAAAACCAGCTCCGTACTTCGTCTAACTTTTGAGAAAACAGTCAAAAAAGGGTTTGCAGTCATTTCGCCCCAAAACCACTTCGCCCTGAACCATTTCGCTCTGAACCACGGCCTGTGCACGAAGTGGTTTTGGGGCGAAGTGGCATTTGTGCGATGTAGTGTTTGGAGGAAGTAATTTGGGGCGAAATGGCACTTGGGCGAAGTGGTTTGGGGCGAAATGGCACTTGGGCAAAATGGTTTGGGGGGCAAATTGAATTTTCGTCTCATGAGACGAAAACTAATTGTTTTACTCATTTCTCAAAGACTATAGCACTTCAGACAAAACCATTTCAGGGGATTAGCTTTTTACGGTCATGTTTATATTGTGTAAGTTGGGCGTAAATCTGTGAACATTTCTGATTTTCGAGATTACCAATGATACTGCTTTTAACTCAACGTTTCGCACGGTGTGCTCTGTTCGTCTTCAGAGGAAGTGCCGGACTCGTGATGATATAAGGCTTAAGCATGAGAGGATTGCTGGAAGAAAGAAGAGGAGTGACTTGGGCTTGGATGCTGATGTGTATATTATTGACCCACCAGACTCAAAGAAATCATCGCTGAGGAACGTGGAGGAGACTATCAAAAATCAGCCATAGTCAAGCACTCACTCAAAGAGGTGCACGTTATCGACTGGAAGGAGCACAACTCATTGTTTCTGTCTCATTGTTCCTTGTCCCATGCACTACAGCCACAGCAACAATGATATGCATCACTGAGCACACCAACAGCCAACCACAGGATAAGGATTCAATGCCTAAACACGCCCCAGCATCCAAGCCCAAGTCACTCCTCTTCAGTGCACTCTTTCTTCCAGCAATCCTCTCATGCTTAAGCCTTATATCATCACCAGTCCGGCACTTCCTCTGAAGACGAACAGAGCACACATCATTGGTAATCTCGAAAATCAGAAATGTTCACAGATTTACGCCTAACTTACACAATATAAACATAATGACCGTAGAAAACTTCTCCTGAAATGGTTTTGTTTGAAGTGCTATAGTCTTTGAGAAATGAGTAAAACAATTAGTTTTCGTCTCATGAGACGAAAATTCAATTCGCCCCAAAACCATTTCGCCCAAGTGCCATCTCGCCCCAAACCACTTCGCCCGAGTGCCATTTCGCCCCAAATTACTTCGTCCAAACACTACATCGCCCAAGTGCCACTTCGCCCCAAAACCACTTCGTGCACAGGCCGTGGTTCAGGGCGAAGTGGTTTTGGGGCGAAATGACTGCAAACCTTTTTTTTTACTGTTTTCTCAAAAGTTAGACGTTGGTTTTAATCATGCATATCTTCAATCACACAGGGGGATAAACCTATTTGTAACAATTTACCAATCATGTATACTATCTTTAACACTCGCCGGAACCACACAAAATATATAGTTCACATGGTTCAACTGCAAACCGTTTACACACTGATTTCCACTATGCATAGTCTCAAATCTTACTCAGTTTCCTATATGATGTAACACACAAGAAATCAACAGCATATAATTATTATTTCCTTGTAATAGGATGGTCAACTTCCCGTGCATCGAAACCCTTAAAACTAAAAGCAGCTATTTTATTTCTAGACGCCAAGTATGACGTCTAGCGTTATAACGTCACTGCAGATGGTTGATCTTTTTAACGGAGGTCAATGATACCCACTTCGGTCACTTTAAAACTGTCACAAATGGACTTGCCGTCCTCAAAACATCTAAAACGATCATGTTGCGTAAATCGGTCCATTATTACCGAAAATAGGCACCTGATCAGTCTGGGGGACGGTAAACTGCAGACCCGTAACGATCGACTCCAAGGCTTGCTACGAAAACGGACCTGCATCGACCGCCTTTGAAACTTAACCGGGGAGGTTGAACTCTGTTTCGCCTGGTGCCAGCACTACTAGTAGGGTATCGTCGGATATCGTATCAGCCGACCGATCCCGGGGAATCGGCACCGCCACCGCGCGCCCCCCCGGTTTTTTTTGCGACAGTGGTGGCAGCAGTGAGATTTCTCTTGGTCATACTTTCCCTCTCTTCTCAATTTCGCCACAATATCACAAAGACGACCAGGGTTGATGCTCACATGAAGCAAACAGGTACAAAGAGTCACGGGTGAATTTAAGATGACAGGCAGGCAGTATCCACCAAACAGGTTTTTGAATGTTTTCTGTGTTTTAATTACTATTACGTCATTACAGCGTCCATCTTGAAGCTTGACCTCTGAACGTAGTGTCTTAGGTTTCAGCAATATGGCTCCATGGTATACAAAATGTTCAGAGGATGGTGTGAAAATGACCTTTAATCTGATGTTGATAAAAATAGTAATGGCATACGAGAGTTCTCCAACGGAAGTCAGTGATAGCCACTTCCGGTCAACTTGAAAGTATCATTAATGGACCGAGCATCCTCGAAAACATCTAAAACTACCCCAATATTGTGTAAATCGGTTTATTATTGCCGAAAATATGCGTCTGGTTAGTCTGGAGGAGGGATAACTGAAGACCCCGCCCCCAGGGGGTCATCCAGGGGTCGAAAATTTTGAACCCCACCATTTTCCCACTATTTAACCTCAAATCAACCCAATAAACAAAAAAATAAAATCAATTTTAGCACGAAAATCCTACCAGATGACACGTCATACCGCACTACAACAGCTTTTTCGTAAGCTTGACAATAGCACAAAGGGACACGCGTTCTATGTATTAAACGGCTTTGTATATAGACGCACGTGTTTACTTATAATCTTCATCTGGAGTACCCTACCTTTCTCTGGCATACATTTTTGCGTCATGCAGCCGTTCAACATGCATGTTGTTTGTCGAAACAAAACACTTAGCGATATGTATCTTGTGAGATATCTTAGCGAATACTCCTGCTTCTGTACATTTTATACCTATACTGACCGTTCAAAGGTAGATATCGGTTGATAACGATAAATCTTGTGTGATAAGCAAGAGCTCAGGATCCTATTTGGAGATCTTGAAACACTACAAGCAAAAGCAAAAGCTTGTTTTTATATGCTAATCTGGGAAGTTTTTGCTTGGAAGAAATTAGTTCTTGCTTTTGCTTTATTTTGCTTGTGAGCACTTGCTTATTTCTATGTATAAGAATGTCAGTAAAAGCCTAGAAAAGGCAATTGCTATAGTTTGTATGTATTCGGCCAATTTTGCTCATTACCATTCTCAAATTTCGCGCTCTCGATCGTTATTAAAAAAGAAAAATACAAAGGCTTTTCCGCATGAGGATCAGGAGCGCGTGTGGTCTATGAAGCAATATTCACCTACTGTGGTCAACGTGTATTTATCTATGGGCAACACACTTAAAGGGCTGTGACATGCTAAACAACTTTGCTTCATAATGACGGATTACTTGTTCAGCAAGACATACTATTGTTAGTTTGGATGTAAAAATCAATAAAAGGTGGCCTTTTTCAACTTTGAAGATTTCACTGCAATAAATCACAGACAGAAGCCGCTGTTTTTAGTGCATCACATAAGGAAGACAGAAGGGAAAAGTTAAGAAAAAACATAAGACTTCAAGTTAGACTTGTGGCAAATTGCTGCAGTTTCTACCCCCAGTTTTGTCATGGCTTACAGCAGGCAACATGTAAAACAAACTCAAACAGCCATGGATTACAAAAGTTTCAGGAAAATTGAGAAAAAAGCGGAATCTTTTGTGCACAGTTGAATGTGATTTTCCTGTGTTTGCCTCTTGTGACATAGTGACCTTGGTCATGAATATGCATATTTTCATTAGCATAAAAACTAAAAACCTTTGTTTTAACCCCCAAAGCAAGCTCCAAATAGGATTTTTATGACTTTAACTGAGTAGAGTGGTTTTAAAGCATAGATTTCATTGATAACAATCCTAAATAAGAGGCCCTTTAATCCCGATGGCCTCGTCGACCCAAGCGATATTTGGGGAGCTGTTAGAAGTATACAAATTTAACATCATGTTTGATGGGAAATAGGGAAAACTAATGTCCCCGAGGTGTTGGGTGATTGGGACCATCTCCCGAGGCGCAAGCCGAGAGAGATAGTCCTAATCATCAAATAGGCCTACTGAGGGATTATTAGTTTTCACCATTTTTCCTCAAACCTGCTTATTTGGGGGTGTTCTACATGACATAATGATAAATGATAATGCACCTATCAATTGTTCCCCCGCCCCACCCCCGAGGGGGGGGGGGGGGGGGGGGGGGAAATTGATAGGTGCATAATGGTGACATCCTATCCTATATTATATAGCGCACATATCTATCCTGCGGGATACTCATGCGCTTTACAACATCCTAGCTTCTTGATCCTTTCAAAGGGGAGATTGGTCTACCTATTTGGCAAAAAAAAAACCCTCTCACGAACAAGTTTGCGGGCCTACACCGCCGTCGCTCCCCCTCCCCCCACCCCTCCCCCCACCCCACCACCCACCCCCCCCCCCCCACTTCTTCTTGCCTACTTGCGTAAACTTAACAAAATGCCTCGCAGTTCAAGTTTCTCAGGGGTTTAACACTGAAGCAGCAGAAGTAAACTCTTGACTCATCTATCTCCGATGTCGTGGAAGACTGTTTTTTTGATTTTCTGGCTCATGTGTTGTGGAAAATGTTCCTTTTTTTATCTAGTCAGTAGCAGCGTCCCAAGATCTCTTATCTTTGGCGTCGCTGGACTTCGTTGCGTTCTTCTTAGATATTTTCAGGTAATGTTCTTCCTATGCTCTAATTCGTCGGTGGTGTGACTCCTCTTTTTATTTATTAGATTAGGGTGTTGTTTCTTGGACGATCATCGTCAGAGTCTTGCACACCAACGAGGTTGTGAATGAGTGTGAATGATTTCAAATAGTTTTGTCATTTTTCTCATGAATGGGGGCAATTCACACAAAATAATTTCACAGGATGATTGCTTCCATTACCATCTTGATAACAAGTAAGCTTAAAGATAATAATTCAGAAATTTAGTTGGAGGGTTATTACCAAACAAGTACTTTTAATGGGGTGTTATGGCCTAGCGGTCTAGTGCGTCGAACTCAAGTTCCTGTGCCAGTACTAGAATGTGGGTTCGATTGTGGCACTTGCGAGCGACAGTGCAATGAGCACTATTGAGGAATCCTTGGTATGAATACCAGAAAGAAATAATAATAATAGTTTTTTAAATAATAATAATAATAATCCTCTCGGCACCTTTGCCAATTTGTACCATGCCCTGTTCTAAAAATGATTCTGCTCCGTTTAGTTTGTGTTTTATCTTGAGGGACATCTCGTGAGTGTCGTCCATACGTCTTTTTCTGCTCATTGTCTCGGGGCTACTACTGGACAATTTGTTCGTGATGACCTTTTTGATTTTGACTGAAATCCTGTGAAGTTTCCCTTTCACACGGGGACTACTCAAAAGCTTTAGATTCGTGTTTTGGGATGATTTGTGTTCTGGGATGATATGTACTGGGCGAGTCCTTACATGATGAACTTAGAAACGTGCTTGCCCCTTCACGATGGCTATCTTGTACTTTATCTGAGAACAGAGACAGTCTCTCTTGACAAATGAATCTTATTTTTTTCAGGATGAGAATTTACACAGTTTCTCCAGTCTGCATTACTTTTCTTGCTTCATTTTCCATGTCTTTATTTGCCTCGCTCTGTTTCATGATCGAAGACATCTCCACATCTTTAAGATGTCTTGGCAATCTCACTCCTTAGCGGCTTATCTATTTTCTTTATTCGTCATCAACGAGGAATGAACAGAAATTGACTACAGTCTGTAGTTGTTTCACCAGGATCATAACTCTGTGCAATGCCAGTTATCTTTTCTCAAAACAAAAGAAATATCTCAAGACAGATCTAAGGAGATAACTTCAGCAACAAATAGTGCAACAACATCAATTTCTGGAAACCCTGTGTACAAATTTCCTATTTAACGTATGTAACATAGGACACATACTTTGTGACATTTTTTGGTGTCCTTGTTACATACGGTATTGGAAATTTGCACACAGGGCTTTCAGGAAGGTATGTTGTGGTACTATTCGTTGCAGTTCTTTAACTGAAGTTATCTCCTTAGATCCGTCATAAGATATTTCTTTTGTTTTGAGAGAAGATGAATGACATTGTACAGAAATATAATCCTAGAGGAAAAGATCTCTCTAGTATTGAAAACAGACACATTTATGTTTTTGACCGTACCACTGTGAAAATGCTTCCGACGCCATCATAATTTCTATTGTGGAGAATATTGACAGTAACACCATCATCACCAATGTTGAAGCAGTCTGTTTGAGTCCATTTGGTAGGCACCAGGTTTACTGGTAGTCTGGTCTTGGCTTTTGTTCTAGTTGGCAGCTACTTGCTTTGTCCGCTAGGAATGAAAACAAGAAAATGATAAGACAAAATGTGACAATGGGCCGAATAAAATTGCTTTGTCTAAGTATTACATGCACTTACATTCTAAAGGCGTGTTCCCATTGGACTTCTTTTTCCGCGCCCTCGCGGGAACTTTCCGCGACTCCATGTAAACATTCCCTTCTGTAAATCTCCTGTGCGTTCCCACTTACCATATATTTTACACGACGCGAGCGGAAAATATAGCTACTCGGCTGGCCATATGTGGTTAATTGAGGGCATGGTTTACATAACCTTTGACCTAACAGGATGTTTGATATGCCATGCGATACACATATTGGCGCGAAATTATTAATTGTGTGCATGCTGCACGAAACCCAATCAAATTTCAAACAACTTCGATTAAACTTGCCATTATATTTGCGAAGAAAACTGCATGAAAAAACACGTGCGTACGTACATACAGGGCCCGTACATAATAACCATAATTTTTTCGCGCAATGTGTGGTGGGATTGCACGATGCAGGAAGTGACGTCATCCATTTGGCATTTTACACAGCGGCAGCGGTAGTTCTACAGGGCGGCGCTGTTCCCATTGGACTTTTCGAGAGCCCTGTAAAACTCCCGCGGTTGAGCGGAAAGTTTCCGCGGCCTCTCTCGCCCTGTACGTTTTACATCGTGGTCGCGGTAACTTTACAGGGACGCTAATTCTCCGTGCGTCCCCATTGGACTAAATTTTGTTACTCTCCCGCACAACCACGGGAGTTTAACCAAAAATAGTCCAATGGGAACACCACTTTATACATAAAAATAAGCAAGTGCTAACAAGCTAAAGCTTCTACTTGTTAAAGGGACACACCAGCTTTGTTGGGCTATTTTGGGCTCGAAACTGACCCATACAAGATTCTAAAAGTCTTTCAGAAATAAACTAAATAGATCTTGGAGGATCATGTTAGGTGTGATTAGTCAGGGAAATGAGGTTTAAACACGTGTACGTGTCGGCCCGTATCGATCGCCACCTTTATTTACAAACACATGGTATTATACAGCGATGGCCGGCTGGTAAAGCGTATAGCCCAATATGGGCCTCTTTTGTTAAACAGCTAGAATCCAGCTATATTTCCCCCGACCTTTTTCCTGAAAGCGACGCTCGTAAAATATACGGGGGAAAAATTCCATGTGAATCCATTAAACAGCTAGAATCCCCCCTTCCACATTTTTTTAGTTTTTCTGTTTATCATGGAGGTGTATGTGTCTACAACACCATCACAACTTGTTTTTCACAAAAAATCGACAGGCTTTTGCTTAAAACGTAAAGCAGTTCCGACCCTCTTCACCCAAATTCTGAAACGCTCGAGGTCACTTGGCTTGTTTATTAACAGGGTTTTGACGTCATCCTGAGAAACATACAAAACGGTCTGTGCAGTATTGAATGGAAAATACACGAAGTGAATGTTTATCATGCCTATTTTGTCCTTGTAATTCAAAATACAAACGTGAAAAACACTTCATGTAATATGACAGCAATCTACTATTACCTGTTTTGTGAAAAAACGATGAAATTGTGGCTCACAGTGAAGCTCTTTTGAAGTAAATACTGGTGCATTGCGACGGGTGGTTTTGTCACGGAACGAACGGCATTCACAGCGGTCTGTGTACAGTCCCCTGCGGGCGTATTTTCCACATGTTTGAACATCGGCCGTACAAGTTATAGAATGAGCAACTCATTTTTCTCTCTCTTGGTAATAGAAAAGAAAATCTTTCTGCTCTTTTTTTTCATAGTGTCTGGTAAAACATGCAACCACGCAGCTACTGGGCATATCTCTGGCTTTTTGGAACAACAAAATTCTTCAAAAAATACTATCTAAAAGAGACGGTTTTCCAAGTTTTTTGCGTGTAAACGTATGGAGCTAACTATCGTGTTGACTTCTCTTTCTCAGGATTGCGTCACGGGGTCACGCGCATATCATGAATACCTAATGAGCGTTTCAGAAATCGCGAAAATCTCATTTTGCTTGCAATTTATCCACTTAAAACCAATTAAAAAATAATAAAAAATCCACGTCGGCAAGAGGGATGTTTGGATTATCGAAAAAAGCCTAAATGCTGGATTTTCGTCAAGGGGGATTCTTCCTCTTTAATTTTAAAATTTTTACTTACGTGACATTTTGATTATTTTTTGTCACAACGACCATCGAACAATTATTGTCAGTGATGCTAAATCACTAAATCATGTAAACGGAAGGCCGGTGTGTACCTTTAAGTAAAAGCAAAAGGTATTTTCCTCCAAGCAAAAACTTCCCCGATTAGCATTATTGCCTAAAAATGTATACATCTAAATGTACAGAATGTAATGTACAGAGGCAGGCTTAATCGCTAAAATATCTCGCAAGAACCCTATCGCTCTTTTGTTTTGACAAACAACATGCATGTCAAATGGCTGCATGGCACAAACATTTATGCCTGAATATGGTAGGATACCCTAGATGAGGATTAAAAGCAAACCTATGCGTCTAGATACAAAGCCCTTACATAATGCGTGTCCCTTGATGAATAGCGCTATTGTTCAAAACCACAAGCAATAGAACGATCCAGTAAGCTCCGCCCATTTAGAAATTGCCTAGCAACATGCCACACATGTGAGGCACGTGTTCAGTAGAGTCGCGTGGCCGCGCCATGCGTCAGCGTCTGGTCAGCGCGTATTGAAACATGCACACGCACACAGAAACTGCACGTTTGAAAGCAAAATGTGCGCTTAAGTATCCGGTTGTGTGCGTGCATGTACAACACGCCTGCATTACGCGTAACGCGCGCGATCGAACAAAAACATCTCGACACACATCTAGAATTCTTGAACTCCAATTCTTACCTCCTACTTGTCTTTTCTTAACCGGAGGCGTTTTTTCTTTGCAACCTTCTTTTTTGGGATACTGTGCTCCGGTTTGTAGCCGCATCCTTCACCCGTTAGACGCCGACAGAGGATGTGGAAATCCTTCTTGTGATGAGGTCGGGCAAACGTGTAGAAATCTGCAGCCACAAATTTATTGAAAGGAACATGTTCAGATTTTTCCAGAAAATGGATTTCGTTTCAACCTAAGAATCATATAAAATACTTCCCTAAAATACTGTTCATGGGAAGAAAACAGAAAATTTGCAGTGTCCAATTTGGATGTGGAAGCAAAAAGGTTGGTGTAATTACTGTACTGCTTTATGGAACCAGATAAATTAGTTTACAAAACATTGGAGTTTTTTTATGATAGCCTTGAAAATGTACGGAATAAGAATGGGAAATTTCAGAATGGTCATGAGAAAAATATGACAAATGATATGGTATCAAAATCTGAACATCGATGGAAAAAATGGGGGGTTCAAAAATGTGATCTGGACACGCTCTTTTAAAATTGAGTATGAAAATTGAGCTTTTTAGAGGGGAGCCTAGAAGCACGTTTTTTAGTTGTGGAGGTCACTAAAATTTTATTTTCCCCCATATTCCTTGCTTTTTTAAGGGCACTACATGTATCTGGATTTTTTTTTGTGGGGGCACATGGTGGGGGGGGGGGGGGGGGGGGGCACTCGTTCCCCCAGGCTCCCCCTGGTGGGGGGGGCACTTGCTCCCCCCGTAGCTACGCCGCTGGCCAATGACACAAATTACTTGACTTGACTCAGACCTGAAATTTGTTTTACCCTAGTCTGCCAACAATGAAATTAAACATTTATGCATTTTTTTGGGGGAGTCATTTTGAGGACCGAATTGTATTTCAGCACTGCAGAACCTTAAAGGCACAGGTTCTTCAGCAATGCGCGCGCGCCAAATTAGTGCTGCGAAATACGCAGCTCCATAGCAAAGGCGTGGAGCTGCGTATTTCGTGGCACGAATTTGCCGCGCATGCATTGCTGACGAGCCTGTGCCTTTAAGACTTAGTCTTTTTTTAATGGAGTATTCTTGGCCAGGATAACACAAATACACGAATGCAAGTTTTAACGTTTAGAAATTTTAGATTATTTTGAAATAAGTTCTCAGCACTCCTGCAAACTGAGAATCACACTCAATTCACACAGCACAACCCTCACGACAACTTGGGGATTGGACATACAATACGGTTTTTGATTTTTAAATGTTAGATTTGAACATCATGAGTAAACTTACTTCTAAAGAGAGGATACATAGAATCATCTCCTGTAAAGAGGTTAGCTATTCCCACAACCATCACACTATACTTATCCATCTGAGGGGGTAAGCAAAGAAAGGATTAATATCAGGATTACCATCACATGAACAATATTTCTTGGCTACACATGGGCCAATAAATTGAAATTCATATTTCATAATGTCTTGTTTTTCCTGACGTCAATAAACAAAATGTTTAAAGCCGGGCTGAAAGCTTGAAGCTACTTGGCGAGGAAAAAAGTTATTTTATAAAACGGATGCTACTTGATAAAGTTGCATTTTTCCTATCTTTACTGCTGACTTTATATTAGAGAGAAAAATGCAAAACTAGACCGTGTTCGTCAACCAGCAACAGGGCAAAATGAAAAATGGGGTGATGACGTCATAATGATATGCATTGACCCCGCTACGTCATAGCGAGGAGACAGTCACTATTTTACAAAGCAAGTTGCATGATTTCCGCATAGCATAAACCACCAGTCGTTATTTTTCTGTAAAAGTTATCAATGTTTTCGGTGTATTTTCTCAGTGGTTGTTACACTGAATTCATTTTTGATATCAATAAAATGCCAGCTTCGTGCTTTGTTGGTGGTAACACTTGCAAATCCGCGGTTCCGTGAGTGCATACAACATGTATGTGTTTGCTGCGAGGAGCTAGGTACACGACCACAGTCAGTGAAGCAGCTCTGTGTGTCTCCTCGCTATGACGTCACACACATAGCTCGAATTGATTGACGTGACCTTTCGTTTTCAGTTTCGCGTGAAAAGAGTCTCGGGAAAAAGATAACAATATTCTGACTTTTCCAGGATGAAATTCTGAATAAAATTGTCTTATTACATAAATGACTATATAAAGAAAGGAATGGTGTTGAAAACCATGAAAGTGAAGGGAGATTTCCACCCCCCTTTAATGGTTCTCAACATAATTCAAACCGAAGACTTTTGAAACACTCGGCAGATGCTGGTGGAGCATCTGCCGAGTATGTGAGGGGTTTTGGATTTGAATTTTAAAAAGTATCCTGAATGTCCTTACAAAATCCGACGAAAGGAAAACTATCTATTAAAGGAAAAGAAAACACTCGCAGAAAATTGCTAATTTCTCTAAAATATCGTCAACATGGCGAAGTTTGTTATAAATGTAGCACAAGGAGGCTTATTATTTAGAACTGTATCTCTTGGGTCTTTCTATAAATTAGGGGTCCAATGTTGGTGTCCAATGTTGGTGTCCCCTGTTACATTTTACATCTTGTTTTTGTAAATTCAGGACACATTCTTTAAATACTTTCCATCTCAAGGAGTAAGTACATAGAGTACAATTCATAAAAAATTGTTTAAAAGCCATTTAAATGACTTTTGTACGAAAAATAACACATATCAGGTGTAATGGGGGACACTAAATGTCACACTTTATGATCCCTTATTTATAGAAAGACCCTCTTAATCCATGCTATGTTGCATGGTTGACGTAATTTTCCCTTTCAAAATTTTAAATATGGCACAGCGCATGGCTGCTTGGCTTCAAAGTTTGTCATCAAAATTGATTGTATTGCCAAAGTTGAAAACAATGTCCCGGATTCTTATATAAGGGCAATTTCAAGATCAGGTGGACATTTACACAAAATTTGCAATTATATATTTGCGTATAAACTGACTTTTAAATAATAGCATATGAAAAGAGATTTTGCAAAACATGTTTGGTGATGAATTGTTGTGGAAAATGTACTACAAATTTATTCTCGTGTGGGAAATGTCATAAATTTTGTAGGCATGGGACAGCTGTAACGTGACTAACTGTAACGTTACTAACCATGATTTTTCAATAGTTCTTGAAACTGGTGAGAGTAGGTGTGACTTGGCATTGACAAAAACACACGTCAGTAAACAAGCAATGAAAGAAATATAATGGTTTGTTTCAGTTGTGTCCCATTTGAGGAAACTTTCTGTTTCAAGACATTTTTTCCATGTCCTTTTTTTGTAACGTTACTAACCAAGATTAAAATCTTTATTACAATTCACAAAATGGGGCTAAATGATTTTAGTTATAACCGTCCAGTAGATGTTGGTGAGATGCATTGATGGTACCAAAATGGAGAACTGACAGGCTTGCGTGTTGATATAATAGAGGATAGAAATTGCTAAATATGTAACGTAACCAGGAAATTGCCCATGAGGGTTTATACATTGGGCAATACATACATGTAAGTAGCATTTTTTGGTTAAATATAATGATAATTCCATAATAAATCTTGACTTTTAAACAACGCTGGATGCCGCAATAGGGCGACATTTCGGGAAGACTCAACGGGGACCACCGAAATTTCGGCAGGAGTCACTCAAAATGACACCTTATTTTTTTACCCAAAGCTTCCAAAAATGGTTGCAGACCGAAGAGAAACAGCTCCAGTCCCGATAAAAATGGTTCTCGACCTAAAAAAAAAAAGGTTTTTAAACTCAAAAATATTAGGGCGACACCAAAATGTTGCCCTATTGAGCAGGTCGCCCTAATATACCTTTTTTACACACGATTTGTCGCCCTATTCTAGCATTGATAGTAATTTACCTTTTTGTACTCTTGCATGATACTGGAGAACTTTTTGTAGGAATCATGGCTTAGCGTCTCCTTGACCTGGGAAGGGGTAGAAGAAGATAGTTTGAATAAATTGAAGAAATTAGTAAAATTATTGTTGTTTCACATTCACAACAGGGTCGTAGTCGAGTCCATCACAAGTCCACCACAAGTCCCTGGGTCTTAATTCAAGTCACAAGTTATTCAAATGAACTCCAACAAAGGCATTCTTTTGTGCGTGTTCATCCTTTGCTTCTTGTTACTGGAATTGTGACAGACTTGTGACAGACTTGTGATTTTATCGGCTCTGGACTTGTGATAGACTTGTGATAGACTTGTGATGGACTCGACTACAACCCTGGTTCACAAGGGCGAAATGACCAGTAAAAACAGTACATTAAAACATGAAGTTTGAAAGAACACGAAGAAAGGCAGTCATAAGACTAGCTGAAGTGGAAAGCCAGCAGCAGGGGAGTGAAGTTAAACGGAAGTGAAGTTTAAGTTTTTGCTCAAACATATGCAGTCAAACCTCATTAAAGGCCCATTGTATCATTTGCAATGACCCCAAAATGTTAAAGGAGCGTGACCAGAGTTTCTGGAAAATAGTTTTCGATGTAACTTACCAATAATATCAAGTAACTCCCATACACACCTCCCATGTCCCAAAAACCCGAAAACATTTGTAATTTCCAGTAAAAAATTTCAGCGTATAAACGTTGATACTGGAAATTTAGTTTACAAATAATCGGTGGATTTTCGACGATATCCTCGGAAATATGCGGCCTAGAAGCGCGGGAGTTTCAGTTTCATAATCAGAAAAATATAACGGATGTTATGATATAAAAATCTCATGACCCATAAGGTAAGTCCCGGGGAGTTATGGATAAAAAAAGTGATCTGGTCACACTCCTTTAATCAACGAGTTGACTAGGAAAACCATCCTCAAAGTAAAGATTGAATTGGTAGCAACCAACTATCCAATGAGATGTTTCCGCCCAAGATCCTTGAACTTGAAGATGAAATTTATTTATATCAATTGCAAACGGTTTACTTAAAAATTACTTAGTTGGCTCGCATCAGGGCGGTCAGAAATAGGTGCTGTTACAATCTGCATGATTCAGGCTTCGCACGCTTACCGTAGGTAGGTTACACTGTGCATGTGCACAAGACTGGTCGTGGACACAACCAATATGACGCGAGTCACAGACTGCGTATGTATGTACGTACGTGACCAACTGAGAATGAAGATACGAATTTGGAATATAAGTCACGAACGATCATTGTAAAACTCCTCGTTAAGACCGGCCAAACGCACATGGACTTTCGTGTTTTTGGAAAACATGGTATATGTGACAGAGAAGAGATTTCTTTCGGTTTTTGATCATCTATAGGGCCTTTAATAAGAGGTCTTTTAAACTTTTGGACTTTGCCTTTTAATGTGTTATAACAGGAACTTTGTTTTATTTAGGAATGAAAACAACGAAACCTTTCGTTTTCAGTTTCGCGTGAAAAGAGTCTCGGAAAAAGACTGAAATTTTCTGACTTTTCCAGGATGAAATTCTGAATAAAATTGTCTAAAAATTGTCCTTGTTAAAAGCAGAATGTTGTATTAACAATGCTCTTATTATCGAGGTTCAACTAAAGAGTTTCATCGCAAAATGCAATAAACGCCGTACCAAAACAATTGAGATAATGGTATTAGTACATTCTCTATTGGTGGTCCTATACATTTGTCAAATAGATTATTGGGAAACTGTGTTATATCCCACAAAAACTGTTTTACTTATTGGAATCTGCCATTCAGTGTAGTGCTTAGTTGTAATAGGGCGCTTTTACATGGGGGGTAAAAAGGTCACAGGTCACTATTGCTTGTCCTCCAGATCGGGAGAGAACAATAGAGCCACGTGGGGAAACGCACGTGGCTGCTAGCAGAAAAGCACACGGCTCTATTGCCTGATCTGGAGGACAAGCAATAGTGACCCGTGACCTTTTGACCCCATGTGAAAGCGCCCTATACAAAATGGCAGTTATCTCAAAATGACAAATGGATACATAGTGTTTTGCGATGAAACTCTTCAACTGTAGATTGAACTGTTCATACCTTAGCAATGTAGTCTTGGGCAGATGCTAGACTGGTGCCTTCATTATTGGCTTGAGCAGGTCTGGCACCCTGTCCCTCCTTGCTTGTAAAATCCAGTCTGACCTGGTATTTCTATTTCGTCAATTAAAGAAAACCAAGGAAAATAGAACTATACCGAGCCGCAAGAAAAATAAAAATTTTCAGTTTAATCAAAATTTTAAAGATTTAATTCTTTTGTAATTAAGTTGCTATCGAAATATTCACACAACAGCTTCATTATGCATGACTGCATAAGGCTTCTGTTTGCTGAAAATTTCAATTTTCAGATTGACTTCTTTTTTCAATCAAAAAGTGGAGAAATGTTTTGCGTTTCTTTTGTTTTTCTGTATATATCGATCAAAATGATCGATTAGACCAAGATGTCCTACATGTCCGTCTATCTTGTTACGTACATGTAAGTTACATGAGAAATTAGTACAAGGTTTCAGGAAGGTGTGTTGTCGACTATCTGGCTTAAAGGCAGTACACATGATTGGTATCTCGACAATCAGAAATGTTCATAGATTTATGCCTAACTTACACAATATAAACATGATGACCGTAGAAAACTTCCCTTGAAATGGTTTTGTCTGAAGTGCTATAGTCTTTGAGAAATGAGTAAAACAAGTAGTTTTCGTCTCATGAGATCAAAATTCAATTCGCCCCAAACCATTTCGCCCAAGTGCCATTTCGCCCCCAAACCACTTCGCCCAAACACTACATCGCCCAAATGCTACTTCGCCCCAAAACCGCTTCGTGCACAGGTTCAGGGTGAAATGGTTCAGGGCGAAGTGGTTTTGGGGCGAAATGACTGCAAACCCTTTTTTGACTGTTTTCTCAAAAGTTAGACGAAGTACGGAACTGGTTTTTTGCTCAGGTTGGTTTTAATCATGCATATCTTCAATCACACAGGGGGATAAAACTATTTGTAACAGTTTACCAATCATGTATACTATCTTTAAAATGATCTTCTTAGAACAAGTTAAAGGAGCGTGTTCAAATTTTTCCAGAAAATGGATTTCGTTTTAACCTAAGAATCTTGCAAAATACCTCCCCAAAATACTATCCATGGGAAGAAAACAGGAAATTTTCAATCTCCAATTTGGATGTGAAAGCAAAAGGGTTGATGATGTAATTACAGCACTGTTTTGGAACTAGTTTACAAAACATTGGTGTTTTTTTTTTATAATATCTCTGAATATATAGGGATTGAGAGTGCAAAATTTCAGAATGGCAATGAGAAAAATATGACGGATGATATGGTATCAAAATCTCAACACCCATGGGAAAAATGGGCAGCTTAAAAATGTGATCTGGACACGCTCTAGCTGAGGTTACCTCAGCCCTAACTATATCATGTGGTTATCTGTATTAAGGCTGAGGGAACTTGTCAACATGAAAACGATATCTCAAAAAATTGAAATCCAAAATGTGTCATTTTCTCCCAGTGACACACTAATTCTCCCTGAGACTCGCCCACACCTTGTCAGGCATAACCACTACACATGTCCTCGAGGGAAATAACAAGCCACAATGAAGATTCAGCCTACTATTGCAGTGAAAAAAAGAGGCATACTGGGTTGTTGGTTCGCTCGGGACGACGCTCATTGCTTTGTGTACAGTCTGGTGCGCACACTTATCCGCACCGCGTACGTCCGACTAACCGACTCGGACATACGCGATGCAGATAAGTATGCGCACCAGACTGTACACAAAGCAACCCAGTATGCCTCCTTTTTTCGCTGCAATTGTAGGCTGAATCTTCATCGTGGCTTGTTATTTCCCTCAAGGACCTGTGTATAGTGGTTATGCCTGACAAGGTGTGGGCGAGTCTCAGGGAGAATTAGTGTGTCACGAGGGAAAATGACACATTTTGGATGACACAAGTTTCCTCAGCCCTACACAGATAACCACATGATAAAGTTAGGGCTGAGGTAACCTCAGCTAGACACGCTCCATTAAAAGTTATTTCTCCTATTTAGAGAGAAGACACTATGAGCAACTAACAATGGAAATTGGGCACAAACCATTGTTATTAACAATGGTGTGTGCCTAATTTCCATTGTTAGTTGTTCATAGTGAGATAAGTGTTTGCAAGAAAATATTTCCAAAATGGGTTCTAGGTACGAGAAGGTCCCATCTTTGATATGAAGCAATTTTTGATCTTCCACTTACATAGACAGACGTCTTCCCCTTCTGTTGGCCCTCTACACTGCTGACAGCACTGGGCAGACCAGAAGAATAATTCGCTGGTTTAGGACGAGAAGCCTCATACGTGATTTTCGGTTGAGCTTCGGATACGTGACCTAAAGTAAAAAAACCAGACAGCTAGTAAACATGCTGACCTGCTTAGTGCAGAACAGTTTGACTATGGACATACATGTTACCAGCTAAACACTAAAAATTGATATTTCTCAGGTCTACAGCCCTAGATTCCGATGATTTTTTTTGTTTAAGGCAGGGCTGTAGTCGAGTCCCCACTCTCCGAGTCCGAGTCCTTGGTGTCCGAGTCCGAGTCCTTGAGTCCGAGTCCAGCAAACATCCGAGTCCTCAGCAGGCCGAGTCCGAGTCCCAAGTCCTTATTTCAATTTCAAGTGCAAGTGTCAATGATCGTGCCTGTGATCTTTGGCAGCTCGTAAGTTTGTTTTAGGCCGAGAAAAATGTTTCTTTGGGAGGTGAGATACATTTTGAGTGCTCAAAATTATTTTAAGCGGTAGAAATGATTTATTTTACATTCTCAGAATTTTATTTCACATGTTCGAAATACTTTTGCCCCTAAAATAAATTACAATAGACACTTCAAATAATTTTTGGCGCCTGTATAATGTACTTTTTGTTAAATATTGTATATTTATATTTTTCAATGGACTCTGATAGACTCGGCCCAAATCTCTGAGTCCTTACTGCCCGAGTCCGAGTCCTGACTGGCCGAGTCCGAGTCCTTGAAAATCGGGACTCGAGTCCTACAGCGTTGGTATTTATTTATTTATTTATTTATTTCATTTTCCGGGATATATAAATCACAGACAAATAAATTACACGCACATATACATGTAACATACATACAAATAAACACTGAGATGGAAACATAACAGAAAACAATACCCAAATAGCTCCCGCAGGATTACCCAAAAGAAACAAGTTTCTATCGAGGGGCTGTCTGTCAGTCCACACTAATGGATACATTTGATCAGTGTCGATATGAAAAACAGACAAAATTAACAAGAAGCATTTCGCCCCATTTTGTTCTTTTACATTCTTCATTGACAAAAAATAGGCCATTTATTCTGAAATTTCAAGAAATTACGGGGGTTTCTTAAGGACATTATATTCATAACATGGACGGACACTTGTATCTGGAAAGTGATAACTGAATTTGTAATTTTTTTATTGTAAAAAAATACCCACTTCTGGCAACACTACAGGATTTCCCCATCTCATCAACATCAGCCAATTTTTTTTTAAATATGAAAAATATGTCATGTGACCTGCAATGAATAATCATTGAATTGTTTTTTTTGATAAAAGACAAATTTTACTTTTCAAATAAACTTACTTCCATCTCTGTTCCGCTTGCGGCTCGGGACGTGAGCATCGACGTGTTTGGCTTTGGTGGGAGGGTCAGTTTGCTGACTGCACTGAGCATGATCAATCAGAAGCGAGCCTGACAGTCGCGACTGCTTCGGCTGCGGTTTGGGCATCTTGTGGTCCAAAAATAATCAATGGAGCGTGTCAAGATCACATTTTTGAGCCCCCATTTTCCCAAATGTGATATGGACACGCTTCTTTAATAATTAGTATAGAGTTTAAGACACCAATTTCCTCTTGCAAGAAACACGACCTCAAATCACAAACATTAATAAATTGAAAACTTGACTTCTAGATCGTAGAAAATAAGAATTTTGAGCTTAAGGATATTTACCGTTTTGTCTGCCTCCTTAAAGAAGTTTTTAAGATCCCCGATGCCTTTTCCAAATTGATCGTAAATCTTAACGTATGGCTGCACCCAACAGGGGAGCTGATTGAGAGACTCGCGACTGGAAAACCTGATGATAAATGATACAATGACAGAACTTAATATTTAATACTTAATTTTAGTTGGAAAGATTTTTACATATCTGCACCGCACATATACACGGTGACGCAAAGGGGAGACTCGGGAAGCACTGTATCCCGGGGCTATATATTTCTCTGTCAGGCCATTGGTTGAAAACATCTGTTGTTCACATTGTGTCACTGGTCCATAAGTAGGATGGTCACAACGTTATACTCAACGACTTACATGTAGGTTAATGCACAAATGAATGGGTCTTGGCTTGAGGTCCAGATTTCCCAGGATTGGCAGGACTGGTAGGTGATTGCAGCATTAGAGGTGAAAATGCAAGCTCCAACAGGGGGTTTGATTAAATATTACATGGCATTTGAGCAGAATTGGCCCAATGGTGTTTTAGCGAGGGGCCATTCCATGAAGTTGAGGAACAGTGTGACATTTCTTCATTTCCACAAAAATGGTCAATAAGGGAGCAATGAATCTTTATTTGATGATGCATGATGTGGTGATGCACACTGTTGGAAGTAGTTTTGAAGTGTTCAGTCTTGATGGAGTGCCACCATTTTGATATATTTAACAGAGTGGTAGTTGTGAATGTAACTGGAAAACCATGACAGTTTAACTTCTTTCACTCCACTCCGATTACAGATGTTTTCATGTTGAATTTGAAATTAATACACAGTTCTCAAATTGAACAATTATTTTTTTTAATTTGAATTTGAGGATTCTAGCTTGAACTTTTCTGCGTGATTCAGGAAAATCTGCTGAAAAACACCAAAAGTCACAGCTACTTTTTCACAAAAGTCCATTTAGTCGACGTCTGATTGTGGATTTTTTACAAGTAATGAATGTTTAAATTTCTCTCATCCAATAGCTACATGTAAAATGTCCAAGTAGTATTGACTCATGGGGTTATCAAGGTTTCGGATGTACCACAGAAACCGTTCTCCAACTTCATAGAAATTACCAAAATGAGCCTTCGGAACACACCTTGTGTCGCACAACAAGACAGCGCCAAAGTCCTGCTTGTGTTGGATGACTCTGCCTATGGTTTGGTTGATGGCTCGCCAGGCTTGCTGACGATACCAGTGTTGGCCGCTCAATGCCTACACCATCCACCCAATAACAACAAAATATAACTTTCATGATTATTTATGGAAACATGTCTATCACAAGTTCCTTTTAGTCCTCACAAGTTCCTGCAAATCCATCCCATGTCCCTGCAATTCCGCAAGGTATTCATTCTGTGACTGAACTTGAAAAGTTATAATTTTAACATTGTTGAACTTACATGTATGACGGACTCGGCTACAAAACAGTCTTATAATCACTTATTCAGACTTAATAATTGGGGCAAGCCAGGCAGGGGTTTGGGGTGTATCTTAAGTGACCTCTGGGAGGGGTGGTTATCTCATTGAAGGGTTCATCCTTCTGTAAAGCTTCTAAAAGCTCACTTGATAGCCAATCCCAATCAGTGAGGAACAACTTTTATTATTATTATTCGAATCACGGTGGAGCCAAGCTGTTTTTCACTGCATCCAGATTTCCCAAACTTATGGACATTTGTCCACATTTGTATCAAATTTATTCATCCCGGCGGTTCCTGGGTCATAATCCCTTTGTCTTCACAAAATATTTGCTCTTTTACTGCATAATGAAAAACACTGTTTTTAAATTGGGGTAAAAAAATAATATAATTATGAATAAAGAATCTTACATTCTTATTTCCTCTCTTCGTTTCATCTAGATATTGCATCTTGAGTTTCACGCGAGAAAAATCAAATTGGGGAGGGAGCGGAAGACCAGTGATCACTACGCCTCGCCCGTTGATATCGGCAAAATCTAAAGCTTCTGAAACCTGTAGTTTCAAGCAAAAAAAATAAAAATAAATAAAAATATAATCGCTATGTATGATGACCTTCACTGAAATTCAAACCGGAGACCTCTGACACAGTGGTATCGCCTCTTCAATTTATCCTGAAAAGTTGTTAGTTCTGAAACCTATACAAGCAAATTTTTGTTCAAAAGTTTCAAAGTTACCTTTATTTAAAGGACACAGTTCTCACTAGAGAAATCGCTTTGTCCGACGACGATTCGACAAAGAATTTTCGTGACGTGAACACACGCCTCTTCATTCGACGGTGATTAGAATCGCTTCATTCGATGAAGGAAATAGCTCCATTTGACGAAGAGATCACTTCATTCGACGAAGCAAATTTGTAATGTGAACGGCTCCCTTCGTTCGACGAAGTGATTTGGCGGGCCTGTTGCACAAGCGCGTTGTGCGTCGAGCGCCTAGCAAGAGTTGTTTTTGACGTGCCGCTGGAACCACACAGCGCGTCTAGACGCTTGTAGCTTAGCGCTTGATGCGCGACGCACATGTACGACCTCCCACGGCTTCATACGATCTTCGTTAGCATTTGACCTTCGTTAAGTGATATATGAACGCACGCTTCATTAACTATAATGATGATTAACTAATCTTCGTCGAACGAAGCGATTTCTTTAGTGAGAACAGGGTCTAGGACATACATACTTGCAAATTGCAAGCCTCTTCATTCAGAAAGCTGTAAATTCTGTTAAACTCTACAACAGAATACATACATGTAGTGTCTTTTAAGAAAGTGTTAAGAAGTAATAAGAAGTATGTATAGGGTGTTTCATAATAATGTCAAATATCTGTCAACCACAGAATAAAAATTTCAAGTGACTTACGTTGAAATGACAATATCTTTCCCAGGACGCCTTGCCCGTACACGTCCGCCATTGCTGGGACGCTCTTTTTCCAGTGCATAGACTGTGCGTTTTATGTTGTTGTTAAATCAAACACCACGCATAAATGACGCACGCAACGCACTCGTCGCGCACACAAATTCACACTGAGACTCCTTTGTGCGTGATTGCCACGCGCCTCGCTTTCAGAAAAAGCGATGTGGAGGAATTTTAAATGAAACGATGCATAATCAATAATTTTCTTCCAAACTAATTCTGTGGACATATTGGACGGAAAGTGTTCACAAGTGATTTTTAGTGCATCGTTTCACTTAAAATTCCCTCCACATCGCTTTGTCTCAAAGCGACGCGCATCGCAATATACCAATCCAGTAAGCTCCACCCATTTAGCAATTGCCACACATGTGAGGCACGTGTGCAGTAGAGTCACGTGGACGCGCCGTGCGTCAGCGTCCGCGCCCTGGTCAGCACGTATTGAAACATGCACATGCACACAGAAACTGCACGTTTGAAAGCAAAATGTGCACCTAAGTATCCGGTGTGTGCGTGCACGTACAACACGCCTGCATTCGAACAAAAACATCTCAACACACATCTAGAATGCAGTGAATGCACAACATAGCAAAACGACAAGCTAATTTTGGTGAGTTTTACCAATTTACACAAAAACACATTTATGGAGAGATTAAAAGTAGGTTTGGCCAGTCTTATACAATCCGTTTTAAACCGGCTAGGGTCCTCTGCGCTGATAAAAATGATGTTTATGGTGTTTTTGCGTCACTCGTGCTGCAGTTTGCCGTAGCTCTGTGCACAACATTTTGAGGACTCAGGTAACCAAAATGGGAATCCACGTTTTGGCTACCCCAACCTAAGGCTGTGATTGGTCAATTCCAAAATGGGCGGAGCTCACTGGATCGGTCTATTATGTGCGCGTAAAAGGCTCAGTGTGAATTCCCCATTACAACAAACGCGCAAATTGTTCGAAGTGACGACACAATGAGCATCATCTCACAACGCATGTACAGTTCATGCACTGACCGCGTCCCAGCTATGGCGGACACGCAAGGAAGGTTTCCATGGTAATGGGAAAGGTCTATACAGATTCCGAAACAGTGTGACACCATACAGTTTGAGATGTGGCAATGATATGAAGTACTTCTCAGCAGGGTCATTAATCATTGTTTCAGTTAATAGATATCAAAGTGACAAATCAGCAAAATTGGTGTTACGCATGGAACATTCTTTAGTTGACATGAAAAGCATTACGCTTGGGACACATATGTGACCCGCTCTGAAAAAAGGTAGCATAAGTCGCGCAGGCTACATGTAGGTCGAGTTTTCGAGACCATAAGAAGAAATTTGCGGCAGATCCACCCTCATTAAAATACAAAAACACCAAGGAAATTCCAGGCCAAACACAGACATTCCAGGTGGTATATGGGCACCGCCAGGAATTTCCATTGTGTTTTTGTATTTTAATGAGCGTGGATTTGGTCGCAAAAACTCGACCTAGCCCGCGCGACTTATGCCACCTTTTTCCAGAGCGGGTCACATATCGTCGCATAGCTGATGAAGTGACGAATGTGCAGCGGCTTAAAAACCGCATATTCGTCACTTCGTCAGCTATGCAACGATATGTACTACATGTACATGTATTTCAAAACAATTCCAGAATTAAATTTTTGAGTGCACATATACTTGGTAATGCCCAACACACAAGACAATATAAAAATATGTGAAACAGGGCGCTTTCACTTGGGGTCAAAAGGTCACGGGTCACCACTGCTTGTCCTCCAGATCGGGAAATCTAGAACAAAAGAGCCACATGGGGAAACGCATGTGGCTGCTAGCAGAAAAGCACGTGGCTCTATATTGTTCTCTCCTGATCTGGAGGACAAGCAATAGTGACCTGTGACCTTTGACCCTATGTGAAAGCGCATAACTGATAGTTTCTGCTAGTTTTTGTTAAAGGAGCGCGACCAGATTATTTTCAGAAAATGTATTTCGTTCTAACCTATAACCATCAAATAAAATACCTCCCCAGAGAAGAAAACAGAAATTTGCATTCTCCAATTTGGATGTGGAAGCAAAAAGGCGGGTGTATTACATGTAACTGTTTTATGTAACCAGATAATTAGTTTACTAAACTTCGGTAGTCTGTTGATGATATCCCTAGAAATATACAGATTGAGAATGCAACATTTCAAAATGGTAATGAGAAAAATATGACAAATTATATGGTATCAAAATCTCAACACCCATTGGAAAAAATGTGTCAAAAATGTGATCAGGACACTCCTTCAAAGGCAGAGGCTCGTCAATGCCTTTGCTATGGAGCTGCGTATTTCGTGGCACGAATTTGGCCTCACGTGCGCATTGACGAGCCTCTGCCTTTAAATTGCAAGCTTCTTCTTTCAGAAGTGCCAACAGACTCACTTTTCCAGAGCGGGTCAGAAATGTGTAATTGTTTACAAAAATATTTTTAGCCATTGGCTGCAGCTTACCTTTCCACGACAAACAGCAAAGAAACAGGCTCCTTTCAACTTGGGATCGTTTATCTTCTTGTAAAAATTTTCTATTGTCTGCAGAGTCAAAAATATTGTGCAGAAATTTGTAAATGTCTACAACACAGGCTTAGGGCGGGTTCACACTGCACTATTTCCATCCGTCAGACGTACGTAAAATTGATGAACGTCGTCGTCGATCCGTCAGTTTTTAGTCTGTTGATGTGTTTTTAATGTAAACCGTCTCAAAGATCAGCTTCATTTACGTACGTCGAGTAGAAAAATCAATGACCCGAAGATTTCGCATGTCAAATTGACAGATGACGGAAGAGTTGATCCGAGGTCTACTTGTCTGTCAATTTTTCATCCGTCACGTCCGTTGTACATACAACAGGGCAATAAAAATACATCCACCACAGGATGATTTTATGAAGCAGTTCGTTGGAAAAATATCTGTGGTGGATGTATTCTTTGTTTTTGACTGAGTGACTGAATGGCGCTAAATCGTTAATCTAGCTTTGCTTAGGTGGCTGAATCAACAGATCGAAACATTTCGTCCATTTCGTTCAGTTCCCAATGCAAAACGTACGTTGGTGAAAACATACGTAACGGACAGTATCTGGAACAAATTCAACTCATCCGTTTTGACATGCGGCCACACGACGGACGGACGCACAATGAAAATAGTGCTTTGTGAAACTGCCCTGACTTCTCTCTAATAAAGTATGAAGGGAGAACATTCAAGAATGTCACAAAAATATGGCTTCTGTGCCCCTTGTTTATCTTGGTGTTCTTTTTGCAAAGACATTGATTTATTACTTGAAGTGCCATTTGCCAACACTAAAATATACTTGTAATAGACCCTTTGCATGGGCGGCCATGACAGGGGGCAGTCCGTATTGTTACCGTGGATCTATT
Source organism: Henricia sp. BOLD:AAB3569 (assembly GCA_037783545.1). Taxonomy (NCBI): domain Eukaryota; kingdom Metazoa; phylum Echinodermata; class Asteroidea; order Spinulosida; family Echinasteridae; genus Henricia; species Henricia sp. BOLD:AAB3569. Next base: position 550,290 of record JBBELK010000267.1, on the reverse strand, counting down.
GTCACATTTAAAGATAGTATACATGATTGATAAACTGTTACAAATAGTTCTATTCCCCTGTGTGATTGAAGATATGCATGATTAAAACCAACCTGAGCAAAAACCAGCTCTATACTTTTCGCCCTGAACCATTTCGTCCTGAACCACGGCCTGTGCACGAAGTGGTTTTGGGGCGAAGTAGCATTTGGGCGATGTAGTGTTTGGATGAAGTTATTTAGGGCGAAATGGCACTCAGGCGAAGTGGTTTGGGGGCGAATTGAATTTCCGTCTCATGAGACGAAAAATAATTGTTTTACTCATTTCTCAAAGACTACAGCACCATTTCAGGGGAAGTTTTCTACGGTCATCATGTTTATATTGTGTAAGCTAGGTGTGAATCTGTGAACATTTCTGATTTTCGAGATACCAATCATGTATACTGCCTTTAAATATGGAAACCTGCCCCCTGTTATGGCGACCAGCGCAAAGGGTCTATAAATTGTGCTGTAATGAAGTCCATAATACAAGTTTGGGTTCGGTTCGGTTCGGCAAAAGTTCAAATATTTCTTCCTGAACATTTGTTCGGTTTGGGTTTGGCAAGTATTATCGGCAGTGTTGGTTGAAAGTGATCACGCACATGCAGCCAGCTTTCTTTATAAAGTATGTAAATAAATAAATCTTCAAACCTGCTCTTTTATTTGTCGTAATGAACAATATAGCCGCTTTGGTGGGATGAAACTAACCCAGGAAACTGAACGGAATCGGCGGCCGGAGCGCGGCGCTACTGTCGGAACTTGCAGTGTGCATGCATTTTGTGATTTGTACCACGTGAAACTGTGAGATGGTATTTTTTTCCTAGCCAATGGGGCTCATTTTCCGATGATTGTTTGTAGTACCCGCAAGTATCGCTTTGTTTCTGTAAGAGGGCTTATTGATTTCCGTCAAAATGCTTTTCACAATGTTGTGCGAATAATTCTGTCCAAGAAAATACGGTAATTTTATTACTCCCGATACGCCATTTTTACAATGCAAATGTATGCCACGCCACTAGGGGGCATTTGCAATCAAACCGTTCCAATAAATCGATAATTATCAGCACATCGTGCATATGCACACTGCGCAGTAATTATATGGCTTTGGCACGTTGAGGCGATGAAGCCAATACAATATTTAATCGGCACCGATCGAGCAATGTCGGTGTAGATATTGATCGTTCAGTCATATGGACGGAGGAAGGAATGTCATGTCATGTCATGCATGTCATGTCATGTCATGCATGTCGGTATAGTGGGCGCCGGGCTGAAAATGTCTGATCTGATTCGGCACAAGAATTACTTTGTACAGTGCGTATGACGTTTGACAGTACAAAGTGTTTTTGCAAGTATAAGAAGTCATTTTGAGTGTGTTTTTCACATTCAGGAAGCCACCTCTCTTTTATATTTTATAGTTAAAATACGCAAGATGTGAAATCCAAAATGAACCACTTCCGAACAGCCGAACCGAGTTAAATGTTCGGTTCTGAAGTGCGAAGTTCAGTAATATCCTGTTCCGTATAAAACAAATTGCAATGCCCTCTAGTGGCTAAATGTCACGACTGAAACATCTCTATAATTTTTCCTGTCATGATCAGAAGCAAATGAAAACAAAACTAACCTGGACGTAATCAAGTTTTCCCTTCGGTTCAACAAAGATCTCCTTGTAGTACTGCGAGATACGCCACTGAATCCCTGATTCCTGTCAATTAATGGCAGGGAGTGGTGACAAAAAACAAAAACAAAACAATTAGAGTAAAAATGCATGTAGAGAAATTTAAAGATAGTATACATGATTGGTAAACTGTTACAAATAGTTTTATCCCCCTGTGTGATTGAAGATATGCATGATTAAAACCAACCTGAGCAAAAACCAGCTCCGTACTTCGTCTAACTTTTGAGAAAACAGTCAAAAAAGGGTTTGCAGTAATTTCGCCCCAAAACCACTTCGCCCTGAACCACGGCCTGTGCACAAAGTGGTTTTGGGGTGAAGTGGCATTTGGGTGATGTAGTGTTTGGATGAAGTAATTTGGGGCGAAATGGCACTCGGGCGAAGTGGTTTGGGGCGAAATGGCACTTGGGCGAAATGGTTTTGGGGCGAATTGAATTTTCGTCTCATGAGACAAAAACTAATTGTTTTACTCATTTCTCAAAAACTATAGCACTTCAGACAAAACCATTTCAGGGGAAGTATTCTACGGTCATCATGTTTATATTGTGTAAGTTAGGCGTAAATCTGTGAACATTTCTGATTTTCGAGATTACCAATGATAAATATACTGCCTTTAAAGAGCTAGTAAAATGATTACTGGAACACTGTGATTTGCTTTATTCTTTGCAGAAAGAAGTAAGGCGCGAGGTCAAATTATAGAAACGGTCTGTATACCGGTAAACGATTCAAGTTAATCCCTCTTCAAATCATTTCTCTGTTGACAGAAAACAGTGTGCTGGTTTGAAGGGAACCGTTTCCAACTTGCTGGGTTGGTCGATGATTGACAGGTTTACAACTAGCCGCCTGCACGAAGTGAACAAAAGGCTGCTACTGGCCGATGACTTCAAAGGGAGCTGCCCGACCCTCCAGCCTGGCACACCCCAGGGCATGAATGGGTTGTGGTTAAACACCCTTGTTCGGGCGGTCACGTGATAAACAGTGGCAGCCAGTCAGCCAGGAGTGGTCACACAATGGCCCGTAATCCGATAAGTTCTCTATTGTTCAGCGAATGCGCAAGCCTGGTTGAACATTGCCAATTATCTATCGTCTGGCCAGACAAGTTGAATCGTTTGCTTGTTCACGTAAAACCGTGCAACGGTGTATCGTTTATGTGCCGTTTCCCGGTATACAGACCGTTTCTTTTTTGACCTCGTGCCTAAGCTTTTCTCGTTAAAGCTTACATTTTCATTGTTGAGCACTCTGACTTTTGGACAAAAAAAAAGTCACAGTTCTTAAATACGAAATGTGAAATAGTTTTTAAAAATTGATAAATTGTTTTCGCTGAGGGCATGGGTATTGGTCAGACGTATTGTGCAACACATAAAGGGTAATTCCATAAAAACAGGATACAGTGTCCCCCTTACGTCGTGACACTTCTCTGGAGTTGATTTTTACAATTACAGGACTTCAGAGAACGATTACCCTCAGTATATAAAGAATATACATGATCTCATGAATCGAACAGCACCCTTGTTTGTTGATACTACCCAAAACATTACTAGAACGATTCAATAAACAAATTTCGCTCATAATGTAATTTGAATCGATAAGGTCCAGGTTTTACAGCTGGGTAAAATCAGCAACTACCTTTTTTAGAAAGAAACTGGTCAAAAAGACTTGAAATGTAATCGCAAGAGTTTTTAAAAAATGCCTTGGAGTCCCCCTTATGTCGGGAAACAATTTTCTTGAATATTTTCAAGACTATGATACCAAGACATGTCTAATTGTTTGTAAATGATTTTAAATATTCTACATTATTTAGAAATTGCACAGAAATTTCTTTAAACAATTTTGTTAACTTAAAAAGGCCATTTTTACAAATGCATCAAAATGTCACACTTTGGCTCCTGTTTTTATGGAAATACCCCATAAGCAATGCCACGAGTGGGAACCACCCGTGAATGCGACGTCATTTGGGAGAACTGACATTGTGTGAAAGTGCAGCCTTGCTAGCTGGTTACGAATAAATACTGCGTGTACACATAGTGTACCTGTATGTATTATACAAAGCTAACTCTTTGTTAACGGGCAGCTCTCCTATAGTACATCGCACATCACTTGGTGGCATACACCAATCTTGGACAAACTCGCCAATTAATTTTGATAATGGCCAAAGCCAACAAAACTACCACAATTTTTGTAGTGATAATTTAAAATTATTACCACAATTTATAAAGATATATATATATATAAACCTTACTCTAAATTTTGAGCAGAAAACAGATTTCCAAAAATCGTTTTATCTGCTCTTTAACAGCATTCTAGGATTTTAATACCTTCAGCTGTCGATTTCACGAATCCTTAAGCACTGCGTAAGCCCGCTGGCGCAACTTTTTATTGCGTAAGCTGCGCAACATTCCTGTGATAATTACACGCAAGCCCATGGGGCTTATGCCATTTTCAAAAGTTGTGGAAGCTACGCAATTTTTCGTGAAATCGGCTGTAAAATAAAAATTAAAAGTCCAATAAAGGAGTCGGTGTCTCACCTGCCACAGCTTCAGAGCGTGATTCATCACAGGATACGAAGGGAAGAACACCAGAAGACCATTTGGTACCAGACGTGAAAAATTTACTGCAATAAAGAATGCAAATTCACAAATTATTCGTTTAACTGTTCTGCGCTTATTAACTCAACAAAAGAATTTTATATCACTGAATTCATTTTGCAAAAAAGGTTTGAAAAGACACAAAAATGTCGGTGAAATCTTGAAAAATACTTGAAAAATTGAAAATTACTTATCTAACTAACCACTCTGTCTTTTTGTCACTTCTTGGCTTTTAAAAAATTGACTCATTACGTTAATAAAAGGAGAAATTGGTTGTGAAATTTGCCAAATCGCTACTTGTTTCTGATAGTCATCGCCATCTCTTGCTAAAAGCGTAACTCATCTTATTTGTCACAGCACACTCTCAGGAATGCACGTCAACTTGAACATTTGAAAATAAGGAGCCAGAGATACCAAAATTCACCGATTCTATCCACGGGTTCGCATACTAAATTTAATCCTGTTATAAATATGAACTTTTTATATCATATCATTTTTTATTGTGATTTTAATTGTTATATGTTTAATGTTATTTTTAATATGTTTAGTGGTGTTTTAGAATAAACATGAAATTGAAATTAAATTTATTTGATAGCCTGAATTTCAAATTTTTAGCCTGAGCAAGGTTTCGAGTTTACTACAGTTGATTCATGGTATTTTTGTGATGGGAATGGATCTGTACTTTGAGTTGCGAGCGTTTCTGAGTAAGCCGAGTTTCACTCAGTGTGAGTTAGCCAAGTTTGACTCATTGAGTTAAAAGAATTTGACTCACCGAGTTAAAAGAATTTGACTCACCGAGTTAAAAGAATTTGACTCACCGAGTTAAAAGAATTTGACTCACCGAGTTAAAAGAATTTGACTCACCGAGTTAAAAGAATTTGACTCACCGAGTTAAAAGAATTTGACTCACCGAGTTAACATAATTTGACTCACCGAGTTAACATAGTTTGACTCACCGAGTTAACATAGTTTGACTCACCGAGTTAACATAGTTTGACTCACCGAGTTAACATAGTTTGACTCACCGAGTTAACATAGTTTGACTCACCGAGTTAACATAGTTTGACTCACCGAGTTAACATAGTTTGACTCACCGAGTTAACATAGTTTGACTCACCGAGTTAACATAGTTTGACTCACCGAGTTAACATAGTTTGACTCACCGAGTTAACATAGTTTGACTCACCGAGTTAACATAGTTTGACTCACCGAGTTCGCCTAGTTTGACTCACCGAGTTAACATAGTTTGACTCACCGAGTTAACATAGTTTGACTCACCGAGTTAACATAGTTTGACTCACCGAGTTCGCCAAGTTTGACTCACCGAGTTCGCCAAGTTTGACTCACCGAGTTAACATAGTTTGACTCACCGAGTTAACATAGTTTGACTCACCGAGTTAACATAGTTTGACTCACCGAGTTAACATAGTTTGACTCACCGAGTTAACATAGTTTGACTCACCGAGTTAACATAGTTTGACTCACCGAGTTCGCCAAGTTTGACTCACCGAGTTCGCCAAGTTTGACTCACTGAGTTCGCCAAGTTTGACTCACTGAGTTCGCCAAGTTTGACTCACTGAGTTCGCCAAGTTTGACTCACTGAGTTCGCCAAGTTTGACTCACTGAGTTCGCCAAGTTTGACTCACTGAGTTCGCCAAGTTTGACTCACTGAGTTCGCCAAGTTTGACTCACTGAGTTCGCCAAGTTTGACTCACTGAGTTCGCCAAGTTTGACTCACTGAGTTCGCCAAGTTTGACTCACTGAGTTCGCCAAGTTTGACTCACTGAGTTCGCCAAGTTTGACTCACTGAGTTCGCCAAGTTTGACTCACTGAGTTCGCCAAGTTTGACTCACTGAGTTCGCCAAGTTTGACTCACTGAGTTCGCCAAGTTTGACTCACTGAGTTCGCCAAGTTTGACTCACTGAGTTCGCCAAGTTTGACTCACTGAGTTCGCCAAGTTTGACTCACTGAGTTCGCCAAGTTTGACTCACTGAGTTCGCCAAGTTTGACTCACTGAGTTCGCCAAGTTTGACTTATTGAGTTAAAAGAGTTTGACTCATTGAGTTAACATAGTTTGACTTATTGAGTTAACAGAGTTTGACTCACTGAGTTAGCCAAGTTTGACTCACTGAGTTAGCCAAGTTTGACTCACTGAGTTAGCCAAGTTTGACTCACTGAGTTAGCCAAGTTTGACTCACTGAGTTAGCCAAGTTTGACTCACTGAGTTAACAGAGTTTGAATCACTGAGTTCGCCAAGTTTGACTCACTGAGTTAACAGAGTTTGACTCACTGAGTTAGCCAAGTTTGACTCACTGAGTTAGCCAAGTTTGACTCACTGAGTTAACAGAGTTTGAATCACTGAGTTAGCCAAGTTTGACTCACTGAGTTAACAGAGTTTGACTCACTGAGTTAACAGAGTTTGACTCACTGAGTTAGCCAAGTTTGACTCACTGAGTTAGCCAAGTTTGACTCACTGAGTTAACAGAGTTTGAATCACTGAGTTATTAACAGAGTTTGAATCACTGAATAACCCAAATTTGTCTCATTGAGATTTCACTTCTCACCTATTGCATTGCCAAGCGACAGGACATAACCTCTGTTAAACCGCCTGTTGTAGGATGAGTTCAGGACAGTGCCGTCTGGCCCTTTGGTCAGGACTGCCACAGTCATCTGATGAGTGCTGATAACATGTGGGTTCTCCAGCTGAATTGGGATGTCGCTGGGGGAGTGGGGGCGGGAGTGGGGGAGGGAGTGGGGGTGGAAATAAGTATTAACAAAACAAAAAAATTATAATAGACCGAATGAGAGACGACTTCAACAATGTAAACAAAACCATGATGCGCACAGGTTTGTGGGATTGTTTGGAGATTGTTTTGGCCTAAAAATGTTGTTACCAAAATACTCCAGAGACTCTTAAAGGTCCCCTTATTTAGGATTTTTATCAATGAAATCTATGCTTTAAAACCACTCTACTCAGTTAAAGTCATAAAAATCCTATTTGGAGCTTGCTTTGGGGGTTAAAACAAAGGTTTTTAGTTTTTATGCTAATGCAAATATGCATATTCATGACCAAGGTCACGATGTCACAAGAGGCAAACACAGGAAAATCACATTCAACTGTGCACAAAAGATTCCACTTTTTTCTCAATTTTACTGAAACTTTTGTAATCCATGGCTGTTTGAGTTTGTTTTACATGTTTCCTGCTGTAAGCCATGACAAAACTGAGGGTAGAAACTGCAGCAATTTGCCACAAGTCCAACTTGAAATCTTATGTTTTTTCTTAACTTTTCCCTTCTGTCTTCCTTATGTGATGCACTAAAAACAGCGCCCTCTTAGATCTGTCTGTGATTTATTGCAATGAAATCTTCAAATTTGAAAAAGGCCACCTTTTATTGATTTTACATCCAAACGAACAATAGTATGTCTTGCTGAACAAGTAATCCGTCATTATGCAGCAAAGCTTAGGCACAAAGTTGTTCAGCATGTCACAGGCCCTTACGTAATTAAGAGATGGCTCTGGTGCCGGGGAAAAACTGCATCCCACTCAGTAAAAGAGCATGATAAAATTTGACATACTCCAGGGGCAGACCCAGAAATGTTTACAGGGAGGAGTTTTCCCACCAGAGAGGAGTTATGCCCGTCATATTTTTTTATGTTAGCCTTTTGCAGATAGGCGGACACACAGAAAATGTATTACATTTATTTTTGTGTCAAAGCAGGGAGGGGTTTTGACCCCCAAACTCCCCCTCCCCTTTGGATACGTGCTAGCTGTACTTGACACAAACACAATGAGTGGTGATTTTGTTTATTGGAATAAACAAAACCCTTGTTTGCATGCTGTCTGCTAAAATGTGATCAGTGATGGGGACCATGGCAATTTGATTGCAACCTGCAAACAGATAAGTCTTCAGCAATTGCTGAAGACTTATCAATTGCAGTTCGTACTCCGGTTGTTCGATGGACGGTGCCAATTTTGCCTTTGCAAGGACCAACGATGTCATGACAAGAAGCTAGCATATTATGCAGCACGATATGTGACAGAGGGTACACACCCTGCCCCCTTCCATTGTTCTCCCATTGTGTCTCAAACATGAAAGGAGTTTTAAAAGAATTCCTTTCAGGTTTTATGGGGGTTGGTGCGTTAACAAAAGGGAAGAGTGTGTTGAGGGGACGTTGGGGAGGGGAGGGGAGGGGAGGGGTGGGGTGGGGAGGGGAGGGGTGGGGTGGGGTGGGGGGGTGGGGTGGGGTGGGGGGGGTGGGTGGGGGGGGAGGGGAGGGGTGGGGTGGGGGGTATAGTTGTTTGAGTAAACAGGAGTTTTCTTTTATTTTTTAACAATATCGTATACGAGTCTTTCCACGGTAAAGGGACCATTTTGGCAACACAGACCATATTTTCGGGAAAATACCTTTGTCTGGTCTCAAAATAAAAGAAATAAGTTTGTTGTTCTGAAGAGATAACTTAGGCCCAAAAAGAGTTACAAACAGTGTGACAACATGCCTTTCTAAAAATCCTGTGTACAAATTTCCAATATACGCTCGTAACCGGGACGGCTTAAAATGTAACACAAGTGTACGTCCCGGTTACGAGCGTATATTGGACATTTTTACACAGGGTTTTTAGAAAGGCATGTTGTCACACTATTTGTAACCCCTTTTGGGCCTAAGTTATCTTTTCAAAAACAACAAACTTATTTCTTTTATTTTGAGACCAGACAAAGGTATTTCCCTGAAAATATGGTCTGTGTTGCCAAAATGACCCTTTACTGAGGAAAGACCCATATACATGTATGTAACCGCATAACAGCTCGAGAGTGGAAAAATCAGGGCTACATTTTGCTAAATTTCTCTTAACTTAAAATAAATGCAAAAGCTATCGAGAAACTTGTGTACTGTTTGCATTACACAATTAGTCTTGAGCATCGACGACTGCAGGCGCATTGACGCACATGTGCACTGAAGAGAAAACCTAATACACATACAGTCCATCGCTGTGTTTGGAGAGCAAGACAAAAATGAAAGATGTTAATCGACTTACATCTGAAGTTCCGACTTGAAGGAACTGAGAGGCGCCAAGGTATCACTTGTTAAGATAATGCTTCTGACGCCTTGAGATATGAGATCTTTCATAATGAAACCAGGGTTGAGGCACCAGTAGCTTAAGGTATAGCCTGAGAACAGGAACAGATAACGATGTTGGGGTAGTTTTCCTCAGCAAACATAACATTTTTTGGTCACGTTCTGTTCGAACATTGACGGGACATTCTGAGGACGTTTGAATCTAACGTTGCACTGTAATGTTCTAAGAACATTTTTAATAACGCTCGAATAACGTTCGTTTTGGTCACATTCTGTTTGAACGTCGATGGGACGTTCTGTGTACGTTTGAATCTAGCATTGTACTGTAACGTTCTAAGAACTATTTTTTTAATAACGTCTGTTGGAATGTCGACGGGACGTTTTGCGGACGTTTGAATCTCGCATTGTACTGTAACGTTCCAAGAACATTTTAAATAACGTTCGTTTTTTGTCACGTTCTGTTCGACAGGACGTTCTGCGGACATTTGAATCTAACCTTTTAAGGTTCAGAGGACGTCCAGAAAACTCCACACAAGGACTTTCCCAGGATGTTATTTCATAAGCTGGTTCCCATCTTTCACCCAGACCTCTGCTCGAGGTGTCGGAGGTCTGGGCCCAATTTCATAGAGCTGCTTAAGCGCTAGCTGAAAACGTGTGCTTACTGTAGCAGAAAAGTTGTGCTGACGTTAAGCCTATTTCACGGCCGCGGCGTGCTTGAGCATGCGCGCGCTTGGAAACCGCCATTGTTGCATCACTATCTTAAGCAAAATTTGGCTCTGCTGTTAAGGTAGGTTTTCAGTTGCTTACCGTTAACTATGTCTATGAAATAGCCTGACGCTCGGTTAACGGAAAATGGGCTGTTAAACAGCTCTATGAAATTGGGCCTTGTGTTTGAATCCCGACGAGGCCCATATGAGTTTTTTTTCTCTCGTCCCATGTATGGTTGTCTCATTTCAATTATTTTGGGAGACTTTCGAGATGCTTGGTGCCAACAAACAAACCGGTCATTTTCCATTCTTTACCGTCATATTGAGCATGCACACTTGACATAAACGTGACGTAAACAAAGGAAAAAGACCGGTTTGTTTGCTGCCACCACATGCTTCAACAGTCTACCATTGCACATACACGTACAGTCTTCCTTCCTCTTCTAAAACCGAGTTTTTACTTTTGTCAACTCTTCACAGTTTCCTTCAGGCTAATCAGCTTCAGTTTCACAGACATTTGCGAGTTGTAAAGAGATTCATTACAGTACCCTGTGCTTAAATCAGAAAGTATAAGGTATGATGATAACCTTGCTTCTTGTTTTTGGCTGCTGCCGAGTGGTTACTGTTCCCGGGATCGGTTTGGCCTTTCTTCTGGGGAGCAGACACATGTACATGGACCTGAAATCAGCAGACGAAACGGAGAGATGAACGCAGAACATTTTTGAAGTAATTTAAAATAGTAATAACAAACTTCGGGAAAGTATAGAAATTATTACTTTTCAGCATAACCAATTTCATTCAATTATGCACCTATCAATTGTCTCCCCCCGCCCCCCCCCCCACTCCCACCCACGGGTTTTGCTCTCATGTACGCTGAATATCCCCAGCCTGGGCCATGAAAATCGTGACCAAATCCCCACCTAAGGGGTGGGGCAGCACGGCGGGAGGGGTGGGGGGAAACAACTGATAAGTGCATTACATCAAAATGACTGGTATGCGTTTGAGTAAACCAATGCACTGAAATCACTGAATTATGAAGACACTTTCCGTTCAACATGTTAAAACTAATTCTGTGATTTTTGGTGCATTGTTTCACCTCAAATTCCTTCCACAGAATTAGCTTGGACGGAAAAAGTGTTTTCATAATTCAGTGATTTTCAGTACATCGTCTCACTCAAAAATCTTTCTTAAAGCGATGCGCGCGGCAATTAGCGCAAAAAGGCTCAGTGTGATTTTGTCAGTGTGAAGGGCACGTTGCGAGCGTCATGGATGCGCGCTGTTCGATTTAACAATACAAAACGCACAGTCCATGCACTGAAAAAAGCTGCGACCCAGCTATGGTGGACTTGTACAGGGAATGGTCTATAGAGTTGAACTCATTAATAACAGGTCCGATTTTGGAAATTACCAGGGCCCAATTTCATAGAGCTGTTTAAGCACTAGCTGAAAACGTGTGCTTACTGTAGCAGAAATGTTGTGCTAACGTTAAGGCTATTTCACGGTCGCGGCGTGCTTAAGCATGCGCGCGCTTGGAAACCGCCATTGTTGCGTCACTATCTTAAGCAAAATTTGGCTCTGCGGTAAGGCAGGTTTTCAGTTGCTTACCGTTAACGATGTCTATGAAATAGCCTGACACTCGGTTAACGGAAAATGGGCTGTTAAACAGCTCTATGAAATTGGGCCCTGGTTATAACAGGAATTTTGTATTATCAGAAATTAATACTATATAACAATAAATTGGGACCTAAAAAGTCAATTCCTCTAAGCCAAATGTTGTATTAAGAGTGCTTTCATCAAGGTTTGACAACACTTGGCATTTTCGAACGACACCAATATAGATACATACAGATAGATAATAACAATAATAGTGGACTCTTATACAGTGCACATGTCTACCGATGCCATCAGGAAATCACCAGAACCATTTCGCTTCAACTAGGTGGCTACCTGGCCAAGGCGCACAACCCTATCAGCAGTTAGATTGTGGCATTCCCGCTAACAGCTCCCCCAAATATCGCTTGGGTTGACGAGGCAATTGAGATAAAGTGTCTTGCCCATGGACACAAACACACTGGCACAGGTTGGGCTCGAATTTCAATTAAGCCAAATTGTCTTTGCTCTGTTTGAAAGTTGCGAATAAACTAGAGGGCATGTGCCCATACCAACATACTGTATAAAGTTTACCTTATAGGACTTGCTGGCCTGTGACACAGAAGCAATACCGTTGAACACAATCTGAACAAGAAAAATGAATCGAAAAATTTTTTTCAATTAAAACCTTTAACATGAAACAGTGTTGAACAAACAGCTCGCAGTTTGAACATACAAACAACAAAATGAAGCGAAAAAGTGAATGCAACGACAAGCTAATTTTGGTTAGTTTTACCGATTTACACAAAAAATGGGATGAAAAGTGGGTTTGGCAGGTCTTAAACAATCCGTTTACACAACACATGCGGTGCGCACGGGGAATCAGGTCAAGTCGACCGTTCTGATTGTTCCGATTGTCAACACTTTTAACACTTAAAAATCGGAACAAATACGATAAAATCGGACAAGTTGGCAGGTATGCTATAGGAGTGAGTATTTCTCACAATGGGTGGAAAACACTGGTAATACCGTAGTTCATATAAAACAAATTCAAAACAATGATTGAATAAAATGATTTGTTTTATTTTGAATCCTTCACATTCACAGATTTAAAGGGTTAAGTCTATAATAGAAATGCAACAGAAATCACCATTTTCAGTATACTACGATTGCTTCAAAATATTCAAGTACTTTATCAGGTACGTTCTCTTACATTGAGAATATCGTAAAACTTCTGCAAACCAGCAGCTTTGTTGTGGAAGATAGTTGAACCTAATTGAAGAAAAACAAATGTTTGGGTTAAATGAAGTCATATGCAATTTGCAGAGACTTAGGGCGGGTTCACACTGCACTATTTTCGTCTGTCAGACGTACATTACATCCGTTGTGCGTCCGTCTGTTGCGTGGCCACACGTCAAAACGGATGAGTTGAATTTATTCCAGATACTGTCTGTTACGTACGTTTTCACCCAGTCCACACTTGACGCATCCGACCGCATGGCGAACTGAACAAAATGCACAGGAAATTCACTCCAGCGTTATTTCATCCCTTGATTCAGCCACCTGAGCAAAGCTAGCTTAGCGATTCAGCGACATGCAGCCAAACACTCAAAAACAAAGAATACATCCACCACAGGAATTTTTGCAATGAACCGCTTTAGAAAACCATCTTGTGGTGGATGTATTTTGATTGCACTGTTGTACGTAGTCGAACAACGGACTTGACAGATGAAAATTTCATGGACAAGCAGACTTCGGATCAACTCTTCCGTCATCTGTCAATTAGGTTTACATGTAGGAAACCTTCGGATACGTTGATTTTTCTACTCGATATACGTAAATTATTAGCTGATCTTAGAGACAGTTCACATTGAAAACGCATCAGCGGATCAAAAACTGATGGACCGGAGACGATGTACGTCAATTTTACGTATGTCTGACGGACGAAAATAGTGCAGTGTGAACCCACCCTTAGTGGGATGGTAGTTATTTCACAACAGAAGTGCTTTTAAATTTGGGGGTACCCCTCTAATAGATATTGCTACATGTAGCACATCTGCATTCAAGAGGGTGGGGGTTTTATTAAGTATCACCACAAAATTGATTGGAAAGTTTTTGTCATCCATCTATAGCATGCGGCATGGCAATTTCTCAAGAGACAAGCCGCCCTAAAATTTTTCCTAAGCATGTGTGGTCTAGTGGGTATACAGCCATGCTTGTGATCGAGGGGTTGTTTGAGCCCTACTTGTGCCAACGTGTTTGTGTCCATGGGCAAGACACCTAATCTCAATTGCCTCGTCAACCCAAGCGATGTCTGGGGAGCTGTTATGAGGAATGCCACAATGTAACTGCTGATAGGGTTGTATGTGCGCATTGGCCAGGTAGCCACCTAGTTGAAGCAGAATGGCTTTGGTGATTTCCTGACGGCAGCAGTAATAATGGCAACAGCGCTAGGAGTACCCTATAATATGGTAGACATGAGCACTAGATATGTGCGCATTATACTCACTTGTGGTAAGATGTGAGATGATTTTCTCCAGAAGTTGAAGTAATTCCACCTTGGTTTCCAACGTTATGTGCACTTTGGCAAAAAGCTCGTAGATAAAACTAAGGCGAAAAAAAAATGTTATAATGAAAAATCACCTGAATGATCAAACTAGCTGCACTTTCTTAAAGAAACTAATATTCAAAATTTGACAAGTTTATATTTTCCAACATTGGGTCGTCCATAAAGTACATACGCATGAAATGCCGACTTTTTAGACCCCGCCCCCGTATGCATATTTCGTGACGTCGCCCATATGCTTTAACGTTGGGTGTATGCATTGGCTCCAACCCCCTCTTACCCCTCCGTGCGTACATACTTTATGGATGGCCCCTAACGAGGAAATGTTAAATATTTTTTTAAAGGAGCTTGTCTTGCATTGTAATTTTTTCAGAAAATGGATTTCACTATAAAATACCTCCGCAAAATACTACTTATGAGAAGAAAACAGTTAATTTGCAATTTCCAATTTGGATAAATCGAAGCAAAAAAAATTGGTGTAATTACTACATTGCCTTTAACGGGTAAGTTAGTTTACAAAACATTGGTGGTTGTTGATGATATCCTCTAAATTATATGGATTGAGAGGGCGATATTTCAGAATGGTAATGAAAAATGTGACAAATGATATGGTATCATAATCTCATCACCCATGGTAAAAATGGGGTGTGGTGCTAAAAGACGTGATCTGGAAATGCTTCTTTCAACAATGAATGGCCTGGGTCAAATAACCCAACAAGTTGTGAATAATTCCTGAGGATTATGAGTGCAGGTTCTTGCCTGATCTTGTGTCCTTGAGCAAGTCAATTTGTCACATTTTAATTATAAAGAAATTAACAGCATCACTAACATTAATTACAGATTAACATTGATATAAAGAGATGTTCAGTTTTAGTGGGATGAAATAATAATTCATAAATACCTTTTATAAAGACAGTTTATGCATCCCTATTGGCTGAGAGCATGTCACGTGGCCAGTCGTAAATGGACGATAAAGACCGGCCAGCCAGTCTTAAACACTTTCTTGCCTGTCCCACAGTCGCGCCCGCATCCTAGTCAGCGTATATGAAACACGCACACGCACACAGAAACTGTATGTGCCCGAAAGCAAAATGTGCATTGTGACAAAAATGAGTACCACGTGCCTATTACGCATAACACACACGATTCAACAAAAACAACTTGACGCACAGCTAGCAGTTTGAACAAATGCAATGCATATGTAGGAGAAAGCAAAACATGGCAAAACTGGTTTTAAACGTATTTTTAAGACTGGCCAAACCCACTTTTCATTCCCTAATTGTTATAACGAACTGAAAAGCAGGGACTGTAGTGGCTGGGACAGGATTTGAACCAGGGCCACAGCAGTGGCAGGTTCGAGAGGTACCGCAGCGGTATACACCAATCCGGTAACTAAGGTCTACTTGCCTGTACACCCGCCATAGCTGGGGGGCTTCCACTGAATGAACTGTATGTTTTTGCTGTTGCTGAAGCTGCATTCGTTTACTTCGAACAAGTTTCGCGTCTTTGTAGGGTTGTGTGTACGCGAAGGCGGGCGTGTCGCGTGTACGCGAAGGAGGCGCGTTCGTGCATGTAATGGGTAAGCGCTGTTCGTTCTAACAGCAACACAAAATGCACAGCCCATGTAGTGGACGCCCCCAGCTATGGTGGATATACAGGGAAGGAGACCTTAGTTACCGGATTGGTCTATACACGAAGTCCTTGCTAAGGACTGCTTCCCTTCACGCCTGCCATTACTGGGGGCCATCCACTGGGCGCTCTGTCTTGTTGTTAAATCAAACAGTGCACAACGCGTACGCGTACACAGGCTTCGCAAGCAAATAAACGCGCAAAATTGTTCGAATTAGTGATAACATAATGTAACAGCTTATTATATCACCAACACAAAACCCACAGTTCATGGCACTGGATGGCCCCCAGCTATGGCGGACGTACACGGACCATGACTTTGCAGCTTGGATTGGTCTATACCAAGCTCAGCCCAAGTTTCACCCACCTCCCTGGTTTAGTAAGGCCCGATTCTGCTGGAGGATTTAACTCGCTAATTGCTGACTCCAGATTCAAGAACAATTCTGAGATAAAAAATAAAACAAAAATCCGAATTAAAAGTTCTCTTAATAATAATAATAGGCAGTTCTTATGTAGCACATTTCAGATCCACCAGATCTCTTAATGCGCTTTTTGCATTTCCTCCCTGGTCATTGGGCTCAGTAATATCATTCCTCAATCCTTACGTCCCCCGCAGTGTGCTATTACCAAGCATCTGTATTATGGACAGTAAATATGCACTGAGAGAAAAATTGGGTCCATAGAGAAAATCTGAGGGAGCATACCAACTGTGTCTCATAGCTCAGCTGGTAGAGCGTCTGCCCGGTTAGTCAGAGGTCTCAGGTTTGAATCCCGATAAGGCCCTTACAATTTTGGTTGCTTAGTAAATATGTCGTTACCGTGTTCACAAAGTGGCGAATCCGTGAACGCAGTAGTAAAACGTTGTTTTGAGAAAATCGCTTTTGAAGTTGGTCACTTTTTGAAACTCCAAGTTCGCTGTTTGCTTCATCAAAAGTCGTCAGTATTTTTACGTGATACTGTTCAGTATAAGTTAAATGACTTAAAAACATACTTTAAAAAAAAATAATAATATTGTACTGATCGTCTAATTAAAGAACAATTTAGCCCAAAACTTATTCGCCACTTCGTGAAAACGCAAAATGCTGGGGATGCGCCTTATATATTGGTACGCCCGTGGAGGTGCGCTTTGTACATGGGATTTTACGGTACATGTTATTACATCATCAGGGCATTTATGAGGCAATTCTGTTCAATTTATTTACTTTTAATGTGTAATTTTTAAGAAAATTAACTTACTCTTCAAAGTAACTAAAGAAGCTGCATCAAATCCGTTTTCTGGAAGAAATGAAAAATAAAAACACCACTGCTAATTTGTGTACTTTCTTTTAAAGTTAGAGGACATAAAAATTGATCGTTGAAGCCACTGAAACGAAACCCAGTGAGGGTACCAGAGACCTGGGGCCAATCTCATGGTGCTGTTTAGCAGCCGATTTTGTGCTAACAGAGGCTCCGGCTATTTCATGGAAACCGTAACCTTTAACACTGCTAAACGTTTGCTAGCTTCAGAGGCAAAATTTGCAAAACACTAGTTACGCATAAATACCTATTTTAAAGCACGCGCATGCTTTAGCACAACATGGCCGTCAACTTTTCTGCTACAGTATAATCAGCACACATTTTCAGCTAGCGCTAAGACAGCGCCATGACTTTGCCTCTTTTGGAACCCAGAATTCATTCAGTGAAATATTGATATCGTGGGTAAAATTTTTTTATTTTCAAAATTCTTTTGCTTTAAATACAGGTGGGCTGTGTTTTCTCAAAGAACCTTAAAGCTGGGTGGAAATCTCCCTTCACTTTCATGGTTTTCAACAGTATTCCTTTCTTTATATAGTCCTTTATGTACTAAGAACATTTTATTTAGAATTTCATCCTGGAAAGGTCAGAAATGTTCAGTCTTTTTCCGAGACTCTTTTCACGCAAAACTAAAAAACAAAAGGTCACGTCAATCAACTCGAGCTATGTGTGTGACGTCATAGCGAGGAGACACACAGAGCAGCTTCACTGACTGTATGTGGTCGTATACCTAGCTCCTCGCAGCAAATACGTACACGTTGTATGCACGCACGAAGCTGGCATTTTATTGATATCAAAAATGAATTCAGTGCAACAACCACTGAGAAAATACATCGAAAAAAATAACGACTGGTAGTGTATGCTACGCGGAAAGCATGCAACTTGCTTTGCAAAATAGTGACTGTCTCCTCGCTATGATGTAGCGGGGTCAATGCATATCATTATGACGTCATAACCCCGATTTTAAGTTTGGCATGTTGCCAGTTGACGAACACGGCCTAGTTTTTCATTTTTCTCTCCAATATAAAGTCAGCAATAAATATAAGAAAAACGCAACTTTATCAAGTAACATCCGTTTTATATAATAACTTGCTTCCCACGCCAAGTAGCTTTAAGCTTTAAGCCCGGCTTTAAAAATAAATAGTTTTTTGTTACCTCCTTTCGAGTCTGTCCTGAATTGCTTCTTACACATTTGAACTTCTACAGTTTTCTTCAAGAGCTGATCAATCTCTTCTATGCAGGAAGTTAGGTCAAATGTGGTCAGATCAAAAGAGGCACTCTCCTCGCACATCTTATCCTGAGTGAGAGACGAGAGGGGAGAATTTTGAAAATGGGTCATTCCATGAAGTTGGGATATAGTGTCCCCGTTATGCTACGTTTACACCATGTCCCCGGCAGTCCCGGCGCCCCGGTAGAGGATCACCGTGGAGGCACCGGGATGGACGTCGGGGAGCGTAGGGGACCGGGGTGGCGAAACGTGAATGACCGTAGCTCACCCTTGCCACCGGCCGGTGACCGGCCAGTGAGCAGCTCTGTCAAAAAATTTGCCCCGGCAGTCCCGGCACTAATGAGAATCGTCCTGGGCCGCAGCTTCCGTCACAGGGCGTGACGGACCGCAGTGTGCCTTGAATCACCGGGGTGTTGCACCGTGGGGTGCCGGGGACCTCTGATCGCCTCACGCTCCGCCACGTTTGGAAGCCCGGCACCCCACGGTCTACCAGGGCCCGTCACGGTAGTGGCCACTAGCATGGTGTGAATGTGGCCCGGTGAGCTGCGGTGCGCCAAGGTGTGTGACGGTTGTTGCTCAGGGCCAGTTACGCCTCACCGCGTCGCGCTCCAGGACAAAGTGAAAATGAAGGTGTGGAGCGCACTATTTATACCCTCCGGGGCTCACCGGGAGACCACCGGGTGACCATCGGGGCGTGAAACGTGACAGCTGCCACGTTCAGTCGCAGGGCGCCGCAGCAGACCCTCGCACATCGTTCGGAACGTATTGGGCCGGGACAACAAACGTGACACGAACGGGACGGACGTGAGGCACCGCATCAGAACTTAGCAGGCCGGCCTGGGACGTGGACCCATCCGTAGTGGAACGGCGCTTGAAACGTAGCGCGCCGTCTCGGTTCCGGGGCGCGCCGTCTGCCTCGCGTCCCGGAACCGGCACGGCGCGCCACGCTTTCGTACCGGGAGGTAACGCACCGTGGTAGAACGCAACACACCGGCTCAACTAGGGCCGAGTCGAGCCAAAGTAATAAAAAGACAATAAAAGTTCCACGGCACGCCACGTTTTGGCCAAACCGGGGCGCCGGGACTGCCGGGGACATGGTGTAAACGTAGCATTACATCGGACACCTTTTCACCCTATACCTAGTTAAAGCGAAATGGTTCTGGTGATTCCCTGATGGCAGCGATAATAATGGCAACAGCGCCAGAAGCACCCCGTAGGGTGGACATGTGCGCTACATAAGAATCCACCATTATTATTATTATTATTATATTTTTGGACATACGAATTTCATTAGTCATTAGTACTCAGAAATACCAGCGGTTGAATGACAAATTATTAACTTCCATTATTTGTGACAAAATATAGCATTCTTTTGCTACATCTCTTGATGAAAAGACAGATTAAATTGACAGATAAGACTCATGAAAAGATTTTCACGCTTCTTTGTGATCGTTTCAGTTGGGTTTCTTTTTAGATTAGCCGAAAAAACTTTGAGGTAAACGGAGGCACTTGTACAGGAATTTCTAGTTACGGAAGTATTCGCGTACACAAAAGCCTATTCTTATGTCGGGAATGCGCCATTACTTTGAGGTAAATAGAGTTTCGAGGTATCCGGTTTCGACTTAACGAGATTTTACTGTAATGTTAAATTCAACAAGAGCACTTTCACGGTTGGAGTGAACTGAGATAAATTGGCATGGTGTCCCTGTTATATTAGTGAGCATCATTTTGTCAAATAATTCAAAATTTCTAAACTCCAAGACTAAATACTCAAATTATCACAAAACAGGCAAAGCAACCATATCATGCACCAGCATTATATAGATGACAATTAACCTGCTGATTGCTTATTTGCCATTTTGTGGAAATTACAAAAATGTCACACATTGTGTCCCAACTTCATGGAATGACCTATATAGGCCCTTTGCACAGAGGCCAGGAGACAATCATATTGTGACAAAGGTCTGCATAAAATTGGTTCAATGGCTATAAACAGTCGGTCTCAATCTCAACTATCATCAAACAGTCAATAATTTATAATCAGTGTAAAAAACCGATACACGTACAAGCAATTTTGGTAAGAAGTATACTTACAATGTTATGCGCCTCATCAAATATAACCACGTTGCCTTGCAGTTCCACGCCGTGCATTCGTCGAGCTCTAGAATCTAGCAGGTAGTTATACGTCATGAATACGATGTCTGCGTTGCTCTTGAGTTCAAGTGCCATGTAATAGGGACACACTCTGAATACACAAAGCCATGAGGACTGACATGAAAAACACAGATTCATTGGAGAAAACTCAAAGGTATTTATGTTTTAGGGTTAACAGTTATCGTAGCACACACTAAGTAAAGGACCAGTAAGGCAAAAAAAAAAGATGTTCTGTCTCTGGACAGCGCGCGGGTCAATTTCAAGCATGCGTGTCAATCCTTTTTTTCTTCTGCGGCAGCTATAACAGCGCCCTCTATTGCCGCAGTGCCTCACATTTTCTAGACTGATCGCCAATCCTGTAGACTACATAGGGAATGGGAACAAGTCTATGTATTTTCCTAGGCAGCTCGACCTCGTACTCAGGGCAATAGATTCGGACGATGCTGATATCGAATGAGAACGAATGATAGTGAGTATGAGGTTGTTTAATCAGCTGCAACAATGGCCGTTAGTTCTCACGCGACACAACAAAGAATTGCGATTTTAAATTAGAGCGTGTCTGAGCTGAGCTGAATACTGAAATATGCCACTTATTTCCGTGTCCACTGTTTGTGGAGTGAAAACTCTCAGAACATTCAGTGTTGTGACGGCTCTGCAAGTTTACTATAGGCCCTACTCTACTTTGTATGAATCTGTGTGCGATGGAAGGGGGGCTGGGGGGAAGAGGAAAACAAAACAAAATGCGTCGCCGCATCAATTCCGGAACTTCGGTCTAACCAGAGACAGAATACCTTTTTTTTGGCCTAATACAGAGATGTCGTATATTCATAAAATATGGGCTTTCTTGAAACCAAAATTCACTCCCCCTGCAAGCACTACGGCAGAGCAGCACTTACAAGCACGTTGTTTTTTGTTTGTGAGCTAATGCACCATGACCTATGTGGGCATTGTCTGCGTAGCTCTGCCGTGATTGGTCACAAATGGTCACGTGGGTTGACAGGTCAGAACTATGCTTCACTGGTTTTCAAAGATACTCACTTATGGGTGTTGCCCAACTTGACAAGATCCTCCATATCTAAGACGCTGTCAGTGAACGCTTTGTCTGCTTTCTTCTCTGCAACAATTAAAATGCATAGCAACAGTTATGTCAACAAATGCTTGGGATTGTTATTTTAACTTAGAATAGTTATTTAAGATCATTAAGACCTGTCACAAAAAGACAAAAGACACAAGGAAAAAACAACAAAACAGACGGGACTACTTTATCTTGGGCATTGCAATCTACAATTAAAAAGGGAAATAGAAGATGGATGTAAAGTCAGTTAGTGTAACAAAGACAGATACAACAACAAAATATTGCAAAATGCAAATAATAATGATTAAACTTTGTAATAAAAGTCTAACTCACGGTCTAGGTTGTTGTAGAAATGACATACTCCCTTGTCCACTTTAGCTTTACACATGTGAACCTGTGTTTTTTGTCCCAAAACAAATTTGCAAAATTAAGTCAAAAAAATGAAAAAGGTCGAAAATAAATCCACTGAATTCAGACATGCGAGATCAAATTATGATTCCGCTGTAATGAATATATCAGACATGACTTTGCGATGATGTAATGAATAAAAAATGAATATTTATGGTGTCCCAAAATAAAGTGAAATTTCAAGTTCATGCCCTTAAACAGACTGTTCAGCAATAACTGTTAGTTACCAGTTCCTATAAAATGTCTTGCGTGTTGGGCATTGCAATAGGTACACCCACAAATTTCAATTTGGGAATTTCATTTTGGAAATATATATACACATGTACATATGTCCCATGCATAATGCTTTTGCATCAACCAGAGAATGACCCATGCGTCACACCTATTTTGCTGATTTGTAACTTTGATATCTATTATCTGAAAAAAAAATTACGACGCTGCTGAAAAATAGTTATAACATTGCTACATCTCAGAAGGTATGGTGTATGTACACTGGTTTATAATCTGTGAAGATATGGTTTAATATTTAAAGTCACTTAAAATTTTGAAATTCAGGTCGACAGATATGTCATGTTATTCTGAAACACCCCACATTTCATAATGAATATGAATAATGATATGTAATGAATATTTATTTGATGAGACAAACAAACAATACCTTAGCTGCACTATTTTCCACTTTCTGAACTTCAGGATGAATACACAGCTCATCTCGAGATCCAATGACCGCCACTCGTGGCCTGATTAACACCAAAATTCAAATGAGCAAATAAAGACAACAAGCCTTTTTCAAGTTTTAGTCGTGCACATGCCAACTCGTCAGTTACCCCCATTTTATGAAAAAAGTGTTCTTCCCGACAGCAACATGTGTAATTAATGTTTTTGTCAATTCTTTTTGAGGCAAATAACAAGGAACAGGCCTTGAAATAACCCACAGCACCACGGCAAATTGCCATCGGTGCCATATGCTTTTGCTGCCCTTAAAAAGTTCTAACACAAATGTTCCATTTCCTCATTCAGGTGCCCTTTACTAAGAGAAAATTGCCGTGCCCTTTTAAAAATAAATTTCGAGGCCTGAAGGAAATGAAATTTTATATCGCAAAGCTGTCAAAAACATTGTAAGATATAAAGAATCATAAGCTAAGAATGCAGCATACATGTACATCCTGAAAATTACACACATATTGCTATCAGGCTGAATGGGTTATTTTTGCAAGGAAATGGACACAACTTTACTGGTTTTTAAAAAAAGAATTGTTTTTATAGCCCTTAAAAAGGAGTGTGTTAAGATTTTTCCAGAAAATGGATTTTGTTTTAACCTAAGAATCATCAAATACCTCTCCAAAATACTATCCATGAAAAAAACCAAAAACCATAAAATTTGTAATCTCTAATTTGGATGTGGAAGCAAAAAGGTTGGTGTAATTACTAGACAGCTTTATGGAATCAGATAAATTAGTTTACAAAAAATCAGTGTTATTTTTTCCCGATATCCTTGAAAATACATATTGAGAATGCGAAATTTCAGAGTGGTAATGAGAAAAATATGACAAATGATATGGTATCAAAATCTCGACACCCATTGGAAAAATTGGGTGCTAAAAAATGTGATCAGGACACGCTCCTTTAATATTACCTGTAGGATGTGTCTTTTAGCTGATCAACAGCTTGCGACAGCTGGGAATGAGTTTGTGAGACATAGATGATACGTGGTCGGTCCGTTCCTGCAAAGGAAATTGAAGGTATACGTGTGGCAATCTGCAAACTGTCAATTGTCATATCAAAGTTCAAGAACCATTATAATTAATTTGAATAGCCCGCAAGCGAAATGATGTCACAATACCTCTCCGCGCAAAGCATGATGGGCTACTTGCCGAACCGGTGCTCATTGTGTTTCTGTCGAGAACATACATCAAACTCACTGGGGGATGCAGTTAGCCCCCGGCACTAGAGCCACCTCCAAAGAGTCTCTCAAGTATTTTTTAGTGACAAATTGTTACTTTAAAAAGTGAAGTGCCTACGATATCAACACTTTACTCCATAGGTGCACTAACAGATTTTGAGGGCGGAGGGCGAGTCCTCTAAAGATTCTCCAAACATTTCCCTACTAGAAAATTCAACAATCAATGCAAACATGCCAGCAACCACAGGTGCAAGTTGAATTAGATGTGCACGTGCGGTAATGCGGCTATAGACGTCAGCCAGTTCTTGGTCTATTCACAAGTCGCGTCTATAGACGTCATCCAGTGGCAAGGGGTTAAGAAAGATTTGATCATGATTTAGGAGGTTTAAATTTCCAAGTTGGCATATACTGTAAAAGCCAATATTTTCGCGTACAGATATTTTCGCGCATTTCAACATCACTGACATTTTCGCGAGTTGTTATTTTCGCGGATGGAAATTATGTTTTGTTTCAGGGATCGCCACAATTGTTGCAAACAATATTTTCGCGGGTTGTTATTTTCGCGGGCTCTGTCTGGTGCACGAAATGCGCGAAAATAAAACCACCGCAAATATTTCAGCTTTTACAGTATACCATAGAGCAGATTTTAATGCAGCATTTCCACTGCATACAATTGTAGCATATACCATTGCTACAGCAACTTTAATATGCACCTTTTCTCTCTAGTTTCAATGGTCAACTCATAACTCAACCTTTTATGATATTTAGCCCAAACTCCACAGGGTCTATGTAAAATTGTGTTGATTTGAGGATTGAAGAGTGGTTAGGGGTAAAAACAAAAATCATTATTCGAATATTCAGTTATCAATCAAATATTTTATTATAACTGACACATCCCTACTAAATTCGTTCCCATTTTGTGGTTAAATCCCCCAAGTACCTAGTCCTAACCTTCCTGCCCCTCGCCCTGTTGCGAGATGTAGGTGTTCCTCCAGGCCAGGGCTGAGCAAAGCAGGCATAGAGTCTTGCCTGTTCCAGTCGGACTCTCAAGAATTCCATTTCTGCCCTGAAAAACAAGAATTAAAATTTGTTTAAATACATCCTATAATCACATCACCTGCATGCTACTGTCCCCGGAAATTATTTGTATATACTCCTAAACAAAATGAATAAAATCAAATACTGCGACAAAAACGAATTTGGAGCAATTGTACCGGTAGGATAAACCGCAAATGGAAATTGATCTTATTGCACATATGTTAAACTTAATTGGGGTTTGTTTTGGCCGTACCCGACGTAATTATTAACACTGTATACTAGTGCTTTCCCGAGACACTATGAAAAACTCGGGTGGGACTCGAACCCACGACCTCCTGATTAATTGCGATCCTCGTTGCAAAATGATATGATCCGGCCATTCAACACCGGCTAGTTCAGTAGTGGTCAAGTGGTTAAGACGTCTGCCTTGTTTGTAGGAGGTCGTGGGTTCGAGTCCCACCCGAGCGCACTATGAAGTTTTTCATAGTGTCTCGGGAAAGCACTGAGTATACAGTGTTAATAATTACGTCGGGTAAGGGCAAAACAAACCCTAATTAACATTCAGTCTCCCCGACGCAAGCTAAATAAATTTCTGTTTATTACAAATCCATCAATTTGTTTTCAGCTAGAGTAAGACCATACTTCATATTATTATTAATTATTTTAGTCTTAAAAACAGAGGCTCATCAGCAATGCGCACGCGCCAAATTCATGCCACGAAACACGCAGCTCTATAGCAAAGGCATGGAGCTGCGTATTTCGTGGCACGAATTTGGCGTGCGCGCATTGCTGATGAGCCTGTGCCTTTAACCTGCGGAGAGAGGACAATAAAAAAATGCTCTGTTTTAGAGGTGGGAGAAAAACCCCCACACAATTCTGCATAGAGGAAAACCCACAGATTCAAACAGGGACTGAGAACCAAATCCACATACTGACCCAGACGGGATTCGAGCCACTAGGGCCACAGAGGTGGAAGTCGAAGAAAGTACTAATACGCCAACCTGCTTTACTACATGTAATACTAGACTATTGATTGCTTTCCGGTGACGTCACTCCTGCCATCCACCATTTTGTTTTTCGTGACCCACGCGGCTCGAGTGATTACCAGCCAAAAAAGCAAGAAAAGCGCATTGGTTGCACTTACCTCCGTTGCTTAACCATGCTTTATGTTGTTGTGCCATGGCTGTTGTATCAATAAAGATACAATGTAATTCTTCAGGCTAAAAACACGATCAAGTAAAAACACTTTGTTTTTACAAGTCGACTACATGCATGCTCAATAATTTGAACGTATCGCAACGTGCGCGTGCGGCATTTTCGAATGAAAATACGCTGGCGAGTATTTTTTATGCGCGTTCATGTGCATCTATTGGTACGCACGTGACCAGTGACACCCAAACATTCCCGGATGTTCTACGTCACGGAAAGCAATCAATACTGTGGCACTGCGGAAACCTACCGTCTGAAGGCATTCAATAACCTTGCTCATGTAATCCAGTTGACATTTGTAGGGCTCAAAAGGAAACTCCACACTGACATCTTTACACTTGACCACTGGCATTTTCTTTTGAGTTGAGCTGTCAGAAACCATGCAGGCAATTCATTCCGATCCTGATAAATCAAACAGTTTTAAAATTATAAACTCAGGGTTGACACACAACATTTTAATAATTGTATTAAAAATAAAAGAAGCGTGACCAGATCACATTTTTGAGGCCCTCATTTTTCCCATACATGTTGAACATTTGATGCCAAAATTTG
This sequence comes from Henricia sp. BOLD:AAB3569, assembly GCA_037783545.1. NCBI lineage: Eukaryota > Metazoa > Echinodermata > Asteroidea > Spinulosida > Echinasteridae > Henricia > Henricia sp. BOLD:AAB3569. The sequence goes on along the minus strand of JBBELK010000267.1, from coordinate 523,593 downwards.
TCATATTTTTCTCACTACCATTCTGAAATTTCAATCCATACATTTTTTTAAGGATATCTTTAAAAAACCACCGATATTTTGTAAATTAATTTATCAAGTGCAGTGATTACACCAACCATTTTGCTTCCACATCCAAATTGGAGATTGCAAATTTTTTGTTTTCTTTCAATTTATAGTATTTTGGGGAGGTATTTTATACGACTGTTATGGGAAAAATGGGGTGTTCAAAAATGTGATCTCTTTTAAGAGAACCACAAAATTTTGCCGTTTTTTAGCATTTTTCAAAAAATGAAGGTCACGTGATTTTAATCGAACCAGATTTTTGGTTCGGATAAATCATATGGTCTTAGAGTTAGTTTTGTTTCCAGTCGTATGAACGTTTATTATACTGCAGTACTGCACCAAATTCAGCTCTGATTTTTTCAAAATATTTATGAGTACATGTATTTGACAAAAAAAAGATACTATTTATACAGGTTACGAAAAGGCAGATCACATGATCGGTAAACCCCATGGTTTTTATCTCCTTGTGTGATTGAAGATATGCATGATTAAAACCAACCTGAGCAAAAACCAGCTTATGGTACTTCGTCTAACTTTTGAGAAAACAGTCAAAAAATTGTTGACGGTCACTTCGCCCTAAAACCACTTCGCCCCGAACAACTTCGCCCTAAAACCACTTCGCCCCGAACAACTTCGCCCTGTGAACTACAGCCTGTGCACGAAGTGTTTTGGCTTCGAAGACGTTCAGGGCGAACCGGTGTGAAGTTGGTTACTTATTCGACGTTCGACGTTCAATATTCAATAAGGAGCTGTTACTTATTCGACATTCAATAAGGAGCTGTTACTTATTCGACATTCAATAAGGAGCTGTTACTTATTCGACATTCGATGTGCAGTGTAGTACGATTGTCTACGAAGTCCGTACGCACTGTATATCCGCATCCGCTGGTAGACTGGTTCCTTGTCCTCATATTTTCTTCCCCTTCGTCGTATTGATCACGTTCAAATGACGTCACTTCCTACAACACGTGTACAAATTGCCACGTGCATCATGATTTTGAGCGTATTTTTTGGTGACGCGCATCGATTGCGTCGTATTTCGAACAACACACGCGCGTATTTGGAACATGTTTCAGCGTGTGCGTGCGCGTACTTTATGGCGTTTTAATACGCAGTAGCCTTTTTCCTACGAAGATGGCGTCTGTGAACGTGATCTATAGTGGAGAACAGCGTATCGCACATGGACAGGGGACCAGCCTAATCCGCTATCAGCGCAAAACCATCGATATATAATTATTGGATAACGTATGCAATACCAGTTGGCAATACGAAAATTGAAGCCATATATGTACTGCCGGCCGTTAATGTACACCACGAACAATGCTTGGCCTAGACTGCTCCCCGGTCCATGCGATCGCTTGTATTTCGGTGAATTATGAACACAACAACTCTGACAATCGTGGGTGAAATAAAGGATAAAAAGTGATATAATTTGCACTGCAATGGAAGGATAATTTTCAGATATGACTGCATTTGGTTTAGCTGTGGCATTGATCTTTGAAACTCGAAGGTAATTCCTTCCTCTCCCCGATCCCCTCCCTCCCCTCTCCCACATAACGGCGGGTAATATATACGCCCGATTTCCCCCTGCCACACCCCCGGGGTCAGGAAACCATCGGTAGGAATGTATAAAGGGGAACCTTGGGTACTTGTATCAAGTGGTCGTTACCTGGCCCCGGGGGTTGTAGTGGTATATTTCGTTCCATATATATATCACGCAAAGACCTATATAGGAAATGCATAACGACGCGTAATGTATACGGCCCGATTTCCCCCTGCCCCACCCCCGGGGCCAGGCAGCCATGGGAGGGGATGTATAGAGGGGAACCTTGGGTAATTGTATCCAGTGATCGCTACCTGGCCCCGGGGGTTCTAGTAGTGTAATTCGTTCCGGATATATATTATAATATCAGGCGTAGGCCCACAGGCAATAAAGGCGGGTAATGTATACGGCCCGATTTCCCCCTACCCCACCCCCGGGATCAGGCAGTCATGGGTAGGGATGTATAAATGGGAACCTTGGGTACTTGTATCCAGTGGTCGCTACCTGGCCCCGGGGGTTCTAGTAGTGTAATTCGTTCCGGATATATATTATAATATCACGCGTATAGGCCCATAGGCAATGCATAACGGCGGGTAATGTATACGGCCCGATTTCCCCCTGCCCCACCCCAGGGCCAGGCAGTCATGGGTAGGGATGTATAAAGGGGAACCTTGGGTACTTCTTGTATCCAGTGGTCGCTACCTGGCCCCGGGGGTTCTAGTAGTGTAATTCGTTCCGGATATATATTATAATATCACGCGTATAAGGCCCATATATAAACAATGCATAACGGCGGGTAATATATACGGCCCGATTTCCCCCTGCCCCACCCCCGGGGTCAGGCAGCCATGGGTGGGGATGTATAGAGGGGAACCTTGGCTACTTGTATCCAGTGGTCGCTACCTGGCCCCGGGGGTTCTAGTAGTGTAATTCGTTCCGGACATATATTATAATATCACGCGTATAGGCCCATAGGCAATGCATAACAGCGGGTAATATATACGGCCCGATTTCCCCCTGCCCCACCCCCGGGATCAGGCAGCCATGGGTAAGGATGTATAGAGGGGAACCTTGGGTACTTGTATCCAGTGGTCGCTACCTGGCCCCGGGGGTTCTAGTAGTGTAATTCGTTCCGGATATATATTATAATATCACGCCAATGCATAACGGCGGGTAATATATACGGCCCGATTTCCCCTGGCCTGCCCCACTCCCGGGATCAGGCAGCCATGGGTAAGGATGTATAGAGGGGAACCTTGGGTACTTGTATCCAGTGGTCGCTACCTGGCCCCAGGGGTTCTAGTAGTGTAATTCGTTCCGGATATATATTATAATATCACGCGTATAGGCCCATAGGCAATGCATAACGGCGGGTAATATATACGGCCCGATTTCCCCCTGCCCCACCCCCGGGATCAGGCAGCCATGGGTAAGGATGTATAGAGGGGAACCTTGGGTACTTGTATCCAGTGGTCGCTACCTGGCCCCGGGGGTTCTAGTAGTGTAATTCGTTCCGGATATATATTATAATATCACGCGTATAGGCCCATAGGCAATGCATAACGGCGGGTAATATATACGGCCCGATTTCCCCCTGCCCCACCCCCGGGATCAGGCAGCCATGGGTAAGGATGTATAGAGGGGAACCTTGGGTACTTGTATCCAGTGGTCGCTACCTGGCCCCGGGGGTTCTAGTAGTGTAATTCGTTCCGGATATATATTATAATATCACGCGTATAGGCCCATAGGCAATGCATAACGGCGGGTAATATATACGGCCCGATTTCCCCCTGCCCCACCCCCGGGATCAGGCAGCCATGGGTAAGGATGTATAGAGGGGAACCTTGGGTACTTGTATCCAGTGGTCGCTACCTGGCCCCGGGGGTTCTAGTAGTGTAATTCGTTCCGGATATATATTATAATATCACGCGTATAGGCCCATAGGCAATGCATAACGGCGGGTAATGTATACGGCCCGATTTCCCCATGCCCCACCCCCTGGGCCAGGCAGCCATGGGTAGGGATGTATAAAGGGGAACCTTGGGTACTTGTATCCAGTGGTCGCTACCTGGCCCCGGGGGTTCTAGTAGTATAATTCGTTCCGGACATATATTATAATATCACGCGTATAGGCCCATAGGCAATGCATAACGGCGGGTAATATATACGGCCCGATTTCCCCCTGCCCCACCCCCGGGATCAGGCAGCCATGGGTAAGGATGTATAGAGGGGAACCTTGGGTACTTGTATCCAGTGGTCGCTACCTGGCCCCGGGGGTTCTAGTAGTGTAATTCGTTCCGGATATATATTATAATATCACGCCAAGACCCATAGGCAATGCATAACGGCGGGTAATATATACGGCCCGATTTCCCCCTGCCCCACCTCCGGGATCAGGCAGCCATGGGTAAGGATGTATAGAGGGGAACCTTGGGTACTTGTATCCAGTGGTCGCTACCTGGCCCCGGGGGTTCTAGTAGTGTAATTCGTTCCGGATATATATTATAATATCACGCGTATAGGCCCATAGGCAATGCATAACGGCGGGTAATATATACGGCCCGATTTCCCCCTGCCCCACCCCTGGGATCAGGCAGCCATGGGTAAGGATGTATAGAGGGGAACCTTGGGTACTTGTATCCAGTGGTCGCTACCTGGCCCCGGGGGTTCTAGTAGTGTAATTCGTTCCGGATATATATTATAATATCACGCGTATAGGCCCATAGGCAATGCATAACGGCGGGTAATGTATACGGCCCGATTTCCCCCTGCCCCACCCACGGGGTCAGGCAGCCATGGGTGGGGATGTATAGAGGGGAACCTTGGGTACTTGTATCCAGTGGTCGCTACCTGGCCCCGGAAGTTCTAGTAGTGTAATTCGTTCCGGACATATATTATAATATCACGCGTATAGGCCCATAGGCAATGCATAACGGCGGGTAATACGGCCCGATTTCCCCCTGCCCCACCCGCGGGGTCAGGCAGCCATGGGTGGGGATGTATAGAGGGGAACCTTGGGTACTTGTATCCAGTGGTCGCTACCTGCCCCCGGGGTTCTAGTAGTGTAATTCGTTCCGGATATATATTATAATATCACGCCTATAGGCCCATATAGGCAATGCATAACGGCGGGTAATGTATACGGCCCGTTTTCCCCCTGCCCCACCCCCGGGGCCAGGCAGCCATGGGTGGGGATGTATAGAGGGGAACCTTGGGTACTTGTATCCAGTGGTCGCTACCTGGCCCCGGGGGTTCTAGTAGTGTAATTTGTTACGAATATATATCACGCATAGGCCTGTATAGGCCTAGGCCAAAACATAATGCATAACGACGCGTATTATATACGGCTCGATTTCCCCCTGCCGCACCCCCGGGGGCAGGCAGCCAGCCATGGGTGGGGATGTATAAAGGGGAACTTTGGGTACTTGTATACAGTGGTCGCTACCTAGCCCCGGGGGTTCTAGTGGTATATTTCGTTCCGAATATATATTACGCATAGGCCTATACATGCAATGCATAACGGCGGGTAATATATACGGCTCGGTTTCCCCCTGCCCCACCCCCGGGGCCAGGTAGCCATGGGTGGGGATGTATTAAGGGGAACCTTGGGTACTTACATCCAGTGGTCGCTACCTGGCCCCGGAGGTTCTAGTAGTATATTTCGTTCCGAATATATATCACGCATAGGCCTATATATACATAATGCATAACGGCTGGTAATATATACGGCTCGATTTCCCCCTGCCCCACCCCCGGGGTCAGGCAGCCATGGGTAGGGATGTATAGAGGGGAACCTTGGGTACTTGTATCCAGTGGTCGCTACCTGGCCCCGGGGGTTATAGTGGTATATTTCGTTCCGGATATATATTATAATATCACGCATAGGCATATGAAGGCAATGCATAGCCTAACGGCGGGTAATATATACGGCCCGATTTCCCCCTGCCCCACCCCCAGTGGCCAGGTAGCCATGGGTAGGGATGTATAAAGGGTAACATTGGGTACTTGTATCCAGTGGTCGCTACCTGGCCCCGGGGTTATAGTGGTATATTTCGTTCCGAATATATATATCACGCATAGGCCTATATATACATAATAATGCATAACGGCGGGTAATATATACGGCTCGATTTCTCCCTGCCCCACCGCCGGGGCCAGGTAGCCATGGGTGGGGATGTATTAAGGGGAACCTTGGGTACTTACATCCAGTGGTCGCTACCTGGCCCCGGGGGTTATAGTGGTATATTTCGTTCCGGATATATATTATAATATCACGCATAGGCAATGCATAGCCTAACGGCAGGTAATATATACGGCCCGATTTCCCCCCTGCCCCACCCCGGGCCCAGGTAGCCATGGGTAGGGATGTATAAAGGGTAACATTGGGTACTTGTATCCAGTGGTCGCTACCTGGCCCCGGGGGTTATAGTGGTATATTTCGTTCCGGATATATATTATAATATCACGCATAGGCAATGCATAGCCTAACGGCGGGTAATATATACGGCCCGATTTCCCCCTGCCCCACCCCCGGGATCAGGTAGCCATGGGTAGGGATGTATAAAGGGTAACATTGGGTACTTGTATCCAGTGGTCGCTACCTGGCCCCGGGGATTATAGTGGTATATTTCGTTCCGAATATATATCACGCATAGGCCTATATATACATAATAATGCATAACGCAACGGCGGGTAATATACGGCTCGATTTCCCCATGCCCCACCCCCGGAGCCAGGTAGCCATGGGTGGGGATGTTTTAAGGTTAACCTTGGGTACTTACATCCAGTTGTCGCTACCTGACCCGGGGGGTTATAGTGGTATATTTCGTTCCGAATATATATCACGCATAGGCATATAAAGGCACTGTGCATAACGGCGGGTAATATATACGGCTCGATTTCCCCCTGCCCCACCCCCGGGGCCAGGTAGCCATGGGTAGGGATGTATTAAAGGGATTTAGGATTTTTATCAATGAAATATATGCTTTAAAACCACTCTACTCAGTTAAAGTCATAAAAATCCTATTTGGAGCTTGCGTTGGGGGTTAAAACAAAGGTTTTTAGTTTTTATGCTAATGAAAATATGCATATTCATGACCAAGGTCACGATGTCACAAGAGGCAAACACAGGAAAATCACATTTAACTGTGCACAAAAGATTTCTCAATTTTCCTGAAACTTTTGTAATCCATGGCTGTTTAAGTTTGTTTTACATGTTGCCTGCTGTAAGCCATGACAAAACTGGGGGTAGAAACTGCAGCAATTTGCCACAAGTCCAACTTGAAGTCTTATGTTTTTTCTTAACTTTTCCCTTCTGTCTTCCTTATGTGATGCACTCAAAACAGCGCCCTCTGTCTGTGATTTATGGGGGGTTGTCGGGGGGGCGGGGGGAGGGGGGGGGGGTGTGGTTAGGCCGTGGTTGTAGCAGTTTAATTCGTTTCAAATATTTATCATGCACGCCGCACTTGTAGGCCTATTAGGTGAGCGGCAAACCCGCAAAAAGACGCTTATTTGATGAGTTTAATGTCCCCACACTACACAAAGCAACACCATACATCATTTAATTGGGCAGCCTAATATCCCAACCTCAAAGTTAGCATGATGTAGAGCTTAAAAGTTGGGGGAGGGTGATTTTGGGGCTATTTTTGTAAAACAAAAACCATTTTTGGTCAAAAATATGATTTCCAGATATCGATATTATCCACACATATCAGGCCTTATCCAAGAATCCAAGTTCTAGGTCGATGTGATTCTCTAGTAAACCAAAATGACATTTTGAAAAGTCTAAAATGTATACAGTAAGTAGAGTAGACGTTGGTATGAATTTTCGATTTTCTCAAAACCATATTAATTTTATAAAGTAAAAATATAGGTCAAATGTTCTTTTTGTTGGGAACAAAATGCCCACACACGCCCACATCTCACATCATTAGATAGCTTAAAGTCTTAGCTTTAACGTTCAGCTTGACTATGGGGCTTCAAAAGTGGCACAAGGGTAAATGTTTGGCTTTTTTTGTTAAAACCCTCATTTTTGGTCAAATTACATTTTAAAGATATTCACAACATAAGGTCAATTTGATGCTCAGTAAAACCAAAATGAGCACATAAAATTTAAAAAATGTACAGTAGCCTAAATATAGGAAACTTAAATGTAAATTTGCGTTTTTCTCAAAACTATATTTCTTACGTAAAAATAAAGGTAAAATTGTGACTTTCCCCAAACAAATAGACCAACATATATAGTTAGGCCCTATATCATACATTATTTTACAAATAAAAATTTTTTTTCTGTTGTGTTTACTGGATCGTACCATTAAACATTATGGGGGGTTGTGGATTGGCGCGCCAAAATTTATCCAGTACAGTCAGGTACAGCTTCAGACATCCTTTCAGAAATCGCGAAAAGTTCATTTTCGAAAACCGCACTTTTGCTTGATTTTTATCCACTCAAAACGGATAAGTTGAAATAAACAGCGGTGTAAGTCGGCTGATATGTCGACTATCGAAAAAGGTGCAAATGCAATTTAGTGATACAGCATCCTTAACAATAATTTTTAGATGGTCGTTGTGAAAAAAGGATCGTCAAAATGTCCCGTAATTAACCACAAAAGCCTAAACAGCTAGAATCCCCCCCTTCCACATTTTTTTTTTCCTGTTAGGTGTATGTGTCTACAACACCATCACAACTTGTTTTTCACAAAAAATTGACAGACTTTTGCTTAAAACGTAAAGCAGTTTCGACCCTCTTCACCCAAATTCTGAAACGCTCGAGGTCACTCGGCTTGTTTATCAACAGGGTGTTGACGTCATCCTGAGAAACATACAAAACGGTCTGTGCAGTATTGAATGTTTATCATGCCTATTTTGTCCTTGTAATTCAAAATACAAACATGAAAAACACTTCATGTAATATGACAGCAATCTACTATTACCTGTTTTGTGAAAAAACGATGAAATTGTGGCTCACAGTGACTCTCTTTTGAAGTAAATACTGGTGCATTGCGACGGCCCTTAGGAAAATTCCCCCCAGTCACCACAGTGTGGAACTTCTATGTGAACACAGTGTGTTCACATAGTGTCCATACTGTGTATACCACTCAGTGGTCACACTGTGTTCTCTGTGTGCCACACTGTGAATTTGGAACAAATTCATAGTGTCATGACAGTGTGAACACAGAGTTTTCACAGTTTGCGCATATATAAATCACAGTTTTCACTGTGTTCACAGTGTGGTTTCGATGTGGTCATAGTGTGCACACTATGACCACACTGTGGTGACTGGGGTGAATTTTCCTAAGGGGGGTGGTTTTGTCACGGAACGAATGGCATTCACAGCGGTCTGTGTACGGTCCACTGCGGCGTAGTTTCCACGTGTTTGGACATCGGCCGTACAAGTTATAGAATGAGCGACTCATTTTTCTCTCTCTTGGTAATAGAAAAGAAAATCTTTCTGCTCTTTTTTTTCATAGTGTCTGGTAAAACATGCAACCACGCAGCTACTGGGCATATCTCTGGCTTTTTGGAACAACAAAATTCTTCAAAAAACACCATCTAAAAGAGACGGTTTTCTAAGTTTTTTGCGTGTAAACGTATGGAGCTAACTATCGTGTTGACTTCTCTTTCTCAGTATTGCGTCACGGGGTCACGCGCATATCATGAATGCCTATTGAGCGTTTCAGAAATCGCGAATTTTCGAAAAGCGCACTTTTGCTTGCAATTTATCCACTTAAAACCGACAATTAAAAAATAATAAAAATCCACGTCGGCAAGAGGGATGTTTGGACTATCGAAAAAAGCCTAATTGCTGGATTTTCGTCAAGGGGATTCTTCCTCTTTAACATTAATAAAAACGATCAATAGTCGAGTTATACGCTTTACCAGCCGTTCACTATCGCGCGAGACTCACGACTTTGTTGGAAACAATTTCCTCTTCACTTGCCAGCTTTTTGCTTTGGATATCTCTCAATTTCTGCTGAAGATTTAACTGGACAACCTGGACGACCGAATGGGTTTTTCCGTTTTCCGTAGAGGAGCTGACATTCATGGTTTGTCTTCACGAACGTACATAGTTCCACGGTACTGTACCAGTTTTTGGCGGGCAACGTACGTGTGTGTACTGTGGGGCTAAATGTCACATTGTCCGGTAGACTGTCCACGGTGGAACTCGCTTTGGTTCTTTAGACTTTTTGTTAAAATTTTATGTTCGATTTCGAAAAAAAATCACAGCTGAATTTGATGCAGTACTGCAGTAATACCTTCAGTAATAAACTGTGTATCACACGGCCATACGGCTGGAAATAAAACTAACTCCATAAGGACACGGGATTTCTCGGAACCGATCAATCACGTGACCTCGATTTTTAAAAGAATGCTTAAAACGGCCAAATTTGGTGGCTTCTTTTCAGGTTCTCTTCAATCTATTTCGGAAAGACTTTCAGAATCATGTATGGGTCTATTTCGAGCTAAAAATGGTCTAAGAAAGCCGGTTTGTCCCTTTAATATCTGGAAAATCATAATTTTGACCAAAAACGAGTCTTTTTACAATAAAATAAAAACCGTAAAAAACACATTAAAACAACTAATTATAACCTCCCCACAATGCCTATTGTGAAAGTAGACATCACGCGTGCAAATAATGTTTTAAATTGGACCCAAAACTTAAAAGATAACTTAACAAATAGTAATACATATAATTAATAATTAAAATGTACACCATATATCGTACATTTGTAATATTTGACGATAAAAGACATTAGAAAGTAAATTGATGACGTCACAAATGCCGTTTTGCGAGCATGAGCATCCGGGACCTTTACGTCAAAGGTAATTTTAGACGCTAGCTGTCAATGGTCAACCTTTTTAAAACCTTTTTTCCGACGAAAGTGTGTAACCAATAAAAAAAAGTTTTTGTATCACAAGAAAGCTAATGATCAACATATTCAGCCGCTAGGTCCAAATCAACCTGGTCACAATTAAACGAGTGAGGGATTGTGAAAGTCGGCGGTGTGCACAAAAACTCGCCGTTTTGCCAACTTCCCCACGCAAAAAACGACGACATTGTGCAGGTTTATAAGTTTTATTTCCGACGAAACCGAGGAACGTACTGCTATTATTTGTATGTTTTAGGCTTGAGGAATAGTTATTCAAATGAATTCCGGGCGGCCATGCTTGAAATTAACGTACTTTTTTTTATAATATCACTTTTTCGTACAAAAATAACAATTTTCCCTATGTCGGAGTGAGCGGATGAGACCGTAACGTTTCCATATGAGGTATTAATGATATCCGCGTGACCCCGTGACGCAATCCTTAGAAAGACGAGTAAACACTGTCGGCAGTTACATTTACACGCAAAAACTCAGAAAACCGTCTCTGTTGGATGGTGTTTTTTGAAGATTTGATCTCGTGCAAAAAGCCAGAGATGTGCCCAGTAGTTGTATGCTTTACCAGACACCATGAAAAAACAAGTTTTGATGGTGTTGTAGACACATGATAAACAGGAAAACTTAAAAATGGACGGGGGATACTGGCTGTTCAAATAGACGGGTGTACGTATTTTAGTGGGAAGAAGTACGCTACCTTCAAACAATTTTAACAAAGGGTTTTCAACGGGTTCTAGTCCTACTGAATGCAGTGAATAATAGGAAAAAAGTCTACAAAAATCAAGCCACCGAAAATTGGTGAAATCTCGGTCAATTCCAAGATGGCCGTCGTGACTTTAAAATTCGCTGAAATGGCTGTAACTTCTTTAATATTTGGAGTCGAGCAGTGATTTAAATGTCTACGCTATGGTTTTCAGGGCCAAGGAATTCAATGAAATCTATAAAATTTCAATCCAACCTTCGGCAAACAGACCCACATCATGCATCATTGGACAGCTTAATATCTCAGTTTCGGACTATTTTTTGTCACAAGCCATCACCTTTTTGTCAAAAATGTAAAAATTCCGATGACATTATGAACATCCACAAAACAAGAGCTACACGTATAGGATGCAGGCATTAGCAGGGGTTGAGACAATAATTTCTCTAACCTAACTGCTGAGTCAGAAGTATATTCTTTTATTAGTCAGTAATTTGCATAACATGATCCCCTCCTATGTCAAGGCTGGTTGCATCAGCCACCGTATACGAGCGGCTATAAGGGAATGCGCCACTCTGCTAGAATTGCCTCTCTGACAACCTGCAGAGAAGTTTTTGAGACGCGCAAGTCAGGAGGTTAGCTGATCCCACGCAGGTTTAATCAGGATAAGAAACCCAACAAACTTGTCCATTTCAGCCTAGCGTAAGGACATCACAGCCCAGCCTGAAGCCATACCCGTGGCCAACCCTGCCCGAAGACATCCTATAGTCCAGCCCGAAGCCCTCTCAGTCCAGCTCAAAGCCCCCAGTCCAATTTAAAGCCCTCCCAGCCCAGCCCAAAGCACCCAATAGCCAAGCCCGAAGCCACGCCACGCCAGCCCAGCCCGAAGCCCACCTAGCCCAAAGCCCTCCCAGCCCAAAGCCCCTCACAGCTCAGCTTGAAGTCCCAAAGCCCAACCCAAAGCCTTCCCATCGCAGCCTGAAGCACACCCAGTGCAGTCGAAGCCTTCCAAGCCCAGTCTGAATGTCTCCTAGTCCTAGACTAGCCTAAAGAACATACCAGCCCGGCCCGAAGCCTTCACGGCCCAGCCCAAAGCCCTCCCAGCCCAGCTTGAAGCCCGAAGCCCTGCCCAAAGCCTTCCAAGGGCAGCCTGAAGCCTTTTTAATTGCAGCCCAAAGCCCAACCAGCCCGGCCCGAAGCCTTTACGGCCCAGCCCGAAGCCCTCCCAGCCCAGCTTGAGGCCCGAAGCTTGAAGCCCGAAGCCCAGCCCAAAGCCTTCCTAGTGCATGAACGATATAAGCCCTTCCAGCCCAGCCCGAAGTCACCCCAGCCAAGCCAGAAACCTTCCTGATCCAGCCCGAAGCCATTCCATCTCATCCCATCCCGGCCTAGCCCACCCCAACCCCAGCCGCAGTCCATGCCATCCCTAAGCCAGCCCAGCCCATTATGAAGCGACCCCTGCCATGCCCCTAACTTAACCCGGTCCTACCCGCCCCAATAGAGGACAACAAGGCATTGATCGACAACTACTCTAGAAACGCTTTCGAAACGCTCCAGCTATACCTTATATTTTTGTTATACTTCTGAAGGCTCCAAGAAAATAAGTTTGTTGGGTTTTGTCTTGATTAAGCCTCATGCATGGGATGAGCTGACCCCAGTGAATCGCGCGTCTCAAAAACAGCCCTAGGGGTGCGGCAGGGGGAAATCGAGTCTTATATATTACGCGTCGTTATGCATTGCCTATAATTTATAGGCCTATGCGTGATATATATCTGGAACGAACTATACTAATAGAACCCCCGGGGCCGGGTAGCGACCACTGGATACAAGTACCCAAGGTTCCCCTCTATACATCCCCACCCATGGCTGCCTGGCCCCGGGGGTGCGACAGGAGGAAATCGAGCCTTATATATTACGCGTCGTTATACATTACCTATATAGGCCTATATGCGTGATATATATTCGGAACGAAATATACCACTTTAACCCCCGGGGTCAGGTAGCACCCAAGGTTCCCCTTAATACATCCCCACCAATGGCTACCTGGCCCCGGCGGTGGGGCAGGGGGAAACCGGGCCGTATATATTACCCGCCGTTATGCATTATGTATATAGAGGCCTATGCGTGATATATATTCGGAACGAAATATACCACTATAACCCCCGGGGCCAGGTAGCGACCACTGCATGTAAGTACCCAAGGTTCCCCTTAATACATCCCCACCCATGGCTACCTGGCCCCGGGGTGGGGCAGGGGGAAATCGAGCCTTATATATTACGCGTCGTTATACATTACCTATATAGGCCTATATATGCGTGATATATATTCGGAACGAAATATACCACTTTAACCCCCGGGGTCAGGTAGCACCCAAGGTTCCCCTTAATACATCCCCACCAATGGCTACCTGGCCCCGGCGGTGGGGCAGGGGGAAACCGGGCCGTATATATTACCCGCCGTTATGCATTATGTATATAGAGGCCTATGCGTGATATATATTCGGAACGAAATATACCACTATAACCCCCGGGGCCAGGTAGCGACTACTGGATACAAGTATACCCAAGGTTCCCCTCTATACATCCCTACCCATGGCTGCCTGGCCCCGGGGGTGTGGCATGGGGAAATTGAGCCGTATATATTCCCCGCCGTTATGCATTGCCTGTATAGGCCTATGCGTGATATATATTCGGAACGAAATATACCACTATAACCCTCGGGGCCAGGTAGCGACTACTGGATACAAGTACCCAAGGTTCCCCTCTATACATCCCCACCCATGGCTGCCTGACCCCGCGGTTGGGGCAGGGGGAAATCGGGCCGTATTACCCGCCGTTATGCATTTCCCATGGGCCTATACGCGTGATATTATAATATATATCCGGAACGAATTACACTACTAGAACCCCCGGGGCCAGGTAGCGACCACTGAATACAATTACCTAAGGTTCCCCTCTATACATCCCCACCTATGGCTGCCTGGCCCCGGGGGTGGGGCAGGGGGAAATCGGGCCGTATACATTACCCGCCTTTATATATTGCCTGTGGGCCTACGCCTGATATTATAATATATATCCGGAACGAATTACACTACTAGAACCCCCGGGGCCAGGTAGCGACCACTGGATACAAGTACCCAAGGTTCCCCTCTATACATCCCCTCCCATGGCTGCCTGACCCCGGGGGTGGGGCAGGGGGAAATCGGGCCGTATATATTACCCGCCGTTATGCATTGCCTATGGGCCTAGGCGTGATATTATAATATATATCCGGAACGAATTACACTACTAGAACCCCCGGGGCCAGGTAGCGACCACTGGATACAAGTACCCAAGGTTCCCCTCTATACATCCCCTCCCATGGCCGCCTGACCCCGGGGGTGGGGCAGGGGGAAATCGGGCCGTATATATTACCCGCCGTTATGCATTGCCTATATGGGCCTAGGCGTGATATTATAATATATATCCGGAACGAATTACACTACTAGAACCCCGGGGGCAGGTAGCGACCACTGGATACAAGTACCCAAGGTTCCCCTCTATACATCCCCACCCATGGCTGCCTGACCCCGCGGGTGGGGCAGGGGGAAATCGGGCCGTATTACCCGCCGTTATGCATTTCCCATGGGCCTATACGCGTGATATTATAATATATATCCGGAACGAATTACACTACTAGAACCCCCGGAGCCAGGTAGCGACCACTGGATACAAGTACCCAAGGTTCCCCTTTATACATCCCTACCCATGGCTGCCTGGCCCCGGGGGTGGGGCAGGGAGAAATCGGGCCGTATACATTACCCGCCGTTATGCATTGCCTATGGGCCTATACGCGTGATATTATAATATATATCCGGAACGAATTACACTACTAGAACCCCTGGGGCCAGGTAGCGACCACTGGATACAAGTACCCAAGGTTCCCCTCTATACATCCTTACCCATGGCTGCCTGATCCCGGGGGTGGGGCAGGGGGAAATCGGGCCGTATATATTACCCGCCGTTATGCATTGCCTATGGGCCTATACGCGTGATATTATAATATATATCCGGAACGAATTACACTATACTAGAACCCCCGGGGCCAGGTAGCGACCACTGGATACAAGTACCCAAGGTTCCCCTCTATACATCCTTACCCATGGCTGCCTGATCCCGGGGGTGGGGCAGGGGGAAATCGGGCCGTATATATTACCCGCCGTTATGCATTGCCTATGGGCCTTGGCGTGATATTATAATATATATCCGGAACGAATTACACTACTAGAACCCCCGGGGCCAGGTAGCGACCACTGGATACAAGTACCCAAGGTTCCCCTCTATACATCCCCACCCATGGCTGCCTGATCCCGGGGGTGGGGCAGGGGGAAATCGGGCCGTATATATTACCCGCCGTTATGCATTGCCTATGGGCCTATACGCGTGATATTATAATATATATCCGGAACGAATTACACTACTAGAACCCCCGGGGCCAGGTAGCGACCACTGGATACAAGTACCCAAGGTTCCCCTCTATACATCCTTACCCATGGCTGCCTGATCCCGGGGGTGGGGCAGGGGGAAATCGGGCCGTATATATTACCCGCCGTTATGCATTGCCCATGGGCCTATACGCGTGATATTATAATATATATCCGGAACGAATTACACTACTAGAACCCCCGGGGCCAGGTAGCGACCACTGGATACAATTACCCAAGGTTCCCCTCTATACATCCCCTCCCATGGCTGCCTGGCCCCGGGGGTGGGGCAGGGGGAAATCGGGCCGTATACATTACGCGTCGTTATGCATTTCCTATATAGGTCTTTGCGTGATATATATATGGAACGAAATATACCACTACAACCCCCGGGGCCAGGTAACGACCACTTGATACAAGTACCCAAGGTTCCCCTTTATACATTCCTACCGATGGTTTCCTGACCCCGGGGGTGGGGCAGGGGGAAATCGGGCCGTATACATTACCCGCCTTTATACATTGCCTGTGGGCCTACGCCTGATATATATCCGGAACGAATTACACTACTAGAACCCCCGGGGCCAGGTAGCGACCACTGGATACAAGTACCCAAGGTTCCCCTCTATACATCCCCACCCATGGCTGCCTGGCCCCAGGGGTGTGGCAGGGGGAAATCGGGCGTATATATTACCCGCCGTTATGTGGGAGAGGGGAGGGAGGGGATCGGGGAGAGGAAGCTTAGGAATTACCTTCGAGTTTCAAAGATCAATGCCACAGCTAAACCAAATGCAGTCATATCTAAAAATTATCCTTCCATTGCAGTGCAAATTATATCACTTTTTATCCTTTATTTCACCCACTATTGTCAGAGTTGTTGTGTTCATAATTCACCGAAATACAAGCGATCGCATGGACCGGGGAGCAGTCTAGGCCAAGCATTGTTCGTGGTGTACATTAACGGCCGGCAGTACATATATGGCTTCAATTTTCGTATTGCCAACTGGTATTGCATACTTTATTCAATAATTATATATCGATGGTTTTGCGCTGATAGCGGATTAGGCTGGTCCCCTGTCCATGTGCGATACGCTGTTCTCCACTATAGATCACGTTCACAGACGCCATCTTCGTAGGAAAAAAGGCTACTGCGTATTAAACGCCATAAAGTACGCGCACGCACACGCTGGAACATGTTCCAAACACGCGCGTGTGTTGTTCGAAATACGACGCAATCGATGCGCGTCATCAAAAAATACGCTCAAAATCATGATGCACGTGGCAATTTGTACACGTGTTGTAGGAAGTGACGTCATTTGAACGTGATCAATACGACGAAGGGGAAGAAAATATGAGGACAAGGAACCAGTCTACCAGCGGATGCGGATATACAGTGCGTACGGAATTCGTAGACAATCGTACTACACTGCACATCGAATGTCGAATAAGTAACAGCTCCTTATTGAATGTCGAATAAGTAACAGCTCCTTATTGAATGTCGAATAAGTAACAGCTCCTTATTGAATATTGAACGTCGAACGTCGAATAAGTAACCAACTTCACACCGGTTCAGGGCGAGGTGATGCAGTGCGAAATGGTTTTGGGGCGAAGTTAATTTTGGTCTCATGAGACAAAAAAATTAATTGATTTACTCATTTCTCCAGCGAAGTGGCATTTGGACAAAGTGGTGTAAGGCCGGGTGAAGTTTTTCTTTGCTTTTTGGTAGTTGGTTTCATGTCTACTTTCACTATGAACATAAGCTGCATGTACCTTTAGCATTTTAACATCGGTCAATCGATTCCACTTCCAGTTTCCAAGTTCTAATGTTCGTTGCGTTTGCCATCAATCTGCGTTTGCCCATGGTTTGCCATCAAGCTGCCTAGTGGAGCGGACGTCGTCTGTAACTATTGTGTGTACGTCCGCTATGTATGTGCATGCATGTGTGGTGGTGGTGCTACAGCAAATGCCAGATTGTTTAAAGGTACACACCGGCCTACTGTTTACATGATTTAGTGATGTAGCAGCATTGACAATACTTTTTTGATGGTCGTTGTGAAAAAAGATCATAAAAAAAAGACAAAATATCCCGTAATTTACTAAAGAAGTGCAAAATAAAAACGGTCAATAGACGGGTTATACACTTTACCAGCCGTTGCAACTACGCGCGAGCTTCACGACTTTGTCACAAACGATTCGCTCTTTTTCGACTCGGGATATCTCCAATTTTCTGATCACGATTTCACTGGACAGCCCGGACGACCGATTATGAATTTCCGCTTTCTCTGGAGAAGTTAGCGGTTAGCATCATGCTTTTTTCTTCACGAACGTACATGTACACCTAGACCAGGTTACCTCGGCTCGAATTTTTTCATGTGGTGTAATCTTTTACAGCCGAGGTTACCTATGAACATGAACACGCTATCTGAAAAAACGTCAAACATGTCAAATTAAAATGTGTCATTTTTTCTCCCTGTGACACACTAATTCCCCCTGGGACTCTGCACCCCAACCTTGTCAGGCATAACCACTACGCAGGTCCTTGAGGGAAATAACCAGCCACGATGAATATTTAGCCAACAATTCCAGCGAAACAAACCGGTATGCTCACAGCCTAGCCGTTTTTGTCTTGTGTTCAAAAATATACTATGTGTCTAGTCTGTGTACAAAGGAATACCAATGCGCATTGGTTACCAGACGTGATCTAAAAATATATATCACTTTTAGCCCCTTACCTTTTGAACCCCATTCGCCATGTTGAATTTGCGAGCACGACAAAGATGGTGGCCTTTCTCCAAAGCGAGATTTCACCTTTATAGTCAAAATTAAACATTGAAAAACTTACCATGGAAGTCCCTGGAATCTCCAGAATGTTGTACCGTGGTCGATTTTCCCCGATGATTCTTCTAAACAGGAAAAAAAACTAGTCCCGTCTGTGACACCACCATCAAGCTACGTGTAGCTTTGGTAACTCCATTTCTGCTTATTTTCCTTGCTTAAAACAGCTCTCTTCTAAAGGGAAAACATCAAAAGCATGGCGTCGGACGGAAACAAATACGAGATGGACGTCTTTATTAATCAACACAAGGGCTTCATGGGAAAAATCAAGATGCATCCGCAAGATTTTGTTGTCACGGAAATTGACCCATCAGGAAATCTAGTCCAACTTCACAGGAAAGAAGGTACTCCCAGCGAAGATCTTGCAATCTCCTGTGTGCAGGAGAAGATTGACGCAGATAATGGACCTGATGTATGCGGTGAAGATGCATCTGGGAAAGTTAGCGAGACTCTAAAAACAGCATCACAAGTGAGCGACCAAGTAACTTTTGATGAGTCGATGGGCTTCGAGAAACTGAGGCGGATTATGCAAGATATCATCGGAGCTCAGATGATTAAAGATCTGGAAGTATTTTCTGATCAGGAGCTTAGCCAAGGCAGCCAACCTGTACAAGACTCTGGTGTTTCTTCTGTCCATGGAGATGTTCACAATTTAGCTGCACACGGCAATTTTCAGATGGAACATACCTTAAACATTGGCATCATACCAGAAAAAGATGAGCGAGCCTTCCTTCACAAGGCCATTCAGTTTCTATTTCCGCATCTCAAAACATCCACCGTCAAATCTACGGACAATATTCCACAGACAACTATACAAATATCCTCAAACAGCACGTATTGGGATCTGAGAAATATCCTCTCTGATCACCAAACTGAAAAGATAATCCGATTTGCGAGCTCAACGTTCTCTAGAAAAACGGTCGCTGTCGAGGCTCGAGAAGCAGATTCGAAAGAAAAGCGAACTGCCGTCCATAGACTGATTTCCAAGCATTTTGGAAAGTTCTTGGAAACCAAGACCTGTATATCGAGGGATGGGACCCAGGAAGTGGTTGTTCGTTTCAGGGAGAAGTACGCTCAACCTACATGTAGGAGAGGGGTGAAACGGAAAGGTTCTGGTGAAGGAGGAGTAAAGACGGTTTACACTGGTAATGCTCACTTCATACGATACAGTAAAATCTTGATAAGTCTGCTTGTTCAAAAATCATAATGAAGTATTTTCCCAGAAAAATACTTGCAAAATTTTGTTTGAAAACATCACCAAACAGATGTTTGCTGGTGTTTTCTGTGTCTCTACATTGGCAAACAGAAGCAAACATCTTGAATGGACACGTGATCACGATTGGTTGGCTTTATAATCACATGACTTGAAATCATGGTTCCTGATTGGTTCAGACATAAAACATGAGCAAACAGATGTTTGCCAATAGTTGCACGTCCAAACACCGGCAAACACAGTTTGGTGAAGTTTGCTGTTGTTATTTTATGGGCTGTTCACAGCTGCAAACTTTTCTAAAAAACCTGACTAAACTTAAAGTTTGGTCATGTTATATAATGTGAATATATGGCTGAAACTAAATGTCATGAATTTACAAAGGGTGTATTTTCTGTGATAAATATTTGATTTTGAAAAGATACACACCCTATTTGCAAAATGGACGAGGTAATAGCCTGCACCATGGCCCTACACCCTCTGGGACCTTAAGAGTGGCTGTCAGGGCAAGGTGTGGAGCACGGTGAAATTTGTGGCACGAATTTGTCTGTCGCGCATTGACGAGCCTCCGTCTTTAAGTAAGACTTAAGGCTATGCATGGTGGAAATGTGTACACATAACACGGCTTCACATCCCCAAAGTGCCTTGCTTAAGAGCACAAGTACCATGACTGGGCATCAAACCAACAACATCAGGTGATGTATCACTTAATTGATTTTATATATATTTATTTATTATTACAATATATTTATTTATTATTTATTTATTCACCACATCCAACAGCGGAGGGACCGCCAATTACAGGAATGGGAGCAAGTGTGGTTGAGTGCCTTGCTCAAGGGCACAGGTGCCACAACCCGTTGCGGCCCGGAATCGAACGTACATTCTAGTACTAGCACAGGAACTTAAGTTCGATGCACTAGACCGCTCGGCCATAACACCCATAACACAGATTTAAAAATATGTTTTTTGCTTTGAGTTTTCAGGATTTGTCTTGAAGAAAACCAATCTGGAAACCCTTGATGCCCTTCAGCAACTTAGCAGAGTCTTGGAAGTTCAACCCTCGGACTTCAGTTATGCCGGAGTCAAGGACAAAAAGGCTGTCACCATTCAGTCTGTAGCGGTTAAAGGCCTCGATCCAAAAAGGTGTTTAAATTCAAGATAAATTTTGATCCGTTTTGTTCAGTGGACAGTGCTTTTTTGAGGTCTTCTTGTGACTCGGTTATTTGAAGAGAACATTCATTTATTATTTCTCAGGAGAACAACAAACGTAACAAAGTACAATACAAGCATTAACAAAGTAATTAAAAAGGGGATAAAACACTGGGGAAAAACAGTACATGAAAAGAAAGGTACAAAACAAGTATGAGAACACCCCTGAAGGATTGCCAAAAAGCGAACTTAATCACTATCTGGTGGCTCTCCCAAAATGCTATCAATACAGCGACAGACAATAGGAACGGCGATCATTAAATGAATGTGTACTGCCACGGGGCCTGTGAACATTTCTGATTTTAACTTATTTTGAAATTAGCTTGAACAAATTTACTGTCGCAACTATTTGACTTGACCTAACTTGACCAGTATGCCTGACTTGACTTGACTTGACTTGGGACTCGAAGGCAGCTTGACTTGACTTGACTTGGGACTCGAGAAGAGGGAGACTCGTTACAGCCCTGTTAAACACAGGTTTGACTGTACCACTCGCACTCAAATTTTACAGTTGCTGCCATTTCTAATTCTAATTCTTCATGGGTTTCCTCACGCTTACGAGTGACAGCTAGTGCAATGAGCACTATTGAGGAATCCTTGGTATGAATACCAGAAAGAAATAATAATAATAATAATAGTTTAAAGAACGCTGAATGCCGCAATGGGGCGACACTTCGGGAAGACTCTCGCCGGGGACCACCGAAATTTCGGCAAGAATCACTCAAAATGACACCTTATTTTTTTACCCAAAGCTTCCAGAGATGGTCACAGACCTAAGAGAAACATTAACTCCAGTCCCGATAAAAATGGTTCTCGACCTAAAAAAAATGTTTTTTGACCTAAAAAAATTAATTTTAAACTCAAAAATATTAGGGCGACACCAAAATGTCGCCCTATTGAGCAGGTCGCCCTGATATAGTTTTTTTACACACGATTTGTCGCCCTATTCTAGCATTGATAGTAATTCTATTTCATAAAATCCTGTCATTTCAGTTTTTAAATCTTATGACTTTATATCCCATAGATTGAAGCAACTGATTAGCAATTCAAATCTTCCTGGCATGGAAATTGGCAACATTCGTCCTCTGACTGCCCCTATTCATGTAGGAGACCTGAGCGGCAACCTGTTTAATATACTCATCCGTGATGTCCATTGCCACGGAAACCAGAAGCCCCCCACGGAGGATGAAAGGGATGCAAGCCTCACAATGAGCGACATTGACAGATGTTTCAGTTGTGTCATGGTATGTTTTGTTATGAAGGAGCTTGTCCAGATTTTTACAGAAAATGGATTTTGCTGTAACCTAACAATTATATAAAAGACCTCCCCAAAATACTGTCCATGGGAAGAAAACAGGAAAATTGCAATATCCAATTTTAATATGGCAGTAAAAAGGTTGGCGTAATCACTGCACTGCTTTACATAACTCGATAAATGAGTTTACTAAACATTGGTGGATTTTTTACGATATCATTGGAAATATACAGATTGAGAGCACCAAATTTCAGAATGGTAATGAGAAAAATATGACAAAATGATATTGTATCAAAATCTCAACACCCTATGAAAAAAAATGGGAGCGTCAAAAATGTGATCATGGTCACGCTCTTTGCCTTTTAATCACTTCGCGATGGCTAGGCATTTCCCAATTCATTCCCCTGGAGCAGGAGACAGCACTAGCAGTTTTGGTTTATGCAGTGTACATGTACACATGTATGTCTCTGGGGCTGGAGACTTCGTAAATCAATCTTATTTCTTAAGTCCAGGTCAAAAACCAAAAACCAACTTGACCCCAAGCCAACAAGATAAAAGTGACCAGCTCTGCCCTTGGGCCAATTTCATAAAGCTGTTTAGCAGAAATTTTTGCTTAATCAAAAATTTGTTTGCTTTATAAAAATGGGTCAATAGTCAAAATTGCATGTCAACTTGTGTTTTTCACAAGAATATCTGCTATTCTTGCTAAGAACACAACATTTTGACTATTTAACCCATTTTTATAAAGCAAACAAATTTTTGATTAAGCAAAAATTTCTGCTAAACAACTTTATGAAATTGGCCCCTGGGGCCGATTTCACTAACGCTTTGCGATCATCGTAAGACTACAAACGATCGTTATCTTCAATTCCACTGTATGGTAAGTTGCGATGGATTTGGGCATCAGCGATCATCGTAAGCGTTAGTGAAATCAGCCCCTGGTCTAATTCATGGGCTAATTCTGTATAACCGCTCCCAAGACACTCGCACTCAGAACTGCAAATATGCAGTTCCCTGTCGCAAAAATGGTTAAAACTAAAAATGTTAAAAATAAGAAATATCATGACTGCCTTATAATCCGTGTTGTGAGTGACTCGTGTCAGACCAGTCATTTAAAGGATGAAATTCTGGTTTCGGGGATGAAACATGAATTCCATGTGAAGGGTGTTGTGAAACATTCTAAAGGAACACTTTGTGTGATTTTGTTTGGACAATTTTTCATATTCTGTACACAAATTAATTTGTCATATTTTCTCTTAAACAGGAAAGAGGATTTGTGAACTACTTTGGGGAGCAACGATTTGGCCTTGGAGAGATCAATTCTGCAGCTGTAGGCCAGTCTATTTTGGCTGGCAATTTCGTGAGTACATCTAATTTCTTTTGTTTTCATGAATGTCTTATTACATATTTCATAAAACCTGTCACATGGTGAAAATTGCTATAAAAAAACCTCATAGCGTGCTCAGCCTACTGTCATTAGGCTTTTTAGTCTGCTAACTGTTAGCTTCACGCAGAAATGTCTTAACAGCCGGTTGCTCCAGTGGTACGCTCGTGAAGAAAACAAATGTTAACTCCTCCAAAGAAAACGGAAAAACATTCGGTGGTCCGGGCCGTTCAGTGAAATCTTCAGCATAAAATCGTGAGATATCCAAATCAAAAGCTGCTAGGTGAAGGGCGAATCATTTGCGACAAAGTCGTGAGGCTCGCGCATTAGTTGCAACGGCTGGTAAAGTGTATAACCTAACGTTTACCTCTTTTATTACTTTTAAGCTTTTTAGTTAAAGACACAGGCTCGTCAGCAATGCGATCGTGCCAAATTTGTGCCACGAAATACGCAGCTTTATGCCTTTGCTATGGAGCTGCGTATTTCGTGGCACGAATTTGGCGCACATTGCTGACGAGCCTGTGCCTTTAATTACGTGACATTTTGATCTTCTTTTTTTTTGCTACAACGACCATCAAAAATTATTGTCAATGATGCTACATTACTACTGTACATGTATGTTAACAGTGAGCCGGTGTGTTCTGAAATAAATTAATTTTCCTTGTACCTGAACTTTGGTGTAACCCGCAAGTGAGATGACATAACAATACCTCTCCATGCGAAGCATGATGGGATTAAATAGAGTACTCGCTAAACCACTGCTAATTGTACGTCAATTTTACTGTAGTTTCCATCATGCTCTTCAATTGATTGGGATGCAGTTAGCCCCCAGTGCTAGAGCTACTTTCGAAGAGTCTCTGGAGTATTTTGGTAACAAATTTTCACGGTATGATAGCGCTTACCACGTTAAATTCAAAACACAAAACCGCATAAACCAAATTTCGAGTACTCAAAACAATCCCATGAACCGCGTGACGCGGTTTTGTTGACATCACCTCTCATACGGTCCATTAACAATATTTTTGGCATGCATACATACATGAATATAAGCCTTGACAACTGTTATCTGCAATTTCAGATACCTGTTTTTATACATGTACAATGCAAAAACGTCATGTTCTATATTGAAAAAAAAAAAAATTGGAATATAGAATTAAGTAACAACAAGGACATGCTAAAGCTTTTCGACTTGCACTCATCAGATATAATATAAGGCTGAAAGCGGGAATGACGTGTTCAGAATGCGGCACGCTGATTGGTCAAGCTGACAACAGCAGGAAGCACGCTACTGCGCAAGCGCAGTTAGACCACATGTAGCGTGTGAACAAATTCTTTCTGGCGACATAACACAGGTTTAGTGAAGTGAATGTATGTAGCTTTGAGCATGTGCAGATGCATGATGCATGATGCTGCATGCTCTGGCCAGTACAGTGAACTGCTGTTCGCTGTATTGTTTCGAGCACTCCCGGTAATCAAGCAAGTGTTGTCCGATAGCAGATGTGCATTCGGGGTATGTGGCGCAGCTTTGCGAGCGTTCTTGCAGGCAAGTTGCTGCGGATGGAGGAAGGAAATGCTGTTTAACACGATCCGCGAGTCGTTGAGACGTACATCATACGTACCGAGCTTCACATTGGCACCGAAACATTGTTAAGTTGTGTGGTAGGTAGTATGTCTTTACAGATTAGGATACCAAGCTGTGCAGTGCTTGCTGAAGCTCCCTGTTCCTTCAGTAATAGATGACCACATTCAGCCAGCTGTGAATGTCAGTGACAGTAGGAGGATACCAAGCTGTGCAGTGCTTGCTGGAGCTCCCTGTTCCTCCAGTAATAGATGACCACATTCAGCCAGCTGTGAATGTCAGTGACAGTAGGAGGATACCAAGCTGTGCAGTGCTTGCTGAAGCTCCCTGTTCCTCCAGTAATAGATGACCACATTCAGCCAGCTGTGAATGTCAGTGACAGAATGAGGATACCAAGCTGTGCAGTGCTTGCTGAAGCTCCCTGTTCCTCCAGTAATAGATGACCACATTCAGCCAGCTGTGAATGTCAGTGACAGCATGAGGATACCAAGCTGTGCAGTGCTTGCTGAAGCTCCCTGTTCCTCCAGTAATAGATGACCACATTCAGCCAGCTGTGAATGTCAGTGACAGAATGAGGATACCAAGCTGTGCAGTGCTTGCTGAAGCTCCCTGTTCCTCCAGTAATAGATGACCACATTCAGCCAGCTGTGAATGTCAGTGACAGCATGAGGATACCAAGCTGTGTAGTGCTTGCTGAAGCTCCCTGTTCCTCCAGTAATAGATGACCACATTCAGCCAGCTGTGAATGTCAGTGACAGCATGAGGATACCAAGCTGTGCAGTGCTTGCTGAAACTCCCTGTTTCTCCAGTAATAGATGACCACATTCAGCCAGCTGTGAATGTCGTCAGTGACAGCATGAGGATACCAAGCTGTGCAGTGCTTGCCGAAGCTCCCTGTTCCTCCAGTAATAGATAACAACATTCAACCAGCTGTGAATGTCATCAGTGACAGCATGAGGATACCAAGCTGTGTAGTGCTTGCTGAAGCTCCCTGTTCCTCCAGTAATAGATGACCACATTCAGCCAGCTGTGAATGTCAGTGACAGCATGAGGATACCAAGCAGTGCAGTGCTTGCTGAAACTCCCTGTTTCTCCAGTAATAGATGACCACATTCAGCCAGCTGTGAATGTCAGTGACAGCATGAGGATACCAAGCTGTGCAGTGCTTGCTGAAGCTCCCTGTTTCTCCAGTAATAGATGACCACATTCAGCCAGCTGTGAATGTCAGTGACAGCATGAGGATACCAAGCTGTGCAGTGCTTGCCGAAGCTCCCTGTTCCTCCAGTAATAGATGACCACATTCAGCCAGCTGTGAATGTCAGTGACAGCATGAGGATACCAAGCTGTGCAGTGCTTGCCGAAGCTCCCTGTTCCTCCAGTAATAGATAACAACATTCAGCCAGCTGTGAATGTCAGTGACAGCATGAGGATACCAAGCTGTGCAGTGCTTGCTGAAGCTCCCTGTTTCTCCAGTAATAGATGACCACATTCAGCCAGCTGTGAATGTCGTCAGTGACAGCATGAGGATACCAAGCTGTGCAGTGCTTGCCGAAGCTCCCTGTTCCTCCAGTAATAGATAACAACATTCAGCCAGCTGTGAATGTCAGTGACAGCATGAGGATACCAAGCTGTGCAGTGCTTGCTGAAGCTCCCTGTTTCTCCAGTAATAGATGACCACATTCAGCCAGCTGTGAATGTCGTCAGTGACAGCATGAGGATACCAAGCTGTGCAGTGCTTGCCGAAGCTCCCTGTTCCTCCAGTAATAGATAACAACATTCAACCAACCATTTGTCATATCGAGCACATCAATGAAAATGCCCCTGGTGTCATTTAATTCAATAACGTCTTGTGAAACCAGAAAGAGGAAGGCAATCGTAGGGATCCAACAGATTGCTAGAGCTCCTGTAATGATGACAACTGTAGTGATAGCTTTGGTACTTATTGGCTGTACCATATCTTGGGCCTCCTTGGGATTGCTCAAATTAAGACTCTGGCGTATAGCCATGCGACGAGCGTGTCTCTGGGCAACTCTCAGAATGTGCGTGTAGAGTAGAAGTATAATTATCAATGGAACTGCTTTGTTAGCTATGTAGATGTACAGACAGAACTTACAGGGTTTGGTTTTGCATACAGGTGGACCATCTTCTGAGACTTTGTATCGAAAAAAGATGCCATGTAGGATGATGGATACAGCAAATGTTATTGTCCAAACCAAAGCGACAAGAAGTCTCGCCTTTTTGTCATTCATCAGAATCGGATAGCGTAGTGGGTAAACAATGGCGATGAAGCGATCTATAGTTAAGAGGAGTATAAAGACATGCTACTGAGTGTTAAAAATACCATGGCCACAATTCCAACCAGTACACATAAAGCTTCCCCTAGCACCCACTTTTGTTTGATGTACAAAGATAACTGGGGAATGAGGTAGCAGATTCCATTGCAGAAATCAGCGAGGGTGAGCGACGCCATGAATGTCTTGGTGGTAGTATCAATGCCGGAGGCACGATAGAGGGCGACAAGGCAGAGTGGATTGAGAACCACAATCAGAACTCCTGTAAGACCAAAGAGAAGGATGGCAATAGTGTGAAGTGGTCCCTGATTAAACACACCAAATTCCTCATCCGTTGAATTCATGCTTGAGTCTTGGTTTCACTGCATTCGAGACAAAAATGAGTGTACACGACTGTGGAATCCAGTGGGATTGACCTGGATCAAGACAGTTCTACCTGCCTCCTTTAAAATTGTCCACGTTGGCTAGTTCATGTACTTTGAAAATCCACTGACTGGTCGTGTTATTTGAAGATGATTGTCACTGCAGTGCATTTGTTGCATGTCAGTTGAAAATTAGCAGCTTAAGAGACGTCAACTCAAGTGGTTCTTTATTCACAAGATTCACATATCACCAGGTTACACACAAAAGCTTGAAGGTATAGGATGGCAGAAACTTCTATTCCTAGTTTGCAACCTCCACAGAAGCTACGAACAAAAAGTTAGTGCTGGCTTTCTTCCGAAAGTAGATTTATCATTGGTAGGGTCTGTCTCTCAAGAACTGCCTGAAACAGAAATGACTGCTTTTATGAAGCGGGCGATGCTTTTATACCGTTCCATATTTGAAACCTAATAATAAAACCAGACAGCAATTAAGAATCTCTTCTGTTGTAAACAACCGGGCTGTTATCACAACAATTTGTCCCCCAGAAATTGGATTGACAGTTTAATTTCACGATGCAATTAAGCTGTACTGTATGAATCACCAGATAATTAGGAAAGAGGTTGCCTGCACTGTTTCATCTAGCCACCCGTCCACCCGTCTTTTGGACAGGCAGTGTGTGATTGTAGACAGGCACTTTGCGAAATGGACAATAAAACATGACAGGTAGAATTTTGTCAAGTGGGCATTAAAATTGACGGGTGGATTTTTAGTTTAAAATGTATACTTGAGCAATTAAATTGCATTTTTGTTCAGAATAAAAACACAAAAGTACCTTGTAAATTGTGCAGCAGGCCGCCGCGACCAGCCAGCCGGCATGCTGGCAGGTGGTATGCTCGCACGTTGCGACTCTTGTACATGTTGTATGCACACAGTACATACGTGTGCCCTACGTGACCACATTATCACATCACTTGTATCACGATTTCCAACTTGCCTAGAGTCGGTAACCGCTTTATGCATTTGTGTGCCTTTCAATTTTTGCCAGTCACAGGACGGGTACTTTTTAACTGCACCTAAGTAGGACAGGCAGTTTTGAAAATCCTAGATGAAACCATGGTTGCCTGTCAATTTTGATTTCGATTGTCACCAGAAAACAGATTGGAAAAAGGCTATTACTTTGTAAGCCCTTACGTAATAATAACAGTATTTACCCTATCGAATAGCCGCCATTTCGTGGGGCAGTTTCTTTGTTCCTTGAGGACATGCATGGTTGCACATATTGTGCTTCCATTGTTGAACGGTTTAAGAAACAAAAGGTGCCCCACGAAATGGCCGCTATTCAATACAGTCTATAGCAAGCATGCATACTGGTTCCTTTGTTGTTCATTCATTCTCACTGATACAGGCAGACGTGCTGAACTGTCTGAAACAGAAATGACTATATTTAACATGAAGCGGTACAGCTTTACATCCTACCAGAGTTAGAAAACCAGTAATGAAGACAGATGGGCCTGCATTTTGATTCCCTTTTTAATAGTACTGTAAACAACTAATCTATCATATATCTGTTTAGTCTGTACTGATTTGATCGACAGTTTAATTTCAGATTACAGTTTGTAGCACAGATTATGAAGTGCCGAAAAGGTTGTCTGTCAATTTGGATTTTGCTTGTTAGCAGCAATCAAACTATGGAAAAGACCTAGTGCACAGCGGCGTACATGTAGCTAGAGAGGGGGGGTTTGAGGAGGGGTGGGGGGGGGGGGGGAGCGTTACACTCACCTATTTGGCAAAATCATTCTTACAGTCGGCAAATTCATGGTGCTGTCGGCAAAAAAATAAAGAAATAAATAGAATAAAGGCACGGCTATATCGGCAATGCTATTACACTATGAGCAACTAACAATGGAAATTGGGCAAACCATTGTTAATTTTGAGTTGTAACGCGAGGGTGCTCATCCGTCCCCCCCCCCCCCCCCCCCCCCCCCCCCCCCCCCCCCCACTGTGGACCTTTAAATAACCACCTTTCTGTTTTCAAACTTTACCATGTTTACAGGAAAAAGCCGTTCAGCAAATTCTGGCTCCCGACGGTGAAAAGGACGACCCGGTCAATAAAGCCAAACGACACTTCAAATTGACGGGTGACCCCAAAAAGACCCTTGCACTCATGCCGCGTTACAAATCCCGTGAGTGCATCATCCTACGAGCCTTACACAGGCACGGCCTGGACAGGGAAGGTTGCACGAGGGCGCTCTTTGCCATCCCTCACACCATGCGTCAGCTGTACGTTCACGCTTTCTGCAGTCTGGTGTGGAACCACGTGGCCAGTGTGAGGTTACGGATGTATGGGTACCGGGTTGTTGCTGGGGACTTGGTTCTGGCTGACAACCCTGGGTTGGGAACCAGGGACAAGGTAAAGTATAATGACATCTAGGCTGCGTTCGGGCGTGTACTCGTGTTAACACGAGTTATACTCCTGCGCGCGTGAACGGCAAGAATAACGACACTCGGGTCAGTGAGAGTATGCTCTCGCCACTCCCCAACAAATGGGGAGTGTGCTCGTACTCCTGTCAAGTGTCATGTGATTTGTACGAAGATGGTGGAATATGGGTGGGATTTTTTGTGAATTTGCTCAACGTGTCAACTCAATAACTGAAACAATAACTCACTAAGGTTTGTTTTAGACGGCATCAAAGGTTCTCACGACTTACGGCCTGTATTTCCTCAGTTTCTTGTGAGCAATGAAACGGCGTTTCTTGTGCTAGTGATGGCAAGAGACGGCCATCTTCACTGATTGCCATTCGCGCATGCGGAATGCCGACTTGCCGTTCGCGTGATGTGACCCGAGTGTAATGCGCACGCATTACTCCCGAGTAGGGAGAACTGCACGCCCGAACGCAGCCCTAAAGTACACTCTTCCAGTTCATAGATTTAAATGGCCCTGAAATGTTAAACAACTTTATGCACAGTCTTTGCTGCATATAATTAATTATTTATTTAGCAGGACATTACCACTGTTCGTTTTGATGCCTCGTAAATAAAAGGTGGCGTTTTTCAACTTTCAAAATTTCTTCTTGGAAACTCAGAAAGAGGACGCTGATTAGGGCATGTCATTTTAGGAACACGCAAGAGAAATATGAAGAAAAAACTTGAACTGGAGTTGTGGCAAATTGCTGAAGTTTTCAACCCCAGTTTTTTCATGGCTTACATCAGGCAGCATTTAAAACAAACCAAGCAGCCATTTATGCATTACAAAAGTTTCAGCAAGTTGGAGAAAATAGTGCAATCTTTTTTGTACAGTTGAGTGTGATTTTCCTACATCACATTTACATCACAATTTGCTTATAAATCGTTAATTCTTTATCGTTAATTCTGTTTTCCAAATATTAAGTAGTACATGTACAATTGCAATGCTAATGATAATGATAATGGCATCCTATCCATGTAGTGCACATATCTATCCTGTGGGATACTCATGGCGCTTTACACATTATCACCCTGGTCATTGGGCACAACTCCCTGGGCAGTATGCAGCCTGACACAAGTGCTCAAAGGCTGTGACCCTTGCAGGTACCCATTTATGGCAAAGTGCCTTGCCCAAGGGCACACGCACCTTGTTCGTGGCAAAATGAAGGGCTGCACACGTCTGAAACATAAAGCATTCCGATCTTCCGAAAGATCTTTGGAATTAACCAGGTGGTCAGGTACATCATTTGCAATGAACCAAAATTTTACTTAATGACCAAAATATCCTTACTCAAAGCGTTGATAGCAACCATAACAAACACAACATGAGTTTATTTCTGTTCAAGATGGTACTTTTTGTAAGAAATTAACAACTGAAGGTGCTTCTTAAACAAATGTTTGCAGGCTAGTTTACCACATTCTTCTTCAGATATGTTATGCCCTGGCCTTATTCAAAGAATCAGTATAGAGCGTGATCCAATTCCGTCCCTCACGCGTGAGGGACAGAAATCAAGAGGCAAATGCCTTTCCTTAGTCAACAACAAATGAAAACTAAAGTGAACCTGTATGTTTACCTTCTACTGATGTTAAAGGCAGTATACATCATTGGTAATCTCGAAAATCAGAAATGTTCACATAATTACGCCTAACTTACACAATATAAACATGATGACCGTAGAAAGCTTCCCCTGAAATAGTTTTGTCTGAAGTGCTATAATCTTTGAGAAATGAGTAAAACAATTAGTTTTCGCCCTGAACCACGGCCTGTGCACGAAGTGGTTTTAGGGCGAAGTGGCATTTGGTTGAGGTAGTGTTTGGACGAATTGAATTTACGTCTTGCGAGACGAAAAATAATTGTTTTGCTCATTTCTCAAAAACTATAGCACTTTAGACAAAAACCATTTCAGGGGAAGTTTTCTGCCATCATCATGTTTATATCGTGTAAGTTACATGTATGTGTAAATCTGTGAACATTTCTGATTCTTGGAGATACCAATCATGTATACTGCCTTTAAAGGCCCATTTTATCATTTGCATCTAAAGAATAATGTTGATCTGCCTTGTAGAAATTTCAGCCACATAGATGCAGTAAAACCTTCAAAATCCATGCATGGTTTTTGTGTTACATGTACATGTACATGAATACCGGTAGTAAAAACAAATTTCCAACCAATTTTGTTTTAAAAAGTACTTTTAGTAGGCAATTTCCCTTACCAAAGTATTTTTTTACAAGGGAAACTAATCATGTGGTGTTTGTTACCATTGCTATTAACTCATGAAATAAAATGTTAGGTCACTGCAAATGATGTACTGGGGCTTTAAACGGATGTTTTAGATTGAACATAACTCAAAAAATTGCTCAAGCATGAGCATATTTTACAAAGCTTTGTGTTCTATAGCAGACTACGGAAAAAGGTTTGTCTGCTCCGACTAGTCTTGTTTCACAAAGATTACTGCATTACTGTATGTACACGTTTTCCTGTACACATTTTCCTGAGGAGGCAGATGACATGTGTAACACCTTTAATACAGAATTTACAAAATTAAAGTAACTGCGAATTGGTGGCAAGTATTTTTTTGTACACAATGCAGTGTTGAAATAATTTTTAGTCCAGTAAAAACAATTTAGTCCAGTGTTTTGGAAATGTATCTTAAAAATTGTTAAAGATCATTCCCTGCCAATTCTCTCGTACCCAGCGCTGTTACAAGGTGCTGGGATGGACTAATCTGTTTGCGCCCTCGTTGGCCAAATTTTGTTAGACACGTGCCACGAGGTCACGTCTTTTAAAACGTATGTAAAAACATTTTTTCCCCAGCAGGCAAGGCAGGTTTTCTTTCACACAGAACACATTTCTTTAAGTATTAGTGTACAATTTATTAATTATTCATCTGGCAGCAAGCAACCCACAATGCTCCATGCGTCTGTAGCTGTGACCTTTGCATGACATATTTCCTTTACAGAAATCTGTAAAGCACATCAGCCCATCCCAGTGCCCTGTAAGGGCAGTGGGTACGTGCCAATCCCTGCCCCCTCTTGAGGTTTTCGATTCATCTCTCTCTCTCATCTTTTCTTTTTCTCTTTCCCACAGATTAAGGAAGTCACAGAATCTGAGGCACAGACGGGCGCTTTTTCAATCCAGGATGTAGTTTTGCCGTTGCCAGGCAACAGCATCCGGTATCCGAGCAACCAAATCGGCAGTGCTTACACAAAGTATCTTGAAGAGGCGGGGTTGGGCTCGTGCTCGTATCGGATCACGGAACTTCAGTTGAATGTACCCGGTGATTATAGACGACTGATTAAGCGGCCAAAAAACCTTAAATGGGAGGTAGAACTGAACGATAATGCGTGTAGCGCCGCGAAAGACATACTCGGCCAGCTGCGTAAATGCACGTCAGGTCTTCATAAAGATGAAAATTTTTCTAGAGATGAAAGAAAGGAATTATCAGCACGTAGTGACAGTCTAGATGACGGCACAAATCTGTCAAATGCAAGCTTGATAACTGACGAAACATTCCCTGGAAGTTCTAAAGAAGAATGCAGTTCATCAAAAATTGAAGGAGAACATTCCCCAATGGATCAGAAAGAGATTGAACATCAATTTAAAGAATCTGGGCCCAACCTACGAGTTTCCTTTCAGTTACTATCGTCAACATATGCTACTGTTTTCCTCAGGGAGTTAATGAAACAGTGAGGTCTCGGAAATAGTGTAAAAGCCCCTCTCACACACGGAAAAATCTCGGGCGTGAGCGGCAACTCGTGGGACAACTCGTGTAACTCAGGCACAACTCATAGCTAAAAAATGTTAAACATGTTCAAAATTCTGGCCACGAGTTGCCAACTCGTGAGAAACTTGTACAGCCCGTAGCAAACTCGTATAGAAATGTATCACACAAGTTTGGGTTGACTTTGATAGAGTTCTACAAGTGGTCATCGAGTTATAAGACTTCACGCATGAGTTGCAAGAGTCGGTGAAATTCCAGATGGTTTGGCCCCAAATCTCACGCTAAATGCCGAAGTCGGGAAACTCGTGAAGTTGTGACTTACTTGGGAAACTCCTGCCTAATTCGTAATATACTTGTATATTACGAATATATTCGTAGTTAACTCGTAAAACTTGCAGTTCATCCGGGATAACTCGTACCAGGCTCGTATCAAATTCGTAACCGACTCGTAGTATACTCGTAGACACTGTGACACCAAGGGTTTTACCAGGAGTTTCCCGAATTTGCCAACTCTTGCCCAAGATTTTTCCGTGTGTGAGAGGGCCTTATTAAAGGCAATAAACCCTTTGCATGTCACATTGTCACCGTACATCATACATTTATTTATTTATCACATCCAACAGCGGAGGGACCACCAATTACAGGAATGGGAGCAAGTGTGGTTGGGTGCACAGGTGCCACAACCCGTCGCGGCCCGGAATCGAACCTACATCCTAGTACTATATAGCACAGGAACTTAAGTTCGACGCACTAGACCGCTCGGCCATAACACCCCATACGGCCATAACACTACAAGTTAGGGATATTGTGGGGTATACAACATACCTTTCAGAAAAACCTGTGTACAAATTTCCTATTTAACGTATGTAACATAGGACACATACTTTGTGACATTTTTTGGTGTCTTTGTTACATGCGGTATATTGGATATTTGCACACAGGTTTCAGGAAGGTATGTTGTGACATTATTCGTTTCAGTACTTTAGCTGAAGTTATTTCGTTTGTTTTGAGAGAAGATGAATAACATTGTACATACACTGGAGAGACCTTTTCCTCCAGGATTATATCTACACTCCTCAAAATAAAATAAGGGTCAAAAGTATTTTTGTGAAAAAATGTTGACCAAGTCAGGACATAGAAACAATTTTAGTAAGGGTAATGGGCTAAAGGTTGCTCTGCAACATTTTAAGCACTTTTCACAAGGTTTGCATGTCTATTGGCTTTAAACTGACAGATCATGTGACAAGACACAAAAATGCTGATAACAGGTTCATCGATGTCGCAATCAAGTTTGGCACATCTGCTTTATTTTTCTTCTAGACTTAATGAGATTCCCCACACATAATCAATAGGATTCTGCACTTGATACATACAGAAATAATGTTGATTTGTCAAAGTTTATGACAGGGAGAGAATATCAACTGGTGGGAAAGACTTCAAAATAGGGAGGGGGCTCAAAAGGTCCCCTCATCCCTACAGCTTCCATGCTGGTTAACCCACTGTTGTACTTTACTCTATTAAGTGCAGAATCCTATTGATTATGTGTGGGGAATCTCATTAAGTCTTGAAGAAAAATAAAGCAGATGTGCCAAACTTGATTGCGACATCATGAACCCGTTATCAGCATTTTTGTGTCTTGTCACAGGATCTGTCAGTTTCTAAGCCAATAGACATGCAAACCATGTGAAAAGTGCTTAAAATGTTGCAGAGCAACCTTTAGCCCATTACCCTTACTAACATTGTTTCTATGTCCTGACTTGGTCAACATTTTTCACAAAAATACTTTTGACCCTTATTTTATTTTGAGGAGTGTAGAAATAATCCTCGAGGAAAAGGTCTCTCCAGTATTAAAAACAGACACATATGGTTAGAAAAATTGTGTATCTACATGACGGACCATATAAAAACGTAACACAAGTGTTACGTTTTAGGACAAAATGAATGCGAGCCTTTTATCCAGAGAGCACAAAGAAAAGAGTACCGGGGGTAACAGCCCATTGGAGGGCATTATAACAAGAGTTTACTGTAGAACATAATGAAAACTTTGTAAAAAGGTTGATAATTTTATTTTGTATTTACAAGACAAACGTCCAATGATACAAATTGGTATGGTGTATTTCTAAAGGGGCTAACATCAAATTATAAAAAAAAACCTGGAGAGATGGTTTTTTTAAAAGCCAGTGGACAAAAACTGTTGTATGCTGTTATACGTAGGGGTGTGCAAAGCACCTACATGTACAAGCATAGAAAATGTTAAATACATGTATATTGGCTGGCTTTGAGGGTGATATGAAAATATACCGCACAAGTTGAAGAATACAGAACTAAAGGTGTGTTCGTTATCTTCATATTATATAAAATGAAGCTTTTGCTGATACTGTGCGCGCGCAAGAGTACAACAATAACAAAAGCACATGCAGTTGTAAACTGAAGTTTTTAAGACCAAAATCTCGCGGAAATCTTTCAAAACTAAGCTTCATTTTATATAACAATAAAAATACCAAACTCGCCTTCGGCATTTTCATGACTCGTGCAGTACATTCTCATATCACCCTCAAATATTTTGCTTGAAATGACATCCCCTATATAAAATAAAGCCGATACATGTATGTACTTTATTTTTTTCTTAGCTCCAGTTTATTTCCTGCATGCACGCGTAGTATTTTTTTATACATGTACCTCTAAACATTCAAAAACCAATCCGCGCATACCGGTATGTACATGTACACTTATTGGATTGTAATGTGCAGTCATTTCTAAAAGCTTCATTTTATATAGTAATAGACTACTAAAGTGAAAACGTCACCCTTTGTGTGTTGCCATGGTTTTTGGGTCTACACTAAAACCAGTGAACTGTTTCAGATTACCAGCGAATGTTTAGACCCAATTACCATGGCAACCGACGTCACTTTAGTAGTCTATTGCAATTAAATACAGGTCAGAAAGGTCAACAAATGCCGTTAATGTATACATGTACATTAGCTAGTCAACACTTTGGGCCAAGGAGGTATACAAAGCGTGCGCACAATGTTGTCTCGGGCCTACACATTGTGACTGAAAGTCACTTATTTCTTTCACACCATGCCAAAAATAACCACAAAGTGTGACTGAAAAGTTAGTAATACCATGTACATGTTCACATATATATAAATATGCTGATTTAAAAAAAAAGAAGATAAGTCCGAATCATTTAAGCTCACAAATCTTAGACAAAATTACTTTGTAACATTATATTTCTTGTGGTTTTTCATAGTTTTTCTTATAAAAAACACGTCAGATACATTGTATGATTGTTGCAGTGCATCTTTGCTTACCTCAAACAAATAAATTGAATAATTGTGGATTTTGGTAAATTTAGCAATTTTCATGATGGAAAACCATTTGTTTTTGGCATCCTTGGTGTTGCTGATTTTGAAAACAAGTGCCCCAGATTCCCATGAGGGTTTATACATCTGGCAATTCGTAGAAAGCAATTTTTTATTAAATCAGATGATAATTCCAAGCAAGTGTTTCTCCTCCCTCTCAGTTACGAAAATATACATGTAATATGAATTTCCAGTTGTGATGTCACATTAGGAACTCATAGAAATTTCCATTTGGTTTCTGCACAAATATTACCATACCTCCGCCTTCTTCAGTTTTTGGAAGTTTTATGCGACCCTACAAGTTTCCTATTCTCGGTTTAAAGCCGTTTGCCTCACTTTTCACTTGAAGATTCCTAATGTGACATCACACAAACAGCTACATCTACATGTGTATTACCAAAGGAAGTTCAAAACCGATTTCAACCCAAAATTAACACAAGTAATGTCTTGTAGTACAATAATCTTGCATATAATGAGCCAGGACCATTTCAGACCCTTTGAAGGCAGAGGCTCGTCAGCAATGCGCGCGCGTCAAATTCGTGCCAGAAATATGCAGTTCCATGCCTTTGCTATGGAGCTGTGAATTTGGCGCGCGTGCATTGCTGACGAGCCTGTGCCTTTAAATCTGTAAACACTTTTTGGGGCTGATTTGCCAACCGCCGGCCGATAAAATTGTTGTCGGGCTGTGTAAATGTGACACCGATTACATTGGTCGATACACTTACGTCTGTTTTGACGTCAAGTTAACATGGCGAGCGAGTTTTCTGATAATACGGCGCTCTGTGAGTGCCATCTACTTGTTTAG
Organism: Henricia sp. BOLD:AAB3569; assembly: GCA_037783545.1. NCBI lineage: Eukaryota > Metazoa > Echinodermata > Asteroidea > Spinulosida > Echinasteridae > Henricia > Henricia sp. BOLD:AAB3569. The sequence goes on along the minus strand of JBBELK010000267.1, from coordinate 485,461 downwards.
ATACCGAGATAATTTATCTCACCAATTTGACTTATAACGTGAGTTATGTCGATACTAAATCAATAAGAATTCAATAAGTCGACTTGGTACAATAATTTGTTACCAAGTCGATTGATTGATTTCAGGAAGTTAACTTATTCCACGTTATAGGTCAACTTGGTGAGTCTCGGTATCTAAACAAGTGGGATGGCACTCACGGAGTACCATATTTAGGTACACTGGGCGATAATCGGGCAGTGTAACCACTGCGTGATTTTCTCAAAATCGGCAGACAAAATCTGTCGACCAAAATGGCCGACTTACAAAAATCGGTCTGTGTAATAAACCTCAGCTTAAGTTATATTCTCAGAACAACTTGTTTTGAGAGAAGATAAATGCCTTTGTTACACTATAGAAAATGATATCCCAGTCACAATGTACCCATGACTGTTAAAAAGATTAAAAATAAATAAATTACTGGACTTAAATCCAGCAGTCCATTAGTTATTTCAAGCCTTAATATTTTGTCCGAAGGCATACCATGAACAAAATTTTACCATGGTGCGACCATCTTCCCTTTTTCCCCATTTTAACCATCGAGGTTTGAAGCAAAAATAGTTTGGCCCCGTGTTGAGATTGTTACGGGTGTTAAAGGACACACGTTGAGCAAACGCACTCCACGAACAAATAGTTCTGTCGCTAACACGATTGCATGTGCCGTCACGTTGTTAAATGATTACCTTCAAGCAAACTTTAATCCGTGTTTCTGATTGGTGGATCCATGGCAACAACAGTGTGACATTGTACTGCGATTTGTTGTCCCACTCTGCGTAATGCATCCAAGTATTCCCAGTGCATTCAGTATGCGTGATTTTTTGCACGCACTTCCCGATCTGCATTTGTGTGCATCAAGTTTGCTTTAAGATAAATTCGTTATCCCACTCGCGCTTATGTGGAATACAACATGTAATGCGTCTGTGTCCCATATACCACTCATTCTTCAGGCTCGTGGTATATGGGACGCAGACGCACAACATGATGCTGTATTCCACAGGCGCTCGTGAGATAACTAATAATTTTAGGCCATAATATCATTCTCTTAAGAGTTTGGCACTGAAGTTAAACATATGTACTGGTATATACACTCGTAGATGGACCACAGGAAGGAAGAAGCATCTTGTTTAATTGAGTCGATGGTCTCCACCTCAAGTTAATGTTTCTCCTTTTGTGACCTGGGGAAACAATACAAAGTTAAGGCAGACTGAGGACAAAAATGCAGCCTTCAAATCCAAATCTAGAGTGTGCACTCATTTTTAAACAGGCATGCAGCTGATCAGCTGATTTTCTCGTTTTTGTTTTCAATCTGTCCCATTGAAAATTAAAAACACTACAAAGTTGGAGACTTTTTTTCAATTTTCCTCTTTTTTTTATAATGACACAGTTGCATGCCATCATTATGGCTGAATGCTATGGGTACTTTTTTTGCACTTAATAGCATTCAGCCAAATTTGGTGGCGCCCATACCGGCAATACACAAAACGTTTTATGCAAAAGCATCATTCTTAGCAAGATTTTTAATTTCAAAAAGAAATGGCAGCACCTATACTCGGAGTTGTAATGACTCGGACTCCAGACTCAGACTTAAAGGCCCTGTAGATGATCTGTTTTTGAGCGATTCTGCGAATAAAACCATTATAAATCAAAAGAAAGACATCAACAATCTCATCCGAAGAAATTTCAGCTTTGTCAAATGTACCACATTTAAAAAAACCATGAAAATCCACATGCGTTTTCCTGGTCTTGGCGGGGTGTTTCAAATATTCGTTCTCAGTTGATCGGGTATTATGTGGCTTGCGTCATGCACTCTGTGGCGCACATCATATGCGCGCTCCATAAAAATGCATCGCGTTATAACACGCACGCGGAGTACACAGCGCCCATGCATTTTGGACCGCGTAGATGCGAACCAAAAATAAGTAAAACGTTTGCAAACGATCTAAACAATTTCATCTTTACTGATTATTTTCTGGTAAAATTATATCATTTTGAGCGGAAACCTTTCATTGGGTAGTTGCTATTAATTCAATCTTTACTTTCAGAACTTTTCCCCTGTAAACTCGTCGAATACTTTTTGGGGTCATTGCAAATGATCCACTGGGCCTTTAAGTCGACTCGAGTCCCGATTTTCACTGACTTGACTTGAGACTCCAGCAGCCGATTTCACGAAAAAAAGTGCGTAGCTAATCAGGGCTTCCCCATAACTTTTTTTAACACTGGCCACCCGGGCCACTGTGGTCACATCTTGACTGGTCCGCCGGCATCTTGAGTGGCCCTCCATTTTTTACATGTCATTTTTACAGGTTACTTTCCGCACCCCCTAACTCCCCCCAAAAAACAATGCCATCCATGTACACTTGTTTGATTGGCTGCCTGTCGATGTGGATTTTTTTTATTGTTGCAGCAAAGCCTTGGATTTACGCGCATCTCGACCTACATAGACTCGCGATCGTGCACCATCCGTGCATTCCGATTGGTTGCTTTGCCATGATGTCACACACAGAGCTAAATTTATGAATGAAACCATGGAGCTTCCACTTGTAGTGAAGGGGAGCCATAACTATGCAAACTTGCACTAATATCCATGTAATGACTACATATTCTTTGTCCGTAGTGTGGTTCAAACATCGATGTTCAAGTCAAGAATTCTGTCACTGAGTGCAGAAACCATGTGCACAAATAATTCTACGGTTGCGGGATTTAGAGAAAAATCATCCAAGGGGCCGTGACTTGCAAGGGGCCGCGTGACTTGCTTGCCGTGCCAGTAATGTTGCACGAGATTGAATACATGTACATGTATGTCAGTGAGAAATTTCTTATGTATCGCATGATCACCATTTTGCAATCCAAATTTTAAAATGGATCACGCATTGCGATGCAATGCCTATGAACATTTATCTTTTCCTCCATTGTTTGCAACATTGTTGAGTTACCTATTTGAATAATAAACTTTAAAAAACTCTAACTTGTGTCGTTTGTCGTCTGTTCTTCCATCCTGATTAGCTCGAAAAAGTTGTTTACGGACGCGGTGTACATGTATCGCGCACCGTAGGCGCAAGACTACGGGGACTTCCGTAGTACGCAATAGAGCCATTTTAGTTAGCAGCCTGGACGCTCCTCGTGTCTGGTTAACATGTTCCTCACGGAGGCTGCTGTAACTAGTATTCGCCACAACACAAATTACGTCGTGAGAGGCTTGTCAGACATGAGGTGCGTCCAGTCTGCGTGCACGCACGTGCTACACAGCATACATGTAGTGCCCGCTGCATAAGTAGGCTTACAACATGCTACTTGCCCAGGCCCAGTGCATGCCCCGCGCCACGTGTAAATCAAATGTTTGTTGTCCTGTGCGCGGCGTGGCACAGACCATACCAGCAGCATGCATGGCATCGGCCTTGTGTTATATTTCATTTCACGTCGATTCAGCGTTTGCCGAGCACACGGGCCACGCACGCACTGTGACGATCGCACTGAAAATTGTTTTCACTCGATCTTCGACTAGCAACAAGTCGAATTCATTCACATTTTACAAACTCCGTCGCATTGCAGAAAAATCTGGGCTTGAAAAAGGGAAGCGAAGGGGACTAGCTAGGCCGGGCATGCACGGTGTGTGTGCAGCTGGCGAGCTCATCGCAAGATCGTGACGGTTCGTACACGTACATGTTCCCATGCATCATGGCGAATATCTACACTAAACAATTTTAGGAAATGGGTGCATGCAGAAATGGACCAGAAATCTTGCTGTCATAAACTTGCTGCCCGCTGCAGTCGTATGTGTAGGACACAAATGCGCACCCTTGGCCCTGCATTTATAATGGTACCGTCTTCAAATTACGCCTCAGCTCGGCGCAATCATTCAGGGAAATTTATAAAACCCGGAGGTGGTCGGAGGTACCCAAAGGTACCCGGAGGTAGATTGTTTTTGCTAACGTGTAGTTGGTGCGTTGACGGTGGCCCGGAGCTACGCAGTATTAAAATAACAAGCCGGAGGTAGGTTGTAGCATGTACTACACGGTCACAACAAATTATACCTCCGGGTTACCTCCGACCTCCGGGTTTCAACGACACCCATCGCAATGACCGTATCGCATGTGCACTATGAAACACGTGCTTTATTCCACTTCGATCGTCGTGCAACATGCATGTTTACAAACAAACTTTGTACATCCATGGAGGAAGGAAAACAACCTGGTCGATCGTCAGTCAATCATGCGTGAATATTTAATATTTAGGCTACATGTACTAAGAATCTTGACTGGCCAACCCGGACTTTTTGAACAGTGTTTGGACTGGCCCGCGAGAGTTTTGACTGGCATTTGGCCACCGGACCACCGTTATGTTCGAGCCCTGAGCTTGCGCAACTTTTGAAAATGGCATAAGCCCTATTAGCTTGCGAGTAATTATCACAGGAATGTTGCGCAGCTTACGCAATAAAATGTTGCACAAGCGGGCTTACGCAGTGCGTAAGGTTTTGTGAAATCGGCTGCAGAAGAGGGAGACTCGTTACAACTCTGCCAATACTGCATTGTACATACTATGTACAATGCATCACTGCAACTCACTGTTATTGTATCTACTTTCCGGTGGGTCACATTTTATTGTTCCTTGTACACATGTACGGGTTATATTTGTGTACACTTGTTCAACCTGTGTTTCGTTTATTGGGTATGCTTATTAAAACCAAACTGCATTGTACATATTGTGAGTTTGCCTTGTATTTGTGTGTGTAGGTACATATACATGTACACATGCTCTCAACTTGTTTTGAATAAAATAATGTCTCATTTCTTTTTCCTGAGTGTACATGAGTGTAGAAGTATGACAGTTACTCTTTGACACGCAAAAAGAAAAATAATACAAAATACAAGGAAATACATGTAGCGCTGCAAGGAAATACAAGGAAATATAATTGTTTAAATACTGGGATGTATGTAGTAAGGATATTGATAGTGTACATCAATAAAGTCGCCAAAACATCATGGTATACATGTACATGTACATCATTAGGGTGCGGGCCAGGGTAAAAAGTGTTTAAGACTGGCTGGTCTTTATCATCTGTTTAAGACTGGCCACGTGACGTGCTCTCAGCCAATAAGGATGCGTAAACTGTTTAATGTATTTATAAAAGTTCATTCATAAATACATACATGTACCTTGTATTTTTTTAGCACTATGCTGATTGCCTTAATGTTGTCGGCGCTACATGTACACACACAGGTCTCAAAACAATCATGGACTAATTTGGGCGTACTTGTAGTTTAGGCGCAGCTTGGTCCTATAAAGCCAGTCGCTGACAGTTCTGTATTGTCACAAGTTTGACCTTAGGGCAGCTTAAGGGAGCGTGTCCAGATCATATTTTTGATCCATCCATTTTTCCCATGGGTGCTGAGATTTTGATACCGTATTTTTCTCATTTAAATACCATTCTGAAATTTTATGTTCTCAAACTACCGATATTTTGTAAACTACATGTAATTATCTGGTTCCACCATAAAGCAGTGCAGTGATTGCACCAACTTTTTGCTTCCAAATCCAAATTGGAGATTGCACATTTCCTGTTTTCTTCCCATGGATAGTATTTTGGGGAGGTACATGTGTATACGATTGTTAGGTTAAATTAAAATTTTAACATGCTCCTCTAAGTTAGGATAATACCTGTAGATACAGTAGCTGGGGCATACTGAAGGCACATTGTACACTGTAACACCTTACCCTTGCTTCTAAGTATTCAATCTGTCGTTCCAGTGACGTCAGCTTTTCATTCAGCATGGCTAGTCTTGATCGGCATGATGTATCTGTAAAAGGAAGAGAAAAAATTTTGGGTTTTGTTACTTTGTCAAGTTGTGCATCCATGCAACACACAGTAAAAGTTGGGTTCTCGTATACTTTTATCCGGGCTAAAGTGCTGTTTGAAATGATCAATGATTACTTGTGTTGGAAGATTTGTTGCATCTGCCCGATACGTTGCATCCTGAGATATCAGGGAATTTCCACTCTGCAAAGCGACGTGACAATACCCTGAGGAAATACACGCAAATCTGTGGAGCGAGCCGGCTGTTGTCTTGAGCCAACTCACGCCCGAGTAATTTTGATGTAATTTAATCAATTCAGTCATGTTATGCCGAAACGAAACAATTTCTATACTTTCCAGAAATTGTATTGGGTTCCGTTCCTTATGACTGTCCCATTCCTACCAAACTTTCAAACGATGAACCTTATTTACTCCGCAGTTTTTCAAATTAATAACAGGGATGCATGCTGACGAATGTAATGGAACGGATTCCCCAGTATGCTTTAAATAGCAGCCAATCGCCGACGCGGACAACGGCCAGCATTACCGAGTACATGTATCACATGCATGCACGGTGTTTACAATTTGCGCGCGTTACATTTGAATGCCTGCAATCGTGCTGCAATGCACTGCAAGCGTCCTGATTGGTCCAGCAGAGGCGACAAGATTTCTGTCGCTAGTCCCACCGCCAAATTGGGCCTTTTTCAACAGGGCCACTGTACGCAGGAGTTAGGGAGTGCGTTAAAGGGGCACTGTTGCAAGAGGATGGATAGGTTGATGATGAAGCTTGTGCTTGTTTTTAATAAATTTCTCCGCTTGAAAGTTCACATAGAGCTGATTGATAGAATACGCTTCATCCCTCAAATGTTGATTGTTGAGTTGCCTCAAGAGTTTATGCATTTCCTTTGTGATCATTATGAAGTCTGGTTTCCAGTACGCCAGACTTTGCGAGTTCGTTTTATGCTTGTTAAATTGCATCCAATTTATCTGCAGAATCGTCAATGAAAATGAAAAATTTAATACACGTCAACTTTAAAAATTGTGATGTGATGCAAAGCGCCTTCTTTGGATCGAAGCACGTTATTTTTTCTTGGTTAGTCTTAAATTCAAGCGTTATTATCTTGTCTTTCAAGAGCAGACTGTAAACAGGGCGCCATGAACTGACATTAAACAGATACGTATGCGAAGTATCTTGAATAGAGACTAGGTAGCTCACGACGCATTGTGGGGCAAAAAAACGCAGAAAATCTCACCATAGCACAGGTAGATTTGCGTGATATTTGGCACAAATAAAAAAAAAAAAATAGACCTGCATCAAAAAGAAATTCGCCTGACAGATCAAATGACAGAAACAAAAGGCGGCATCATGATTTACAGTGCAATTTCACGTAGCGGTCCATCAAACTTGCAAACTTTAGTTACAGATTTTACCAATAATAAGTGTCACGACCGCGCGGCCGATGACGTCACAGATTTCCAAGTCCCTACCCTGGCCGTAATACTCTCAAAACTGGCGTACACACGTTTTTGATAGGTATACGTGGTATAGGCCTTTTAATCATATAATTTTAGTAAAAAAAAACAGGCCTATACTTTCAGTATCTGGAAGTACAATAATGGTCAGTTTTACAGCTGATTTATGCCGTATGCGAAGTGGCGCATTGTGATAAATGCACTGTAAAACATCACAACATTGTTCAATTCAAACTTTTTAAATACTATACATGTACTGAAAATACTTTCTGACGATATGTATTTTAAATTGGAACACAGCAAGATATTTGTTTGACAGTGAGATTTCTGGTCCAAAAAAGGGTAGTTTGTGTTGCGAGACAGACTTGTGAAACCGGGGACAATTTGGGGAGATTGTTGTTAGTGTCTGTGCAAACTTTTTGTGAAGAAAACGTGTAATTTGCTTGTTTGTTTTACTTTTACTTAGCATGCTTGCTCAATTTATGCGATGAATGTTTAATATTTTCAATGAAAATCTAACTTTACTTTTTTACCCAAGTTCTTAATTTTACTGTTTAGACATTATATATTTTATTTCCTGCAAAATTGCCATAATTTTGTCCCTTTCAAAAAAGTTGTAAGCCATTTTGAAGTGGTAATGGGGTGAACATGGTGAAGTGACAAAGGCACTTCACCTTAATCTGCAAGGCTCGTACTGAATATTACACGGGATTTTTAAATGACCACAGTAGAAATCCTAAACATTTTTTCAAAGCTGCCACTTCACTTTTTCAAAATAAGATGTCTGTATTGCCACCACATAATGATGATGTAGAATTGGCTAATACGATGGGAAATTATTTTCAACAAAAAATTTCTGATATCAGGTTGAAGTTGGCTGGGCTGGAGTGTTCGCCATCTTCATCCCGTTCATTTATTCCGACATCTGGGTCTGCAACGTTTTCCGATTTTAGCACACTGTCTGAGGAGAATATCCGTAAATTGATTATTGGTTCGAAAAAAAAGACATGTATTTTAGATCCAATTCCTACTAAACTGTTAACTGATTGTCTTGATGTTTTAGTACCATTCATAACTAGGTTGGTTAATTGTTCATTAACTACGGGTCATTTTCCTGATATTTGGAAGTCTGCAGTAGTTATTCCTATTTTAAAGAAACCTGGCCTCGATCCTTGTTTGAAGAATTTTCGACCAGTCAGTAACTTGCGGTTCATTTCCAAGTTACTGGAGAGAGCTGTAGTGTCACAATTGCATTCGTATTTGAATCTCAATAATTTGTATCCTACTATGCAGTCGGCTTATCGGGCATTTCATAGCACCGAAACCGCTTTGTTGAGGGTCAAAAATGATTTGTTAATTGCCATGAATAGTCAACAAGTATCACTTTTGGTTTTACTCGATTTATCCGCTGCATTCGATACATTAGATCATGAAATTTTGTTATCTGTACTTCAAAAGAAATTTGGTGTTACGGGTACTGCTCTTAATTGGTTTTCATCATATTTGGAAGGCAGAACTCAGAGAGTTTTAATTAATGGTAAATTGTCTCGTGATTTTAATCTTGATTGGGGTGTCCCGCAGGGGTCTTGTCTTGGTCCCTTGCTTTTTATTTTGTATAGTAGTCCACTTTTCGATATAGTTCGGACTCATCATCCCCAGATTCATTGCTATGCAGATGACACTCAATTGTATTTATCATTTTCTCCTGATAAGGTGGGGGGTCAGGAGTCGGCCATTTTGGCTATGGAGGCCTGCATACATGACGTCAGACATTGGTTGTTTACAAATGGATTGTTTTTAAATGAAAATAAAACTGAATTTATGGTAATTGGAACACGTCAGCAATTGGCCAAAGTAAATTTAGACGGGGTTCATGTTGGAAAAATCAGTTGCATCTGCCCGTAATCTTGGGGTTTGGTTTGACACTTGTTTGACGATGAAAACACACATTTCTAGAGTTTGTGGTATTATGTTTTATTTTTTGCATAATGTTAGGCAAATTAGAAAATATTTGACTAAAGGTAGTACTGAAATACTAATACATGCGTTCATTTCTAGCAGACTGGATTATTGTAACAGTCTGTTTTATGGTTTGCCTGAAACTAACATTAATCAACTTCAACGAGTACAAAATGCCTGTGCACGGTTGGTTTGCAATGCATATAAATTCTGTCACATTACTCCATATTTACATGATCTGCATTGGCTTCCAGTAAGATCTCGAATCCACTTTAAGATTTTGCTCTTAGTGTACAAGATATTGCATGGCCTGGCCCCGAAATATCTGGTTGAGCTTATCTCTGTTAAAGCAAATCCTCGCTATGGCTTGAGGAATAGCACTGGCACTCTTCTAAATTACCCTTCTTGTCGTAGTAAGGTCACCCTTGGAGATCGAGCCTTTCAATATTGTGCACCAAATCTCTGGAACAAACTCCCACCCATGGTGAGAAATGCTCGTAGTTTAGATGTTTTTAAAACTCAGCTTAAAACACATTTGTTCAAGATTGCTTATGCTGAATATGTGTAGTTTGTGTAGTTCGTATATACGCGTGTATGCGTTTCCAAGTTTTAACTGTAATTGTTTAATTTTGCTGTAATATTGTAAAGCGCCGTGAGTACCTTTTTGGTAGATTTGTGCGCTATATAAGACCCCTTTATTATTTATTATTATTATAAGTGGCAATGCCAATGGCCTATGGGGCGAAGTGGCAATGCCAATGCCGGGGAAGTAAAAGTGCCGGGCCACTAGCCCAGGTTGGACGTCGTCTTCATTGCATTACAAGTGACGTCCAGGTTACGATGTCTCTAAACAGGGGCACTGAAACTTCCACATAATTTTTAAGCTATATTACCTTTTAATGGACGTCGAATTCATGTCCATATATGCTTGACGTCTTCATTTACAGGAACGGGAGGTTTAAATGTCATACCAAATTTGATTTAAAAAATAGTGAAATCTAAGGCACAACCTAACGTTAAAGTTCGGAGAAATAAATAACGGCTGCCGTCGCGTCACGCTTCGTGAAGTTTGGATAGGCTTGCGCGTACGGCGCCACGATTTCAGGCACGCAATGCCCCGAGGCCATTACCTATTGCTGTTGCGACGCGCGCACGGCCGGCGGGCACGCGTACGCGGGACTACGCGCGCGGTGAGAACAAAACAAGCTGAACGTACGCGACAACTTGGCTGTCTGTATTGTGGGGATTTTTTGTGCACAAATATATAGCAAATTAGCGTGACTTTTCGCCGTTTTCCTCCGGAATATGCAGTTCGGTGATGTGTAGTGGATTTCTAAACCCGGCAATCCCAAAGATTAGGACACATGAAACTTTGTTAGCACATTACCGGCTTCCAGCACAAGGTAGAAATATTGATTTTTTTTGTTTCAAACATTTTCCCCCTGTTTTTGGAACTTCATACCCTGGACTCTGTATCCACATGTAGTATGCGGTACGGAGTCCAACCTGGGCTACCGGGCCACCTACCTCCATGATTATACCTACCAAAAGAATTGAGAAAATCTGCGATTTTCTTGATGTTGGTTGTTATGACTTCTATGTATTCTCTATTGACCCAGTCTTCTTGTATCTGCTGCTGAACTGTTGTTTGAGGTGCATGTCGCATTCGAGACATTTTGGCGTCGTAAGAAACTAGACGAACCAACAAAGTCCTCTTTGCAGTGCACTTCCTGTTTTAATATGCACCAGCTGTACGTAGACAAATGTATTGAAGAATAGAAATGTGTTTGTGCCAACTAATTTGATTGGAAGAACGCCAGGGAAATAATGAATATTGTCCAATCGAAACTGTTGACACATCACTTGTCGGCAGTGCTCGTCATCGACGACGGTACGATATTTTAACGTGTACATGGTGCCGAGACAGATCTCATGTGTACGTCGTCCACCTTGGAAGACGTGTCATCGCCATTTTCCTTCAGCGCAAAAAATGCACATCAGAAAACTGAAAACGAATTGGTGAAATTTTGAGGTAAGTTCAATAAATGTAACTAGGTGAAATAACTAAGTGCAAATATTAAATATTCCCCTGCCCAACTAACGCCCCACCCATCCTGCCAACCCCAACGTTGAACATGTGAACGTTGCGCAAAGAATAAGATAAAACGATAGATGGCGCTATTTCTTGTATCGCATACGGTACTATTTGATGGGTTTTGATGGAAAAACCCATAGTATTTTTTTCATATACATTGAACACGGATTTGGGTAAATTTATATATTGGAATCGATAGCTTATTCAATTCTAAGATGTACTTCCCACTGACACTTTCGTCGCAAATGTTGCATTTCTGAGATAAATAAATGATAAAATTACTGCATGAAGTAATGCACAAAATGACGTGGCGAGCGATCTGTGCGTAAGCGCGACAACAAAGGGCGCTGCGCGCGCGCGTGAATGGTTATCTTGTGCACTAACTGAAGACAATTTTTTTGAGAAGAAAACATGATTTTTTTTTTTACAGAAAAGTGCACATTTGCGACAAAAGTGCAAGTACGAAGTATATCTTAAAATTAGAGATTATTACACTGAACTGCTTACCTTGTTCCATAGTTGACTGAACAATTGCATTCCCTTCGCGAGAATGGAATCACCCAAATAAACACAAAAAACACTCCCTCTAGCACATGTGGTCTAGCCCCATGACCCCAGGTCACACCACATGACCCAATGATCGTCCTCACTTTTCGTTTGGCTGAACGGTGGCAGGACGTACTCCTAGTGCTCCGGTGTTTCAGCCAATTTTGAGATCGGTTTCTGTCTAGTTTCCGTGACGAGTCTCCTACAGACACTACCTCCGTTTCGGGACGCTTCCGAGGACCTGTTCTCCTGGCATCAAAGCGACTCAGGAGCGGATTTCCATCCTTTTAATTCTCGTGCGATTCCTGTTTCTAGCTCGCACGAGGGATCGGCCCGACCCGACGCCATCTTTGATTGTTGGCGTGGGCATTGGCCTCTATGTATTCAGGTGTAATAAATACATTGTATTTTTGTTGATATGTTCGTCTGTTTGCTTCCTTAACCTTTGCTCTATCTCACTAGATCGCTCGAGCGGGCAGTGCCGGCCAATCCCGACACACGGTAAAATATTTTTGCAGCTTCTGGGGCGTGCATATCCACCTAGTACAGCCCCTACTATGGCGCGTAAATGCAATTTTGCTAACTGCTCGCGCTCTATTCCCCGCTGGGACCACCACCCTGCCTGCACTCTTCACAGACCGTGCAACCGCAGAGCCCAGTGCTCCTTGTTCTGCTCTGGGCTTACCGACGCTCCGTTTACAGCCATTGAACGAGGCTACTCTGTGGTTCCGCGCAAACCGCGTAGCGTCCCGACTAGTGCGCTGGGAAAGGGTAAGGGAAAAATGGGGGTTTCTAATGGGGATGTTGCCCAACGGGGCTCCGGAACAGTCTTTAACCCCAACAGTGCTCCGTTGTCTTCGGCGAGGCCGATCCATGCAAAGGACTCGCGGTGTACGACCAGCGTGGAGGACGGGCACGGCCCAACCTCCTTCGCTAACGCTGCACCTCCGGCCGTCGCCCAGCAGAGCGGTCCCCCAGTGTTTTCTGAGGGTTTTCACAGACGCAGGGTTTTCCGGTCCGACAAGACGTGACCACTCCGGGTTCCGGGCTAGGCTCGGATCTCCTCCGCGTTTACGCATTGTCGGCATGCGGCCCGCTTACTAGTTCCACGTCGGAGATAGCGTGGCAGGCGGGGTCAGCCCCCCTGGACGACCCCAGGAAAGCTTGCCTTTCCACAGCTCGCCGGACAATTGGCCTCTCTACGCACAACCTCGTGCGGGAGCCAGCTGGCTCGCGGTGCAGACTTCCTCGGTGTACTCGCCGACGGTTAATGTCCCGGTGGTCCCCCTCGCAGCCGGTGGTACGGCTATGGGGGCCCCCATGCACCGTGCATGGGAGGCGGGGATGCCCTTTGGCCGCTCCACCCCCCATGGCCGGGCCTGGTAGCCCAGGGACGGCGCTGGAGACCCCCTGGTCCACGATGCGACTGTCCAGGGTGATGGCCCCGTCAGCCACCACCCCGACGGTCGTCGCCGCGGCTGCCAACTCAACCAGGGGCGGCACTACGTGCTACTTCTCGGCGACACGGCTAACTTGTTCCGTGCCGGCGCCCCGGGCCTCCTTCCTTGTGAGGAGGAACTCGGAAGCGCCAGGGAACGTCCACTCCAGGGCTCATACGGGTCTGATCGGCCGCTCTCAGCCCCCTGGACAACCCCTAGGGTGGACCTCGCAAGCGCCCCAGCCGGACGTTCCGGCTTATACGCCACATGCATGTTACCCCCCCAGGAACGGATGGACCGCCCGCCGGGCCCTCCTCCGCATACTCGGTAAACCTTGTGCCGTGTCACCCGGTGCATGGGTGCACATCAGGACGCGTCCTCGGCCGGTACCTCGTTGGTTTTCCCACCCAACTGGCCTCCCGCCGACGCACATCAGCCCGTGCAGGGGTATCCTGCCCATCAGCTCGTGCCGGACGCGCACTGGGATACGGCACCGTTCGGCTTTAAGCTTTCGGCTGGCCCCGCCGGCCGACCAGCCTCTTGCTAGTGAGGTGGTGCCCCTTCTATCGGAGCTTATGTCCCTCTTTCGTTCGGAAAGACGGGGGCCTGCTGAGGCCATCACGAACCCCGGGCGGTGGCTATGGTCCGCGGATTCCGGGACATCCGCCTAGACAGGCGGATACCGGACCCGTTCTGCTTGAACCTCGCCCAGGGCCCTCCAGAACCCGTGCTCCATCCCAGGCTGCTGCACGGGTCGACGCCGGGGCGGCAGACATTTAAGGTTTCCAGGAGGCTCCTCCAACAGAGGGCTCCTTAATCGCTGGTGCTTGGCCCGACGATTCGGACACTCCCAGTGAGGAATCCTGTTCGGACGCGACTGATTCGTCGCCCCCAGACACCGGGGATATGTCATCCCTGAGACAATCTGTCCCGACCGCCCGCGCGTCTGAGGAAATGGAGAACCTTCCAGTTTTCGGTGCTGCGCAAGGTGGCTACCAGACTTGGTCTGGCCTGCGAGCCAGAGACTTCCATGGAAACGGGGATTCTCGATCTCGGTGTTTCCCTCAACCCCGCCCCACGCGGGCCGGCTTGCTCGTTTCCAAAGGACGTTAAGCTGCTGTGGGACATTTCAGATACCTCACAGAATACTGCCTCCTTTCCGACAAAGACCTTCAGGAAGACTCTGAGAGCTTCTCGTGAGGACCTTGACATGTTCCTTCTGAAGCCCTCCATGCATGCCGATATCGCTAAGCGCCTTTCAGCTAAGACGACGTCGCCCCAGGCCTACTCCCATTTCTGGGAGTCGCAGTGTCGGCTCCTGGACTCAGAGAGCTTGCGACTTAACGTCTTCTCTATGCTGATCGCTCACGATCTCAGGCAGTCCCTGAATAGTGCGGCCTCGTCTGACGTTGCTAACGAGGCCACGCTCCTGGCGGCCTGCCAGTCGGAGGCATCTATGGCCTTACTCAAGCGTATTTCTTTCCTCAGACGAGAGAATGCCTGCGCCGATCCCTCCGCTAAGCCTTTAACTCTGACCTCATGACGGAGTTGTCCAAGGTCAAACCCGCGACACGAAATGTTCTCTTCGGGGATTCGTTCTGCGACACGGTTCTCGGGTTAGCGGAAAAGGTCGAGAGCGAGAATACTCTCTTAAAGGGCCCCTTATTTAGGATTGTTATCAATGAAATCTATGCTTTAAAACCACTCTACTCGGTTAAAGTCATAAAAATCCTATTTGGAGCTTGCTTTGGGGGTTAAAACAAAGGTTTTTAGTTTTTATGCTAATGCAAATATGCATATTCATGACCAAGGTCACGATGTCACAAGAGGCAAACACGGGAAAATCACATTCAACTGTGCACAAAAGATTCCACTTTTTTCTCAATTTTCCTGAAACTTTTGTTATCCATGGCTGTTTGAGTTTGTTTTACATGTTGCCTGCTGTAAGCCATGACAAAACTGGGGGTAGAAACTGCAGCAATTTGCCACAAGTCCAACTTGAAGTCTTATGTTTTTTCTTAACTTTTCCCTTCTGTCTTCCTTATGTGATGCACTCAAAACAGCGCCCTCTGTCTGTGATTTATTGCAATGAAATCTTCAAAGTTGAAAAAGGCCACCTTTTATTGATTTTACATCTAAACGAACAATAGTATGTCTTGCTGAACAAGTAATCCGTCATTATGAAGCAAAGCTTAGGCACGAAGTTGTTTAGCATGTCACAGGCCCTTTAAAGGCTAGGAACAAGATGGCCGCTAGTCATAAGCGGTCCCTCAAACGTACGGCGGGTGCTCCACGTCCGTCCAAGCGGCGTAGAAAGAGCGGTGCTTCTCCAACCCCAAATCTACTTCAGCACCCACACCCTAGTTAAGGACGCAACTACGGCCAGGTCCGCCCGACAGCAGCCTTTCAAAGGCGAAACAGGGCCGTTCCTGAGGGTGCGAGGCCGCCTAAGTCTCTATGCCCGGAAGTGGTCCTCCATCCTTCCGGGCCCATGGGTTATGGAAGTCATCAGTCGGGGGTATCGCCTTGAGTTTTCGCCGACACCCCCACGACTTTGTCCCCAAAGCCAACACCGCTCTCTTCAGAGGGTAACAGAAGAACGACTCTGCTCAAGGAAGTAGCAGAGATGCTGTCTAAGGGGACTATAGTCCCGATTTCTCCCCCCTTCTCGAAGGGGTTTTGGTCAACATTCTGGAGAATGGCGACATATTCTGAATCTCAAACCGCTGAATACGTTCATTTGGAAAAAGAAGTATAGAATGGAGACCTTGGCCAGCGTTCTTAGGTGTCCGCTCAAGGGCACGTGGGCATCCTCGATCGACCTAAAGGATGCCTACCTACATGTCCCTATTGCAGCCTGCGACCAGCGGTGGCTCAGGTTCGACATTTTGGGTCAGTCGTACGCTTGGACGTGCCTCCCCTTTGGCCTCTCCGCATCCCCCCGGGTATTCACGATGATTACCAGGGCGGTCGGAGCATACCTCAGATGGCGGGGAATCAACCTTTGCCTCTACCTCGACGACTGGCTGATCTACGGCAGCTCACCCAACGAGGCTTCCAGCCATGTGGGTACGGTTGTCAAGGTATGCAAGGGTTGTGATTTCTTGTCAACTTCAAGAAATCCCTCTTGGTTCCATGCCAGGACCTAGTGTATCTGGGGGCCCGACTCCAACTAGATATAGGGGGGGTTGGGGGGGGGGGGGGGGGGCAACCCCATCGGCAGGACGAGTACAGGCCCTCAGGGCCAACGCTCACCAATTAGCAGCGACACAAGACAGCCCTTCCCGCTTCTAGCTACGTCTGCTGGGTATTATGGCGAGTGTTGTAGACCTCGTACCATATGCCCGCTTCCACATGAGGGGGCTCCAATTACACCTCCGGAAGCACTACAAACCCAGCAGGCACCCAGATTCCCGATCAGTGCCAATGACGGACCTGATAAGGGACGAGCTGGCTTGGTGGACCTCTCAGTCCAACCTGACTCGGTAGGACTGTCTTCCCCGCACGCCCGATCGACTACACGATCACGACGGACGTCAAAGTCGGGCTGGGGAGGCCACCTGCTAGGCTCGCGAGTGTCAGGGACCTGGTCCCAGGAGGAAACTCACTCGCACATCAACCTTCTCGAACTATGGGCGGTCGAACGGTCCCTACTAAAGTAGGGCAACATCCTCATTCAGACGGACAACGCAGGGTGGGACTCGTTCCCTGTCCCTGTGTCTCAGCACCTTGCGGTTGATCAATTGGTGCAGGGACAGGGCCACCACTCTGTCCGTGATTCACATACCGGAAGCGATAAACCTGCTCGCCGACGATCTCTCCCAAGGCAAAGCATCTATCGCAGAGTGGATCCTGAATCCGGATGTGGCCCATGCGATCTTTGCGAGGACCTTCCTCCCCACGATTGACTTTTTCGCCTCCGCGAACAGTCGCCAGCTCTCGGTTGACTGCTCCCGGGTCCCCGACCCGGGAGCATTCGCAGTCAATGCCCTCTCGATAGACTGGACAGGCCTGGTGGCTTACGCCTTCCCTCCGATCCCGTGGAAAAGATAACCAGGGAGGACTGCCAAGTCGTGCTGATTGTGCCTTTTTGGCCAAAGCATCTCTGGTTTAGATCGGTGGTCGATCTTCTAGTGGGAGTTCCACTACGACTGCCAATCTGCCCAGACCTCCTGAAATTCTCGGGGGGACCGCTCCCAAGCCTATCTTTAGAGAGTCTGAGCCCGACTGCATGGCCATTATCCGGCAACGTTGCCAGGAGAAGGGCTTTTCTGAGAGGTCTTCATTACTTATCGCCTCCGGAAGAAGAGCGTCCACCCTTGTCGCTTACTCTAAGCGTCTGGGTACGGTCCCTACTACCGGTGGTGTGACGAAAGCGGTTGCTCTCCCACTAGAGCATCTGTAGCTCAAGTTGCGGAGTTCAGGAACTACAAGTCCGCAATCCTGGCAGTTCACAGAGGAATTGAGGATGCCTCGAACGGTGATGGTTCTCTCCACCTCTTGAAAGGGATGTGTGCTACGTACTCCTGTTGCATTTAAACTTTCGTGACAAAGCTTTTAGCTCAAAGCGAGACAGCGTGTTGAACTAAGACTGATCAGACTTCGGTGATGCAATCTGTCACATTTTTCGAGCTCAGCTCTATTCTATTCAGTTTGTAAACAATGGTGAAGGAGAATTGAAGCCGAATCGAGATGTTGTGTAAATGCGGCAAATGTTTAGTTTTGAGTTCGCAATAAAAATGCGTGAGCTAACACGCCTGTTGTCTGTGGTAGTGGCACGCTTCCCCAGTGTAAACAGCGACCTCAAGTGGCACGAGGTTTATGCAAATTAGCTTCAGTGGTATGAACGCCTTGTGTCAAGCGCGACGATCACCTTATGTTTTTCTTTATTTCTGCGCCGGAAATTAGCTCACGCCACGGACTATCGATGAACGCCTAATCAAGGTTAGGCATAAACAGGGTTATAATTGATGTGTGTCAAATTGCACATGAACAACAGCGAGACCTGCTTATTACTGAAATTCTTTTTCCCAAATACCAATGCCCCAGTTGATGCCATCCGGTCGTAGTTACTGGTATTTTGTTTTGCCATTTTGCAGAAATGTGAGTGCTTCATTTATCAAATTTGGCAGATAATTAGGGTGCTTTTTGGGCTTTTTATAGCTACTCAAATGATTTGATTGATTTGGTTTTAAACCAACTCGGAGTAGGTCCCATTCAATATCAATTACTCCATGCATACATACATGTACATGTATAACGAATGGAAAGTCATTTGTGTTATTGTGGCACATGAAATTGGCTATGAAATTGTCCTTAGGTAATGTGTGATTCATGACAGGATGATCTTGATTCACGATCGTGTTAAAGGCACAGGCTCGTCAGCAATGCGCGCGCACCAAATACGTGCCACGAAATACGCAGCTCTATGCCTTTGCTATGGAGCTGCGTATTTCGTGCCACGAATTTGGTGCGCACGCATTGCTTACGAGCCTATGCCTTTAAGTCTAGCGTACATCGACATTGCAACTGGAAGCAACTCAACTGATCAGCATGATCAGTTGCTGTTGATATCGATGTGTGCGTAGCGCGCTCATTGACAGCAACTGATCAGTTGCACAACTAGCAGCCACTGGGAATTATATCCAGCCATGTCTACATTTCCAGAGTGTGCACATCGATACGCCAACTCAGTAAAGCCCAGAGTACATTGACTTTGCAACTTGAAGCAACTGTTGCTTGCAGTTGCTGTCGATGTGCGTGCATGTGATCAGATGCACGCAAGCAACTGACGGCAACTAGTTGCAAGTAACGCATACATCGACACAACTGACCGCAACTGGGTATAGTTGCCAGAAAGTAGAACATGAGCAACTCACAACAACTGGGATTTTTCCAGTTGCCAGTAGTTGCAAGTGCGCATACATCAACCTTTTTAAAAAGCAACTGATCAGTTGCCGGAAACATCAGTTGCCACTCGTTGCTTCCATTTGCAATGTTGATGTACGCTAGGATTTATCAGCTACATGTACATAGGCCCTATTAAAGTAAATATATTAAATTTTTCGGAGTGTGTGCAAATTGAACTGTGGGAGCTGTGGACATTTCGTCTGGTAGTTGATGTGTGTGCAATGATATTATCGGCTTTGTACGACAGTGTGTCATATACAAGACCACGATTTATTTAAAAAAAAAAAATATGCAAGATTTGAACAATGCCGATTTTCCTAATTTTATAATAAAATTGTTTTATTAAAAAGCAGACATGGACTCTTCGCAGTAACAATTCCGCATATTTAATTTGTCAGACTATACTGCACATTTAAACAATGAATAACAAATTTGCAACACATTCTTGCAGTGGGAAAAAAGCTTATAATTATGTTTATGTTTGTGTCTAACTGGTGGTAATTTAGCCTTGAAAACTGCCACAATCAATACTGCAGTTCCAGTTGATTATTGCTAGTGTAGGCCTGTAGTTTTCATTAATTAATAATGTACATCTGGAAGCAATTGTGTGCTACATGTAGTTATTTCTCAGAGTGTTTGTGTTTATTAACATCCTTTGAACATGGCAGCTAGGACTTTTGGTGGAACAGTATTGAAGAAAATTTAATTTTAAATATTTGTTATTTACATGTACATGTATTTTTTTTAATTTAGGGTACAGTACACATATCACAGGGTGTCTTTATAATTGACGCCTACCCAGATACCCCTCTGGCTAAAACCGTGACTCCAGGGATGACTCTATAGAAGTATAACAGCAAGTTACGATCAATCGTGATTCTGGCAAAAAGTGTCTGCTGACGCTGTTTTTTTTCACATTTCTAACACACAAGAAAAGGGGGGAAAAATCAATTTGTAGCGACTGGCTGCCAAGTGCCAAAGGCAGATGGTTCTATGACTTGCTCTTTCCTGATATCGATTCTGTCCACATAGCGTCTTCTCCTTGTGAGCTAAGGGGGTGTATTATCTTTGTATTACTGTATACCTCTTTTAGTTAGAAATCTTGTTGTGTGTGTGTGATAAATATATGGAAGAACATACTGAAAAAAATGTAAAGGGTAAAGCCCTTGCATGAACCGGGGGTGAATTGAAATATAGCGCGGTATAAATACCGTACACCTTCGCCACTAATTCTCCCTAATATGTGAGCCACTCCACCAAAAGTAGGCTCTTGCATATGAAAATGAAAATGGAGCTAATGACTTAAAGGTACACACCGGCCTACTGTTTACGTAATTTAGTGATACAGCATCCTTGACAATAATTTTTCGATGGTTCTTGTGAAAAAAGATTGTCAAAATGTCCCGTAATTAACCACAAAAGCTTAAAATTAATAAAAAACGGTCAATAGTCGAGTTATACGCTTTACCAGCCGTTCACTATCGCGCGAGACTCACGACTTTGTCGAAAACCATTCACTCTTCACTTGGCAGCCTTTTGCTTTGGATATCTCTTATTTTCTGCTGAAGATTTCACTGGACAGCCTGGACGACCGAATTGGTTTTTCCGTTATACGTAGAGGAGCTGACATTCATGGTCTGTCTTCACGAACGTACAATTGTAGTTCCACAGCACTGTACCGGTTTTAGGCAGGCAGCGTGTGTGTGCCGTGAGGCTAAATGTTGTCCGGTAGACTGTCCACGGTGGAACTCGCTTCGGTTCCTCGGATTTTGTGTCAAAATTTTATGTTCAATTTTTCAGAGTTGTTTAACTTTGTTTCCTAACCTGAATAAATAGTCTCTTTTGTCAAATACTCAAACTTGATGCAGTACTGCAGTAATAAACTTCAGGAATAAACTGTGTATCACACGGCCATACGGCTGGAAATAAAACTAGCCCTAAGGACACGTGATTTATCGGAACCAGAATCTGGTTTCGATAAATCATGTGACCTCGATATTTTTGAAAAATGCTCAAAAACAGCACAATTTTGTGGTTTCTTTTCAGGTTCTCTTCAGTGAGTCTATTTCGGAAAGACTTTCAGAATCATGTACATGTATGGGTCTATTTCAAGCCCAAAATAGCCCAACAAAGCCGGTTTGTCCCTTTAAGGTGTAGATACATTGTACGTACACCAACTGGTGTATCAAAACACGGTATGACGCAGTTGTTCCCCACTGATTGGGAAATTTAAGATACCCTAATAAAGGAACACACCGGCTTAAATGTAGTTGGGCTATTTTGGGCTCGAAATAGACCCATACATTATTCTGAAGCGCCTTCGAGAGTAAATTATATATGAAAAGACGCCGTCAAATTTGGCCGTTTTTTGGCACTTTTGAAAAATTTAAGGTCACGTGACTTTTTGGTTCCGAAAAGTCACGTGGTATTGTGAATTAGTTGTATTTCAAGCCGTATAAAAGTTTGTGACTGCAGAACTGCACCAAATTCAACTCTGACTTCCCCCCAATATTTATAAGTAATTGACAAAAGAGACTATTTATACAGGTATGAAACAAAGTTAAAGTATGAAAATTGGAACAAAATTGTTTGTTTCGAGAGTCCGGAGAACGGGAGCGAGCGCATGCTACGGCAGGCTACCGTGGAGTGTAGGATATTTGCCCCGCGCAGCACGGCAAATAGCCTGAGTGCACACAAGGCCGGGTGTGTTGCTCCGGTGTACGTTCGTGAAGAAAAAACATGATGCCAACTCCTCAAAAGTAAACGGAAATTCCTATTCGGTCGTCCAGCTGTCCAGTGAAATCGTGAGCAGAAATTGTTTAGATATCCTGAGCAGGAGAAGAGCGAATCAGTTGTGACAAAGTCGTGAGGCTCGCGCATAGTTGCAACGGCTGGTAAAGCGTATAACCCGTCTTTGGACCGTTTTTGTTAATTTTGCACATCTTTAGTAGATTACAGGATATTTTGATCTTTTTTTCACGACCATCAAAAAAGTATTGTCAATGCTGCTACATCACTAAATCATGTAAACAGTAGGCCGGTGTGTACCTTTTAATATGACATTTTGGAGCTACGAAAAAACAAAAAAGATGAAACTGCGCACCGTACAAGATTGCAATCTCGATCTGACGTAAATTCACCAGAGTGGAAAGTACTGAGTGAAAGATGATCAGTTAAGGATGTGTTAGATGACAAATCCCGACAAGAACATGAAGCACTAGAGATTGCTTTCACTACAGCAGTGTTAAGTGACTGTAGTGGAGTAGGAAAATTGAAGCTTGGAAGGAACAAATTGATACTCTAGCGCCAGATATGTACCTGGGTCTTTCTATAAATTAGGGGTCCAAAAGTGTGACATTTAGTGTCCCCCGTTACACCTACATGTAATGTGTTATTTTTCGTACAAAAATCATTAAAATGGCCTGTAAACTATTTTGTATGAATTGTACTTTATGTATGTACTCACTCTTTGAGATGGAAAGTATTTAAAGAATGTGTCCTGAATTTACAAAAACAAGATGTAAAATGTAACAGAAGACACCAACATTGGACCCCTAATTTATAGAAAGACCCACCTGTTCAAAACTGTTGAAATTTCCAAGCAATTTTCTGGAATATTTTGTTTTTTTTTTGTTTTTTGGGTGGGGATGTAAAAAATTACCATAGCCTTGTGAGTGAAATGATATCTTCTTTAAAAAGGCCCAGTGTATCAATTTTTAACTTCATGAGTTGACAAGAACATCTTTACTTAAACAGCTAGTATCCCCCCTGTCCACATTTTTAAAGTTTTCATGTTTATCATGGAGGTGTATGTGTCTACAACACCATCACAACTTGTTTTTCACAAAAAATCGACAGCCTTTTGTTTAAAATGCAAAGCAGTCCGACCCTCTTCACCCGAAATTCTGAAACGCCCCGAAGTCACTCGATTTGTTGATAAACAGGGTTTTGACATCATCCTGAGAAGAACACAAAACGGCCTGTGCAGTATTGAATGGAAAATATATGGAGTGAATGTTCATCATGACTGTTTTGTCCTTGTACATGTACATGTAATTCAAAATACAAATGTGAAAAACACTTGATGTAATATGACAATATAATCTACTACATGTATTACTTTTTTTTGTGAAAAACGGTGAAATTGTGGATCACAATGAAGCTCTTTTGAAGTAAATACCGGTGCATTGCGACCGGTGGTTTTGTCACGGAAGGAACAGTGCGTGTTAAATGGTCCCTGCGGGCCGAAGTTCCCACGTGTTTGAAATTGGCACAACACGGTATGCACATCGGCCGGTACAAGTTAGAATGAGCGACTCATTTTTCTCTCTATAGATGCAAGTGTGAAATTTCGCTCATAATGTAATTCGAATCGATAAAGTCCAGGTTCTACAGCTAGGTAAAATTAGCAACTACATATACCTTTTCCAGAAAGAAACTGGTCAAAATTAGACTTGAAATGTAATCGCAAGAAATGAAAAATGCCTTGGAGTGTCCCCCCTTACGTCGTGAAACAAGTGCTACCAAGATGTATGTCTAACCGTTTGTAAATTATTTAAAATATTCTACATTGTTTAGAAATTGCACAGAAATTAAACAATTTTGTTAACTTGAAAAGGCAATTCTTACAAATGCATCAAAATGTCACACTTTGACTCCTGTTTTTATGGAAATACCCACATACCCATTTCAGCAGTATAAATACAACTGTATGCAACCAAGTGTTAAAACTGGTGTGCTTACACCATTTTTGTAACAGTCTTTACTAAATTATTGATTTTGTGGAATTCCTCACGTGCATGCAGTACTTAAAACATAGCTTGTACACCTTGCAATGGTTCTGGTAGTCCTGTTTACCATTTTGGTGGTGATGGTAGTGGAGGTGTACATGTACATGTACCGTACATGTTTCTGACTTATTCAACTGTACATGTACATTGCTCTTTACGTACAGTGTATGTATAGTGCCCGCTGCATAGATCTGCCAAATTAATGGGCCTTTAAAACCTACTGTTTGAAAAATACAGCAATTAAAAATGTTTGTGCAAGTGTTATGTACATGCAGTCTGTCAACTTGCATAGTTTGTGTATAAGATTTGGCAAATCTACATGTACATGTACAAATTTACACAATATTCGACAACCACTGCTGAGCAAATGAATGCTCACTGTGGATGTAATATGTCGATCACCAAACTGCTCACAATTGCGCCAGAGGGTGGTATTTCTCCGTTGTCATGGTTACTGATGCTGAACGAGATTGCAGATATTGCGTACGTGGGCACGAAATGCATTCCTGACCTGCAAAGCTCTTGCAACTCTGTAATCCGTTATTAGAGGTTTATAATGAGTAATCGCTGTGTGCTCAGTATATAGCATATATTATGTCTGTTTTCGATACTGGAGAGACGTTTTCCTCCAGGATTATATCTCTGTACAATGTCATTCATCTTCTCTCAAAACAAAAGAAATATCTTAAGATGGATCTAAGGAGATAACTTCAGCTAAAGAACTGCAACGAATAGTGCCACAACATACCTTCCTGAAAGCCCTGTGTGCAAATTTCCAATATACCGTATGCAACAAGGACACCAAAAAATGTCACAAAGTATGTGTCCTATGTTACATACGTTAAATAGGAAATTTGTACACGGGGTTTTCAGAAAGGTATGTTGTCGCACTATTTGTTGCTTAAGTTATCTTCCTTGATCTGTGTTATGATATTTCTTTTGTTTTGAGAGAAGATACATGTAACTGGCATTGCACAGAGTTATGATCCTGGTGAAAAAGTCTCTCCAGTATTGAAAACAGACTTTTTATGTACATACAGAGGGCTTGGATTTGTTTTGCAAATTTATATCTTCAAAACTTGCCTCCCCCAGAGATATTTTTTCTTTGATAATGTATTCATGTTGATATAGTTACTGAGCACATCTGTAGAATAAGTCATTGATTTATGATATTGCAAAACAAAGATGGGTCTTTCCACAGTAAAGGGGGCATTTTGGCAACACAGACCATATTTTCGAGGAAATACCTTTGTCTGGTCTCAAAATAAAAGAAATAAGTTTCAGTTGTTCTGAAGAGATAACTTAGGCCCAAAAAGGGTTACAAATAGTGTGACAACATGCCTTTCTAAAAACCCTGTGTACAACTTTCCAATATACGCTCGTAATCGCGACGGACACTTGTGTTACATTTTAGGCCATCCTGGTTACGAGCGTACGGTATATTGAAAATTTGTACACAGGGTTTTTAGAAAGGCATGCTGTCACACTATTCGTAACCCTTTTTGGGCCTAAGTTATCTCTTCAGCACAAATGAAACTTATTACTTTTATTTTTAAAGGTATTTTCTGGAAAATATGGTCGTGTTGCCAAAATGCCCCCTTTACCATGGAAAGACTAAGATACATTGTACACTGTACATAGATACACATAATTCTTCACTGGGTTCTGAAATAGCTTCCAACACAATGTTTTGCCACAACCTTTTGCCTCAAAAGGCTGGTGTATAATCACTGCACTGCTTTATGTTAAACCAGATAAATTTGTTTACAAAACAGTGTTTTTGTTTTATTCTTCAAAATATACGGATTGAGAGGGTAAAATTTCAGAATGGTAATGATATCAAAATCTCAACACCCATAGGAAAAATGATCACCATTGAAATGAAACAACCAAACTTGGGTTGAGAGAAAAATTGTAAGGACCTTATCGGGATTCAAACCCGAGACCTCTGACTCACCAGTCAGATGCTCTACCAGCCGAGCTACAAGGCACAGTTGGTATACACTGTACTTCCTCAGGTTTTCCCTATGGACCCATTTTTTCTCTCGGTTTTGCCTGCCTGGTGAGTCCATGGTGAGTCAGAGGTCTCGGGTTTGAATCCCGATAAGGCCCTTACGATTTTTCTCTCATCCCAAGTTTAGACCCCTGGCAAAATGGTTAAGAATGAAAATGAATTATACTGGCGTGCTTTTATTATTTCCCCCAAATCTGTTAGCAGCAATGCAGTAATTTAAGCCAGCAAAGTGACTGCATGTCAAGTTGTCAACTATCACATTTTTGGTCTCATGCCAGCACATTGACAGATGAAAATTAGCCTGAGACTTGTGGCCTGTCTAGCATCCTTCAGAGAGACACATGTACAGCTCGTAGTACAGTATATAAATCATTTATCTGATCGTCTCTCTAGAAACGACTTCACACAGTGAATACTGACGTCTTGATGCGAACAGAGTGTGACAGCATATAGCAGAACAGGTACAGTATTGTGTACTGTAGCAGATTGGCTTTTATTGAATCTTTCTTGTGTTGTACATGTATGCAATGCGAGTGAAATTTTATTCAGTTTTTAATGGTACAATTTGTTTCAGTGTCTCCCTCTTCACTGCATTTGGATTATGTGTCTTCCAATCATACTTAAATAGGCCAACCTTAAATTTGTTGTGTTAAAAGAGCGTGTCAAGATTACATTTTTATCCCCCCATTTTTCCCCATGGGTGTTGAGATTTTGATACCTGTGTCGTATTTTTCTCATTACCATTCTTAAATTTCGTGCTCTCAATCCGTATATTTTTAAGGGTATATATATCGTCAAAAAAGCACCGATATTTTGTAAACTAATTTATCTGTTCCATAAAGCAGTGCAGTGATTACATCAACCTTTTTGCTTCCACATTCAATTTAGAGTTTGTAAATTTCCTGTTTTTTTTCCCACGGATAGTATTTCGGGGAGGCATTTTATATGATTGTTACAGGTACAATTGGGATTTCTGATGTAGCCTTAGACTGGTTCAAGTCTTATCTCACTCATAGGAGTCAACGTGTATTATTGAATGGTGTCATGTCTGACCGGTTTAATTTGGATTGTGGAGTTCCACAAGGCTCATGTCTGGGACCTCTTCTTTTTAACATTTACTCATCTACTTTGTTTGACATTGTGGAACAGCATCTTCCTAATACGCACTGCTATGCTGACGATACACAGTTATATTTGTCATTTAAACCTTGTAGTTCAGTCAGCCAGGAACAGGCTGTTTTTGCCATGGAAAACTGCATAAGGGATATACGGCAATGGATGCTGAGGGACAAACTTATGATTAATGATACAAAGACGGATTTTATTATTATTGGTAGTAAACAGCAATTGTCTAAAGTTGCAATATCTGGCATTAAGGTTGGGAGCACTACTATTTTACCTTCATTGCATGTTCGTAATCTGGGTTGTTGGTTTGACTCCAACCTGAGTATGAATAAGCAAATAGTCTCCACATGTTCCACTGCTTTTTATTATATTCACAACATCAGGAGAATTCGGAAGTATTTGTCTCAAGATGCCTTAATTACTTTGGTCCATGCCTTCATAACAAGTCGTCTTGATTATTGCAATAGCTTATTTTATGGTTTACCAAACTCTCAGTTAATTAGACTCCAGAGAGTACAGAATGCAGCTGCCAGACTTGTTTGTAATTCATCGTTTGGGACCCATGCCACTCCTATACTTTACCAGTTACATTGGCTTCCAGTTCAGTTCCGGATTTGATTTAAAATTCTTCTTTTGACCTTCAAAGCTATTCATGGTCTTGCTCCAAAATATCTCGTTGACTTGGTGAAAGTTAAAGCTTGTTCTCGTTATTCCTTGAGGTCTAATGAGCAGCTACTTTTGGAATATCCTACCGGCAAAATGAAGAAAACTACAGGGGATTGTTCATTTGCACAAGCTGCCCCTACACTCTGGAATCAGTTACCGTGTGAAATCCAGAATGTTCAATCGATTCCTTTGTTTAAGACCAAACTGAAGACATTTTTTTTTAGGCAAGCGTTTTTATTGTAATTGCGTTTATGAAGTAATGTTTTAACTGTAACAAGGTTTAATTTTGTGTACTTTGAATTTTTATTGTAATGCGCATTAGAACATACATATGAATTCTGCGCAGTATAAATAAATTATTATTATTATTACATTGTAGGTTAGAGCGAAATCCATTTTCTGGAAAATCCTGAAGAAGCTCAGGTCTCCAAAGGTCTATATCATTTGTAAATGATTTTTTCTCTTCAAATTCCTGGAACAGTAGCATACATGTAATGTATACATCTAAAGAATAATATTGGTAAACCAGCCTCTGGGACCAGCCTGCAGAAATTTCAGCTACATGTACACAGATGCAGCAGTGTTTTAGTAAACTTTAAATTCCATACATCATGTTTTTAAATTTTTTTAAATTAATTAATTAATTTTATTTATTTACCAACCAAATCCAACAGCGATCGAGTCGCCAATTACAGGACGGCATAAATAAATGCTATGAAATTTTAAAAAATGTTATGAAATAAATAAATAGATTAAATAAAACATGTGTAAAAATTAATTGAATTCAATATATACAAAGTCTGCTTTAAAAAAAAGGCAAATTTAATAAATGAAAAATTAAATAAATGAAAGGGGGACTATATACAAGAAACACGGCAACAATTTAAACACACAGCAAATCAGACTGCGTTAGCTGCATACATGTAATGTATACATCTAAAGAATAATATTGGTAAACCAGCCTGCAGAAATTTCAGCTACATGTACATACACAGATGCAGCAGTGTTTTAGTAAACTTAAAATTCCATACATCATGTTTTTAAATTTTTTTATTCATTTACTTATTTTATTTATTTACCAATCAAATCCAACAGCGATCGACTTACAGGACGGCATAAATAAATGCTATGAAATTTTAAAAAATGTTATGAAATAAATAAATAGATTAAATAAAACATGTGTAAAAATTAATTGAATTCAATATATACAAAGTCTGCTTTAAAAAAAAGGCAAATTTAATAAATGAAAAATTTAATAAATGAAAGGGGGACTATATACAAGAAACACGGCAACAATTTAAACACACAGCAAATCAGACTGCGTTAGCTGCAATGGCATGGTAGATCTGGTTCCGGAAAGTTCCAAGGCTTGCGACACCGAACACATCACATTTTCCATGGAGTCCGTCGTAGGAGGAAGAAATTCTGGAAACAAAGCCACGTTTTGTGACCTCAACGCGACTCCGTGGGACATGTAAGACGTGTTCGTTGGCAAGCCTGTAAAGGCCTTTTCCCACAAGAACCTGGGCTGCCCCGGGCTGATGCATGATTTTTCACACTTGTCTTTCTCAAACCACGCCAGGGGATCAGCACCCTCATTTCCCATTTCAGGAAGTCGGTCCCCGGGGCGAGCGCCTATCAAGTAGAATTTCTTGTCATTCCTGTCCAGTTTTAGTTGATTTTGTATTTCGACGTCCTTCCAAATGGCTGTTAATTTACAAATTTCCTCATCCCCCAGAATTGCCTTTCAGCTGACTTTTTTTTCTGTGGCCTAAACTACCTGATGTATAAGCTGATAAGTGATATTTATACTGGCAATGGAACTCCGAAGACATGAAATATCAGAACCGCACGTGTTGAAAATGTTATGCCATCATATGTACTGTAGCATACATGTGTAATTAAAAAGAACGCGTTCATGTTGCGCTTTTGTTATGGTCTTTAGTACTCTTTACGCAAATTGAACTTAGCGCGCTTCCAAGTGACCTTTGCCATTGCTTGCCCTGGGACGAACTCACCCCCACGCCATTTCACACTACCGTTCTTGCCCCGGAGAATGTGTCTCGCTCCGGGACATACATGTTCAATCCTGGTCCCAAGCAAGGTTGAACTCGCCCCGGGAAAGAGCAATCTTGGGGGTGGCACGGGGTGAGAATTTCACGTGGGAAACCAGGCTTATTTTCACCCCCGCGTCGCCCCGGGACCACCCCCGAGATTTGGGAAAAGGCCTTATATTAAAGTGAATATTTAAAATATAAGTGTACACACTCGGTTTTTAAAAACCTAACATAGCAAAATCATATTGTTACCATTGCCATCAACACTTTAAGACTAGGTTTTCATGTCAACTCATTAGGTAACATTTTTGGTCATTGTAAATGATACAATTGACCGTTAATGTGACATTTTGCTGTTAGTGCCTAATTTCACTGGTGCTTAAAGACAGTATACATGATTGGTAAACTGTTACAAATAGTTTTATCCCCCTGTGTGATTGAAGATATGCATGATTAAAACCAACCTGAGCAAAAACAGCTCCGTACTTTGTCTAACTTTTGAGAAAACGGTCAAAAAAGGGTTTGCAGTCATTTCGCCCCAAAACCACTTCGCCCTGAACCACGGCCTGTGCACGAAGTGGTTTTGGGGCGAAGTAGCATTTGGGCAATGTATAGTGTTTGGACGAAGTGGTTTGGGGTGAAATGATATGTTGGGGCGAATTCAATTTGTCTAATATGAGACAAAAACTAATTGTTTTACTCATTTCTCAAAGACTATAGCACTTTAGACAAAACCATTTCAGGGGAAGTTAGGTATTTCAAAACCATTTCTGCGGTCATCATGTTTATATTGTGTAAGTTAGGCGTAAATCTGTGAACATTTCTGATTTTCAAGATACATGTATAAATCATGTATACTGCCTTTAATATTGATTTAAATTTTGCTGTCAATACCTTTCCCCCCCAACCTTTTTTTTTTTTTTTTATATTTAGGAAGAAACTGCAGTAAAATGTACTGTCACAGAAAAATGAGGCCAAACATTTACATATATAATAGAAAATATCGACAAGAAACTGACTTGAAATACAAAGGTGTAGGGTGGTCTTAAAGTGCCAGTTTAATTGGGTCTTTAGTCTTAGACGGTTGGTCTTGGGGCCAATTTCAAAAATTGCTTTTAAATGCAAAATTTCTTTGCCTTGAAAAAATTGAGTCATCAGCAGTCACAAATTGTATGTGACGTGTAATAACAATTGACTGTTTATGTGTCACTCTTTCTACACAAGTTGACATACATTTTTGACTGCTAACCTATTTTTTCGAAGCAAATAATTTTTGCATTAGGCAAATTGTTCTGTTGAACAGCTTATGAAATTGGCCCCTGGTCTTAACAGTGCTGGTGCCTGGAAAAGACGAATTTCACATTATTCCGGTCTGTGCACGTATGAATGAAGCTAGCAGTGCCTACAAGTACAATAGTGTACAGTGACTGAATGGGTGTTTGTGTACGTGTGCTTTAAAGGCTCTCTCACACGGAAAAATCTCGGGCGCGAGTTGGTGAATTCGGGAAACTCTGGAAAACTTGTGGGACAACTTGGGATGATTCTTGTACATGTAACTCAGGCACAGTACAACTTGTATCAAGTCGTAGCAGCGCGCAACTCGTGGTGATAATTTTAAACATGTTCAAAATTTTGGCGACGAGTTGTCAACTCGTGAGCAACTTGTACTAAACTTGTGTATTAACTCGGAGCAAACTCATGCAACTCGTATAACTCTTAGAAAATTGTATCACATGAGTTTGAATAGAGTTTGATATGAGCTGTACGTGTGGTCTAAGAGTTATAAGACTTCAAGCACGAGTTAGTAAAGTTCCAGATGTTTTGGCACCAAATCCCACGCAAAATGCGGAAGTACCAAACTCGTGCCACACACGTACATGTAACAGACTCGCAGTAAGCTCGGAAAGCTCGCAGTGAACTGGTGACTTACTTGGAAAATTCCTGCCTAATTCATTAAAACTCCTAGTTAACTCGTAAAACTCTTGGTACACTCGGGGCAACTCGTACCAGGCTCGTTTCAAATTCGTTACTGACTCATACCTAAGTCGTAGTACGCTCGCAGTATACTCATAGACATGGTGATGCCAAGGGTTTTACCAAGAGTTTCCCGAATTCGCCAACTCTTGAAGCTCGCGGCTGAGATTTTTCCGTGTGTGAGAGGGCCTTTAGCATGGCATTTACCGGTAGGAGTGATTGTGCATTGAAGTGCGTACATTAGTTCACTTAAGTTGCTCAACACAAATAGCCTCGTTATCAAACCCGGAAGTGCGCAGAACGGTCCTAATTGGTTAATTTGGGATTCGTCTATTGCTAGTGATTTGTATTCATGCTGCATAATTAACTGTTCTTTCTTTTTTTCAGTGGGAAAGCACTACTAATAGTGTGTGATCATGCCATTGACGTCGCTGTTTCGCAGCAATGAGATGAAACTTGCGGAGAAAGACGAGGCTAGCGTGGTTCGGGAATGTCTGATGACGGAGTTAGAGTTCCAAATGAGGGAGTGCCAACATGCAAAATGGCAACGCGAGGAAGAACACAAGAAGAAACAGGGCGTGGCCGACTACAGCTGGTTGGCCAGTGCCCCGCCCAAATACTTCACCATGCCACAGATCCAGGCACTTCACATAGAAGAGCTGTGCAACGACATTCGTCCAATGGAAACCGGTCGCATTATCAATCGCTTCCGTGAAGTATTAGTCCGGGAGCCCAGAGTAGAAGAAATCCCGCTGCTCCTAAAAGCCGTCATGCATCAGATCATTCAAGAGCGCCCACAGGAAGAAACACTGAGCGAGTGGGTGGTGAAAAGGACAGCCAGTCTGACGCGGATGCGCAACAATGTGCGCGTGTCGCCGCTGAATACGGAAGATAGCGACCCCGACCAAAGCCAGGTCACGCAGCGTTCGCTGAGTATGCCCGAGTTTAGTGCCAGGGCGAGGACAGTGCAGCCACGCAGTCTCGTCGAGTTCTGTACGAGTATTGACGACCTTCCAGTTTGATTTATTTTTATATCAGGGTGAATGATTTTGTTTTATTATCCAGTGTAAAATCAAGTGTACTGATTTCTTGCCACGATATGCCAGGCTTGCACCTTGTAAAGAGGCTACCCTATTTACATGTACACTATATATGAGCATGTATAAAGTTGCCTTTTGTTCAATCTAAGCATAGAAAATTTAAATTTATGAAAGTCTTGTTTTTCATATTGCTTTTAAAATCTCACCCTCTCGGACAAAGCTGATGCAAGTTACAGTAAACTCTCGTTATAACACCCCCTGATATAAAGCTCTTCTCGATATAAAGCTCCTTTTTCTAAGTCCCAGCCATTATTCTCTGCATTGTGTATGCACTGGTTATAGCGCTCTCTGGATATAAAGCTCAAATTATTTCGGTCCCTTAAAGAGCGCTATGAGAGTTTAGTGTACTCAATAAAATTTGTAGTCTCTGTTACTCTGTCGAGTTGTGGGCGGAACCAGACCATGCTAATGATCTACCAGTACTCACGTGAGTGATGACTGACAATCATATGCAAAATTGGCCTCGCCGCACTGTTGCTACTGGTAACGCATTCTGTCTACGCTATCGGCTGTATGTAGAGCGTGCTCGCTGTACGTACCGTACATTGTTTACGTGCGCGCTGTTGGTTTCAAATCGCAACGACCGCATCTGATCGGCTCCCCCGACTTTTCGAGGGAATATTGGCTCAAAACAAAGAAAAAGTTAAGCAGCCACAGAGCAAATATCCAAGACCTTTGTAGAAGTCTGGTCAACGGCACAATAGAGGGCGCGCACTACGAGAACAAACGAACGAAAAAGGTCTTGGAGCCAAGACTATAAAATTTGTCATACTGTACCTTGTTTGTCTGAAATTTTGGTTTAAATCCATTTGCAAAATAAAGGGATCAAAATTTCGGATCAAAAGTAGGATTTATTTTCTTTTTGACACGTAATTTCAGCAACCGTTTCCTGTCATTTGATTAAATGGCTCATTTTCAAGTACAAAAATTGGCAATGATTGCAAAAGGCATTATCACCAATTTCACTCAATTGTCAGGGTGAAAGCCGACAGTCTTTATTAAATCTAACTTATTAGATTTTCCCTCTATCCATATTTGATACTTGAAATCTGTCTCTCATGGCAATTCTAATAAACATACCTAAAGCACTTAGTTAATAAGTGTTCAATAATTTTTTATTCAAATAAGCGACCACACAATGTAAACAATGGATATTGATGGATGAGCTGAGGGCGTGCGTATAGTGTGATAAGGTAATGAACTTGGCTGTCTTACAATTTGTCCACGTATTTTAATTTTTAAACATCAAACGCATTGAAACAGCACTATGTAAATACCTCGACTCTGTGTAGTTTATTTCGTCTAAGTGGCTTGTCACATGTGCCTGACTTTAATCTGTTCGTGTGAGGACTTCTTCGTAATGCAATTTTTCCTGACTCTGCATGAAATTTTTTTCTGGGTCTTTCCACAGTAAAGGGGGCATTTTGGTGCAACAGACCATATTTTCGAGGAAATACCTTTGTCTGGTCTCAAAATAAAAGAAATAAGTTTAAATGTTCTGAAGAGCTAACTTAGGCCCAAAAAGGGTTACAAATAGTGTGACAACATGCCTTTCTAAAAACCATGTGTACAAATGTCCAATATACGCTCGTAACCGGGATGGCCTAAAATGTAACAAGTGTAACTAAATGTAACTAAAATATAACACGAGCGTACATGTATATTAAAAATGTGTACACAGGGTTTTTAGAAAGGCATGTTGTTGTCACACTATTTGTAAACACTTTTTGGGCCTAAGTTATC
Organism: Henricia sp. BOLD:AAB3569; assembly: GCA_037783545.1. Lineage (NCBI taxonomy): Eukaryota > Metazoa > Echinodermata > Asteroidea > Spinulosida > Echinasteridae > Henricia > Henricia sp. BOLD:AAB3569. The sequence goes on along the minus strand of JBBELK010000267.1, from coordinate 450,743 downwards.
TCTTCAGAACAACTTAAACTTATTTCTATTATTTTGAGGTATTTTCTGGAAAATATGGTCTGTGTTGCCAAAATGCCCCCTTTACCGTGGAAAGACAATTCTCAATATTCACTGACATATGTGACCGGCTCCAGCAAAACCCAACACTTGTGATGAAAATTCAAAATGTAAGTTTTGGTATCAGCTTAGTGTGCATACAGAAAGGTATCTTTTAAAACATGTTTGAGGAAATTCTGATAATGTTTGGCGAAGTTATGACCAATTAAAGTATGACAGATCAGAAAAAGTGAAATGGAGCTATTGGTCTTAAAAGTTTGACAAACTAGTTGATTATTTAATTTTTTGTCAATAATATGAGGAATTTTGAGACAGTTCAAACAACAAAACAAATCTTGAATGTATCCCGATGTTGATTCTGCCAAATTTTCAAGGTGGGCCCATATCACGTAATGGGAAATGCTGAGAAGCGTCGGGTTTTGCCAGAGTCGGTCACATATAGGTTAGTTGTTTGAAACCAGCATTTTGTGTTCTGTAGATTTAATGTACGTATACAAAAAGTTACGCATGATAAAAAATCTATCTTGTACTGAAGATCCTTAATTTTTTGTGAATATCTTTAGTTTTGAAGTTCTTTTCAAACAGTACAACTTTAATACATGTAAATATTTATGAGGTAGTCATGGCATTTCATTTGTTACTTTACCCATGCTGCAGTGACATTAAATTGTTCAGTGACAATAAAGTATTTATACTACTACATGACGTAAGAAATGGAAAGTTACTACCCCGTAGAACCATGCCTGATGAATCAAATATTCGCATAGCATTTTACTAAATTAAATGTGCTTTTTTTCCATTCCAAACCAAACATGTCTTTTAGCTAGGAAGAAGTAAAAAACCTTTTTTTTTTGCCGAAATGGCTGCTTTGATGTCATATTTGCGTCCAACCACAAGTCCAGTGTACAAGGGCCAATGATAAATTTCTGCAAAAACTCTTTTAAGAGAGAGACTGCTATGCAAGTTACAACATGAAGTCTATAGTTTGAACACAGATTATTTTTTGAGGTGGCAAATTCGGCAATAAAAAGGCTGCAGTATTCCTGTGAGCTGTGAGATCGGATGTGCCAAAATTAATTAATTTCACGGCAAACTTTTTGTCAATCTTAGAAAAATATTCACGCATTGAATATTCCATTAAAAATGAAACCGATTTCTCGAATAGTAAATTTTTCGAAAATGCATATAGGCCTACCTCTTAGCATACATGTACATGTATGCACAAGCATTGGTGTAGTCGGCTTCGCAGATCATGACAGTAATGTTACATGCATGTACATATTGTATATCAAAATTTGCTTCACCATATGCATGCAAGCAAAGTATTCCACTTGGCACATTTCTGCTTGTGGAACTACAAGTACTAAAATTTAGTGATTTTTGTGTCAAATGCTTCTTTATGAAATGCCATAATTACCTATGTTTTTTAAGGCAAGTGTTCTTTCAGGAAAGTAGTGAGAACCGCTGGTTCCTCGGCTGTGCCTCGGGGGGTACTCCCAATCATCCAACATTTTGGAACCAGTAGTTTTCGCTACTTTCTGTAAAACCATCCATGTTGTTTTGCATAATACTAATTAAACTGGTAAATATAAATACAAGGAATATTTATTTGGGTGTGCAAACGGGGTGACAAATTTTTCCCAAACCTGGAATGAGAGAAAAATCATAAGGGCCTTATCGGGATTTGAACCCAATCTAACTCACCAGGCAGATGCTCTACCGGCTGGGCTATAAGACACAGTTGGTATACTCTCTCAAGTTTTCCTTATGGACCCAATTTTTCTCTCGGTGTTGCATGGTAGTGCAGTCAGAGGTCTCGGGTTCAAATCCCTATAAGGCCCTCACGATTTTTCTCTCATCCCAGGTTTCTTTGTTTCATTTCAATGGTGATGTTGCATTCGTTAAATCTTTCCCAGTAAATTTGAGATATTCAACTACATGTATGTGTGAAAAGGACGGAGATTTTAACTGTATTCTGGAAACAAATGCCAAATAAACATGTGTTTTATTACAGGAAGCAAATAAATAAATGAAAAACTCTAGCAGAGTCTTTCTCAAAGACAGAATGTCATGCGTGCATGCATTAAAGTTGCACTGTTGGCTAAGAGGATTAAAAAGAAATTGTGTTTTAATTATTATGACCAGGGGCCAATTTTATGGTGCTGCTTAAAGGCAGTATACATGATTGGTAATTAACCCTTACAAATAGTTTCTTCCCCCTGTGTGATTGAAGGTATGCATGATTAAAACCAGCTCTGTACTTCGTCTAACTTTTGAGAAAACGGTCAAAAACTGGTTTACAGTCACTTTGCCCCAGAACCACCACGGCCTGTGGACGAAGTTGTTTTGGGGCGAAATGGCCTTTGGGTAAAGTGGTCCAGGGCGAAATGAATTTACGTCTCGCGAGATGAAAAATAATTGTTTTGCATTTCAGGGGAAGTTTTCTTCTGTCATCGTGTTTATATTGTGTAAGTTATGTGTAAATCTGTGAACATTTCTGATTCCTCGAGATACCAATAATGTATTATAAATACCTTAAAGCGCTAGCTGAAAACGTGTGCTTATTGTAGCAGAAAGGTTGTGCTAACGTTGCGTCACTCGAGTTTAGCAAACGTTTTTCAGTGCTAACGGTATCCATGAAATAGCCCCTAGTACTGTTCAGGTACATACACTACTTGGAAAATGATTATTAGAACACACCTTCTGTCAATTCATAAACAGACATGACATTTTAAGTAAATAGCCAAAAAAATCCTACAGCTAATTCTCCAAAAAATGTAGTTTCTGTGAGTCATCTCTGAGGTGCGTTCTTATTTTTAAGCAGTATATTTCCTTCTCCTTCAATTTTGTTTTCCTTAATTCTTGTAGAGCAGCAGAAAATTGACAGTCATCCATGCATAAATAATGCACTTACAAAGCTTTTAATCAAAGCGCCATCTTTTCAGGAAGTCCATGCACACAGGAATTCATATTGCATTCTCCAGGGAATCCAATGTCCCTAAAATTGAATTATCGATAAAAAGCATTGGTTAATAAATGGCAGTACTCTCTCCTTGACTCTCTGAATGGCAAATCTTAAAAGCTTCCAGGTAGCCTGATGCATCTAATTACAAGCGCTTTTCATCATGACAGAATGTCATTTAGTGCATGCATGCATTAAAGTTGCACTGTCCGTGTTTGGGTGAGGGGATTACAAAATTAATTTACACAAGCGAAAAAATCTAAAAACTTACATTTTCGACGTCGGGAATTGGAGATACAAGCCTTTTTCTTGAAACGGGCTTCACATGTTGTACATGTGCACGTACGCTCATATGTATGAATGCATGTAGTATACTGTGTACAATGTACGCGCACACAGTCTTCCCACCTATACACTATGCGGACATTGCTTTGTTTCGTGCAGTTAAGAAAACTTCACCAAACAACTTTTCTCAAAATCAAAACAACTTTTTTTACTAGAATCATAAAGCATGGTTCTAAACCTTACTCCTGAACCCTAACCTTTTTAAAAAAACCTTCCTTAAAGCTTGGACAACTCGTCTGCGAACCTGTGCAAGTCCACATAGTGTCATTCTGTCCTGGTTTATGCGAACTTCTTTTGTTCCGAAGTCCACATAAGGCCTTTTCACACTAGAACGTCAAACCCTGGGGCGAACTCGCCCCGGGGTGACTCAACCCCATGTCGATTCACACTTGTTGTTCTGAATCTCCCCCCGGGGCTCGGCACCTCATTCCTCAATTGAACAAGTGAGAACTCACCCCTGCCCCTTTTCCCACTAAGGTTCTCGTCCCGGGGCCAAATTTTTCAACCCTGGTCCCGAGCAGGGTTGAACTCGCCCTGGGGAATGAGCAATCTCGGGGGTGCGACTTGCAAGTGGGAATTGAAGCTTATTTTCACCCCGGGGCTTCCCCCGAGATTTTGTATAGTGGGAAAAGGCCTATAGTGCATGTAATGCTCGTACACATATGTACATTTATGTCATGTGCCTGTCTTTTATATATTTCTTGTTTGTAATCGACTGACATTAATCCTTCACAAATGTTTACAATCTTTCAAATAAAAGCTGATAACTTTTTCTATTCTGGAAAAATAGCAATTTAACTTTTTTAAAAATGTTAACGCTCAAATCGGCCAGTGCATCTTTAAGGCATGCACGTGGTACAGGGGCCACTAAAAATTGTCATGTTAAGAATGGTTTTGTTGATGTTTATGAACTTATCTTATACATTCTGAACAATTCTAAACAGTTGTCTACAGAATGAATCATATTGTACACTATCACTTGGATGAGGAGCAGTGTACTGTTCAAAGTTTACCCATATTTAACAAAAACAAAACAAAAAACCTCTTCCAAAATGGATCACTTTTTTTCAAAATGCAAACAATTTTTGTTTCACCAAAATTAAAACAGTTCTCTTTTAAACTGTTGCCTAACACAAACTTAACTTTAAAGATAGTATACATGATTGGTAAACTGTTACAAATAGTTTTATCCCCCTGTGTGATTGAAGATATGCATTATTAAAACCAACCTGAGCAAAAACCAGCTCCGTACTTCGTCTAACTTTTGAGAAAATAGTCAAAAAAGGGTTTGCAGTCATTTCGCCCCTGAACCACGGCCTGTGCACGAAGTGGTTTTTAGGCGATGTAGTGCGAAATGGCACTTAGGCGAATTGAATTTTCGTCTCATGAGACGAAAACTAATTGTTTTACTCATTTCTCAAAAACTATAGCACTTTAGACAAAACCATTTCAGGGGAAGTTTTCTACGGTCATCATGTTTATATTGTGTAAGTTAGGCGTAAATCTGTGAACATTTCTGATTTTCGAGATACCAATCATGTATACTGCCTTTAAATCTAACCCTATTTTTCAAGCTTGGACAACCCGACTGTGGACGTGTGCCAGTCCACACTCCGCCACTTTCTCCTGCAATATGTAATGTTAGTACTCCCATACAGAAACATTGATAATTCACATTGATAATTTGATTGTATGCCGTTAAAACAAATCTGACATGGCAACTTACAAATGGTTTAAAAAGTTCCCATTTCTGTAGTATACAGTCAAAAGAAATTAGGTGAGATTTACAACATCTAACAAAACTAACCTTCTTTGCGAGTGTATTTGTCATGACTGTTTGACGGATATTTGTTACACAAGAAGCAAATATGATCTACAGAAAAGCGGATATGAACTTAATAAAGAATGGCAATTTGCAGCAATGCATTTCGTCGTGTGCCAGGAAGAAGGGGATATGCGCACTGGTGCCAAAAATCAGATACGCCCAAAATCTGCCAGACAGAATTTTTGGCACCAGAGCGCGTATATGCCCCTCTGCCAGGCACACGATTTGTAGTATGGATGCATGCCATTTTGTCCGAAAACTGGGCGGTTAATGACATTTTTTACAATTTCCATATGAATGCATATATAGCTAATGTTTATTTAACATGTTTACACAATGTCCTTTCTGGTACTCCTTGTACATACACATCGTGTTTACACTGGTCCCGAGCTCGGGATCAAGATTAATTCGCTGATAAGAATGCATCAGTGTTAACCGCAATGATCCTGAGTGCCGCGTTTACATTCGGAAGTTGATCTCGAGCGCGGTGCCAGAAGTTGCAGTCAAAGGTCATGCTCTATGTACATGTATGTGTGTACTGATCAATGTGTGTATGGGTTGTGCATGTACACTACAAGGCCACTTGAATTTCGTGGGCTTTTCCCCCGCTATGGCTGTGGAGCGGATGCGGTAAAGACTAATTGCTTATCTAACCGCCAACGCAAGACCAAAATCTCAGGGTCTGATCCGGGGCCAATTTGGTTCCGAGAGCATTTGTGATCCGGGGCTGATCGATCCCCAGCTCGGTGTTCGACCCCGAGCTTGGGATCAAGTGTAAACAGGGTGTTAACCGCAATGATCCTGAGTGCCGCGTTTACATTCTGTAGTTGATCTCAAGCGTGGTGCCAGAAGTTGCAGTCATGCTCTATGTACTGATCAATGTGTGCATGGGTTGTGCATGTACAGTGTACAAGGCCACTTGAATTTTGCAGGCTTTTTCCCCCCACTACGGCTGTGGAGCGGATGGGGCAAGATGCGGAAAAGATTAATTGCTTATCTAACCGCAAACTGATCTCGAGCTTGGGATCGAACCCTCCGCGAGACCAAAATCTCGGGGTCAATTTGGTCCCCAGACCATTTACACTCAGTTTGTGATCCGGGGATCAAGTAAACAGGGTAACAGCTACCTGGAAACAATTTATATAGAGAAAACAATCAAGTGTAGTGTATATGAAATCCATGCACTTCCAGAAAAAATGAAAGGAAAAAAAATGCCAAACTTATTGCCACTGCAGTTAATCATTGCCATTTCCTTCTCTCACATGCCACTCAAAATTTCCAAACAAATTGCTATCTCAAACAAATATTTATTCTCCAATTATCCAATAATTAAGACTATTAAATCGGGTGAGTGATTGAGTATATTCACAGTATGAAGAAGACAACCAGTGATTTGTTTTTAGTAAGTTTTATTATTATTATCTACACTGTAAAAGCACTGCATTAGAAAAAGAAAATACGACTACTATTTAAAGGAGTTGTTCAGATTTTTATGGAAAATATTAAATATTAAATATATTTCCCCAAGATACTATCCATGGGAAAAAAACAGGAAATTTGCAATCTCCAATTTGGATGTGGAAGCAACAAGGTTTGTGTAATCATGCATGCACTGGTTTATGGAACCAATACATGTAAATTAGTTTACAAAACAGTGTTTTTAACAATATCCTTGAGCGTGAAATTTTAGAATGGTATTGAGAAACATGACACATGATATGTTATCAAAATCTCAACACACATGAGCAAAATGGTGGACTCAAAATTTTCATCTGGACACGTTCCTGGGAAAGGTCTTGACTGCTCCCCTAATTTAGTTTTCAAAAACTTTAATGCTTTTTGTTAAAATTAATGGACAATTAAAGCCATGCGAGACGTTTTGGGGATCATCTTGCATCAGTTTTTATTGCCAAAAATCGTCAAATCATAGATAGAACACACCTTTAAAGCAATATTTGAAATTACATGTACATGACAATGAAATGCCCCAAGCAGCAGAATACATTGAATTATATACATAATCATTCTAGCCCTCCATTTCCAAATCAACCTTCATAATGCACTGCATGTATTTTATTCCCCAGGATGCAAAAGCATATTAAACCACCGATTCCAAGGAAGCATGTATTACACAAAGGGGCCAGTACACCGTAAATGATTACAGCATTTTTAGCCAGGTCAATTTACGGGGAAATTGTGCCCGACCTAGAACTAGTTGCAATAGAATGCATTCCAACACTGGCTGGTGTATAAAAAAATCACTCATTAACATACTGAAAATCTAATATTTTCTAATGAGTGGAAATGTGATTTTTTTTCACGCCAATTCGCGGTAAATTTTGTTACCTATCAGGAATCCGTGCACATTGTGTAACAATCTTCGGGAAATACGACTACTCGTAGCAGACGATTATTTCTTGTCGTCTGCTAAAGATGAGGCATTATAAACGAAACAGACATGTTTTTTTCACATTTTGGGAATTTTGTTTATAGTTAGTGGTCAAACAAATGCCCTACTGTTATTCCTTCTTGTAAATTAGTTTGTAATAATTGTTAATTTTTGCTTGTGTGGAACAGTGTTAATTTGTGTAGAAAAATTATATAATATGGAGATGGTGATAAGGTCCATGACAAAAACAACAAAGGAAAATATATCTTAGCTTTTTTCACTTAAATGTTTTTGGTTCAAAAACATGTACTTCATGTATTGTCAGTGTGCTTATTACAAAAAGAAATCCCAAAATTTGACCATCCTCTTAGAGATAAGAGCTTTTCCCTTAAGCGAGCACCTGATTTAGACACTGCCGTCTGCTCGCAAGTGGTTGTGATTACCATGCACCTACTATTGCGGAACATGTAGGTTGAAGTACGTTACTAGACTAGTTTCTGAGGCGCCGTCGTCTGCTCGCAAGTGGTCGTATTACTACGCATCCACTATTACAAAACATACAGACTGAGGAACGTTACCAGACTAATTATTAATTCTTATTTTTTTTCTTCAAAAGCTGCTTCAAAATTACCTTTCCACTCAAAAGAAACAATTAGATTTTTCATATGTTGTTTATTGAATGTTGTGGCCTAGATTCATGTTAGAACTATTTCTATTGCAATTAGTTCTAGGTCAATTCGTAAATTGACTGGACATTTTGGTATGCAAAAGCATATTAAACCACCGATTCCAAGGAAGCATGTATTACACAAGGGAGCCAGTATACCATAAATGATTATAGCATTTTCTCTAATAATGAATTATCCAAATTGTCTTCTCTATGGGTTACATTAATAGGTGAGAAGCCCATGGTTTCACAAGACAAAACTCTATGTAGAAATTGATTTTACATGTGTTTTCATTTTTAATTAAAGAAATGAACAGAAAATTTGGAGAATTTTTTTCATCCAAAGTTTTGGCACAAAGGTACATACATGTAAATAACCCATAGAACATACACTGTGCTCTTCATGCAGTTGCATTCAAGTAGTGTACCGATTCATCATTCTGTAAATATAGCTTGGGTTGACGAGGCAAGTAAATTTAAGCGTCTTTCCCACAAACAGGACTTGTGCCAACCATGGAGGTACATGTAGGTGCCAACATATGTTTGTATCTGTGGGTAAGACACGATCTCAATTGCCTCGTCAACCTAAACGATATCTGGGAATCGAGCTGTTAGCGGATATGCCACAATCTAACTGCTGACAGGGTTGTGTGCCTTGGCCAGACAGCCTCTTAAGTACCGGTAAAGCGAAATGGTTCTGGTGATTTCCTGATGGCAGCGGTAATAATGGCAGAAGTACCCTGTATTTAAGGTAGACATGTGTACTTGACAAGAATCCACCATTATTATTAAAACTTGGACTGAATACATAAAAACTAGCAAAGTAGAAGAAGCACCCACCAAAAGCATAAGCTCAACAAGCAGAAGCAAATGCAAAAGCCGACAGCTTTTTCTTAAGCTTCCTTAGCAATAGACCAATCCAGTAAGCTCCGCCCATTTAGAAATTGCCTAGCAACATGGCACACATGCGTGGCCGCGCCGTGCGTCAGCGTCCTGGTCAGCGCGTATTGAAACACGCACACATAAACTGCACGCCCGAAAGCAAAATATGCACTTAAGTATCCATTCGTGTGCGTGCACGTACAACACGCATTACGCGTAACTCGCGCGAGCGAACAAAACATCTCGACACACATCTAGAATGCAGTGAATGCACAACATAGCAAAACGACAAGCTCATTTTGGTGAGTTTTACCGATTTACACAAAAACACATTTATGAAGGGGTTAAAAGTAGGTTTGGCCAGTACTAACACAGTCCGTTTTAAACCGGCTAGGGTCCTCTGCGCTGATAAAAATATTGTTTATGGTGTTTTTGCGTCACTCATGCTGCATTTCGCCGCAGCTCTGTGCACAAAATTTTGAGGATTCAGGTAGCCAAAATGGCGATCTACTTTTTGGCAACCTGAATCTGAGGCTGTGATTGGTCAATTCCAAAATGGGCGTAGCTTACTTTTATTAAATGTTAATAAACTGTTTTAAACTGGCATACTGTGCTTTTGTTGGCAAGTTTTTAAAAATGTTGACTTGTTTTTCAGGGTTGATGGCAAAATTATCAGTGTTGAATTATTTCCTAGAAAAAGCAATTGCTAGTTTTTATGTATTCGGCCCATTTTCTTAAACAAGATATGGAGTTTGAATACAGGCATCAACAAAGAAGAGGTATTGGACAGATTTGTACTGGCTGGCTGTGCCATGTTTTGTGTCATGTTTAAATGTATTGTGCAGACTTCAGGCATACATGTATATTTTCTCCAATTATACAGCAACAAATGAATCCAAAATTAGTATCCAAGGTGAGGTGTCTTTTATTGACCCATTGGGAATAAATCCATCCTAATTAGTTTCCAAGATTCAGTCATACCAATTATAAAACCATAGACCCCTATGCGTATTTTGTGATAAATCAGGTATCCAAAGCATGCTTTTTTCTCTGTACTGACTTTAAAGGTCGCAAAAATATTTTATGTCAGTGCATGTTTTAAAGATAGTATACATGATTGGTAAACTGTTACAATTTTTGTTATCCCCCTTGTGTGATTGAAGATAATAATAATAATAAATAATGAATATTTGTAATGCGCCGGTATCCATCAGAAAGATGCTCAGGGCGCAGATATGCATGATTAAAACCAACCTGAGCAAAAACCAGCTCCGTACTTCGTCTAACTTTTGAGAAAACAGTAAAAAAAGAGTTTTGCAGTCATTTCGCCCCAAAACTACTTCGCCCTGAACCACGGCCTGTGCATGAAGTGGTTTTGAGGCAAAGTGGCATTTGGGCGATGTAGCGTTTGGACGAAGTAATTTGGGGCGAAATGGCACTTGGGCGAAATGGTTTTGGGGCAAAAGTTAATTTTCGTCTCATGAGACAAAAAATAATTGTTTTACTCATTTCTCAAAGACTAGCACTTCAGACAAAACCATTTCAAGGGAAGTTTTCTACGGTCATCATGTTTATATTGTGTAAGTTAGGCGTAAATCTGTAAACATTTCTGATTTTCGAGATACCAATCATGTATACTGCCTTTAAAGAGCTAACAAAACGTTATGGTGTAGGTTCTGTGCTAATACATTGTACACTGTGCATAAATAATATTTATTCACAGCCAGCCGGGAGAGCTACACTTTTACATATGGTAGGTCCTCCAAATCACATCACATTCATGGATGGTTCCCGATTGCAGCATTGCTTAATGCACTTTGCAACAGACAACCAATTACACATGGTGCCCCTAGAGGCAAAAATGTATTAAGTTTTTCAACTATTTCTAATTTGTTATTTAATAATCGTCAGTTCCCCAGAATGAAAATACTACAAACATCAACGAGGAAATGTTTACTTCTTTCTGCAATAAATAAAGCAAATTGTACCACGTTTCGGAAAATGTTTTACTAGTTCTTTTAGTATTAAGTGTAAGGGGCCTTCAAAAGTTGTCACAATTTTCACGGTTTTACAAAGTGTGGGAAGGGGGGGGGGAGGGGGGTCAATGGCAGCGTACGACTTTACATCCAGTGAAATATTGACATTTCACGGTAGTGACAAAAAAATGTTGATGTGTTGTATTTCGGGGGAGGGAATTAGGGAGTCTTGAAAAATACTACGCTCTGTAGAACTTATAAAATATTGACAACTTTGGACGGCACCTAAGAGTATAAGCTGTAACCCCAAATCTATTTACAGTAAACTCTTCTTAAAGGTAGAACACATGATTGGTAAACTGTTAAAAGGGGCGTTATTTCCACTCGTAATTCCCGTGTTGACACAACTGCCCTGTCGAAATTTCAGCCACAAAGGTGCTGAAATTCTTCTGAAAACTTGAAAAATCCATGTATGGCTCAGTTGTTAATTTCTCACATAAAAAAACATTTTGGACTGAAATAAAATAATGTGGTGTTTAGTACCATTGTTATTAACACATTTTATTAAGGTTTTTCTTGTCAACTCGTGAAAAAAAATGGGGTCACTGCAAATAATGTGCTGTGCCCCCTCTCCCAATCCTGGCATATTAGTTCAATCCCACAGAGTGTTCTAACGAGTTTACAGTACACCTATTTCTGAAAATGGTGTCAAAGCCAATCCTGTATATAACGAAGGAGAAAGCTTTCAACTGAATTGACAAGGATGCAGTGAATCTACAAAATGTGACCATTCAGTAAATCACAACACAGCTGGGTGAATATTGCCCAATCGCTGAGTGACAGTGCTAAAAATCAATGTCGTCAATTTTTTTCCATTTGAAGGACTTGAGTTTGAGTGTGTCCAATCACTTTAAATGATTTGTAAGACGTGCATCAACAAATTACGGCGTGCGCAGGTCAAAAACCAGTACTTTTAGAGAAGTTTCAGTTGTTATACCTAGCAGAGATTTTGAGCTTTTTCACAGTTCAAAATGTTACTTTTGCTTGACGGTTTGTTGCTTCAATTTCACAAAGAAAAGAGAAGAACATGAATTGAGCTACGATACAAAAAAAATAAATAATTAAACACCTGCAGTTTTGCACACACATACACACACAGGAAAAAAGAGAATCGATTAAAAAGGAAATTCCATGTGGCCAACTTTTGCAAGATTTAAAGTAGATAGTCACTCCTACAAGAATAATTTTTATTCAAATTAATTAATAGTTCTAACGTATCACCTATGTGATCCCACCAACTACTGAGCTGATTGTGTCTTGCAAATTTGGTGTGGTCCTTAGTTTGTACATGTAGTTGACATTATTCAAATACAACATGGTTTGATGGGAATTGGGAAATAGTGAAAACTAATGACTCCGAGGTGTTGAATGTTTGGGATTATATACCTCATACGTAGATTCCTGTTATCTGATTAGTTAAAAGTGGGGGCATTGAAGTAGCTAGACCCAGCGCGTGCAGAATTCTGACTATGCCCGCAGGCATATTCTTTGCCATGCCCGCGGGCATAGTCATTTAGCGGGTTCCGAATGCACGCATAGCGTGTGTAGCATAGCTGTGCACCAACTATGCAGTTAGCAGGACGGTAATGGCCGAATCTCGACGAAGTCGTTTTGTCATCTGTCGTAGATGATGAAGTCCTTTAGAAAATAATAGAAGTGGCCTACAGCGAAAACAGTGTCAGGTGAAATGTGCTACTAAAGTGTTAGGTGATTATGCTAACATTTTTTTGGCTGTAAATATACAACTTTTCTGCCGTAGACCAGCTTCCGAATTCAAAACTCGAAGGACCACTGTCATGACCAGATGACTGCGTAATGTTACTTTTAATAACTAACCAGATGACAAAAATCTACACGTTCGGTATATAAAACAAATATCGACTGCTTTTTATTTGGGTCATGGTTAAGATTATAGGCCTTCAGTGATCTCGAAGCCATGACTATGTTTTATCGGACTTGTTTTATCGGCTCTGGACTTGTGAAAGACTTGTGATGGAATCGACTACAACCCCGTCACACAAGTGTATTGTGTCCGTTGTATCAAAAAAGCTAATAAAGCTGTTGTTTGTTTGTTGTTTGTTTTGTTTTGTTTTGTTTTCGCTTCGTTTTTGTTTTTGTTTCTGTTTGTGTTTTGTTTTTAATTTATTTATCACTAAAAACGTTATTTTACTTTCTTGTGGTTTTACTTTGGAAATTCTTATTTTATTTTAGTTATATTGTAAACAAAGAATGATGTACTTTATATTATTTTATTTTGTCATTATAACAGGGCCTCAATGAAAACCAGCTTTATGCTGTTTGAGCTTTTACCCTGTATAAATAAAGGAAATAATAATAATATGTCAAACCATCTAGAACAAACAAGATTTCTTGTTCCGATCCCTCAAATTGTACATAAATTTACAAGGGTCAGCCACAAGGAATTCCTTAAAACAAACAAATTGTCCTAAAATCTTAACTGGTAAACATAAACAGACTCTTCAAAACGTAAATATTGAACTTGAAATATCTATAAAAGATTTATTTCCTAAAAACAAATAATACAAAAGGGCCTTTTTTAAGGTAACCAGTCACCCGAAAAGCATGTTTAAAACTTAAAAATGACATCTGTTCTGTAATTTATTTTTTTAAAACAGAAACAAAACACAGCTTAACTCAACTATTAGTATACATGTGTGAAAGCACACCAAGTAAAATATTCCAAACATGAGCATAATCTGCTCAATATTTGTTCGAAATACATGATACACGGCACGTCACGAAAATTCACGTTCAAGATCCTGATGCATGTGGCAATCTGTAGGCAGTGATGTTATTTGAGAGAGGCCATTAGCTTAAAGGCCTTTCACACTATGAAAAATCTCTAGGTAGTTAACACGTGTTAACTAGACTGACCTTTTCACACTACAACATTTAAACACGGCACTGAGGGCAATTCCATAAATTCAGATTTGCATTTCAGAGATTTTAAGGGCTTGTAATGCTTCACGTATTGAAGTTGTTTGATTTTAAACACATGTTCTTTAAGCATCCTTGATGGAAGTGTAATTCCTGAAAATCCTATTGTGATCCCATTCTCAACAAGCATAATAGGTAAAAAAAACACCTTGGTTTTGAACATACTCATTGAGTACGTTCAAAACTGAGTTTTTTTTTAACGTACCTCGCTTATTGAAAATGGCATTACAATCAGTTTTTCAGGAATTACACTTCCATCAAGGATGCTTGACGAAAATGTGTTTAAAATCAAACGACTTGAATATGTGAAGCATTACAAGCCCTCAAAGTCTCTGAAATGCAAATCTGAATTTCTGGAATTGCCCCTGACGCTGACCTGTTTTGAACTAACCCACCTCAGGAGGTGGGTTGAGAGCTCTTGACCCGTGTAGAGAAGTCCGACACGTGTTAAAAACCACAGTATGTGTATAATTGCGTCCATGACTCGCCGCAACGATACACGGGTCGAAACATTACACGTGCAGCACAAATGCCAGTGTTGTGTTTAGTAGTGTGAAAACGTAGCCGAATTGAACTGCGTTGAAATTTCATAAAGTCTACACGGGTTGGAACCATGTAGATTTTGACACAGGTCGGACGTTCATAGTGTGAAAAGGCCTTTAGTCACTTTTGAAATGAATTTGCACACATGAATGCTCAATTTGTTAGATTCAGGACAATTTTGTTTAAAGGAAGGCCTATGCTAAAATTTACTTTTTTATTTTTATATAAACAACTGTTATGTAATTAAAGTGTTGTCATTAAGAATGTTCAGATCTGATTTGATATACAGTGGGTGGGGTCACAATTCTGTGTGTGTTACGTGTTAGTGTTAGTTTAACAGATCTGTTAACACGGTGTTAACACCATGTTTATTATCTGCACTGTACATAGGGCGAAGTCACAACTCTGGGTTGCGTGTTAGTGTTAGTGTAACAGATCTGTTAACTTAATTAGAACTGTGACCTCAGAACAAACACGTTAACATGATGTTTAAGACGTGTTAGTGTTACATCTCATGTTAGTTCAACACCTCATGTTACACATCGTGTTAGTGTAACATCTGTTAAGTTAATGTGAACGAAGTGGGTGGTGTTAAATTTGGATTATTTTGAAACTTTCGTGATTCTCAATAAATTGAGTTTAATTTTTCAACACAACTTATAAATGTGTTGGATCTTGCATTCTACCCACAATTGAGACATTTTATTGGCTCCGTGAAGATTTTGAAAATTTCAGTCACTTAGTGGTTAAGCTCATGTAACACGGACCGGAAGTCACAATTCTGTGTTAGTGTTAGTGTTGAAAGTCATGCAGAACCCTATACCGACTTGACATTTCCCAAGATGCCCAGTCAACAGATCTGTTACACTAACACGGTTTCCCGAGACGCCGTGTTATACTAACACTAACACGTAGCACAGAACTGCACCTTCACTCACTGCAATTTGCGGTTCTGCGCACGACTTTCAACACACACTAAGACGTCATGTTAACACAGCGTTTGTTCTCAGGTCACAATTCTGATTAGGATAACAGATCTGTTAACAGATCTGTTACACTCACACACACAGGATTGCACACATTATGTAAAATCATTCAACAAATCTTTCAACACTGCTCTATTCACAACTTTCAACATTAATACTAATTGAAATTTCTCTTGATCAGGTAAACAATTGTAAAAAAAAGTTTTTAATAAACCTTGGAAATTTAGGGCAAAACATCCCTCTTTCATTCTGTGTGGATTTTAACCAAAATGCATGCATACATACATGTACCAGACTGTTTTTAATAATGAAAGTCAATATCCAGTATGACACACGGCCTTTGGTAAACAATGACATGGTACATTTTGATTGTTTACTTGAGCTCATGTTAACGGGAAAAAAAATCATTAATTGAGTGTCATTTGAGCCCCTAACCTTTTCAATTTCCGCAGATGTTTTGCATCACCGAGTGACATTTTATGAGCAACACTTACGACTTCAAGAATTACGACTATTCATTGTAAGCTATCAATCTAGTTCAATTTCAGCCAATCTGGATAAGATGACTTGATTTGTTTTAAAAGCAAATTCTGGTTTAGTTTTTTCTGGATATTATATGTTTATAGTTGTCTGTGAGTGAATATTTCATTGTAATCTCTCCTCGAGGCAATTTGCGAAGTACGACATTTATGAGGAACACCTGCCTTTATAAAGAATTAAAGGGGGAAATCAGAGTTTATTTCTCCGCTTTTCTCAAGAATAAAAAGGTATTGTATTGATCCTCAGTTACTAGAGAGACAAATTCTGAATAAAAAATAAGAAAATTCCACCCCTGTTGAAAATTAAGGACAATTGTTCATCGTAAGTTTAGCTTCCATACTGCGGACAACAGATTGAAACATGTGGATCTTTGCGCGGTGAATAGCGCCCTCTGTAATTCAGCTCCAACAAATTGGCTGTTTTCAAAACCTTCGTCTGTGCCTCCAGCCTGGTGTATCCCAGCAATATTAATGGATTAAGAAACATCTTGGGCCAATGCTAATTTGAACGTTCACCCCTCTTGAGCATATTTATTAACACTAAGAGAATCCACGAAGGTAAACTACACACAAAGGAAGACATCCAATTTAAAATACCGAGCCTGACCGTAAAACACCGAGCGTCTCAAAAACGGCCTACGTGGAACAGATTTTTTGCGTACGTCGACTCATCCAGACGTATCACGTGCATAGCTACGCCCTGGTTACTGCTATTTGCATATAAATTGCCCGCCGACCCCATACTTTTAATTGGGAAAATACTCCAAAATCATAAAGTGGATGGATCTAAAAAGATAGGAGGATTGTATATTTCATAGTCTATCGACTGGTTCAAATAAATCGTGATTTTTGGCGAGGCCCAGTCTTCGGACAGTACAAACTCTGATTCCCCCTTTTAAAACTATTCATTGTTAGCAATCTAGTTGAATTTCAGCCAATTTGGCTGAAGATATAATTTTCAGTAAATTCTCGTTTTACTTTTCCTGGATTTTATATGTTTATATAAATGAACGAAGATTTCAACACAATCTCTCCCTGAGGCAATTTGCGGAGTACCATAAAAGTACCTGTTTTGGTCACATGACCCATTTCCGTTCCTCTCCACGAATGAGCAGTCGTTCGCTGTCAAGAACTGGACCTTTCCGTTCCTACAATGTTTAAAGAGAAAACAAGAATGATTTGCTCTCATGTTTCACATCAATAGCGTCTGGTCTACTTAGTATCCACTTGACCAGACTAAATTTTTGTTGCTATGTGGTGCAGGTGTCAAGTAGAGAATGGTAATTAGGTATCATACCAAACATTGTGTTCGTTGAACACCCATGTGCTTAAGTATACGGGCAAAAGCAAGAAAAAGATGCAGTTTCTTGTTAAAAATTCACTTAATTCTGTTTCAGTCATGAATATGGACGGTGTGACCTCTGACGTCATGGCAGGCATCCAAACATTGGTAGTGTGGCTATTGCTGTGCGCACGCATCTTGCTGTGCATAAATTTGGATTTGGATGGTCCAGCTTAAAAATGCATAGAGTAATGTGCGAGGTAGTCCAGGTACCGCAAAGACTTTCGCGCTGGTTAATATGGACCAGCTTGCACCCTCTGGAAATGGCCCGATTTTGCTCACTCGCATGCGAGCACCTTTTCACACGGTCTACATGTACATGTATATGGGTCTTTCTATAAATTAGTGGTTCAAAAGTGTGACATTTGGTGTCCCCCGTTACACCTGATGTGTTATTTTTCTTACAAAAATCATTAAAATGGCTTTTAAACCATTTTGTATGAATTGTACTTTATGTACTCACTATTTGAGATGGAAAGTATTTAAAGAATGTGTCCTGAATTTACAAAAACAAGATGTAAAATGTAACGGGGGACACCAACATTGGACCCCTAATTTATAGAAAGACCCATATGTGACCTGTCACCACAAAATGAGCTGAAAGTCTGAATTTTCAAAAAATGGATATTGGTATTTTTGAATTCAGAAAATGAGCTTTCCAATGGTATAAACTACACACAGGGTAAAACTATTCCCTCAACGCAACACAGCTTGGAGAAGTGATAGTGTTCAAACAAATCTTATCTATCTTTGAAAAAATTTCTTAAGAGGCACGAAGAAACCTTGGTCTGAAAATGATGTTTTTAATTGTTGGACGACGCTAAAAATTTGGAATCAAATAGAGTAAGACTTATTTCCAAATATTACAAAGCCCTAAAATTGACCTCCCTTCAATTTTTGACTATGAACCGTCGTAATAGGAAATAGCGGAGTGCGACTTTATGCTCATTTTGTCGTGACAGGTCAGATATGGAAATGGAGGCACTTCCGTCCATGGTATGAAACAGAGAATCACAGTATTTATGTATTCTCACCTTTAACATGGAGGTTCTTTCGTAACTTGTGCTGCCACAACTCCTAGAATGCATGACAAATCAAGATGAAACTTGTTAATTTGGGGTCATCTTCGTCTTTTTGGTCTATAATTTCAGGTAAAAATCTACTAGCCCACAGGTCTCAATTTGAAAATTTCTTTCAAAGTTGACATCGAAATATTCACTTAAAGTTGCATTGCCCGTGTTTCGGTGAAAGGATTAAAAAAATTAATTTACACAAGCGAACGAATTTAGAAAGCTTACGTGTTTCTGTAACGAAAAATATCAAAAACTTAAATTTCCAACGTCGGGAATTGGAGATACAAGCCTTTTTCTTGAAACGTGCTTCACATGTTGTACATGTGCGCGTACGCTCATATGTACATAGTATGTGTACAATGTACACATGTACGCGCACATGTACATTTACGTCATAACCCTGTCGATTAAATGACCTGCCAGCCTTTTAATCATTTCTTGTTTTTAATCGACTGGCATTAATCCTTGACGGATTTTTACGTTCTTGGTACCAAATGAAAGCTGATAACTTTTTCTATTCTAGAAAAATACCTATTTAACTTTTAAAAAAAAATTGTACGCCCAAATCGGCCCAAACACGGGCAGTGCAACTTTAACAGCTTCAATATGGATGACTGCTATGCATAGAGCATTCAGTGTGCTGAAAATTCTCACTCTCAGACGAAATGCTTTGTTCAATCAAAAATTGGAGAAATTGTTTGCATTTCTGCTTGGTATACATGTTAATGTGATCAAACATTTTTACTTGCATTGGGCATTTTGAATTTGATTTAGAAATACAATGTATTCAATAAAAAAAGAAACACGCACCTACTGTTACCTGAAATTTAATAAGATAATGTATTCGCAAATATTACACAACATGTCTGGCAGACCTAACAAGGTCACAAGCCTAGACAGTTGGTGCAGATAATTTTACAATTATGCTTCGAGTGAATGGTGTTAAATTTTGCTGCTCCTCGGTGGCTAATTTGCAAAATACTGCCAGTTGCAAATATCACCCCGTTTACACTCGATTCGGCAAAGGCGAATCGAACTCCGCAATTTCCAAAAAGGGGAGTTGAAGCCGGGTAGGCACTAAGTGTAAACGCAAAAGGCAAATTGAAAAAGGCGGATCAGACCCGGGTCTGATTCGCCTTTTTCAAGTCACCTTTGGGGTAGGGTTGAACCCCGCAATTGCGGGGTTCAACCCCGCAATCGTCAAGGTCGCTTGTAGTGTAAACGCTACCCGAATACAGATTCGGCAATTTGAGTGTCCTTGGGGCGGTGCCCGCAGTGTAGTAGATTTAATTGACCAATCTGGCACTAGTGCAGCAACACCTAACAGCTCACGCATGCGCTGCAGTTACATTTAGTGGTGACTTGCGGTTTCTGAAGCGAGTTGAAGCGATTTGGGGTGTAGTGTAAACACGGCAAATGTTCAGTTTTGTGGTCGCAATAAAAATGCTGGATCTGTATCCACCTTTGCCGATTCGAGTGTAAACGCGGTGCATGTGGGTTTCTTCTTGTTGAGTATATAGACCGTTTCAATAGACGCCATTTCGTGGGGCAGTTTCTTTGTTTCTTGAGGACATGCATGGTTGCACATATTGTGCTTCCATTGTTGAACGGGGCCAATTTCATAAAGCCGATTGGCAAAAACA
Source organism: Henricia sp. BOLD:AAB3569 (assembly GCA_037783545.1). Classification (NCBI taxonomy): domain Eukaryota; kingdom Metazoa; phylum Echinodermata; class Asteroidea; order Spinulosida; family Echinasteridae; genus Henricia; species Henricia sp. BOLD:AAB3569. The sequence goes on along the minus strand of JBBELK010000267.1, from coordinate 430,496 downwards.
TTTGCTTATAATCAAACATTTGTGTGCTTTATCAAAATTGGTTAATAGTCGGAATAGCATGTCAACTTGTGTTCTTCACAAGAATATCAGCTATTCTTAGAACACAAGTTGACATACAATTTTGACTTTTAACCCACTTTTATAAAGCACACACATTTTTTATTAAGCAAAATATTTTGCTTAACAGCTTTATGAAATTGGCCCCAGATTATTCTCATATTTTTCTTCTTACTATTCTGAAATTTTGCACTCTGAATGCGTAAATCTTCATGGATATCATAAAAAAAACATATCAAGATTTGGTAAACTAATTTATCCAGTTCCATAAAGCAGTAACAGATTACACCAACCTTTTTGCTTCTACATTCAAATTGGAGATTGCAAATTTCCTGTTTTCTTCCCATGGATGGTATTTAGGGGAGGTATTTTATATGATCGCTAGGTTAGAACAAAATCCATTTTCTGGAAAAATCTTGACAAGCTCCTTCATAACAAAACATACCACGACACAACTGAAACAACTTAAATTGAATGAGGCCTTGAGTTCACCAAATGCTCTGGCAGCATAAATAAATAAAATGACGGCTTCAAGTGACGCCTGCAAATTGAATGCAAGACTGCCAAGACTGCAAAAACCACATGGTAGACTGTGTGAACAGCTTGATACTGCATGCAGTAGGCTGGTTTTAATTAACCTTTTCTAGCTCCAAGCACATGCACCTCAAATCGTATAAACCTTCAACTGTGGAGACTGTTAGCTTTAACGTGCATGTTGCTTGAATAGAAAAATCCATAAAGAGAAACTGAGTGGAGACTAGTTACAAATTAAACCTCTAATACATGATATGATACCCTTGTGGATTAAAGGTGCAGTGTCCCCAGAAAATGTCTGGGGCGTTTCCAAATATATTATGAAATATTTATCAACCAAATTTTAAAGTAACTGGAATGACCATATCTCTACAGATTTTGAACCAGTGTACAACATACCTTTTGAGAAGTGGCAAAGTACCTTTCAGCAGTGTAATTAATTGTTTCAAAAATATCTCATTCAGAGTATTTTTGAGTAGGGCCCCTTTAACTCTTTCGGTGCCAATGTCGTACATGTACGATCTATTGTCTGTACTCTGAAAGTGTTATAGTACATATACAATCTCGATTGTATCATTTTGTTTCTTTTTAACACGCCAATCATCACGCATGTAAGGCTTAATTTTTAAAATAAATACAAAAAACACAAAAAGGTTAACAACAATGGGCACTGAAAGAGTTAAAGTATGCTTTTTAGCTGTAAGGGTCACCCTCGTTAAATAAAGTTTAATAAAAAAAAATAGTAAACGGAATAAAAAAAGAAGCACATTTTGAGCCCTCTAAAGTGACGTTTTTTATCCATTTTTGAGGGACTTACAAGTGGAGAAAAAAAAGAAAAGAAAAAAGCAATTATAATTGATGATGATGCAATCACTGCATTCAGAAGGAAAATGTACTTTTCTTAAAAGTGGCGTCAAATTTGTGGCCACGACTTTTGACAATTTGTGCAGATGAAAATTACAATGCTTCACATGAATGGTGTAAAATTGTGCTGCTCCGTGGTGGCTAAAGGCCTTTTCACACGACATAAAAAAAACTTGCAAGGTTTGAGACAGAATGTACGAACAGGGATTTAATTACACGGTAGGGTGATTTGACATACTTTCACATGATACAGCGAAAGCATCACTGCCGTTCCTTGAGACGAGAATGCTTTTTCCACTGGTCGCCGGCAGACCATTGATTTTACGCATAAATGCTGCTGGTACCAACAGCCAAAAACATACCCACGAGAAAGTGTATTGTGGCAGACGAAGAGACGAAATTATTCTATTTGAAAAATAAGACAGGGGCTACGTTGGAGTCATCCACAACCCAATCAAACATGGATGACATGGTCAAAATCGCTTGAAGTATCGAGGATTGGAACGGTGATCAGAGCACTGACTGGTGGACGTACATGTACATGTACTTGCTGAATACATTCGCTTCAAATTTCATGGGACCAGGCTAGGCCGTGTGCACGTTGTGCTTGCACAAGGTTCGTGTACGGTGTATAAATGTATCCACGCATGCGCATTGCATTGACTGTCGCAAAGGACGTTGTACAAATCATTTCACATGATCGTTCTCAAGGATACCTTCAATAATCTACCGCAAGCGGAAGATTTTGTACTAGGTCTGGACTCTGGACCTCCGCCCAAAAATCTCAAGGATTGAGAAAATTTCTCAAGGAATGCTTGTCACTCTCAAGCATGGGTGTCCTTTCACACGATGGCACTTTTGTAAGATTTTCTCAAGCATGAGAAAATATCTCAAGCCTTACGTTTTTTGGCCTCGTGTGAAAAGGGCTTAATTTGCAAAATATTTGCAGTTTTTTTGTCGAGTACATGTGGGTTTTTGTTACCATTGCTATCAACAATTGAGTAAAAGATTTGTGTGTCAGCTCATGAAGTAAAATTGTGGATCATTGCAATTGATACAATAGGCATAAGTGGTTGCTAATGACGTACCTGCATGATTTGTTAGGGATTCTGTTGAATGTGATACTCCTGGTTTGACACTGCTTGCATTTGAAGTATCGCATCGTTGCCTCGTGCCTTGCTATGGTATGGTTTTCAGAGGTGCACAGTGTGGATGGAGAAAACCAAGTATAGTCACACTGCAACAAATTAAAAACAGAATTACAAGATATTAATTTAATACAGAAATTGTTGCAAAGTGCTTACCAACCGTCAGGAAACTAGAATATAAACTTGATGTAAATTCAGAGTGTTTTTCTCAAAGGCTACACGTAAGTGACAAGACAAACCAAGTGAATTGTAATCCTACATGTACCAATCTGCAAAAAAGAATTGTGTGTGGAATTCACTGGAAAATGGCCTGAAATATGTGACCTGTCATGACTAAATGAGCATAAAGTCGCACTCCGCTTTTTCCTATAACGACGGTTCAAAGTCAAAATTTGAAGGGGAGGTCAATTTTAGGATTTTGTAATATTTGGAGAGTAACTCTTATTCTATTTGATTCTAAATTGTTAGCGTCATCCAACAAATAAAAACACCATTTTCAGACCAATTTTTAGGATAGCTTTCTTCGTGCCTCGTAAGAAATTCTGTTTGAAGATTTGTAAGATTTGTTCGAACACTACCACTTCTCCAAGCTGTGTTGTGTTGGGGGCTGGTTTTACCTTATGTATAATATACCATTGGAAAGCTCTTTTTCTGCTGAATTCAAAAATACCAATATCCAATTTTTGAAAATTCCGACTTTTAGCTCATTTTGTGGTGACAGATCACATATGTTTCTTCAAACAGTTTCCAAGGTTTTAATAGAGTGAGACCTAGGCCCTTTTCCAAATCTCGACTTCGGCTTAGGCTCTGGCTCCATGTGGCCATATACCTTTGCACAAAAGACAGAACTGCATTGTGGGAAGGATCAGCGATCCAACAACCTTCCCACAATCCAGCTCTGTCTTTTGTCCAAGTTCACTCAATCAGTATTTGCGAAAAGGTCTAAGTTGAAGCCGGAGCCTGAGCCTAAGCCCAAGCCGAGATTTGGAAAAAGGCCATAGTTAGACAAAATCTTACTTTGTATGACGTGAGAAATGTGGCACTCTAAACATTGTTATTGTCCCACCAACTTACATGTCGATTTCAGTTTTTTAAGTACTTTTCACATTTTGTGCGGGGCTTGCAATACAGAATTGTACACCCATGATTTTCAAAATATGCATCACGCACAGCGCACTACGCGTGATAGATACATGGATTTTCGGTGTTACCGAGTGTCCTACCTTTTTACAGGACACCACTTTACATTTCTTCTCCCTGATCGACGCCATTTGGTTCTCCAGACGTTCCTTCTTTTCCAGTTGTTGGAAATAAATCTCTTCTATTTCTGCTTGCACCTATGGGGAAAACAGTGTAAGAATTGAGTACATAAAATAATGGCTGTTTGCATCTAGTCAAAATATAGAGAGCCCTGAGTTTTCTCCATTCTGTTAAACCAGTTAACGTCGGTATAATTTAAAACATTGCTGTCTGTAGGCGCGGGTTTATTTTTAGTTGAAGCATGGAGGACAGAAAACAACTGAACTCATTAACCATGCACGGTAAAGCATTGTTGTGTCGATGCACTGTCATTGTACACCCCAATGTTGCTTTGTTATAAACTGCATTGTAGACCCGTGAAAATTTAAACAACTTTGGACTGCCTCTAAGCGCGCGTATATGTGCATTTTAATGTGCCCAGTTTTTGATGCACATCTGACTGGGCTCTCTACTGCACAGTATCAGAAACATGCGGTGTTCCAAGCTTCATTTTATAAAATAATAACGATGACTGGATAGGCACCTACCTCAGCGAGCAGTCCCGAGTGTTTGGACTTGGCATTCAGGATGGTTTTGAGTTCATCCTGGCTCATGTCCATCTCCTGACCTAAAAACGATTTCTTCTGTTTCTTGGCTGGCTGCTTCAAGTCTTCACCACTGTCATCTGGTAGAGAAAAAAACACAGAGCCGGTAAAAACAAAGTAAAACAGTGATGTGAGGGTCAAAATTCACACTAAATAAATTCAAGGACCGAGACCAAATTTTTAGGATACAGACATTTCAGATACAGTCGAACCTACATTCTACTGACAATTCATTGTTCCTAATTGTTTTCATTTCTGATAATACAAAGTTTCTCTCATAACAAGGACCTGGAAAGTCCTAACAACCTCTTAATAGGGGCGTTCGAGACGCTTACACCGGGTAACACAGGGTTTACACCGGGGGAAGCCCCCAGAAGATGCAAAACGAACGACACGGGGTCTCGCTTTGAATTCTGGGAACACGTGGTCAAAGGATGTTGCCGGGTGGGGCTTTATAAACGCCGTTATCGTTTGACTCGGGATGAAAAATGAAGCCAGCGTTACGCAAAAATAGTAGGCCTAAAGTACCGAAATAAACTTCGTCAATGCCCACAGACATCTACTGATTCAGCAAAATGTATTTACAGCCCTATTCCCTCCTATTTTGTGTCATAAATAAGTGTTTTTCTTCGTACTCACGTCGCGATTCCAAACTGTCCGCCATGTTTTACTACTCGCGGTTACTAGGTGACGTCATTACACCTTGCTTTACACCACAGACCCGCCCGCGAGCTCGGGTAGTGGTGGCTGCCACCGGGGCAGACTCGTGTAGCACGTGATGGCTAAAAGAACGCTCCGGTGTAAGTTGGTGTTACCCGGTGTAAGCATCTCGAACGCCCCTATAGATTGCTTTTGACCACGTGCAACATCCGGGAATGTTTGGGTGTCACCGGCCACGCGTGTACACGCACGCGCCAATAGACGCACATGAACATGCGTAAAAAATACCCACCAGCGTATTTTGCATTCAAAAATGCCGCATGCGGGCGTTGCGATACGTTTAAATTATTGAGCTTGTATTGGCTTGTAAAAACGAAAGTGTTTTTACTTGATCCCGATTTAGCCTGAAGAAAGACATTTTTTTCTTTCTCAGCACAACAGCCGTGGCACAGCAACATGAAGCAATAGACAGCCGAAGTGTGACGTCATCAAATTTTCTTTTTTGCATTTCAGCATTTTCATGACCATATTTCGGTAGAACATGATGAAAAACCCTCACACATCAAATTTGACATGAATTGGTTAATGGTGGCCCGAGATATGGCCGCATGAATACCTAATTATCACCATTGAAATCAGTGTAAATTGGCCTGGATCGTAACTTTTGGAACCAGGCCAATTTACACTGATTTCAATGGGGCTAATTATGTATTCATGCGGCCATATCTCGGGCCCCACTGAACAGATTCCCACCAAATTTGGGCTGTGGATGTTTTTCATCATGCTCCACCGATACATGGTATCCAAAACGCTGAAATGTAAAAAACGTTTTTTGTGACGTCATCGCTTCTGTACTCTATTGTGTTAAGCAACAGAGGCAAGTACAACCAATGTACTTTTCTTGCTCTTTTTGCTGGTTAGCACTTGGGCCACGTGGGTCATGATTGTAAAATGCACATTCACAGAAACATACGTGGGTCCACAGTAAAGGGGGCATTTTTGCAACACAGACCATATTTTCAAGGAAATACCTTTGTCTGGTCTCAAAATAAAATAAATAAGTTGAAGTTGTTCTGAAGAGATAACTTAGGCCCAAAAAAGGTTACAAATAGTGTGACAACATGCCTTTCTGAAAACCCTACAGTACAAATTTCCAATATACGCTCGTAACCAGGACGGACACTTGTGTTACATTTTAGGCCGTCCCGGTTACGAGCGTATTTTACAAAGGGTTTTTAGAAAGGCATGTTGTCACACTATTTGCAACCCTTTTTGGGCCTAAGTTATCTCTTCAGAACAACTAAAACGTTTATTTTGTGACCAGACAAAGGTATTTTCTGAAAAATACCCCCTTTACCGTGACTCACAAAGTCAAACGTAGCTATAATCTTATACCCAAGGCCACAATAATGTAATACAAAACAGTGGAAATCCCCACTGCACCCAATATGGCTCGTCTTTAAAAGCATGTTGTGCGAGTTTTCTTTCATTCTTATTCAAAATGAAGCTTTGTTTGGTTGGCTGGTTGAAAACATGGTACTTTCAGCAAAATGTACCCACTTTGTGCCATAAGCTGAGTTCATGGAAAAGTTAAAAGTAATGGATAAGAATCGATAGGTGTGAGCAAAGTCGAAAATATGCGTTGAGAGGAACGAGAAATGGAAGTAAGAAGCTTTGTTTTATTGAATTATTTTTATTTCTTGAAATTCTTAATAGTAATACCAGGGCAATCTTGTCCTTGAAAATAAAAGAAACCAAATACGCACCTTCTAATGAATGATTCAAATCCTCCTCCACCCTCCTTTTGACAGCCTCCCGTTTCCGTGGCGACATCGACCCCTTACTCCCCACCCCGACCTGATTGGGGTCTGCCTTGCTAAGCGGTCCTTTGGACCTCACCATAGCGATTGCACGTTTCTTGGCTCCTTCTGTACCAAACCCCTTGCCTGTCTTCCCACAAGAGTTATTTAACAGATTTTTGGGACTCGTTGAGAAATCAAAGATGACGTCATCATCTTCCATTAAGCCTCGTCCGAGAATGGGGGCGCAGTTCTCGGAATCTTTTTGCGCATTTGTTTCTTTGCATCCGAGTTTCAGGTCAGCACTACTGTTTGACCGTTTGTTGCCTTCGCTCTGAGTTCTGCTGAACGGTGTTAACGCAGAGGATGATGCAGAGGATGATGCAGAGGATGACGCAGAGGATGACGCAGATTTTTGACTCGACACACGAGATGCCTTTTTGGCCCGCATGGTTCTCTGGTGTTGTTGCAGGAGGTCTTTTGGTGTTATTGTACTGATGGGTTTGCTCACTGTAAACAAAAAGACGTATGACAAATGAAGTTTAAAGTGAAGACGGGATCACACTGGAAGAGCCTGCAAGAATGGGAAAGTGTTGCTTCCTGGATTTGTCAGGAATTTGCCTAATGCGAGAGAAAATTAAGATTGAATTTTTTGATTTGATTATAAATTTCTGGATTTGTAATTTGTTGCTAAAAAAATACACCAAGTTTATCGATGATGTGGACATATAGCATTTTGAAGATAAAAATACCTTTTTTCATACTATTTTTAAAAAAAATATTTAACAAAAATGGATGTTATTTTATATTTGCTTTTGCTTTAGGAACATGGATAATCTGTTTCACATATTGGAAATTGTCACCAAACGCCAAAACTGGAAATACAATGTTTTGCAATGAAATGCTTCAAATGCTTGCAGCTTGCAAGGAATACTTGCACTTTACTCACTACGTTTTTTTTGGCAGGGGTCTTTCCATAAAAACAGGACCCACATTTGTAAAAATGGCCTTTTCAAGTTAACAAAATTGTTTAAAGAAATTTCTGTGCAATTTATAAATAATGTAGAATATTTAAATAATTTACAAACGGTTCAACATGTCTTGGTATCATAGTCTTATAAATTTTCAAGAAAATTGTTTCACAACGTAAGGGGTGACTCCAAGGCATTTTTTAACTCTTGTGATTACATTTCAAGTTTTTCTGAACAGTTTCTTTCTTGAAAAAATAGTTGCTGATTTTACACTGCTGTAGAACCTGAACTTTAATATCGATTAAAAATATCGATTCAAATTACATTATGTCACACTTGTACTTAGAAGATCGCAATAGTTTATTGAATCGTTCTTGTTATGTTTTGGGCAGTATCAACAGATGAAGGTGGTTTTCGATTCATGAGGTCATATATTCTTTATATGCCGAGGGTGATCGTTCTCTGAAGTCCGGTAATTATTTAAAAAATAACTCCAGAAGTGTCACAACGTAAGGGGTTTTGGCAACTGTGAAAGTATTCCAAGGTACATGTACACATACATAGTAGACACAAATGAGAATATCTAAACAATACATTGTGTATAATTTATGCTCAGAATACTGTGTGTGGTTTTCCAACAAGCCATTTAGACATGAGCAGAAACAAAATGGCCGCTGTCTCACACGTCAAAACTGAGAATGCAATTTAAATCTATTTCCATATCCTGCTTGTGTTCTTGAAGAACTTAGCACACAACATACCTTCTTCAACCTTGACCATGTGGTGGATAAGGTTCTGCGCTCCAAGACAAGGGGTGCTTAACATTTCTTTGCTGTATAATTAAAAACAAACAAACAAACGACCCCACAAAGCAGTGTTTATTCGAGCTGTTTTTAATATTATAACTATTTAATGAGCAAAAATATAAATATGCACGGATTGTTCAAAATAAATGTATTAAAAAGATGCTGGGTTGAACACAAGGTTATAAAATTCAAAATGGCGTGGCCATATGTCAAAACGGATGAGTTGAGTTTGTTCCAGACACTGTTCGTTCTGTACGTTTTCACCAGCGGTTTACGCTATCGACACATCAACCACATGCGGAATACTGGAATTGAACAAAACACGCAAACATTCTCGCAGCGCTCTGTTTCACCCGCAGTAGGGTCACTGAGCAAAAAAGCTAGCTCAGAGATTCAGCCACACATTCGAAAAACAAAGAACACATCCACGACAGGATTTTTTTTTCAACGAACCGCTTTCGAAAGTCATCCAGTGGTATTTTGATTGTGCTGTTGTACATACAACGGACTTCACGAAAAAAAAAATTTGACGGACAAGTAGACCTCGGATCAACTCTTCAGTCATCCATCAATTTGATGTACGAAACATTTGGATGATTTTTCCACTCGACGTACGTAAATTAAACTGATCTATAAGACAGTTCACATTGAAAATGCATCAACGGACCAAAAACTGACGGACCAGAGACGACGTATGTCAATTTTACGTACATCTGACAGACGAAATAAATGCAGTTTGAACCAACCCTAATCTGTTGAACTTACAATTGTTTATTAGCGCCAGACACCTTGACCAGTGTGTCCTCGTTATTCTGCCGTCCATGCAGTGTCAGGACGCTATCCCTTGCTTCCTGTTCAATCTCCTTGGCTCCTTTCACTCCTAGAGACTGCAACGCAACTTGCTTCTCTTTCTTCTTGGGTTTTAAGCTGTTCCCAATGACCGATGCACTTTATTTTCCAAAAGGTGACAAAATAACAGTATAATAATAATATTCATATAATACACATGTATCATGGTCAAAAAAATAACCCTTACGTGAAACTCTGATTAAGCCTAAAATAAATCCAGGTAGGTACCGGGGGGGTAGGTAGGTAGAAAAATAATTACATTTTTACATTTTAGTTCACATTTGCGTGTTGTTTTGCAATGTTTGAAACTCGCTATTAACACTATTAACCATGTTCGTGTACAAGTGTGGAAAATGTTATGTTCGTTGGAAAATTATTGCAAACGGTGCTCATTTAAAATTATCAACTTGAAAATTGGCAATAAAAAGTTTGAGGTCGGTAATTTGGCCTCAAATATTCCAGGTAGGTCGGGTTACCGTAAACACCATTTATTTTGTTTGGCCTTATCTGAAAATAGGTTTTGGTTGTTGTCATCAGCCTACAGTTAAACTTCGATTTTTGTAAATCATCTCGCGATTACCATGAAAAGGCTCTGAATTAAACCCTAAAAGGCAAGGGCCTGTTGGAAGTACTGGCAAGTGTGCTGTTGTAATTTGCTAGAATGGTTACAGTATAAGCTAGCAACAGTCAATCACTGTCTTGAGCCGTGTCCGCATTCGACTTGTTTTTCGGGAGGTTTTACCGAGACGATGGTAAAATCAAAAATGGCCAAATTATACTGCTGTCCGCATTTTGACACGGGAAAATTTTACCAAGACCGTGGGAGAGCATGCGCAGTGTCCCTTCGCGGTTTGACCTTCACGGCCCAGACGTACGATTCCAGAGCACTTTTACTGACTCGCTGTGTCTGCACTGGACTTATTGTCTCAGGAAAGTTCCCTGGTCATTTTTCCTGGACTCAGGAAAAGTTACTGAAAAGTTACATCCGCATTGGACTTAAAATGGGAAAAGTACCCATCGTATCGGTGAGTTTTCCCAAAAAAAGTCCAATGCGGACAGGCCTTCGGACTTTGATGGGTTAAGGAAGGGAAAACGCCTGGAAGTTAGGGTTAATGATGTGAAAATATAAACTTACCTGACAGGATTATAGGTCTGACCTCCGTAGATAATATTACTTCCCAGCTTCTTTTTGAAGGCCTTTGGTTCAACACCACCGTATCTGATTAAAAACAACATCTCTTTATTGTTTATTGTACTTTTAATCTTGAATAACCTTGTCATTTTCCATGAATAACCATGGCCATTTAATCTCACCTTCTTGGACAAAACTGATGAAACTCACTCAGTTAAATTTGTCAGGTCTTGTTTACATGATGTAAAATTTTGGTTTAAATCCGTTGGAAAATGACAAGGTTATTCAAGATTAAAAGTAGGACAGGTTTTTTTTGACACGTAGTACAAAGAACTATTTGTCTATCTCCCTAAATCCCATATGAGGTGTGGAATTTGAACTTAAATAAATTTGGTTGCAAAATAAAAGAACATGACGAGAACCACTGGGAGAATTGCGTTTTCTTGTTGTGCTTTACACACAGATCTGCAAAAATCGTGTTTTGACAGCGCATTTGAAAGTTTTCCTGCATTTTTGGTATTCAGTCTTAGCTGGCGATGAGCGGGGATGCTCGAAAATTTGTAAGATGCTTTTTGTAAATTTAATAATAATAATAATAATAATATTAGCAGAGCATTTGTAAGGTGCAAAGTATCTCACATGACGGTGGCCATTATCATTATCGCTGCCATCATGGAATCCCCAGAACCATTTCGCTTTAACTCCCCATATATCGCTTTAGGTTAACAAGGCAATTGGGTGTCTTGCCCAGGGACAAAAATTAATTGGCACAAGTGGAACTCGAACCCATAACCTCCAGATCATGTTTCAATTTCCTGGGATAAATAGTACAGCAAACTCTGTGTGGTAGTAATGTTTGGATACTTCACTATTGGAGATGGCCCCAGTGACGTCACTTTTCAGCTAATACAGGGATGCCAGTGGCTCTTACCTTCAGGGCCGTAAACAAATCCACTATCATAATTGCATGTATGTGTGCACATTGACTCGCCAGCACAGTATACTGTACAGGGTACATTGACAGTATGAGTTCAATGCAATAGATATGTCAGTATGTATGTGATCTATCCACTGCTGTATGGATACAGCGACCTCTATGTACTTCTGATCGATAGTCTGGTTTCGTGGTACTTTAGCCATGACTGATTATGGCAGGGATACAGACATACTGCATGTGAGCAAATCATTGGGAAAACGTGCTACGTGCGTGTACTATTATTATTATTATTATTACTATTTCTTTCTGGTATTCATACCAAGGATTCCTCAATAGTGCTCATTGCACTGTCACTCGCAAGCGTGAGGAAACCCATGAAGAATTATAATTATATAATTAGAAATGGCCAGAGACACCGGGGATGATCCCCCATGCTCTTCACGAAAGAATGCTCTGGGATCTTTAGAGTGCGTTTTTTCATTACCTAACACACTGGACCAACGGCTTTACATCCCTTCCGAAGGATGGAGCAAGTGTGGTTGAGTGCCTTGCCCAAGGGCACAGGTACCGTAGCCGTGGGGAGGTTCGAACCTGCAACCCCAAGTTTTCACGTATGATTACTAACATGTACATAAATGACATAGGGCATATCCGGACAATGTTGATCAGTATTAAAGTGAGACAATTTTCCATGTTTTTTTAGAGTTGAATATATATTCTCCTTATATTTCCGGCTGTTTACTTTTCCAGCCTGGAAAAAATGCTTTGCCGGATTTCTTTTTCTAAAATAATAAAAAGCCGGAATTCCAGCTATAGCCGGAAGACTGAAATCCCTGAGCTAATAAATAGAGCCACACTGCCCCATGAAATCAGGACTGAAATTAGCTTTTACTCTTGGGGCTTAATATAAAAAAATCATAAAGAACCAATTTACACCGAGTAAAGTGAATTTGATTTTAATGCAACCGGTGTTTCAACTTACGATGACTGTAAATCAGCTCGCTTGCTGCTGTGCTTTTTGTACTCAGTCTGGACATGGTACTGGCAAAACTCACTCACAGCCCTAATATAAACAAACAAAATACATTTATTTATTCATTTATTTATTCACCACATCCAACAGCGGAAGGACCGCCAATTACAGGAATGGGATCAATTATCATAGATATTCGTATAACTATCAACTTGTAAGTTGAATTAGAAACGGCCAGAGACACCGAGATATCCCTCCCCTTGCTCTTCACGAAAGAATGCTCTGGGATATTTAAAGTGCGTTACCTAACACACTGGACCAACGGCTTTACATCCCTTCCGAAGGACGGAACAAGTGTGATCAAGTGCCTTGCTCAAGAGCACAAGTGCCACAACCCGTCACGGCCCGGAATCGAACCCACATTCTAGTACTGGCACAGGAACTTGAGTTCGACGCACTAGACCGCTCGGCCATAACACACCAACATACACAAATGACCAGAAGATTCTTTCAAACAAATGGTCAAATATATTAACAAAATGTGGACAATTTAAGCTACACCTAAGGGATGTGGAAGTATGCTTTTGCATGCTCTTGTAACCAAAGGTATGACACTTGGGTAAAAGGAGCGTGACCAGATCACTTTTTTGACAACCCGCCTGCTTACCTCATGGGTGTTGAAATTGTGATATCATATCATGTCATACTTTTCTCATTACCATTCTTAAATTTCGCACTCTCAATCCGTATATTTTCAAGGATGTTATCAAAACACCAACAATGTTTTGTAAACTAATTTATCCGGTTCCATAAGCACTGCAGTGATTACACCAACCTTTTTGCATCCACATCCAAATTGGAGATTGCAAATTGCCCATTTTCTTCCCATGGTTAGTATTATGGGAGGTATTTTAGATTAAAATGAAATACATTTTCTGCAAAAATCCTAACAAGCTCCTTTAAAAGCGCTAGTATACTCTCACTAATCCCTATCAAACAAGTATACTACATATATACGTGACCGTCAGGTAGATGAAGGAAAACATGGCTTGGTTTAAATTGACGTAACTCAAAAACTACACAACTACATGTAATTAAGCTGGTTGAATAATAATAATAATAATGGTGGATAATAGCGCACATGTCCGCCCCTGCGGGGGTGCTCCTGGCGCTGTTGCCATTATAACCACTGCCATCAGGAAATCACCAGAACCATTTCGCTTCAGCTAGGTGGCTACCTGGCCAAGGCGCACAACCCTATCAGCAGTTAGATTGTGGCATTTCCCCCTAACAGCTCCCCATATATCGCTCGGGTTGACGAGGCAATTGAGATTAAGTGTCTTGCCCACGGACACAAACACGTTGGCACGAGTGGGGCTCGAACCCATAACCCTTCGATCACGAGCACGGCTGTATACCCACTACACCACACATGCTCCATGTGTGTAAAGCTCATTACATGCTTTATAATTTCACTATAAAATCTTGATATTGATGGCGTATACTTTTACAGCCCCTTTTGTGGTGAAAGGTGACAAAATCTGCCATAAATATTGGTAAGGTAAAGTCGTTTCACGAGCCAAACTGGCTCACACGGCCGGTATTTATGCCTGGTTTCCATGGCAAGGAGTGACTAGGAGCATTGCTACTCTCCCCTGGATGGGATGCCAGTCCATCGCAGGTTTTACCTCCAGCAGTTAGTTGGGTTTCCCAACCAATACTTTTGGGTGGACCCATTTATACACATGGGTGGACCCATTTATACACATGGGTGGACCCATTTATACACATGGGTGGACCCATTTATACACATGGTGGAGAGACACAATATGGTGTTAAGTGTCTTGTCTAAGGACACAATGCGATGGCAGTGACCATGTCTTCGAACCATGGACCTCTCACCGAAAGTCTGACACGCTATCTGCTAGACAGTCCACCACATATCTGCAGGTTTAGTTTGTACAGATACATAGGCAAATAATGCACATAAATGTATAGTAGCCTACACACTATGAATGTGGACATCCTGAGATCTCAGGGTATTTCCACTCTGTTACAATCCCCCCGACGAAATCCACGCAAATCTGTTTAGTATAGACGGCTGTTGCATTTAGCGAACGCACACACGAGCCATTTCGATATAATTCTAACAATTTAGCCATGTTATGCTGAAAAGAAACAATTTCTAAATAAAATTAGATTGAGTTTTTGTTCTTTATGACTATCCCTTCCTACCAAAATTTCCTGCGACATTTTCATTTACTTCACAGTTTTTCATATTAAAGGTTTAGTGAAGTGAAAATTATCAACCATTTGTTTTTATACACGAATCAAAAGATCAAAGTGTTGCAGAAAAAGGGGCAAACTCAAATTTGTTTTCATTTCAGAAAGAAGTGACCTTTTCTCTACTTCAAAATTATCTTGACAGACGAGGGCACTGTTTATTGCTAGTCATCGAGGGAACCCACAGTTGAAAAACAAAGAAAGAACATTACATTTCAAACAGTAGCAGTAGCCCACTGATCCATTTCTGACCCAAACTTGTTAAGATTGTTGCAAATGACATACTAAACAAACTCAGTAAACTGTTACAGATCATAACACCAAGAAGTCACTGAAAATGACAAAAACTTTGGTAGACAAGTCAACGGAGATTTCCTCTGTTGTCCTGAGATGAGATTTGCTCATGAATATGGAAATTCATTAGCATAAAAATAGAAAACTTGCAATTACACCAAAATGGAACAATCAAATTTTCTGAAATTTACCGAAATGTGTAAAACACCCTGTACTATTATTATATTTAATAAAAACCCTATATCACACGTCCTTTAATAAGAGGGACGTAATGGAACGGAATACTCCTGTATGCTTCAAATAGCAACCAATTACAGAGCGCGCCCAGCTAGCACGGACATGTCAGCGCTATTGCTACATTACACTGCATGCACTGTTTAAAATCTGTGCACGTGTAATGAAATTTGAATGCCCGCAACGTACTGCCAAGCGTATTGATTGGACCAGAGAGGCGACAAGATTTCTGTCGCTGCTTCCACAGCGAAATGGGGCTGACGGGTAGAGAAGTGCGTTAAAGAGGCACTGTTTCAAGAGGATAGAATGTGGAGGGTACCCCAATAATACTTACTTATTGACAACCATGGAACAAGTTTTGCCGTCTTTTCGTCTTCCGCGGCAGTGGCCAAAATCCTTAGAAGTCCCCACGAGGAGTAGTTTGTCTGGGTGATCGACACTTAAAGTAACACCATCGTCCTGTGACATGAATTTAACAATGTAACAAATTGTGTCTTAAATAGCACTATAGGGCGCTTTCACAGGGGTCAAAAGGTTAGGGGTCATTATTGCTTGTCCTCCAGAAAGTAAGAGAACAATAGAGCCACCTGCTTTTCTGCTAGCAGCCGAATGCGTTTCTCCAAGTGGCTGTATTGTTCCCTCCCGATCTGGAGGACAAGCAATAGTGACCGGTGACCTTTTGACCTCCTGTGAATAATAGAGAGGTTTCGCAAGCGCACAGATACGGATAGCGTGATGGACACGTCACAGATTGTGACGTCATATACGTCTCACTATGAACGGCACGGATATCGAGCTCGCTATGCGTAGGCACTAAACGCGTAGTGAAATTTTTGATTTCTGGTGTTTTTCCTCGTTTTTCGTTTAGTTTACATAGACAGATTGAAAAGGGTGTGAATAATGAATGTCTACAAACTTTTTGTGCATTTCAAAGCTTTGGATTAAAAGTAACATTAGTATCAAGGCCGTGTTGTGCTGGGTTGGTTTTTCCGCTGTCGGAAATAGACGCCTTTTAGCTAATACGCTGTAGTTTTGAAGTTGCGAAACCACAGAAATGCCACTGAACAGTTACGGATAGCTAAACGTATGCGTACGCGTATATGTCGGCTTACGAAACCTTCCTAATGTAAAAATATTCACTATTTAGGCCTGAACATCAAGATACATGTACTACAATGCATGCGCAGTACATATGTATACGCGTATGATGCTTAAAGAGTCCCTTACATATAATTTTTATCACTTTAAAATCCATGCAAGTTAACTGCACTCTGTCATTATTACCAAAACTTGATATGAAACCTGTTTTGAAGGAGTACTTTGTTTGTATGCTAAAGTGAATCTCCATAGTCATGTGTATGTCACCTTGGGCACTCACAGAAATTTAGCTTTTTCACGAATGTCCCCTCTGTTTTCTTTAGTATTTATGACACTTGGTTATTCCATGCACTACAAGTTTACAATTTTCAGTCAAAAACTAGACATAGAATTAACAGTAATTGATCCACAATACAGCCCTAATTAACATTCATTCTCCCTGACTCAAGCTAAATCAATTACTGATTAATTGCGATCCCTGTTGCGAAATTATTTGAACCAGTCATTCAACACCGGCTAGCTCAGTGGTTGAGTGGTTAAGACGTATACAGTGTTAAGAATTACGTATTATGTATTATTAGTTTGAAATGTTTTTTTCTTTGTTTTTCCTGAAGTTACGTGACACAGAGTGCGCACTTGACAAAGGCAGTTTAAAAGGTAAAAAAAGCTACTTCCATTTGATATAAAACCAAACTTAACAGTTACAATACACACACTGCAAAGAATGAGCCTAAATGGACTGCATGATCAGTTCAGAGGCACTTTATATTGCTAAACCAGACATGTTGATGAGGAACGATAGTTCAGAAAACGTGTGCATAACAACACATGGACTCATACCGAAAGTTACATATCCAACCCCAGACCTCAAAATTAAACTTTTGCGGCGTACAGCCATATTTCCGCCACAAGTCCTCCGCGAGTCCGCCACTAGTCCCCCGCGAGTCCGCCACAAGTGTTTGTAAAATCAATCGCTAACTTACAATGAATTTGAAGATGAATACAGGATGAATTTGTGACAAATACAAGATTTAGAGATCATGACAAAGCTAATAGCGAAATTAGCCCCATGGTTGATATTAAAAATAAAATTGTTTCCTACCTGTGCATTATCTTTTGGTGGCATGACGGAAGCATTGAGAAGCCCAATAACAGACCCTTGGGCTGTCTTCCAATGGTCATCATGGGCTTTGCCAAACAGAAACAATGTGACAGTCTGATCACAGACAGTGAGGTCAGACAGCTTCCAAACACTGAATGTCTTGCCCTGAGGGGAAAGAATTAGAGCTAGAAGTTAGCTTCAACAGGGTCACTCAGCCAACTAAAGTATTTCCTTGCCTTTATCTGTAAGATTGGATCATATTTATAAAAAACTAGCAAATGCTACCAAGTTCAAACAAACAGGGAAAGCACTTTGAAGTATAAACATTTAGAATAAGCAAACGCTTCGATTTATATGAATACAAATTTTCTTTTACTGTTCAGCCTGTACTAGTAGAAATGGTAGTAAATGTTCAACACTTGTGGTTGCCTGCACAGTTGAAATTAGTAGCACTTACTCCGTTTTATTCATGTTGCTAAACCAAACATGCTGAGGAATGAATGTTCTGAAAACTTGTGCATAACACAACTTGTTTTAACCGAGATAATTTATCTCACCAAGTTGACTTATAATGTAGATTATGTCGACTTGGCGAAATATTAAGTTGACTTGGCGAGATAATTTATGTTCAATGTTGCCAATTCGACTCCCTAGGCTTAATAAAAAGTAGACTTGGCGAGATAATTTTTGTTACAAAATCGACTTCATAAATCTACTAAGTAGACTTGGCGAGATATTTTATGTTGCAAAGTCGACCTCCTGAATTCAATAAGTCGACTTTGCGAGATCATTTGTTGCCAAGTCGACTTGACTTATAATTATCTCGCCAAGTTGACTTAGTAGATTTAGAAAGGAGACTTGGCAACAAAAATATGTCGCCTAGTTGACTTATTGATTTCAGGAAGTCGACTTGGCAACATTACATGAAATATCACACCAAGTCGATTTTAAGTTTAGGAAGTCGACTTGGCAAATTAAATTATCTCGCTAAGTCAACTTATTAAATCTAAGAAGTCGACTCAATCCACGTTGCAAGTCAACTTGGTTAGATAAATTATCTCGTTATCTAAACAAGTAGACTGGCACTCACAGAGCGCCGTAAATATAGGAATCCATCCTTGATCTCTAAAAATAGAAACACAATTTTTTTTTTAATATGGTCGTTTCACTGTACATAGCTAGTTTATCATGACAAACTGTTGATACCTACCTTGGAGCTTGTTTTCGGCGGTAGTTTAGACACAATGACCCCCATTGTGACCCAGTTTCCATCGTTGGGTCCGGTGTCCAGGTATCGCTGAAGGATGGAAAGCCGGAGCATTTTACGACCATCCATCATGGAGTCAAGTCTAGCCGAAGACACCAAGGGATTCCTGAAGGTTGGAGTTTTTAAAAATGAATGAGAACAAATATGTGCCTTTACGGAATACCCTACAATTCCCTGTGCACAGTACATGACGGGACGGAATTCTAGTACACCGCACAGGAGCGGTAGTGTACAAATGAATGGGATTTTGCAGAGGAGTCTAGCTTTTGGCAACCTCAAACTCGTAAAACGTGGCAAATTTGTGTTTTTTTCACACAAGTGTTACCTAGTAAGATAGAGCTCAGGTACAGATTCAATCTACTTTATATCTTGAGGTCATGTGAAATACTGACATTATTTTCACAAACTTGGTGCACACGCTAGGCGCGGTGCCAGTGGCGTGCAGTCTCGTGTCGGTTCAACCTGTGCAGCGTGCATGCCCTATCATGCCATGCCTAGCGTGTGCACCGAGTTTGTGAGTGGCCTGGTGTTTTCTCCCCCTCCCCCCCCCCCACTCCCCCCAAAATTCTGTTATTTTTCAATTTGACATATACATGTATATTTAATCAGATCGTTATATTTGACACCAGAGATATGTCACTTTCAGCTTTACAGGTCTCTTTTTAAAAAAAAACAAATATTTCCAGGGGATCTACCGAAGTTTAGTAAACTAATTCATCCGGTACAAGCAGTGCAGTGATTACACCAAACGTTTTGCTTCTATCTTCAATTTAGTGATTGCAAATTTCCTGGGGTTTTTTCTCCATGGATAGTATTTTGGGGAGGTATTTTATACGACTGTCAGAACGAAATCCATTTTTTGAAAAATCTGGTCACACTCTTTTAACATAATCTGCTTTCCCTTTGTAAATATTCCTCAGGAAGTTTGTAATACGGTAATTAAAACTGTAAAAAAAACTTACAAAATCCGAAGCTGCGAGTGTTTATTCGTCTCCACATGCTCCAAGTTTTCCTTCTTGGCAGTTTCTGAACTCCGACAGCCACTTCCAGCGGCAGCCCCCGAAGGCTTACTCGCGGTCCTTTTCTTGGCGCCAACTGTCGCTGACGACGGTACGGATGACGCGGAAGGAGCCCTTTTATGAGTTCGGGTGTGGGCCTCTAGTTTGAGCTTGCTGTGGAAGGACATCCCACAGATGGGACAGTCCTGGGGCGAGTCTTTGCGATGTTGGAACATGTGGAAGTCGAGATCATCTCGAGTGTCTAGGAGTTCCTTGCACAGTTCACATTTATACGGACTCACTGTAACAAATATGAAAAGGTACATGAGAAGGCACACAAAAGTAATATGCACCATTTGCTTGTAGGGCCCAATTTCATAGGGCTGCTTAACAGCCTATAGCCGTCTCTAAGCGTGTATGTGCTTAACCACACGATGACCATGAAATGGCACTTAACTTGTCTGCTATAGTCAGCGGTGGCACCAGACCTGTTAATCTGGGGGGCAAGAGGGGGCAAACTTAAATTTAGGGGGGGCAAACAAAAATCTATAATGTAATTTGGTAAAGTGTATTGGGCTTTTTTGATGGTGCCAGCTAATTATGATGGATGAAATTGAGTTTATTATTTACAGCGCAAACAACTGTAAGGGGTGTTTGCTTGGGTGTTAGTCTTTTTCCTGTTTCCCTTTCCCTGCTTCCCTTTCTCTTTTAATAACAATCTCTGATTGCTTGTTTCCTTTGTGTGACTGGAGAGGAGACTAGTCACGTACTAGGCATAGACTTGAGAGGAGACTATACATGTAAGTGCTGTAACTGTTGCAATTTGGCTCTCGTAGTTGATTTATGTTTCAGTCTAGGAAAACGAACATTATGCTTATGTTTTAATATACAAATATGTGTCTATAATAATTATGTATGTGTTTTACAAAATGCTCGCTGTCATAGGTTCGTTTTAAACCATATAAAGTAAATTATTTAGTTAACACGAACTACACGTTGAAATTCAAAACTAGTAAAACCACGCGTTCGGGACAGGACGCGGCAGTGCCTGTCCCATCATTACAGGTAACAGTATTGTATTTTTTAAGGTCATTTTTAATGCATTAATTTCACATAATATCCAGATGAACATTAACTTATGTGCCTTTTATTATGTCAGCACACTACTATAGATTATTTAGGTAGTAGTTTTGTGAAGTGTTAGGAAGTTTTTGCAGTGATTTTTAACGTGAGATTTAGGCAGTGCTGTGAGAAATGCACGGGGCTTGAGCCCGTCTCTGCACCGATAACACACCGTGTGCGGTGCGCGTGCATGAATTCTTGTGATGCGCTGCGGTGTGAATGAACTTTTCAGTGCTGCTCGTGGCTGATCAGTTGCAGTGATATTTTAGGCATGTAAATCGGACTACGTGTACTTGTGCATAGAACTGGATATCTGGATATTATGCCTTTATGTTAAACATGGTTTAGCTCACGCCTGCGTGGCGATGGTGTTGTACATTTAAGGGATGGATTGAGTGTTTGTGGTGTGTGTTAGCGTGTGCACATGCTGGTCGGTCAGTGCGCAGGGCCGGCCTTGCTGTTTGTGATTCCATCCTTGGGTGTTCAATGCAGTCACCATGCCTGGGCAGGGCTGATAATTGTGAATTTTTACTTATCGCCATTGCACATGTATGTTATTATTTTAGCCTTTTTATAAACTATTATAACTAAGTGCCTGTCCCATCATTACAGGTGGCCCTCGGGCCCAGACAGTTGGAGCAAATAAATAATCAGAACAGGGAGTTGCAGTTTCCTGGTCCACTCCTTGTGCCTGACTTTGCTCCACGTCCACGAGGACCTGCGTGCCTTTCCCCTGTCCCCCTCCAGAAGCTGATTCGTGCTCCGCCCTAATTGATTGACCCCGGCGCCTCTTGGCAACTGGCCGCGTGTGTCGTCCGAGAAAGCAACCCCACGCCCCCCCTCTCTACAAGCGTAGTCGGCAGGATCGTTGGAGCTCTGTCCATGCTGAATGTCCGGTGAGGTCGAGACCCAGCAGAATTTTAAGGCCAAAAATCGTAAGGATGAAGTATTTGTACCCTTTTTGTGTATACTGTCATTTTCCAGGTTCATGGATGAATGCAAGTACATGTAAATGAGATTATTCAAGGCTTGTGCATTAAGCAGATGATGACCTACATGTGTTAGGACAATTTCAATATTATTCATAAAGTTACAAGGATTTAATATTGGTTTGAGCACAAGCATTGTTTATTCGAGTGTTACATATACTATGTAGTTTGTTGGTCGAGCATTGGCCAGATGATAAAGGTACAAATTTTAGTAGTAGAGGATTTAATGGAAATAGTTTGATGCTCGGACAGTTCCGCCGTACTTAAAAGGTGTACTTGTGTTTTATTAAAGGATTGATGTGAGGTGTACTCCATTTTAAAGGTGCATATCAAAGGTGCACTTCATTTTTTTCATTTTTGCCTTGCAAAAAGTTGTAATATTTTGATGTTCGGACAGTTCTGCCTCACTTAAAGGTGCACTTGTGTTTTATTAAAGGATTGATGTGAGGTGTACTCCATTTTAAAGGTGCATATCAAAGGTGCACTTCATTTTTGCCTTACAAAAAGTGGTAATATTTTGATGTTCGGACAGTTCTGCCTCACTTAAAGGTGCACTTGTGTTTTATTAAAAGATTGATGTAAGGTGTACCCCATTTTAAAGGTGCATATCAGAAACAAAGTAAGGAGAAGAGAGAGATTTAGTTACAATTTCCCACTTGTATTACCAGGGTTGCATTTTTCTTGAGGTTTTAAAGGTGTACGGTGTGAATAGTAATTTTGAAGTGTAGCCACAGACTAGTGCTTTTCTTAAAAGGTAACTTTGTTATTTCGGATTTCTAAATTTGGTAAAGTCGGTTCTTGTTTTGTGGACTGCTGTAAGGTTTAAAGGTACATGCACATTGCAATTTACTTGTGTATTTTAAAGGTGTTCAGAAAGTGAAAGTATTGCATTATAAGGCTACGTTGTGCAAAAGTATTCGCAAATATGGTAAAGTACATAAAAGTAAAGGGCAGTGAAGGTGTACACCAGTTCTCCCTTAAGTCCGACGATGGTCCCCTTGCATTGGAAGTCCTTCGAGCTGAGCACCCTACAGCACAGGGACTACTGTTTAGCAGTGACGATGGCAGTAAGATAGTCGTTCCTTCCCATGATGGACTCATTGGCCCAACTCCAGACGGATGGGGAGATTATGAGTTCACCGTGTTGAAACCAGCACCGAACCCTTCCAGTGAGGCACAGGTAACAATGACGGATAAGCTGCTGGAGCTCCTTGCTAAACCTCGCACCCAGCTCGTGATGTCCCCTGAACGAAAGATCACTCCGTTCGATGGCAAATCCAGTGAAGTCAGCGACTTTGTAACCTCAATCAAAGACGCCTTCCAGCGATACTCCATACCACCTGACCAGAGGGGCGCATTCCTTACTGACTACTTACGAGGCGTGCCTAGATCAGAGGCAAAGGCCCTTCTGTCTGACGGACAGACGGTGGGGGAAGTGCTGAATTTCCTAAACGACTCCTATGGTGAGAAATTAGCCATTGGGGAGCTTCAGCGTTTGTTCCTGGAGCGAAAGCAACTTCACGGAGAGGGCGTACGAGATTTTGCGGTTGACTTAGAAAGGCGTTTTTTGCGCCTCACCCGACGAGACAAGAAGCTCTACTCAAGCCCAAATGCTGCACTAACGGAGCAGTTTATAGAAGGCCTTGAAGACACGTACATAAGGAACACTTGCCGAGACCTGTACGAAAGTGGCAAAGTCAAGTCCTTTCGGGAGTTGCGTGAATACGTGCTGAAGCGAGAGGGACAAGAGGGTGCCCGGTACAGAGCCATCAACACAAGTTCACCAGCTCATCAGGCCGCCGTGCAGTGTGGGAACAAGGACAACAACTCTATGGGCGAACTTCTCAATGCCTTCGAGAGGATGACAGAGAGAGTCGTTAAGGCTGTCCAGGATGTTGTTCGGCCAACCACCTACCCCCAGCCAGGAATTGCTGCATACCAAGGCGTTAGGCCTCCACAGCCACCCACTCTTCTCCATCCGCAGCAGTTTTCCGGCCCACCAGAGATGCCACCAAGGTTCGGCCAAGTGCGGAACAGAGGACCGTGCTATGCCTGTGGTTACACGGGGCACTTCGCTAGAGATTGTCCCTATAGGGCTACCGTCGGTGGGAGATATCGAGACAGAGGATTTACACCTGGTGTATCGGCAGCAGGGACTCGCCCACCGCAGACTGAAGGGAGGCCACGTCAAGACAGCCGTCCCCCACAGGAGTTAAACGATCAACCTCTGCTGTAGTGAGCCATACAGCGGAGGTTGACGTGGGAGGCTCGACTGCCGGAATAGACCAGAAGTTCCTGTCAAAGACGGTTGGAGAATGTTACTCAGTAACTGTAACTTTTTCCGGTGTTGAGGTTACATGTCTCTTGGACCCAGGCTCCCAGGTGACAACAGTCGGAGAGAAGTATTTTCATGACCATCTTGCTCCTAGTGGCTTTGTGTTGAGGCCAATTCCTGAACTTTTCTCCCTCGTCTCGGCCAATGGTGCCAGGATGCCCTACGTGGGATATTTTGAAACTGATGTTACAGCCATCGGACACGTCATCAAGTCGCGGGTAGTACTCGTCCTTCAGGAGGAATCCCCAGCTCCGCAGACCAGAGGAGGGATTCAGGGTATCTTGGGCATGAACGTTCTTCAGCAGTGCTGGGAGGACCTTATGAGTGACGGCCGCCGCAGCCATCTTCACAGGATTCCTTGGCCGACTCCAGATCCAACCTGGCAGAAGGCACTGAAAGTAGTGGAGCAGACCATTGAGTTCGGAAGAAATGGTGGAAAAATTGGTAAAGCGTACCTAGGTGGGCAAGCAGTGGTATTATCAGCACGCCAGGCTGTCGTCGTGGAAGCTAGGGGACACAAGGGACCTGGAGGCAAATCGTATGAGGCCATCTTAGAGCCAGCAGTAAGTGGAAGTGTCCCTGCAGGGATTGCAATCCCAACCTGCCTTGTGAAAGTGGAATCGGGGAGCTTCAGTGTAACTCTTTTTAATGAGTCCAACTCGGAGGTGGTTGTCCCAAAGGCAGCTGAACTTGGCACACTCTGCCTAGGATCAAGGGTTCACAACCCGGGAAGCGAGCCATCAAGCGTCACCATGGGCAATATTTCAGCCGCAGAACCAGTAGCTCCCGTGAGTCATTTGGAGCAAGTGGACGTTGGCGCGGGCCTCACCACAAAACAAAGAAATAAGGTGATGTCATTGCTGGACAAGCACAAGAACACTTTTTCTCGCGATGAACGTGACTTGGGGTACACGGACACCATTGTACATCGTATTGATACAGGAGATGCCCATCCCATTCGTCAGCGCCATAGACCACTACCCCCGTCCCAGTACGCAGTAGTGAGGGACCACATCCACAGCTTGTTGAAAGAGGGGATTGTGCGAGAAAGCGCCAGTCCGTGGGCATCCCCGGTGGTTGTGGTACAAAAGAAGGACGCGAGCATACGTCTGTGTGTGGACTACCGACGTCTAAACCAACTGACGCACCGTGACTCCTTCCCCCTACCTCGGATCGAGGAATCACTCCAGGCCCTAGGTGGAGCAAACTTCTTCAGCGTACTGGATCTCACCAGCGGGTATTATCAAGTAGCCGTTCACCCTGACGACATCGAGAGGACAGCTTTCACCGTACCATTTGGTCTGTATGAATACACACGCCTTCCTTTTGGTTTGTCGAATGCTCCCGCAACCTTCCAAAG
The DNA here is from genome assembly GCA_037783545.1 of Henricia sp. BOLD:AAB3569. Lineage (NCBI taxonomy): Eukaryota > Metazoa > Echinodermata > Asteroidea > Spinulosida > Echinasteridae > Henricia > Henricia sp. BOLD:AAB3569. The sequence continues at coordinate 404,840 of JBBELK010000267.1, read as the reverse complement.
GTTAATGCAACGATGCGTAGGGGACCAGTGCTTCAGCAGTGTCCTGATTTATTTGGATGACATCATTGTGTATTCGCCCGACTTCGACACCCACATGTCTCATCTTGACCTCGTGTTCACCAGGCTGCAAAGCCATGGCCTAAAACTCAAGCCTGCAAAATGTCATCTCCTTCAACCAGAAGTACGCTACTTGGGCCACCGTGTGTCTAATATTGGGGTAGCTGTGGACCCAGAGAAGATTGAAGTGGTTAAGCAATGGCCCGAGCCCACTACTGTCAGGGACGTGCGAGCTTTCTTAGGGTTCACTGGCTTCTTTAGGCGTTTTATTCAGGGGTACGCCTCCATTGCTGAGCCACTCTTCCGTTACTTGAAGGCAGACCAAACAAAGAAGCAGAAGAAATCCAAGCCTGCTAGTGGCCCGATCACTCTTGATGAGTCTGGGAAAGCCGCATTCCATCAGCTTGTCGACTGTGTCACAACCTCCCCTTTCCTGTCATATGCAGACTTCTCTAAGCCATTTCGAGTTGAGACAGATGCCAGTGCGACAGGACTGGGTGCTATCCTTTTTCAGCAAGATGAGGACGGAAAGCAACGTGTTATAGCCTACGCCTCCCGGACGCTTCGGCCAGCAGAACGAAGTGGGCGATATAGCGCCTTTAAGCTGGAGCTATTGGCAGTGAAATGGGCTATGACAGAAGTATTTCGGGATTATCTATTGGGAAGCAAGTGCCTCGTCGTGACTGACCACCACCCATTGTTGTTTGTTGAGAAGGCAAACTTGGGGTGCACAGAGATGAAGTGGGTACAACAGATGAGTTCTTATGACTACGAGCTGTGCTACAGACCAGGAAAGAGTAATCAGGCTTCGGATGCCCTGTCCCGTAGAGATGAAGTTGAGAAGGGAAATTCAGAGGCAGCGCTTGCCCCGCCCAAAGTTGTTGAGGTTACTTCGTCTGAGATGCAAGCTTGCTTGGGGAACTTCACTCCAGGGGTCCAACTTCCAATAGCCTTTGTCCATTGCGTTGAGGCCTGTCAGAGTGGTGGTATCCGGTGTCTGCCAGGGCATTCGGCAGAACATCTTCAGAGGCTACAAGAGGAGGATCCGGTAATGGCCGATATTGTCTGCTTTATTCAGATGGGACGTAGGCCAAACCAAACTGAACGGGCCAAACTCGGCCGAGAGAGCCTTGCTCTGCTTCGTGACTGGAAGAGGTTGTGTCTCTGGGAGGGGTTGTTATACCGCAAGGCTGTTGCACCAAGTGATGGGCGAGAGATCTTCCAGCTTGTGATACCACGTCCCCTTCAAGAAGAGGTTATGCAGAGATTCCACGATGATGCAGGCCACTTTGGCCCTAGGCGGACATGGCGCCTGGTATGGAATCAATTCTACTGGCGCAACATGGAAAGTGACATTAAAGTATGGTGCACCAAGTGTCGACGCTGTGCTGTTAGTAAGCCCCCCACCCACCAGACCAAGCCGCCGTTCTCTTCATTGACAGCGTCTGCCCCTATGGAGACCCTAGCATTGGACTTCACAGTACTCGAGGCATCACAAGATGGCTTCGAAAACCTCCTTATAGTCACTGATGTTTTTACAAAATATGCATGGGCTATTGCGACAAAGGATCAGCGGGCGAGCACGGTTGCGAAATGCCTGGTGAAACATGTCTTTCTGCCCTATGGCTGCCCACTCTGCCTTCACTCTGACTGCGGTCGCAACTTTGAATCTCAACTGGTCAGGGAATTGTGCGAGATGTACGGGGTGCAGAAGAGTCGGACAACCCCATACCATCCGGCTGGGAACGGGCAATGTGAGCGGTTCAACCGCACAGTTCACAACATGCTTGGAGCCCTCCCAGACCAAAAGAAACGCCGCTGGACAGAGTATCTACCAGCCCTGGTGTTCGCATATAACAACACGCAGCATTCGTCGACGGGGGTTGAGCCATTTTTCTTGATGTTCGGGCGTAACGGCAGATTCCCGCAAAGTTTGGACTTAGGCGGGGAAGTACATAAGGGGAAAGTTACCGACCCTCAGTCCTACGTTTTCCAGCATCAGAAGGCACTCAAGGCGGCACGGAAGGTGGCACAGAGGAATACAGAACTTGCCGTTACTGCACGTAAGGCTCTCCGAGCTGGCCAGGTGTTTGAGAAACCTCTTGGCATCGGACAGTACGTGCTCGTACGGAAGCACGCCCGCCACGGTAGATGTAAGCTACAAGACTATTGGGAGGATGAACCCTACATGGTGGTGAAACAGCCTTTTGAAGATCAGCCAGTGTATATCGTCAGAAACAACACTGGGAAGGAGAAAGTGATCCACCGCATGCATATGAAACACTGTCCGTGGGTACCAGAAGACCAACAAGATGACTCATCTTCAGAAAGGGAGAGTGACTCCGAGTCAGACTCCTCCTCCTGTCCCAGAGCATATATGCTCCGCCCCTGTGTTGCCCCAGTTCAGCCAGTTTGTACAGGAGATAATTCTTCCCAGGATGTACAATCTCCTTCCGATCAGCCCCAGCCGAAAATCAAGGAAGAAGACGCGATGGTATCCGATGAACGTACCAATCCTCTGGCAGCAGAATCGGGTCAGAATGAGTCCGCCGAGGTGGCCCAACTCGGGCGGTATCCAGTTCGGAGCACGAGAGGAAAGCTCCCAGATCGTTTAGTTTTGTAATACGTTCCTGTTTTCTAAAATGTTTGCATTGTTCTTGTTCCGTATGGATGCTGTGCGTCCCCCGGGATTCTTAGAGAGTCCACCTTTTAGCTTCCAGTTTTGATCCCCTCTCCATCATCGAGGACGATGATGGCCTAGGCGGGGAAGAGTTGTAAGGGGTGTTTGCTTGGGTGTTAGTCTTTTTCCTGTTTCCCTTTCCCTGCTTCCCTTTCTCTTTTAATAACAATCTCTGATTGCTTGTTTCCTTTGTGTGACTGGAGAGGAGACTAGTCACGTACTAGGCATAGACTTGAGAGGAGACTATACATGTAAGTGCTGTAACTGTTGCAATTTGGCTCTCGTAGTTGATTTATGTTTCAGTCTAGGAAAACGAACATTATGCTTATGTTTTAATATACAAATGTGTCTATAATAATTATGTATGTGTTTTACAAAATGCTCGCTGTCATAGGTTCGTTTTAAACCATATAAAGTAAATTATTTAGTTAACACGAACTACACGTTGAAATTCAAAACTAGTAAAACCACGCGTTCGGGACAGGACGCGGCAGTGCCTGTCCCATCATTACAGGTAACAGTATTGTATTTTTTAAGGTCATTTTTAATGCATTAATTTCACATAATATCCAGATGAACATTAACTTATGTGCCTTTTATTATGTCAGCACACTACTATAGATTATTTAGGTAGTAGTTTTGTGAAGTGTTAGGAAGTTTTTGCAGTGATTTTTAACGTGAGATTTAGGCAGTGCTGTGAGAAATGCACGGGGCTTGAGCCCGTCTCTGCACCGATAACACACCGTGTGCGGTGCGCGTGCATGAATTCTTGTGATGCGCTGCGGTGTGAATGAACTTTTCAGTGCTGCTCGTGGCTGATCAGTTGCAGTGATATTTTAGGCATGTAAATCGGACTACGTGTACTTGTGCATAGAACTGGATATCTGGATATTATGCCTTTATGTTAAACATGGTTTAGCTCACGCCTGCGTGGCGATGGTGTTGTACATTTAAGGGATGGATTGAGTGTTTGTGGTGTGTGTTAGCGTGTGCACATGCTGGTCGGTCAGTGCGCAGGGCCGGCCTTGCTGTTTGTGATTCCATCCTTGGGTGTTCAATGCAGTCACCATGCCTGGGCAGGGCTGATAATTGTGAATTTTTACTTATCGCCATTGCACATGTATGTTATTATTTTAGCCTTTTTATAAACTATTATAACTAAGTGCCTGTCCCATCATTACAGGTGGCCCTCGGGCCCAGACAGTTGGAGCAAATAAATAATCAGAACAGGGAGTTGCAGTTTCCTGGTCCACTCCTTGTGCCTGACTTTGCTCCACGTCCACGAGGACCTGCGTGCCTTTCCCCTGTCCCCCTCCAGAAGCTGATTCGTGCTCCGCCCTAATTGATTGACCCCGGCGCCTCTTGGCAACTGGCCGCGTGTGTCGTCCGAGAAAGCAACCCCACGCCCCCCCTCTCTACACAACATTGTAACAAATTGGGTGCAATGGTTTGGGATTAAACTCAATTTCCGTCATCGGGGAAAAAACTGGGGGGTGCAAACTGGGGGAGGCAAAAAAAATAACCGGGGGGTGCATTTGCCCCCCCCGTAGCGTCAACGCTGGCTATAGTAAACACACCTTTTCAGTTAATGCTTAAGCAGCCAGGGGCGTAGAGCTGGGGGGTGCGTAAAATTGGTTCATTGCCCACTGCTTGCCGCATCGCGCCAGCCGCGCACTGCACACGTGCACGCATCACACACCACTCGCAACGCAGGACCGTTGCCAGTTTACGATGCAGGCAAAGATGGCGCTTGCTTAGGGATTAGACTTGTACACGTCTGCTTCACTACTCATTGCAGTCTCGGTCTGCTCGCTGAGCGGCACAGTACATACATGTACATGGTACAACGATGTATGTCATGGTACTTGTGTGGTGACTAGGGCAAAAAAATTAGAAAATAAAATGTGGATCGCGGAGCACACAACAAAAAAGCGGAAACCCTCTAAAAATCGGAGATTTCACAATGAAAAACAGAAAACTCAAATTCGGACGTGTCGGTAAAATTCCGGAAATGCAAAAAAATCCGGACAAATCTCACCCCTAAGAAATAGACCACCAAAATGTTTTTCGCTTATTCTCATATTTTTCACTACCTTTGTCAGGTTTCTTGGACGTATTCTTGGGAGTGTGAGCGACTCTTTTGTTGCTCTTGCCAAAGAGGGCGCTCTTTGCTTCATTATTATCATCATCATCATCATCATCGTCGTCGTCGTCGTCGTCATCATCAGGATTGCTCAGCATAGGCTTTGTTGATATACCTGCCAAAAAAAACACTTGCTCAAATTGTTTCTGTGATTAGATTTGTGAAGGTTTTTGAGTTGATTCAAACCCATGAAAGTTTGACCACTAAAAGTAAAAGTTGAGTGCTCAGTGCTGTAGGATTTAAATGATGTGACAATAGATGTACATAGTGCCTACACGTGACACACAGTGACTATGTGGCTGTCCCCTGTCATGGCGGCCGGTGCAAAGAGTATATTACAACTGTTAAAGGGGCTATGTCACGGTTTACGCATGCGCCAAATCCTTTCATATTTTGACATACGTGCGACTCAGATGAATGTATGGCAATTTCTTCACGGCATTGGTGCGTGTGATATAGTTGTGTACATCGAGTACTTAGCACGTGCCGCATGGGCAGTGTGTTCGTTCATGAGTGTTTACAATACGCAGAATTCAACTACATTGTGCATCATGTGCGCGCATTTGTTCGATTTGGCATCGCGCGCAATTGCGCGATCATCATCTGGAAAAACAAAATCGTACAGCGGTGGCAGCCACTGTGTCTTTCCAAGGACAGAAGGTATGCTGTAAAATTGCTGTCAGGACCAAATAAGCAGTATTGATGGAAAACAAGGTTAAGTAAATTGCTGTATCCAACCATGTCATTCATATCCTTCGATGCCGTTTCTGTCATGTTTTGTCAAGTTTTTTGATGGGATGAAAAAAAACTCTTTTTAACGACAGCCGCACGTACACACGGTGATGTCAGCTTAAAAATACGGCCAACAGTGCGATTCCAAGTAAAAAGTAATGCATCAGGACATCCTGGACGTTGACAAGTACACCACTGCCAAAATTACTAAAGAATTATAAGGGATGGCAAAGATTTAATAGGATATGCAAAACCTGGCAACAAAACTTGAAAAAGTTAGCCACACTTTCTCAAGTTTTGCTGCACATGCGCAAATTGTGACATAGCCCCTTTAATGTGCAGCTTTTCTATCAATGTTGCATAAATATGCAAATGAGCAAAGTAACAAAATTTTGCAACAAAAACTGCATTTAGAGAAGTATTTTTTTCATACCTGCTAATGACCCAATCTCCTCTGCGCTGTATCGTCTCGACTTCCCCGATTTTTCATCACTTGACGATGACGTTGCCTTCTTTTTGGTCACACGTTTGGTTTCCACGGGAACTGAAATTGCATCTGAGAATGTTTCTCTGGGCTGGTTGACCTGGCTGCTCCCTCCAGCATTCTGCTGAGACTGTAGGAGGCCAAACTGCTCACGCATCATCTGCAACTCAGCTGAATTAAAACACACAAGAAGTCCATTTCAGTTCAGAATCATTTTAAAGTCATATTGTTTGTGGTTCTCAGCAAATTCAATTTTATTTCTCTGGACAAATTGTTTAAGCATTTACTTTAGACATCAGCAACCCTGATTTTAGACGTCAGCAACCCTGTACAAAACGTCGTTTTTATACGGCCGTTTTTGCGCCTTACCTAGACTTGCCCAAATCTGATTTCCCATGTTTAGTCTGTACTGCGCAGCATACAGTGCGCCCTCTGGACTAGTGGCCTTTCTAATCTCTTTTCTTCTGTCTCAGAAGTAAACAGATTTTAGAGGCATTTAGTCCAGAGAGCGGATATCAGGCAGAGTGGCACACCAGCGTTCGAATTAGCACTGGTATGTTGGCCAAATGACAGTTGAAATGGTCTCGGGCCAGCTGGAAAGCCTTCCCAATGGTCCGGCTGTCCAGTTGAAATAAAACAGACCCACGCTGTACTAAATTTAAAGGAGTGATGAAATAACTTTGATCTTTCTTCAGACTCCCACGGCGGTTCCAATTTATTCCCCTGTAGTGAGAGACTGCACTTCCAGTTTTGGTTATGCAGTATGTCTCTGGGGCTGGAGACTTGCACCGCGTTTACACTCGAACGGGCGAAGGTGGATACAGATTCGGCATTTTTATTGCAACCGCAGAGCAAACCGCAAACTCGGCAATTTGCCGTGTTTAGACTACAGTCAACCCACCTTTTGTGCCGGAAATACCGATGCAAGGGAACCCTGGGGCGTTAAAGGTCAAAATTAGAGGTCATGAAAGCGCGCGCCCGATGTTGTTGTGTAATGATCATGTGCACCGTCACACGTGGTGAGTGTCGTGAAAATCGACGCGTTATTACTTCGCTGCTGCATGCAAAACTGTTCCTGTTGACGAAAATTCTGGACTGAATTTCAACAGTTCAATATCATGGATAATTCCTTTGTTTTTGTAGCCATGATGTTGCCACTTTTGGCTATTTTACGGCATAGTTTTTGCCCAACAAAACGTGCCGTGAGCGATGTACTAGCAGTAGCACACCAGCACAGTAAGTGGCGTACATTCTATCACGCACGCCCACAAAATAAAGCGCGCCAAACGATGGCCTCCCGGATGTCGCCAAAGGAAATTGCCGAATCTGTATTCGGGTAGCGTTTACACTACAAGCGACCTTGACGATTGCGGGGTAATTGCGGGGTTCAACCCTACCCCAAAGGTGACTTGAAAAAGGCGAATCAGACCCGGGTCTGATCCGCCTTTTTCAATTCGCCTTTTACACTTTTCCTTTTTTGGAAATTGCGGAGTTCGATTCGCCTTTGCCGAATCGAGTGTAAACGGGGTGTTGATAACTACTGTAGTTTTTATTTCAAGTCGTAAATCAATCTTATTTTCCAAGTCCAGTCACAAGTCATTTTCTCCAGGGTCAAGTCACATGTCAAAAACCAAAAACTGACTTGACCCCAAGCCAACAGGTTGAAAAAGACCAGCTCTGCCCTGGTCTAATTCTTTATAACCGCCCCCAAGATGTACACTCACACTTAGAACTGTAAATGCAGTTCCCTGTCTCGAAGGGGTTAATGTGCACAAAAACATGCATCCTTGAGAATTTATAACAAAAGAGCCTTTCAAGACTCCAGAATAGCTCTAAAATTCACCAGAAAGCTCTAAAATGTACCACACATTTTCAAACTTTTAATGAGGAGAACCTTATGACTACCAAATTTTCCTAATTTATTCACTCAAATGTGGTTTTTGCAAACATTAATTTTAACAGTATTAAACCGGGCCACTTGAAATGCCGACAGGCCAGTGAAGATTTAATACAATTGGCCCTGTTGGCCAGTTGGGAAAAAGGTTAAGGGCGAACGCTGCACACCCTGCCTCAGCAGCTCTTACAGAGACTGGTGTAGTTAGTCTTGTCACAACATTTAGTCTTGTCACAGTTAACTTGAAAGCGTTTTAGTTATCTCGTCTTAGGTTTTTTTGGTAAATTGTATTTTGTTATGTTTTTGTTATTCTTGAGACAAATAAATGAAATGAAACAGACATTTATACACGTTACTGACCAGCCAGAGTATAATTTGTATACATTTCTTTCTTTTTAAAAATATGTTTAGATACTTATATGTACATGTACGTATCTGTTGAAAAATACCAGACTCACCAAAATACCAGACTCACCCATCAGTTGCTCCTTGCTTTTTTCTTCATCCATTTTTTCATTATCGCCCATTGGTCCCTTACAAGCCTCAGGTGACCTCTGACCCTGAGATGACCTCTGACCCTGAGATGACCTCTGACCCCGAGACGCCCCATTATCCTGAGTCAAAGTTCCATGTGGTCCTTTGACAATACTGCCACATGAGTTTTGTGATGATCCCTGACGAAGTGGAGTCTTTTGTGAGGAAACTCCAGAAGTTGACCCCTGTGTTGACCTTTGACCTAGTCCATCGTCGTCGTAAGGATTGATGTCTTCGTCCACATCAAGAAGTGCCGTTAGGTCGTCCAAATCATCATATTCGTACTCCTCATCTGACATTGTCGTGGCAGTTTAGGGCGATTCTGAAACATACATAAGACGGGGAATAAAACACATGCATAGGTCAATAGCTAGTCCAAGTATAACTCCGACCCTACATAGCATCTGGGCTTAATTTTATGAAGGTAATATACTTTCAAGCATTTTTTTGGTGCATTATTTATATAAAAACATTGATGAAAGGAACCTGCTAGATCACATTTTTGACCCACCCATTTTTTTTCCATGGATGTTGAGATTTTGATAACCATATCAATTGTCATATTTTTCTCATTACCATTCTGAAATTTTGCATTCTCAATCCGTGTATTTTCAAGGATATCGTAAAAAAACCACCTATATTTTGTGAACTAATTTATCTGGTTCGATAAAGCAGTGCAATATACTTGTAATTACGCCAACCTTTTTGCTTCCACATCCAAATTGGAGTTTACAAATTTCCTGTTTTCATCCCAGGGATAGTTTTCTGGGGACGTTTTTTACATGATCGTTAGCCTAAGGTTAGAACGATTGGATGACATTGCCAGCGAAGTGTGCTTAAACCTATGAAGTGGAGGCCAACTGACGGCTTTTTTTAATCATTTTCACAAAACCCAAAAAGATTTCAAGAATCAATCTTTCAAGTTTCAAACATATCAAGCATACTGAGCGACATGTCCCAAAACGGAAATCCCCTCGTGTTGGGAGAGTCCGTGTAGTGCAGCACACTTAATCATGTCAATCCAACCATCACTGTGCAAGAGTTGCATTGCACATACCGAGTTGCAAGCACGGTACTCAGACTCTCCCACTACAAAGGGAATCCCCGATGATTTCTCACATTTGCAACATTTCGGGACATTTTGGTCAATAATAATGTTTGATATGTTTCAAAGAAAAAAAATTCTGAAAGATTGATTCTTGAACATATTGAACTCATTTGGGGGTTTCGTGAAGAAAAAAAGCCGAAAGTTGATCATGGCCCCAGACCTTGTGCGCAAAACATATGACACGGCTGAAAAATGTCTTGGGGTTTCCTCACAAATTCTTAAATTTTTCCCACTCGAAATTGTTTGTTTTTTCAATCAAATCTGCGTCATTTTAAAGAAAACAAGGTATTTTTTCCGTATACATTGAACAAAGATTTTAAGGAAATTACCTCCTGGAATCAACAGAAAATGTAATTTTAAGATATACTTCCCACTTGCACTTTTGTCGCAAATGTTGCTTTTCTGTAGAAAAGTCACATTTTCTCCTTCAAAAATTGCCTTCAGTTAGTGCACAAGATAACCATTCAGCGCGCGCGCAGCGCCCTCTGTTGTCGCGCTTACGCACAGACCGCTTGCCGCTTCATTTTGTGCATTACTTTACGCAGTAATTTATCATTTATTTATCTCAGAAATGCAACATTTGCGACAGAAGTGCAAGTGGGAAGTATATCTTAGAATTTGATGATCTGTTGATTCCAGGAGGTAATTTCATTCAAATTTTTGTTCAATGTATACGAAAAAAATACCGAAAACAATTCTGATCAACTTCCCAACTCTTACCAAAAAAGGTGTCAGTTGCCTACTGCTCTATCTCATAGGTTTACGCACACTTCGCTGGCAATGTCTGTCATCCAATCCCAATAGACCTTTTAAGGGTTTCCCGCGCACAGTGCATGTCAACAAAGGTCAGGTGTACCAATAATAGACTGGTTCCCGATCCTATCGCTTATTGCAAAACACCATCTAGCAATTCTGTCAGTCGCACATTCCTGGCGCTTTTATGGTGTCATATGCCTTTGTATAAGGGCATACATGTAGCACCGTGACTGGAGTGAAAAACAAATTCGTTCATGCTTAGATACGTGTACGTGTTGCGTAGACAACAGCTTTGTTCCTTTGCTTGTCACCATGGGCACACTGTTGTTTTCACTCCAGCCCTACCGGAAGTGCAAGTTGCAGCGACTGACAGAATGGACCATATCGCCAATCGTGTTACACCAACAGAGGGCGCCCTTCTGCAAAGCACTATGGGATTTAGCAGGGGTCAAAACATCGATAGTTTGACCCCTGCTAAATCCCACAGTGCTTTGCAGAAGGGCGCCCTCTGCTGGGGAAACACGATTGGTGATACGGTCTATAGACATGATAGAGAATCGAGAACCAATCAATACATGACATGTCATATCAAAGGTCGGGTGTACCAATTCCATTGTGTGTGGAAAACCCCGAAAAGGTCTATAGAATAGAGTAGTCCAAAATGAACGAAACTGCAGTATAGACTAATCCGACGAAGGAAAACTGCGGTGTATCTCCAAGGTATTTATATTACATGACGTCACAATAGAAATACACCGCAGTAACAATGGAATAATCACAAGAGGTCGGGCTCACTAAATGTTGCTCGGATTATACACTACCGTAGGCCTACTTCCAAATACTGAAAGCCACCCAGACCAAACTGGGTGGCTTTCAAGAACAGCACTTTTTTTTCCCCATCAAAATCGTTGCTCAAAATGGAATCTTTAGACAAGTCATTTTACAGGAAATTGCTATTTTTGGTAAAATCAAAATCTCTACACGTTCTACATACCTCCCTGGCCGTAATTTTCTCAAAACTTACGTACACACCTCCGTTTTTAACAATTTGACGATCGAATTCAACTTCATAAACTTCAACTCGTGCCGACTCGTGGCATCGATATTTTCAGAGCAATGGCGCACGCCTCAAACAATTTCAAGCACCAGACCAGTTCCAGCACGTACCATTTTTGGACGAGGGAGGATTTGTTTTAGCGTGCCACTGTGTGGTCGGTGAATGAAGGATTCACGTCAAATGACTTTTCACTCGTAAAGTTGCCACGCGGGTCGCTTTGACAAAAAGCCGTTTGGTGGTAATTTGACGTGAATCCTTCATTCACCGACCACACAGTGGCACACTAAAACAAATCCTCCCTCGTCCAAAAATGGTACGTGCTGGAACTGGTCTGGTGCTTGAAATTGTTCGAGGCGAGCGCCATTGCTCTGAAAATATCGATGCCACGAGTCAGCACGAGTTGAAGTTTATGAAGTTGAATTCGATCGTCAAATTGTTAAAAACGGAGGTGTGTACGTAAGTTTTGAGAAAATTACGGCCAGGGAGGTACATGTATGTAGAACGTGTAGAGATTTTGATTTTACCAAAAATAGCAATTTCCTGTAAAATGACTTGTCTAAAGATTCCATTTTGAGCAACGATTTTGATGGGGAAACAAAAGTGCTGTTCTTGAAAGCCACCCAGTTTGGTCTGGGTGGCTTTCAGTATTTGGAAGTAACACTAGGCCATGTAGGCCTATATCTCTAACGGTTTATATGATGTCACAATAGACATAGGCTACACCGCAGTACATGCAGTAACAATAGCCACAAGAGGGCGAGCTTACTAAATGTTGCTCGGATTTAATACTATTCCCACGACACATGCATGATCGAAGCTCAAGCTGCATAGACCTGTTCGGGGTTTTTCGCACACAATGGACATGATGGAATTAGCATATTCATGTATTTTTGGTACAGCGGACCTTTGACATGTTTGACATACTATGGACCGGTTCCTAATCCTATCGCTTATTGCGGAATGCCATCTCCAGCGGAAACCAATCTATACATGTCAAAGGTCCACTGTACCAATTATGCCAATTCCATTCCATTGTATTGTCATGTGGGGACCAGTCATGTGTTCGTAAAACCACGAACAGTCTAGTAATTTTTATTGATCATTTTGATGATTGGGAACGTCGGTAAGGTTATTTCCAAGGCTCAGCCGATTAATATATTTCCAGTGTCCACATAGTGTCAATACCTACTTCTACAACACTAGTATTTGATGGTTTAACGCGTTATGTAAAAATTAACTGCTGAAGAACGAAATCGTGGATCTCGCTCAAAGTCATGCTCAGACCTCGCTGAAATTTCCCGCTAGCGCGCCAAACCGGGAGTTAGAGCGCCCTCAATCGAATGATGTTGAAAAGTCTAGAGGATCGACCGCAAAGTTTCGTACGGTTGTTCGCAGTGCAGTGAAAAAGAACAGAGTCAGAGGACGCTAAATCGGTAAGAAATCAAAACGTGACAACCACTATTTTTTGTCCTGAAAACCATCTGTCAACCAACAATAACCTGATATAAGTGCAGATGTGATGGACCAATATTTTGGAGGGACAATTTCGGAGAAAGAAAAAATGAAGTTAGTGTCGTTCGGCGCTACGTGTAGGTCTACGTTAGACTGGTTCCTGGTCCAAGTACCATTTTGCTGGACGTCAAAATATTTTTTCTTTAAAATGTCGGGTTCATTACCATGCACAGACACCCAGGATTTGCCTTTTTATGATCTATAAACCGTGTAAAAATATTAGTTTGATGATAAAAACACAAATTTAAGAGTGAAAATGTCATGATTTTACATAAAATGTTTCGGAGTCTCATACAGCATACTACTGGTGCAGTGCGTGTAGTCCCAGTGGGTGTCCGTGCATGGCAATCTTTCCGTGCTCTCAAAATGATAACAAAAGGGGTACGAGTTGTCCCAGGTACGAGTTGTCTCGGGCTCGAGTTATCCAGAATTCACCTAAACTTGTGGCGTAGGCCTTTTCACTTTTTAAGCGAATGACACTGGGAACAAGATGATCATGACGCACGGCAAGATTACCATGCATGGACACTCCAGGGCAAAATTTACATTTAAATGGCTTGTACTTTACCTTGTATTGGCATGTTAGAAAAAATTCAAACTTAAACAGCTAGAATCCCCCATCCACATTTTTTTAGTTTTCCTGTTTATCATGGAGGTTTATGTTTCTACAACACGATTACAACGTGTTTTCCGCCAAAAACCGACAGTCTTTTGTTTAAAACGCAATTCAGTTCCGACCCTCTTCACCCGAAATTCTGAAACGCTCGAGGTCACTTGGTTTGTTTACAAACAGGGGGCGTGACGTCATTCTGAGAAGAACTCAAAACGGCCTGTGTAGTATTGAATGGAAAACATACGAAGTGTATGTTCATCATGCCTGTTTCGTCCTTGTAATTCAAATTACAAACGTGAAAAATACTTTCTGTACTATGACAACAATTTATTGTTATTTTTTGTGTGAAAAAAAAAATGAAATTGTGGCTCACAAAAATGCTCTTTTGAAATAAATTTCAGTGAATCGCGGCCGTTGGTTTTGACATGAACGGCCGTCTTGAAATTGAAATAAAAAAAATCAGTATCATTGAACACGGATTTCGGTGAATTTATATTTGGAATCGATAGCTTATTCAATTCTAAGATATACTTCCCACTGACACTTCCGTCGCAAATGTTGCATTTCTGAGATAAATAAATGATAAAATTAATGCATGAAGTAATGCACAAAATGACGTGGCGAGCGGTCTGTGCGTAAGCGCGACAACAGAGGGCACTAACTGAAGGCAATTTTTGAAGAAGATTTTTTTTCTACAGAAAAGCAACATTTGCGACAAAAGTGCAAGTGCGAAGTATATCTTAAAATTACATTATCTGTTGATTCCAGGAGGTACATGTAATTCTTTAAAATCTCTGTTCAATGTATATACGAAAAAAATACCAAAAAAATTAATTGGGTATGAATTTAGGAGTTGAATTCCACATCTTGTTATGAGCTGTAAACCACGAAACAGTGAGAGTTTGATGGAGAAAAAAAGACGACTGAAACAAAGTTATGATTTTTACTGAAGCAAAACACATGAGTGCCACAGCGGCAGTTGGCAAACGGTCGAGCGTTGTACTTAGTCAACTTCAAGTTGACTGTTGCACCAGCTCGACTGTTGTTAGCGACTTGGAAAAAAAATAAAAATATCTATTTTGAGTTAAATTAAAACCACTTTCAAACAACAGACGAGCTGCAACAGATTTCAAAAATACCTTTGTTGCAAAAATTCATCAAGCGGTTGCTGTTTTATGTTGCTGTCCAATTTACGTGCGGAATCGTCAATGAAAATGAATAGACTGCTACCGTAGTTCAAAAATTGTGATGTGATGCATAGCCCCTATATGCGCGCACACAAGGCAGCCTAGCCATACACATAACCCAACTCACGGCAGCCTACCCGGTACAAGTTCGCCTATAAGTACACCTTCGCGCGACTCATTTTTCTCATTCTTCGAAATAATAAAGAAAATGTTTCTGCTCTTTTTTTTTTTTCATACATGTACATACAGTATGTAGTGTCTGGTAAAACATACAACCACGCAACTACTGGGCATATCTCTGGCTTTTTGGACCAAAACAATTCTTCAAAAAACGCCATCTAACAAAGACGGTTTTCCAAGTTGTTTGCGTGTAAACGTATGGAGTTAGCAATCGTGTTGACTTCTCTTTCTCAGGATTGCGTCACGCGCATATTATTAATACCAAAATCGCGAAAATCTCATTTTCGAAAAGCGCACTTTTGCTTGCAATTTATCAACTTAAAACCGACAATTAAAAAAAAAAAAAAATCCACGTCGGCAAGAGGGATGTTTGGACTATCGAAAAAAGCCTAACTGTTGGATTTTCCTTCAAGGGGGATTCTACATGTAGCTCTTTAAGCAAAAACAAAGTGAGGCATATCAAACGAATCGCTATGAAATTTAAAATCATATACCGGTAGGCCTAGGCCTGTGCAATTTAAATGAGAAAAACGGTTGATTTTTTAACATAATTTTGAAAGAATAGATTTCAGGATTTTCTTCGCTACATTGTACATGTATGGATTTGAACGGGAGACTTACCGTAGATCACTTTTTGTGACCGGGTGTCAGTGAGATTGTGTAAAAGTACCGTAAAGGCCCACTGTATCATTTGCAATGACCCCAAAAGTTAATCAACGAGTTGACAGGGAAAACCTTCCTCAAAGTAAAGATTGAACTACATGTATGGTAGCAACCATGGAGGTAGGAACCTCCATGTAGCAACTATCCAATGAAAATGATTCCGCCTGAGATGATATAATTTTACCAGAAAATAATCCATGAAAATGAAATTATTCTCATCTGGGGGGTCTGAAATGGGCGCTGTGTACTGCGTGTGTGCTGTTTTAATATGATGCATTTTCTACCGGTATGGGTTGCATGCACACGCAGTATAACGCACACCACAGAGTGCATGACAGAGTATGTGACCGACTGAGAATGAATGTTTGAAACCCGCCAAGACCGGCAAAATGCATATGGATTTTCATATTTTTGTAAACTGCGGTGCATTTGACAGAGCTGACATTTCTTCGGATGAGTTTGTTGATGTCTTTCTTTTGATTTATAATGGTTTTATTCCCAGAATCGCTCAAAAACAGATCACCTACCGGTACAGTATAGGGCCTTTAAACTCATTCAGATCTCATTCAAACTTCCCAAGTTACTTTGAAAATATCATTCATATTAAACATTTTGTTTCCTGAAATTTATGTTTCAGTCTTCAATAATTATTAATTAATTAAGCTCCTACATGTACTTGCAATAATTTTCCCAAATAATGTAGTTTGTACCCAATTTTAGACATTTTTTAAATAAATGGTGGTAGTGCTCTTGGAACACATGCGGGGTGAGGGTGAGGGTGAGGGTGGGGTGGGGCGGTGCGGGGCGGGGCGGAGTCCCAGGGCAGGGTGTGTAAGATGTGTGAATATGATATATGGCATCTGTGCTCTCAAAATGATAATAGAAGGGGTACGAGTTGTCCCGGGTACGAGTTGTCCCGGGCTCGAGTTGTCCCGGGTTCGAGTTGTCCAGCATTCATCTAAACTTGTGGCGTAACCGTATTCACTTTTTAAGCTAATGACGCTGGGAACAGGACGACACACGGCAAGATTGTCCAGCATTCATCTAAACTTGTCTAAATCTGCTCATATCATTCTCCTAAGCCCTGCTTAGGTTGACCACTCTCGTGTATGTTTTTGATCACTCTCTGTTCTTTCCTTCTGCCCGCCATCCTTTTAACGTTACTCTTACTCTCCTTTTCAACTCCTCCTTCACTTCCTTAGCAATCTTCTTCTTTTCTTTCGTCATCTTAGCTGCCAGTGCCACACAGACTCTCTATTAGGTCATCTTTATCCTCTCTTTTATAAAGGAATTCCGATATTTTGTTCTTCCATGTATCTTGGACGAAATAGAAAGAAGAGTAGCATTTGGGGGCCTTCTGCTGAATTGCACCAAACATCCCAATTACTTCTTCGGCATCGATATTATGCCCCTTGATGTACTTGCCAGCAAGACTTTTCTTGATGCATTCTTGTAGAAAGTCTTTGCCATAGTCGAAATATCTCTCATATACTGTCGTTCCACAACCTCAAGTGCAGAAGTCACCGTCTCCACCACTAATCCAATAACACCTTCCTTATCGACATACCTGTTGGACTTCCATTTCTGCATTAAAGAAATTCTTCTTCCATGACAAGCCTTCCTCCTGAACAAACATTTCTTCATATTTGAGAGGCAGCACTTGACCAGATTGAAGGCTTCTAACCGATTTATGTCGTTGCGGTCTTGTGGACTTGTCAAGAGCTGGCCAACGACGACAAGGGCGTTGAGTTGCAACACTTCGATGTTTCAGATCACTGACGAGCACTGTCCGTAGAGATGTAGAATTTAGGCATTCACATTGCAGGTACTCAAGTATACACACGTGTAGGTCAGCATGCATGGACGAGTAGATTGATGCTAGTCTAAACAGGATGTGAAGGCGATTTCCCATGTACTTGTACCTTGGTACATGACTTCTTGGTAGACCCTTCCTCGGCAGAAAACTCTTGAACCCCAGAGGATCACCCTTGATGTCTTTAAATCGCATTTTGCTGAGACCTACGATCACATTCTTCACAGCACAGCCTTGCCAAAAGCATTGAAATTTTGGAAGTCTGTATAGTATGTTATTTTGTTCTGGTTGCGCTGGGTATGCTGTATCCTACCTGGTTATTTCTTTAGGTACGCTGCCGAAGCGGCAAGCTAATGGTCTTAGGGAGTAAGCTCTTGAATGCTCAGAATCTCGGTGGTGGCTTGTACAGACACAAAGCTGATCGTATGGATCCCTGCAGGCTTTTCTCTGACGCCACTTGTATTCGGCAAGGATGTAGAACCTAAAATTCTCACTCGTGCTCGTGCGCATGCTAGGCAAGTTTCGTTTTATTTGCCCCCCCCCACTGTGATAAATAAAGGTTTTTTGGACCTTAAATTTCACTATCAAATTCTTCGAAATCGTTTAAAAATTAAAAATAAAAATTAAACAAAACAAAAACTTTCTTGAGATGTTTTAGAATTCATTTTTTAAGGACGGCAAGAACCTGTTGTGATTCCGACCAGTAACATGTACATGTACATGTACCCAGTGCGTGTGTGATGACGTCATAAATTTCCTACATTGTACCGGTACATGTACTTGTGGTACTCTAAATTTGATGGGCAGCCAGTGGAGTTTTTTAAGGGTTGATGTGATTTTGTTTCTTAGATCTGGAGACAAACGAGAATCTCATTTGTATGACTTTGAACCAGCCTGGTACATGGTAGCCAACATAACATCTGTGATTGTTGCTCAAGCAATTCTGGTGGACTGTGGCGTTAATGCTGGTGTCGATGCCTGAGCCTTGTATACTATAGAGGATTCCAACTTCATGGTATCGATGCCATTTTTGTTTAGTGAATATAAGCCGCATTTGCGAAATCCACTTCATGCGTTGTCGCCTGTTACAGCTGCTTCCCATGTCTGACGAAAGACGGCAGCAAAAGTCCGTTTTTGTTATCTGTACCCCGGATTCGTAATTTGATATTGGCGAACATCGTTTGCCCAAGTCTTCTTCATATAATGGAATGTAGCTACGTCTAGAGGCTGCAGATGTGTCGAATGTAGAGGGAGGCAGTACAACACACTCTGGTTGTCTCTGCAGAAGGTACTGTACATGTAGATGCCTGGAGGTTAACCCAACAGGTAACACTCCTCAATCCTCCAAAATCAATACGATTTTACATACACCCTAGGGAGTTAGGGTTAATGTGTGTACTGTGGCTGTCTACAAACAGGACGATGGGCAACTTGGTAGATTTCCATGTGATGAATGGTTAAAAGTGATTTGCGATCCAATCATAAAAAACTGCAGAGTCCATCCATCTGTTATCACTCTGGCTGAAAATGGTTCCCTCTGGCCCACCTACCACAGGTTGTCACGAAATCTTATCCCAGAAAAACAATTGCGACACGAATACACTGGCACAGTTATTTGACTTTTATCCGATGAATATTGGATATAAACATCCTTGACCATCTTGAGGTGCAAGAAATCCTGTCGTATTTTCTGCCTTCCCGACAGGAATCCAATCTCGTCAGCATTGAAAATTTGTTGAGGATCCTCAAATGACAGTTATCCAACTTTTATTTGATGAAAATTGAATATAAACATCCTTGGCTCCTCGAGGTGCAAGAACACTTTTCATATTTTCTGCCTGCCAGCAGGAATCCAGTCTCGTCAGCATTAAAAATTCTTCGAGAATCCTTAAAGATAGCCAAACCCTCATCTAGGTTTTCATCATGCAAGATATACATACCCTTCCAAGTCGTCAACTATCGGTGAATTTTTCGGAGAGTGATGCGCGCAGGCTTACTCTTTTCCCAAGACCTTCTGGTATGCGTAATGAGATGTTTAGGTGTCGGCGTAGAAAGCATTGTACCCAGTCATGACCTGGTGTGGTGTTTCTGAAAGACGTGGGACAGCCATCGTCATCTAGATTTGTTTTCCACTACGAGAACCAGCTGATTCTGGACATCCATATGTGACTTTTGTGTCGAGTATCTGAGATTTTCTTGGTGTGCAGGATAGGTTCACAACTCACCTTTTTGGTTTCATGGCCTGTTAAGATCTTATGGTGAGCAACTGGAGTTTGTGCTAGGAAAGTAGGAAGGTCAGCTGTAGATCATGAAGTTCAGTCTCAAGGCGAGCTTGAGACGGTCCAACTTTTGATTCTGAGATGATGGCTTTGAGAAAGGCGAAGGAGGTGCGGGTGGATATCGTCTTAGCAGTAGGGGTCTGGATTGGTACGGTAGCTTGACACAAAGAGAGCTTGGAAGGGTGCCAGCTTGTACATGTAGATCTGTGGTTAAAACATACAACGTACATGTATGAACTACACTGAGCATAACAAAAAACTTATCAAGATACATGAGATATTTTTTTTTTTTTGTATACATCTACATGTATGTTAAAAAGTTTAACTGACAACTATTCCTAAATGTCAATAAAATAATTTGTACCTGGGTTAAAGGTATTCCCATAAATAGTGTGACTTTAGTAAATTACCTGTACCTACATGTAAGAGCTCCCTGGGGACCTCAAATGGTACAATACGGTATGTTCTGAACAATGGGTATTGTACTGTACAGTATGTACCGGTAGAGCGTGCATTACTACATGTACATGTACGTACCGTACAGTATCCTGGCAGACAAAATATAATGCAGACAAAAAGTAACATTTCCTGTGCTTTTCCTTTATCATTTTGCCAGTAGTCATTTACAATGGACTGCACAAAATCATGCTTCGCTGCATTCAGATCAAACTGGTCAGAAAGTTGAGATTGTTGTTGGATGACCAATTTCAGTGTCTTTTCGACGTGTTTGCGGTTGGCTTGGTTGTTCTTTTGTACATGTAGTCCTTTGATCTACTTTCAGCTTCTACTGTCTTTGCACTTGCTCTTCACGCTGCACCCAAATCTTTCTCATTTGTCTTGCTCTTTCTGGATATCATGTACCGGTAGTCAATGATTCTGTGCTGCTCTTGGGTTGACTTTGATGCTAACCATTGTGTTTTATTTGCTTTTGATCTGACCTTCCCATCAACAAAACACAGTACAGTAGCATTATGTGCTATTGGAAAGTGATAATCCATAAGACCTACATGTAACTCTTTCTGCAAAGATGTGAGGAGGTGTTGACTCGGACTGTTGCTCTTTCTGGATATCAAGTAGTCAATGATTCTGTGCTGCTCTTGGGTTGACTTTGATGCTAACCATTGAGATTTTTTTGCTTTCGATCTGACCTTCCCATCAACAAAACACACAGTACTGTAGCATTACAATGTAGGTGCTATTGAAAAGTGATAATCCATAAGACCTAAAACTCTTTCTGCAAAGATGTGAGGAGGTGTTGACTCGGACTGTTGCTCTTTCTGGATATCAAGTAGTCAATGATTCTGTGCTGCTCTTGGGTTGACTTTGATGCTAACCATTGTAGTGTTTTATTTGCTTTACCGGTATCTGATCTTTCCATCAACAAAACCCACAATAGCATTAGGTGCATAGTGGAAGTGATAATCCATGAGACCCTAAAACTGTTTCTGCGAAGATGTTGTGAGGAGGTGTTAATTGACTCACATTGTTGAAGTTACAGATTTGTAGGGTTTGAAATAATGCCAGTTAGGTACATGTATGTATCCCTCGCTGCTGCTGAAGAACCTGTATGATGCCATGGCATACAATGTAACATGCTCATGAGGAAGGTGAACTGCTGAGTACTTGCTTCCCAGACGAAAGGCGTCTGCAAGGATTATAAAAGCACTTTGGAGACAACTTGCAGTTAAACAGATCTGTAGTTGATGAAAATACTCACATAATCTGGTTGTAATCTTCTGCTGAGATACCGTTACATTCGAATTGCCATAACATGTGCATCCATGGTGCAGTTAGAAGTTTTCCAATTAAACTCAGAACAGGTGCTGGTAGATGTTTGATGAACTAATCCTGAAGACGTACATGATGGCGGTTGGGCAAGGCATAGTGGTTCTTTTCCTGTCCTTTATCTCTGGCGTCCCGGGTTCGATTCAGGGGCATGTGTGTGGATTGGGTTTGCAGTTCCTACTTGACCATGTCCATGGGTTTTTCCCTGGGGGATTTCTCTGGGGGTTTTCCCCTCCCACTTCTAAAACTGTCTGTCCTTCTTCATCATCTCAAGTTGGTACAATGTACATGTAACACATGTACATGTAGTTAACCCCTTGCCATCGGATGACGGCAATAATAACCGCAGCCTTACTTTAATAGCTGCCTTGTTTCAGCCGTAGTGCTGCAAAAACCTACAGATGTTGGAATTGCCAGTCTCACCAGAAAGAAACCATCCCGGCTCTCAAGCAACATCCAGTCGCCCCCAATGCCAATACAGCGACCTAGTCAAGAATTTGGCACCAGAAATGTGGACTGCTGTTTATACAAAGTTCATATTTAATTTCCCAAATTGTTTATAATTTATTATTAAAATATTCCATTTATTCGCGTGCATTCCCTTTGCGAACGTCCCATCCGAGCCTAAATGCCCCAGCAACATTGCCCGGCTCAGCCAGGGTCAGTAAAACATGGCAGTCAAATGCAGGGGGAACCAAGGTGTCAGCGTGGAGGAAAAGCAGATTAGTTCCAGTGGCCTCCTCGGCTCCAGCATTTAGCGGCCTGCCTCTACCTCTGTTTCCTTGTACATTCCTTATTTTGAGATCTGGATTTTTTTATGAGTGAATTCCTCAACCTTTTGTAGAGTGTGAACAGTGCTCCCGCCATCTAAGATGATTACATCCAAGTAAGATGGCTATAAACTGTTCTTCGTACATATGTGACAGAAGTGTGCTTTCTATGCAGGTCTCCTCATTCAGTGTAGGTTTGGCAAAACTGGTGCTTTAAATCCTGCACTGCTCATACTCCCAAAATCCATTCATATTCCGCCAGGTCTTCTGGATTATCCATATCTTGAAGGAACTGTGGCATGAGCACCAACCACTGCAACACCTAGCTGTTTAGCAACTGACCTGCTGCTGACACACAGACGATGTACTCAACTCAAGGGGCACACATGATTTATGAGGAATGTTGTAATAAACAATGAGTCTAAATGGACACGAATATTATTACACAACAATCGCTCCATCCTTACTAACAATAGATGTTAGAGCTACAGTACATGTATTGGTCGATAGTGTTGAAGCAGGGAACGGTCACCACTTTTAAACACAGGATATATATATTAGCAGTTTTCCCACCAACCAGGGAGGCGACCACAGGCCAATGAGTCATTAAAGATCTTACATAGAACTGGGGAGATAGTATCAACAGTATTTTGCAAAAACCTGACACTTTGCCGCGGGTGAAAAATCCTGCGATGATCCTTCCTCTTCGTCTTGGATGTGTACAAAAACTTGCAGAGAAGACATCTCCCAAGACCTTTGTTTTGAACACGTGGCATGTGTTCGTCTGGCAAAACCCGTGGTTGCTGAAGTGGCTCAACGAAAGAGACAAAGTGACCAGGGTGGTTTGTTGATGGTACTGGTTTCGATAGAACTTGACTGCTTCTGCATCTTTGGGTGGGTTCTGGAGACCGTGTTGGCACATTTCAGTTGCTGGACACTTAGACAAAAATTACCATGCCCATGCGACGATCTATGTGAGCTTTGAAGAATGCCAAGTCAGCATGAACGTCCTTCTCTTGCACAATGTCCTTGTGGGGCCCGTTAAGAAGACGGTGAAGGTGGTTGTATTCGTCATCGCTGTAAGGGTATGGCTTTTCTCCGCTTGGCTTGTGGCTAACTTGAATCGGGATGTTGCTATACCTGAGGTCTTGCCAATATCTCTCTAAAGTTGCCAAAGCTGCATAAAAAACCTTGGCTGAGAGTTTACCAGGTAGATGGTCAGGTAGATAAACGGATGTAGCCGCGTTAGTCAATACCCCCCATACGTGTTAGATTAGGTTTCTTGCGGAAAACCCCGGACAAAAAGATGTCGCCAGAAGCACATTTAACATTTGTTAGTGGTTCACGTGGAAATCTGCGCCCCCATCGGTAAGAATGGTTACGCAGGATTTCCCAATTCGCTGGATTAGTGGAGTCATATCGTTGCAGTGGCTGGCTATTGATGTCTTTGTGTGTGGCCCTCTGTTTTAGAATACATGTCTTTTTCTTGCACAATGTCCTTGTGGGGCCCGGTAAGAAGACGGTGAAGGCGGTTGTATTCATCATCGATGTAAGGGTGTGGCTTTTCTCCGCTTGGCTTGTGGCTGACTTGAATCGGGATGTTGCTATACCTGAGGTCTTGCCAATATCTCTCTAAAGTTGCCAAAGCTGCATAAAAAACCTTGGCTTCTGCTTTTCGCAATGCTTCTCCTCTCAGGTTTTGTTGTGTTGGTGAGAGTTAATCTGTTTACCAGGTAGATGGTCAGGTAGATAGACGGATGTAGCTGCGTTAGTCAAGACCCCCCATACGTGTTCGATTGGGTTTTTTGCGGAAAACCCCAGCCAAAAAGATGTCGCCAGAAGCACATCTAGATCGAGATCCCTGAACATTTGTTAGGTGGTTCACATTGAAATCTGCGCCCCCATCTGTTATGTCAGGGACTTCCGGATTAAACCTACATGTATAAGACTGGGGTTTCTGATTGAACACGAATTAAATCAAGCAAACGACTCAGTTCTGCAGTTCCAGGTTTTCATGTCACTTCACTCCATTACTCCAAGCACATGTCTGAATCCTATAGAAATACATTACTCAACATGGAGCCCTACATAGACTGGTTGGCTGTCTATACCAATAGGCTGTCTAGACTGGTTGGCTGTCTATACAAACACGACATCCCTCCTTTTTTTAGAATGGAACCTTTTTTGGATAAAACAATAAAGTTCTAATTTCTATTTTTTTTTTTTTGATTAAACAAAAGTTGTAACATTAATCGTACTGTCTTAAAGTGCAATGTTTTCTAATCTGAGAATTTAAAGTTTTGGATTAATCTTTGTTTTCCCATGTACATGTATCTCATAATCATAAGCATACAGTTGGTGATTAAATCAAATCTGGAATAAACGTCTCACAATGACAAGGTTGAGTTTGGTATGTGTTTTCCTGTGATGTTTGGTATAACTTATTCTCAAACTATGTAGTAGCAAAACTATTACTAGATATAGCAAGCTTAAAGGAACACTTAAAGGTTAAATATAAACTTTTAACTTTAACTTTACAAAGTCCTCAACGCAACTGTCCGAATGTCACTGTTCTCAGGTAAGAACATAGTCTTTGTATTTTAGAGGCATACCACACTGTCTCTTTGGATAAACACGCGGGATAGGCTGTTCGTTCACCGGCGGTGGAGCTGTGACTGGGGGTACAGAAGTTGGGCTAGGTGGTGTCACAGCTTGGTTTGTGTTGGCATCACCGTTTTCGGGGTCTGGCAGTTCGATTTTAACGGTCATGCCATTTTCCGGCGTTTCGGTGTTGGTTGGGCTTGGTACGAACTTTTTCACGTGGCTCGTGTTTCGTGAATATTGCGCTCCGTCTGGTGAGGTAACAATGATGCTGTTTCCCGTCTTTCTCGCGATGGTGTAAGGTTCAGGGTTGAATGGAGTGGACAACTTGTTTGTCTTCTCCTGTCTCACCAGAACTTGGTCTCCAACGGCCACGTCAGAGTATTTAGCATTTCTGCGACTGTCCGCGTACAGCTTGGCTTTTCCCTTGTTCTCTGCATCGCGATCGCGAACGTCGAGATCTGTACGAGTATTCGTTTCATACAACGGCAATTTTCCGCGGATTTTCCGATTGAATAACAACTCCGCGGGAGCTCGCCCTGTCGTAGGGTGTTCGGTTGCGCGATATTTGGCAACATATTTGCGGAGTTCTCTCCGCCAGTCTTGTCCTTCAATGTGCGCGATTCGGATTCTCTTCATGATAGAGTCATTTTGCCGTTCTACCTCGCCATTTGCTTGCGCCCATTTAGCCGTTACTTTCACATGGGCTATTCCGTTTTCCTCACAGAATTTCGCGAATTCTTGAGACCGAAACTGAGGACCATTGTCCGATTTCAGTGTCAATGGCAATCCATGCCGGCTGAAGATTTCCTCAAGCGCGTCGATTACCTTGTCGGCAGTTGTGGAGCTCAGGATCGCGTATTCATAGTACCGACTATAATAGTCCACAACGACTAGAATGGAATGTCCTGATGGCAGTGGACCGAGGAGATCGGTTGCTAGATCTTGCCAAGGACCATCAGGGAGGACTGTAGATCGCAGCGGTTCAGGGGGGTCAGGCCGTGCCACCGTTTGGCAAGCATGACACGATTTGCAGAATTTCTCTGCTGCCTTGTCTATTCCGGGCCACCATACCTTGGTGCGCAAATTTTGTTTTGTTCCGACAATACCAAGGTGACCTTCATGTGCCAATGCTATGGCCTGTTGTCTTAGTTTCTGTGGTAGGACGATGCGCGTACCGCGTAACACTAGCTGTCCAATGACACACAGTTCTCCTGCGATCGGTGCGTATGCTTTACAGTTTTCGAACTTTCCACTGTCGATCGCGTCTCTAACAATTGCGAGCTCTTTATCCTCTGCTGACGCAATCTCGATTTGTTTTGTTGTCAACGCGCTTGGTGTCGCCGAAACGGCAACAAAACGAACGTATTCCTCCGCGCCGTGATCGTGTTTCAGCATGCTCTTGCCCCCCGAGAGCCGGGACAAGGCATCAGCAATGTTTTCCCGTCCTGGGATGTAAACAACTTTGTATTCATACGGTTGCAAGCGTAGCACCCAGCGTTCGATTCTGGCACACGGTTTGGATCGAGGTCCATATATCGCCTCAAGTGGCTTGTGGTCTGTGAGCAGTTCGAATGCGCGGCCATAGATGAAGGCGTGAAACCTTTCACATGCCCAGACTAATGACAGCGCTTCTTTTTCTGTCTGGGAGTATCTCCTCTCACAATCCGATAGGCTGCGACTGGCATAGCAAACTGGTACCCAGCCCCCGTCCTGTTTTTGGGTAAGTACGGCCCCAAGTCCGACTGGGCTTGCATCGGCTATTACTCTCGTTTGTACCGTCTTGTCATAGTACGCGAGCGTGGTAGTTGTGGCCAGGCTGTTTTTCAGTGTGTTGAAGGCTACTTTTTCGTGCGGTCCAAATTGAAATGGTACTCCTTTTCGCGTCAGCCTTCGAAGAGGATCTGAAAGTGTCGCGAAGTTGGGTATAAATCTGCTACTAAACCCAACTAGGCCAAGAAAGCTTCGAATCTCGGATGCGCTCTCTGGTTCTCGGAATTCCGCTACAGCTCTAACGCGCTCTTCCGTTGGCCCAATGCCCGTCTCGGACAGCAGAATCCCCATGAATACTAGGCGACTCATGTTGAACTGACATTTCTCTGGGTTGAGCGTTAGACCGAGATCTTGCAGTCTCTGCAGTACCGCGAGCAATCTGCGATCATGAGTCTCTTGGTCAGGACCGTGAATAATTATGTCGTCCGAGATATTTTCCGCACCTTCGAGACCTGTCAGCGATGTTGCAATCATGTACTGGTATTGCTCACTCGCTGAGCTGACTCCGAACAGTAGTCGCTTGTATCGGTAAAGACCACAGTGTGCGACAAAGGTTGTGATCTCGCGTGATTCCTCGCAGAGTTCCAACTGATGATAACCCCATTTGAGGTCAAGCTTGCTGAAGACTTTTGAGCCGTTCATACCCTGCAACAGCTCATCCACGGTTGGTATCGGGTGACGACCGCGTATGACCGCTTCGTTCGCGCGTCTCATATCCAAACAGAGTCTAATGTCACCGTTCGGTTTTGGCACCACTACTAACGGGTTAACCCAAGGCGTAGGACCATCGACCCGTTCAATGATGTCGAGGTCTTCCAGCTCACGGATTTTTTCCTCCACTTTACTGCGTAAATTAAATGGAGTGCGCCTCAGGGGCTGTGCCACGGGTTTGACTGATGGGTCTATATGTAGTTTGACTTGCTCCGTCTTCAGCTTGCCTACACCTTTAAACACATTCGGAAACTGTTCTTGCAATTGTTGTGTCTTGTGGGTGCTAGGTGTGGTTGGATTACTCTTAACTTGGTCATCCACCGCATTTATTCCAATCTTTAGGACATCCAGCTTCATGGCCGTGCTTTTGCCGAGCAAAGGAACACCTTTTTCCTTTATGACAACGAATTCAGCTTGCGCTGGCTTTCCTGCGACGCGTACTTCGCAGTTGAAGAGACCTTTAACAGACAAGGCACGATCGGCACCATATGCCCACAATTTTCTGTCCGGTGTTGCGACTCGAGATTCGCATCTGATTTTACTGCGTTTCAGCAAGTCCCATGTCTGTTCATCAACTACGTTACACGTGGCTCCAGAATCTATTAACATGTCGAGGTCCACCCCTCCTACGTTTACTTTCAACATGTTTGAATGTGATGCATCGCGAATGAGGAACGCATAATCATGGTGTGTCTCGGGGTCAGCACATTCCTCTTCGACCTGATTAACGGTTGGCCTAACCTTCGTTTTGCAAACCTTTGCAAAGTGATCTTTTCCAGAACACTTCCTGCATGTTTGACCTCTTGCATGACACTTTGGGTCACGACCAAAATGACCTGATAAGCCGCACCTGTAACAATTAGCCCCTCTTGAAGTGCTAGTAGTACCGGGTTTTCCCCTTGGGTTATCTCGTCTCACTGGCTTGGACCACCTGGGCTCATTTTGCCATCCACTCGGCTTGGTAAACTTTGGCCCTTTTACTAGGTTTACGCGATTGACAGTGTCTGATTTTAGTGCTGTCATTTGTCCCTCTACTTTCTCACATTTATCAGCTACTTGCAAGGTCTTTTCAAGTGTTAATTCTGCTCCGACTTCAAGCAGTTTGCGCCTAACGTAATCAGACTTACATTTACCTAGCACCGCATCTCTTATTTGGTTGTCCTTTTCACCTGCAAAATCACAGTCTCGAGCTGCTTTCCGTAGTCGAGTAACAAACTGAAGTACAGTTTCCCCCTCCTTCTGGGAAAGTTGGTGAAAAGTCTGCCGTGCGAACGCCGCGTTTTTCTTCGGGACAAAATAATCATTAAGTGCCCGTTTCGCTGCATTATAATCAGTGGCGTCTCCGGTGTTTGGCAATGTGGAAAATACTTCCTGGACATCCGGTCCCGCGAGATGAAGAAGCAATGCCCGACGCCGTTGTCGAACTTCTGGAGGCGCGTCTGGTCCGACAATATGGCCCTTGCCATCCGCGTACAACTCGAACGATGTGAGCCACCTTTCCCAACGCGGTCCGAGGGTTGCAGGCTCCGAATAACAGTCAAATCTAGGTATCACTGTTTTCTCCATTGTTGATCCTCGTCGCCAATGTTATGTCAGGGACTTCCGGATTAAACCTATAAGACTGGGGTTTCTGATTGAACACGAATTAAATCAAGCAAACGACTCAGTTCTGCAGTTCCAGGTTTTCATGTCACTTCACTCCATTACTCCAAGCACATGTCTGAATCCTATAGAAATACATTACTCAACATGGAGCCCTACATAGACTGGTTGGCTGTCTATACCAATAGGCTGTCTAGACTGGTTGGCTGTCTATACAAACACGACACCATCGGCAAGAATGGTTACGCAGGATTTCCCACTTCGCTGGATTAGTGGAGTCATATCGTTGCAGTGGCTGGCTATTGATGTCTTTGTGTGTGGCCCTCTGTTTACGACGTGGACTGCACTGCACTCAGGAAGGCTGGAAATGGTTAAAAAATAATTTTCAGAGGTCAGTGGCATATTGTAGGCAACCAAAAAAACACCAATCGAATAAGCCCTTTCCCTCTTGCAGTGAGGGCAGTTCTTAAACTTCTTATAATTTTGAGGGGGGAAAAATCCAGTTTGTTTTTGTAAGGGGAGCGAAAGGGAAAAATCAACTAATAAAAATGTAAAATCTTTAGCTTCCGGTTTGCTGTACTACATAGGCCGTGTCGAATTTAGCCGCCATCTTTTGTGCACCTTTTGTTACTTCAACCATGTATGTCCTCAAGGAACAAAGAAACTGACCCACAAGATGGCGGATATTCGATACGGTCTATTTACAGCATCACGTTTCTAATTTTTCTGCGAATGTTTCTGCTGTGACTGTCTATAGCGTCTTTGCTTTCCCTCCACAGAGTGTCTTTATTTTTTCCAGAAGATGCACACAGTTGAAAAATAGCCTTCTGCAGTGCGTGCAATCTTTTGTCGTCCAACTTTGTCATGCCTTTAACTCCGCTGCAGTTACCGTTGACCCGTTCTTCATCTAAGAACAACATGTTCGCCAGCTTCCTTGCGATTTTTGTATGTTCTGGCGCTAGAATTGTAAGCTTGTCGATTATAGATTTTTTGACTGCATATTCCTCCACACCATCATCGCCCACAATCACTTCGCATTTTTCCATTATGTCACCCATACTGTTGCGTTTCTCTAGATGTGCCTGGGCTCTGCCGTATAGGGGAGTCAAGTACTTTAACTGCATGTCGTGATTGTGGATGATGGCCTCCAATGACCCGATGCGAGCTTCTTATGTGTGTATTATGCGGGCTTGTGCGTTAATGAGTTGACGACACGAATGTCCTTCGTCAGATGCTTGGGGTTCTTCTGGACTGGATGACATGGGGTTCGGAGGAGGGGACATTAAAGATGACTGTGCCGTCGGTGGTGTACGCTGCGTAGATGACGATGACGCAGTCACCAGAGGTGCCGGACGTGGTGTCATACGTGGCAGAAGACATGTTACATGAGATGTTGGGGGTAATTGGGGTACATTTGGGTAGTTCCAGGATTGGGGATGTGGCAGAGTAAACAGAGGAGCATCATCAATCCTGGTTCTGGCCAAGTGGGAGGGGGTGGCAGTGGTCTCGATTGTGGCATTGACCTCGATTGTGGCATTGGCCATTGTGGTGATGGTGGAGGCGGCGTTGATGGAGGCGGCATTGGTGATAGGGGTGGAAGCGGCGTTGGTGATCGGGGTGGAGGCGATGTTGGGGATCGGGGTGGAGGCGGTGGTGGAGGCGACAGTGACAGCACAGACTCCATTGATACGTCACTTGGAAGATCGTCTGTGGACCTGGAAGTTCTGGGCGTTTCTTGTTGTATGTTCTGCCTCTTCTCCTGATTCTTTTGCCGATTCTTTTTCTCAATCTTTTCCTGATTCGTTTTTTTAATCTTTTCTTGATTCTTTTTCTCAATCTTTTTTTGAAGTTCAGCGACTGTCTTGGCTGCTTTTTGCTTCATTGTTTGTATTGTTTCGTTTTCTTGGTAGACAAGTGCAGGTTAACCTTTTTTATTACTGGTGACTGCATGATGCAGACAAAATTAATATAAAAAAATTAACTTACAGCGATCCTCTCGAAACCATGGGTGCCGAGCCTTCCACATAGATGTTGTCCCTCCAAACCCAAAGAACAGTCTGAAGGTCTGGAGGGACAGCATGCTCTTAAATAACTTTTAAAGGAATGTTACACAACTCAATGAACAAAAGCTTCAAACATGCCACAGCAATCCAAGCATTCACAGTGCCCCCAGTGATAAAAGTCATGAAAGTACTGGCATTCCAGAGGCACTCATCAATGAACACTTGGATTGCCCATCATACAAAAGGAATCAAACAATATAACACATGGTTAACCAAGGTGCGCACCTTTTTAAAGTAGAAATAACCTTCTTCTCACCCTGACGCCTGTAGGCCAGTTGGCCTGTCAGTTGAAAGCCTCTTGACTAGCGCCTTCCACTCTACTCTCTTGGTCCATATCCGCTCCATCATATTCCTGAAGGTCCGTCGAGACTTTCTGTGTTATTCTTGAGCAAAGAAATAACAAAAATTCCAAATACAGAATAAACCCCATGAAATATGAATGACTATGTAGTACAGATAAACGAAACCAGTAAACACATACAGTAGTGACCTGGGGCCAATTTCATAAAGCTGTTTAGCAGAAAAATTTGCTTAATCAAAAATTTGTTTGCTTCATAAAAATGGGTTAATAGTCAAAATTTTATGTCAACTTGTGTTTTTAGCAAGAATAGCAGATATTCTTGTGAAAAACACAAGTTGACATGCAATTTTGACTATTAACCCATTTTTATAAAGCAAACAAATTTTTTATTAAGCAAATTTTTATGCTAAACAGCTTTATGAAATTGGCCCAAGAGCTGGTGCACCAAAGAGGCCAAATCAAAAAAACAGAAAGCACTTTTTGCTACAATATCATAATTCCTTTGCTCACATTTCACGATGTGTTTTCTTTTTGCAAATGTGAAATAGAAGTTTGCAGTTTCATACCGACATTTGTATGAATGTATATCAAACTTGGTCTGTTGGTGGCAGATAAGTTGTTTTGTGGCCTGATTTGCATAATACCTGTAATAATGGCGGACTTTTGTATGCACACATGCCCCCACCTGGGGTACTCCTGGCACTGTTGACTGTTTAAATTATTAGCACTGCCATCAGGGAATCACTAGAACCGTTTTACTTCAAGTACCGTACATGTACATGTGGCTGCCTGGACAAGGCGCACAACCCTATCAGCAGTTAGATTGTGGCATTCTCCCTAACAGCTCCCCAAATATTTACCCGGATTGACGAGGCAATTGAGATTGTCTTGCTCACGGACATAAACACGTTGGTACTAGTGAGGCTCAAGCCTTTTGATCAAGAGCACAGCCGTGTACCCACTAGACTAACACATGGTCTCTTCATACATGTACATGTGGATGATGAGTCATTGTGTACATGTAACCATCTTATTCATTTACTTAGTTTTTAATGTTCTCACCGATGCAGAGAACTTGTTGAAAGCATGTGACAGAGCACTTTAATCTTTGCACATCCCATCCAAAGTCTTTTTAATGGCTAAAAAATGTCTTCACTGGTCAGTGCCATGACCGACAATGTCGGTTTGAAATGCACGTAGAGGCATGGGAAGACCACATAATTGACCTGGTGGAGCTTCATAGGCCAGTCAGGAACTTGCATTCCTCCAATGAAGTCTGTCTCCAGCCTCCTAGCACTCTACGTACCAAGTTTTATTTAGAGCGATCCTTTTCCCATGCTGCACTTTACCTGTGGAATCACCTGCCAACTACCGGTACATGTACAGTGTATGATTCGACAAGCAGAATCACTGGCAATATTTAAAACTTCTCTTAAAACACATTTGTTTTCAAAATGTCTTGGTAATACAACAGGATTAACTTGTTAAATACTTTTCCTTGTCACAAAGAAAAATCAGATACCGGTACACTTTCTTATAATAACCTTATAGGCTGCGTTCGGGCGTGCAGTTCTCGCTACTCCGG
This sequence comes from Henricia sp. BOLD:AAB3569, assembly GCA_037783545.1. NCBI lineage: Eukaryota > Metazoa > Echinodermata > Asteroidea > Spinulosida > Echinasteridae > Henricia > Henricia sp. BOLD:AAB3569. The sequence continues at coordinate 371,957 of JBBELK010000267.1, read as the reverse complement.
AGTAATACATGTACATGCGCATTGCACCCGGGTCACATTACGCGAACGGCAAGTCCGCAGTCCGCATGCGCCAATGGCCATCAGTCAAGATGGCCGTCTCTTGCCATCACTGCACAAAAAACGCTGTTTCACTGCTCACAAGAAACTGAAGAAAATACAGACTGTAAGTCGTGAGAACCTTTGATGCCGTCTAAAACAAGCCTTAGTGAGTTGTTGTTTCAGTTATCCAGTTCACATGTTGGGCAAATACACCCTAAATCCCACCCATATTCCGCCATCTTCGTACAAATCACATGACACTCGTCAGAAGTAAGAGCACACTCCCCATTTGTCGGGGAGTAGCAAGAGCATACTCTCACTGACCCGAGTGTCGTTAATCTTGCCGTTCGCGTGCGCAGGAGTATACTCGTGTTAACACGAGTACACGCCCGAACGCAGCCATAATGTCATAGTAATAATATCCACCAAGTACATGTACAATGTACGTATCTTCATTCAGCAGACCAAGCTGAATGCAGTGCAGCACTTCTGCTATCTTGGGAGTGTCATTTCCACCGACGCTAGAATCGACAAAGAAGTGGACAACGGGCTAGCCAAGACCAACAGTGCCTTTGGGAGGCTTCACAAGAGGGTATGGAGCAACAACAACCTCAAAACAGAGACAAAAATTAGCATCTACAGAGCCGTAGTCCTGACCACTCTCCTACCGGTATACGGCTATGAGTCATGGGTCACATATCGCTGTCATATACGTCTCCTGAAAAGATTTCACCAATGCTGTCTACCGGTACGCACTATATTGAAAATCCACTGGAGTGATTACATCACCAACATAGAGGTCCTTGAGAAAGCTAAAATCACCCGTGTCGAGGCCACTCTATTGAAGACACAGCTGCGCTGGGTGGGACATGTCTCCAGAATGGCAGAACATCGCCTCCCAAAGATAGTGCTATACGGCGAATTGTCACTTACATACCTGCCGCAACAGAGGTGCACTCAGGAAGCGGTATAAGGACATTCTGAAGAAAGGCCTCATAGCATGCAACATTAACCCCCACCAGTAGACTACATGTACCAAGGCTGCTGACCGCAACACTTGGCGCTACACCACCCACCAGGCTGCCCGTTCCTTTGAAGCACGCCGTCCTGCCCGCCTGGAGGAGAAAAGAGCAAGGCGGAAAGACAGTGTCCAAGCAGAGCCCACCACCAACCAGACATTCTCCTGCAGCCGCTGTGGAACGACCTGCCGATCACGAATTAGTCTAGTCAGCCACCAGCGTGCTTGCGCACGAAAAGGACAGAACTGACCTGACCTTCAATGGATCTTCCTTATCAAAGTTACCGCCAACAACAACAACAATAATGTCATAATAGTTAATGCATAACTGCATGGCAGTAAAACAGGGGACCTTATCAGTCATGGAGGACGGGTCGTGGGGGATTGACCAGACACTTAGTACCATCGTCCCCTCATCACCCGGAGGTTAGCGGACCTGTAAACATACCGGCGGGGCCCGGGCCCTTAAACTGCTGGGAAACGGCCGGCCTTGCGGGACCATTAGACAAGGTACTGTGTGTCTGGGGGATTCTCCATAACCTGCCTCCTAAAAACTGTTTCCTTGTCACCTGCCTTTCATGTCACTAGTGATTGTGGATGCGATATTGGTACACGGAATTGTAGATTATAAATAATAATAATAATAATGCATTTTTATATAGCGCAATCTCCGTCAAAAGCTGACGCCCAAGGCGCTTTACATAAATTACAGATAATTTAAAATCAATTTAACATTTTAAGAACATTTTTAAAATGCACAATAAAAATCTTTTTGTATTTCTGTTTACTGATTTTGTAACTTCTTTTTGGTGGTGTTGATGTATGTGAAGCGCTTTGAGGTACTTTATGTATTTAAGGCGCTATTATAAATATTTATTATTATTATTAATATTCCAGGTATATACTCAACAAAAAAGAACCGCACACCCACTGGCATCTGAAATTTTATAAGATATTTGTAAAAGTTACGTAACAAGCTTAGAAAATCAGTGCAGATAAAATTTACAATGCTTCACATGAATGGTGTGAAATTTCGCTGTTCCATGGTTGACGAATCTGCAAAATATTGTCGGGTGCAAAAATGTGTGTTTTTTTTTATGTTTAGTGTATTTATATCTTCTTTTATTTTAGATATTAATTTCTCATGGTAACATACGGAGTCAGTCACAAAATAACACAGACAACAATGGCAGAAGACATGGCAAGTGAAAAACCTTTTGAAGACGTTGAAAAGGATGAACTCAATCTTAGCAGATTGCCCACGAAGGATGATGATAAAGGAGAAGGTAACATCATCGTGGAGAAGGAGGAACAGGACACTGATATTAAACACGGTAAGGTGGAGGGGAAGTACATGTAAAATCCTTTCATGTTGGGCCGGATTCACATTATGCCTATTTTGCGCATAAATTTGACACAAGTCTCTATAAGAAAAACGGCGTAGAGGGAAATTATTTAAAAGTAAAAGAATGCACTGAAAATCACAAAAACACTTTTCACCTAAGTCGATTCTGTGGTCAGTGCGTCATTGCACTACAAATTCTTTCCGAGCCGCTTTTCCTCAAAGCGACATGTGTCAAATGTCTGCATGAAAAGGCTCCGTGCGAACCTAGCCTCAGGCATAGCACTGCGTAGTTGATGACTTGATCTATAAACTGCATACATGTATCTTATATGAACTACATAATGTAAGTACAGTACGTAGGATCGAGAGAAACTGAAGATATTCAGATTTTTAAAATCGAAGATCCAAATTTTAGTTAACCTGATTTTCAAAATATCTAATTGTGGAAATTTCTTGTGGGTGTGAGCTGAGGTATTAAATACTGTACATGCTTACAAATGCACCACTTCCTGCAGTGACACATGTGTAGCTTTCAAAAACTAACATTCGGAAGTATGGAACCAAGATAGAAAATCTACTCACAAGAAAAAGTATCGTGGAAGTTTTATATTTTGTTACTGCTGCGGTTGGAGCAGTGTCGACAGACTACATGTCAGGGTTGTAACGAGTCTCCCTCTGCTCGAGTCCCAAGTCAAGTCAAGTCAAACTGCCTTTGAATCCCAAGTCAAGTCAAGTCAAACTGCCTTCGAGTCCCAAGTCAAGTCAAGTCAAACTGCCTTCGAGTCCCAAGTCAAGTCAAGTCAAACTGCCTTTGAGTCCCAAGTCAAGTCAAGTCAGGCATTTTTTTGCCAAGTCGGTGCAAGTCAAATAGTCACGTTAGTAAATTTGTTCAAGCTAATTTCAACACGAGTCCACATTGTGTAAATGCTGAAACTTGCATTCGTGTAGGATATTTTTGTGGCTCTGGCCAAGAATGCTCCATGTTAAAACTAAGCTTAGCTTAGGTTTCTGTATAGTGCTGAAATACAATTTGGTCTTCAAAATGACAGAGCATAGTATTTTTCAAGACTCCCCTTATTGACCCCTTACAAATATGTCATTTGTGAGTCTGCTGCGTCATTGTTGAAGCGATGTGTGTCAGCCTTGTGTGTGCCTCTGGCGGGCATAACAGTTTATTTTACCAATGGGAACCTTAGAACAGCGCATTACATGTGCTGGAAACACACACAACGCACATGCACATGTGTGGCTTGAACAATGACGCAGCATTATTTGACCTCCAAAATGATGTAGTAAGCACAAGCCTAATGCTGTGTTTTGTGTCTTCAGAAACAGTGGAAGAAGAAAATGCAGGGGATAATTCTGTCGAAGATCCACTAGGAGGAACATCATTTGATGAAACTCTTACCAAGGACTCTGCTGTTGCAGACAGTGCTACTGCCCCTACTCCATCTGCCGAAAGTGGTGACAATGCTTCCACTCCAGAGCTAAAGGATAATGCTGAACAGACTGCAGAAACATGCACAGCTGAGCAGATTTCTGTGGACAAGGATGCAGAAACGAAACCTGAAGATGTTGTCGATACCATGGCTAAAACGGTTGCACATGATGATGATGTAAGGTCAGACTGCTCACCGGAAAAAGATGATTCTTCGCAAGAATTAACTGATGATTTGACAAAAGGTTTAGAACCTGACGAGGGACATGCGGTGGCAAGCTCAATTCATGAAAATAAAGATGTACATGAAGTTGCTATCGACACAGAAGCTCTTCCGAATGATGATCAAAATCCTAAAGAATCAGCAATCCTGGAAAACAAGGACTCGGAATTAACTCGGGGAACGGATTCTGTTGATGAGAAAAGCACAAGCGAAAAAGTCTCCACCAGCAACGAAAAATGCGAGACGATCATCGAGACGGAAAATTCAAGCCTGCAAAATGTCAAAGGTCATGATGGTGATTCTGAAGCCCCACCTGTTGAACAAAAGGTGAATCCTGAAAAGGACATGTCTGCGGAGTCTTTGAAGCCTATTCTGATTTTTCCAAACCCAGAGCCCCAGACTGCACTCGAAACTGATTCTATGAAAACCAAAACTAACGGAAGTGAAATTGTGCAGACAAACACTAAATCAGATGAAGTCACGTCTGCGAATGCAAACAACAATGCTAAAGACGGCATCACACCAGCAAATGATAAAAACCTGACCAGCAGTGCTGGTACTAAGTCTACCGCTGCCACTAGTGGTGGTAACGATTCTGATAAGCACTCTGCGAAGCCAAGTGCACCATCACAAGATGTTAAAGACAGAGTAGGCAAGTCGTACTCGGCTCAAAGATCTGCAATCCGCGGGAACCGTAAGGGAGGACCGTCGGAATCAAAGTCACCAGACAAACGTGTTTCCAAAACATCTTACGAAGAGACAAAAGTAGAGATTCGAGGCAAAATCAGTTCAGAAGAATTAAGATTCAAAGAGAAGCCAAAATCAGACCAGGGCAGAGATGGTAGTCCGAGCAACCGACCCCGAGAAATGGAACGAGAGAATAAGAGACGGCAAGGGGAAAGGAGAAACGAAAAACAGAAAGATAGAGAGAGGGAAAGTGGGTGGATTAAAGAAGGGAGAGACAAGAGATTTGTAGAACCAGCTCTTGTCAACAAAAAGCCAGCGAAATCTAAAGAGGAGATGGAAAAGGAAGATTTGGAACAGAAGGCTGCTCTGAAGAAGAAACGGGAGGAAGAAGAACAGGTTGGGCACAATAGGAACATCTTTTATCCTTAAAATTGCCGTAAACGTACCACTTTCCCCTCAAAGGAGCATGACCAGATAACATTTTTGAAGCCCCCATTTCATATCATATCTTATTTTTTTCATTACCATTCTGAAATTTCACGCTCTCGACCTATATATTTCAAGGATATCGTCAAAAACCCATTTATGTTTTGAAAAATAATTTATCTGGTTACACAAAGCAGTGCAGTGATTACACCAACCCTTTTGCTTCCACATCCAAATTGGAGATTGTAAATTTTCTGTTTTCTTCCCATGGATAGTACACTACTCAAAAGAATTAAAGGAACAAGAGAACATAATGTTTTTGTCATGGTCTATATGGGCTACCGTTAGAACAAAAGGCATTAAAGTTATGTAAAAATCATCCAGGTGTTGTCAATTGATTCTCAAACAATACTCAACAATGTATGGCGAAATTTATTGATGTGGTAGCCTGTTAACATGACTAAAACATGAATGAACAAAAATATGGACATAATCATCTGGCAGGTTATCATGACTATCCGTACATTGTCCACGTTTTGGCAAAGTAAACGTTAATTAATAATTGTCTAGTAACTAGTATGACCTCCACGTGCTTGTATGCACTCCTGACAGCGTCGAGGCATGCTTAAAATTAACTGTCTTATGGAGTCTTGAGGAATGTTCTCCCACTCTTCAACCAAGGCCTCTCTGAGTGTCTGTACAGAGTCTGGAGAATGTTCTCGACCTGCATCACGTCTGCCAAGCATGTCCCATGCATGCTCTATAGGGTTTAGGTCAGGATATCTTGCCGGCCAGGGCATCGTGCTGATTCCCTCATTCTCAAGAAAGTTCATGGACACTCGTGCAGTGTGTGCATGAGCGTTATCTTACACCAGGATGAAATTTTCACCTACGACAGCAGCACATGGCCTCACAACAGGTTCCAGTATCTCATCTCGATACCTCAAACCTGTTAGTGCACCACCAGCTACCACGACGAGGTCCGTACGCCCCTCCAGGGAGATACCCGCCCACACCATAACTGATCCACCTCCAAAATGGTCAAATTCGACAATGTTGCAGTTGAAATATCGTTCCCCCGACCGTCTCCAAACCCTTACACGTCTATCATTGGTTGAAACAGTGAACCTGTTTTCATTTGAGAACAGTACTGGTGCCCACTGGTCCATCTGCCAAAATTGATGGTTTCTAGCAAAGTCCAGCCGGGCTCTGCGGTGTACTACGGACAAAATGGGGCATGTGGCTGGTCGTCTGGCTCTCATACCATCTTCATGCAGACGATTCCCGACTGTTTGATTGGAAACACGGACATCAGTTGCCCTGTGGAAGCTTGTGGCTAAGGATGTTGCAGTAGATCGTCGATTTTGACGTGCCAGGATCCTCAGGTATCGGTCCTGGGGAGGAGTAGTCACACGTCTGCGACCCTGTCCTGGCCTCCTGGTGTACAGACCATCTTCCTGAAAACGTCTCCACAACCGGTTGATGACACTTACGGACACATCAAAATGTACAGCCACCGCACGCTGTGTATTGCCAAATTCAAGGAGCTGGACAGCTCTAGCAACCTCAGCTTCTGACGGCGAACACCAGTACTCAGTCTCAGTAGACAGACAACAAACAACAGAATTGAAAGAACCTTCATTTTGTTGCAAGAAGTGAGAACAACTAGTGATGACAAGTGTACCAATACCAACACCTTATACAGGGTAAAAGAACACGCCTGTGGACACCCCCGTGTCCACGTGTTAGAAGACACGCATGATTTCACCAACATTGTTGAGTATTGTTTGAGAATCAATTGACAACACCTGGATGATTTTCACATAACTTTAATGCCTTTTGTTCTAACGGTAGCCCAGATAGACCATGACAAAAACATTATGTTCTCTTGTTCCTTTAATTATTTTGAGTAGTGTATTTTGGGGAGGTATTTTACAACACATACCCCGGTACATGTACATAATTGTTTGGTTAGAACAATAAATTTTCTGGAAAAATGTGAACAAGCTCCTTTAAATTCAGGGTAAGATTTATTTTATTTGTTAATGTCCTTTAAAGATTTCGTTGTATAAAGCCTAGCGTACATCAATATTGCAACTGAAAGCAACTAGTGACAGTTGGTGTTTCCGGCAACTCGAAGTAACTCACAGCAACTGGGAACAACTAAAAAGATTGATGTACGCGCACTTACATCTACTGGCAACTGGAAAAATCCCAGTTGCCGCGAGTTGCTCATGTTCTACTTTCTGGCAAATGTACGCGTACTTGCAACTACATGTAGTTGCTGTCAGTACATCTGATCACGTGCACGCACTTCGACAGCAACTGCAAGCAACAGTTGCTTCCAGATGCAAGGTCAATGTACTCCGAGTTGTCGTGCCGATGTGCGGGCTCTGGAAATGTAGACATGGCTGGATGCTCCCAGTTGCCGCTAGTTGAGCAACTGATTCCAGTTGCAATGTCGATGTACGCAAGGCTCAAAGTCCCTGAAAGCATGCACGTTGCTATATGTACAATGTATGCAACACTGAAGTTTTTTTTTACATAATTTTTTGTTTGTTTACCAGCGTCTTTTGGAAGAGGAGAACATTCGCCTTGCTGAAGAAGAACAGGTATTTATGACAATGACATCAAACCTAATTTCACAATAATAATAATACTTGATTTTACGAGCACTACACATACATGTACATGTACGTCTCAGCACTTGGTGCAGTGTAAAACTACACAGTTGTCCCTAACAAGTTATCCCTAACAAGTTATTGTTAAAAAGGTTGGAAATTTACTTTTTAAAAACCCCAAAAAATTAATTTAAAAAAATTCAAATACGCTATGTAAAACAAGTTTCAAAAGCCACGTTTTTAAAAAGTGACTAAAATGTCTGTCGGACACAGGTCATCTGACAAGCTGTTCCCAATATTTAAATTATTATTTTTATATTATTTTTTCTTCACTTTATTCTGCCAGTTAAACATAAAACTCATATTTTTCCAAATGCATACAATATGGCACAGCACATAATTGGATTTGTTGAAAAATTTATCATCAAAACTTTGTAGCCAACGTTAAAAACAAGTGCCCCAGACTCCCATCGAGAATTAGGCAGCATTTTATATTAAAATTTGTAAAAAGTAAAAATTCAACATGCCTTCACTTACATAGACGAGTGGTTTGGTGCATTGCACTCAAGAGCGTGTCTAATTTCACAGTCGTGAGTTTGATTCCCGGCCGCGACCATGGTGTGTGTGCCCTTGGGCAAGGCACTTTGCCATAATTAAGCTGCCTCTCTCCACCCAGGAGTAAATGGGTACCTGCAAGGGTTGCAGCATTTGCACGCTTGTCAGGCTGCCAGGGCTGCATACTCCCTGGGGAGATGTGCCCAATGACCAGGGTATTGATTGTAAAGCGCCATGAGTATTCCGCAGGATAGATATATGTGCGCTATATAAGATGTCACCATTATCATCATTACATGTATATACCGGTTTTAACACTACTCACAGTAAGTTATAGGGATATTGGTACATGTACATGTACGTTGTCAACTTGGGATTTTTTCTTCTTTAAATTACTGTTTTCACCTTTTCCTAAGACAATTTGTGTCCGTCATTCAGAAACAATTGTCTAATCATTATACAAAATCATTCAAGTGGAATGCACACCCTTGATAAAATATCTGCGCACACCCCACAATATCCCTAACTTGTGAGTAGTGTGCAGGTAAAAAGGTGATATTCGCAACCCTTGTAGCATTGTGGAACAATCTCTGTACCGGTATACCGGTAGCTTTTTTTTCACCATACTGATACGTTGTGTTGGTATTATTACAGAAACATGCTATGGAGATATCAGTTGAAGCGACGGAACGTAAACAGGCCAAGATCGCTCTTCGAACCAAGAACCTTGCTGCTGCAGGTTGCTATTTTTACCCTTTTTTATTTCCATTCTTCATACAGTATCTCATACCTGCCAACTAGTCTGATTTTATTGTATTTGTTCCAGTTTTTAGGGTGAAAATGTACGATTTTTAAAAACAGAGGAAAAAAAATAGCGAGAATACCATGATTTTGTTATCGCACCGCATGTACACAGAACCGCATGCACACAAAATTTATGGTCTATTCACCATGCATTGCGTCTGGCCGATGCTGACTGAGTCTAGCACTTAACCACTGACCGTACCGGTGTACCAGAAACAACCCAACTGCGAAGCACAACTCCGATGGTATCGGGTTTCTGCCGCACTGGCTCCGGCTGTGCGTACAGCATGCAGCGGCCGTGCACGGTGACCAGGCATATTGCTACAACGTCGTGACGCACACACAGTACTGACCAATTCAAGACGTTTTTACATGTAGCGCTGTTATAGTGAATCGTATAAGATATCGTGTGTGCGCGCTGTATAAATGATGAATCGGATCACGCACCACGAAAGACTAATTCACGCGTGATGCTGCTTGGGCGAAGTGTAGCCCAAGCGAAGTGTAGCCCAGGTTGGACTCCTTACCACATACTACATACATGTAGCGGATTGTCGTAATGCAATGAAGACGGCGACCTCTAACCTGGGCTAGACGAAGTGGTATTTGAGTCTAGTTGGTAAACGGTCGACTTGACCTGACTTCCTGCGCGCGCCGCATGTGTGGTGTACATGAAAACGGGTGCAGTACTTTGTCAATTTGACCGTTGTACCAACTCGACCGTTGTACCAAGTAGACCGCTGCAAGTTTCAGTACAGTCCGATTTTTTTACTCGGCAATGTTGGCAGGTATGCAATCTGTGTATCCAATTTGTTTAAACTGGATGGTTTTGGGATGTGTACATTGTATATGGCACGCATTGAACTGCCTAATAGAGATCTTGTGCTAATCCCAATACATTTTCTGCCCCTTTATAGCCGAGAGACCAGATGAAGATTTTTTTGTCAAGTTGGACTCGAGCATGAAGAAGAACACAACTTTTGTCAGGAAATTGGTGAGTTCATTCATGCGTTTTTTTTTTCGTGATTTAAGAAACTTTATGTAACTTATCGTGGAAAGTTGCAGGACCCCCTTACCATAATGCATGATTAAAAGGAAAACACGTGTACATGTACATGTATATTTAGAACAAACAAATTAATTTAATAATGAAAACTACAAGAAAAGTAAATTTTCAACAAATGAAGAGTTTATTTCCAAAAACAGATACGGCCCAAAAAAACTATGTTTAGCGTAAGTTGAAGTCTCCCAAAATGACTCGGTGATACAATTTTTTTCGCTTTATTTTTGGGGGGAGCGGCGCGTGGATTCCAAGCAATAAAGTCAAGTTGACATGAAGCTGACAGCCATGTTTCTAATCGTAAACACTCGACAAAAAAAGAAAGAAAGAAAGCAAAAACCCTTTGATGCGCAGGGTTGAAAGTGACGTGCGCGCTAATGATATAGTAGGGGGTCCCTAAGAGCATGTTAAATATTTGTGTACCTTGTGATTTTTTGTTGCACATTTCAGAAAATATCCAACAAAAAGTAAAAGAAAGGTATTAATTTGGTAAAATCAAGTCACTTCTACCAATTGAATGCCTCAGAGCTGTGGTTTTTTTTCCATCATACGTCCGTAACTTGCGGGTGCGGTTTGCAAAGCAGGGCTGCACGCACGCACGGCCAGCAGTGTGGTTACGTGATCTATAGAGGGCGCACTTCCCATTATCCACGGTCGATTTGTCTGATTTGTTGCTTTTTATCGATTGATTAGGTCCTATTGTAACAGCGAGGGAGCGCGTCATGCTGCATCTTTTGATGAAAAGACAGATTCAATTGACAGATAAGACTCATGAAAAGATTTTCGCACTCTTTGTGATCGTTTCAGTTGCGGTTTCTTTTTAGAATAGCCGAAAAAACTTCCAGGTAAACGGAGGCTCTCGTCCTGCATGGGAGTGCAACTGGGCAAAGTAACGAACGCAACATCTGGTATGGTGTCCAATCACCATTGAAATGAGACCACCAAACTTGGGTAACTGCCCACATTGGTCCAAAATTTTGTTTCAATAAATTGATTTCTTTTTGCCAGAAATTGTTAACAGAACAACAACGCGACTCCCTGACTGCGGAGTTCAACAGCTTAAACCTGACCAAGTACGTCGGTGAGGTCGCCACGGCGATCGTGGAATCCAAATTCAAGATGGCCGACATTCAGTGCGCCGTGCACGTCTGCTCCTTAGTGCACCAGAGATATGCGGAGTTCTCGTCACACCTACAGCAAGCCATACAGAAATGCCACCCGGGACAGACTAAGAAAGATGACGCAGTGAAAGAAACCAAGAAAGAACCGGTGAGTTATATTTAGGGAATAACAGTGGGTTTGGCCAGTCTTAAACATACTGTAGATTTAAAACCGGCTAGGGGCGTGGACGCTGATAATGGCCTGGTATTGCATACCTGCCAACTAGCCAAATTTTATCGTATTTGTTCCGATTTTTAAGTGTTAAAAGTGTTGAAAATCGGAACAATCGGAACGGTTGACTTGACCTGACTCCCCGCGCGCGCCGCATGTGTTGTGTACATGAAAACGGGTGCAGTACACAGTGGTGCAGTACACAGTGGTGCAGTACTAGGTCAACTTGACTATTGCAAGTTTCACTACAGTCCGATTTGTTTACTCTGCAATGTTGGCAGGTATGGTATTGTTTAAGACTGGCCAAACCCACTTTTAGTCCCATTTATAATAACCTTTTTGTGTAAATCATTAAAACTTACCAAAATTAGCTTGCCGTTTGCATTGTACTTTCCTACATGCGTTTTTTTGTTTGATCGTGCACGTTACACATTATTGCAAGCGTGTTGTACATGTACGCACACGACCGAGTACTTATTTTTGTCTAAGTGCACATTTGCTTTCAGGCACGTGCAGTTTCTGTGTGCGTGTTCCATATGCGTTGACTAGGGCTCGGGCTGACAGGAAAAGTGTTTAAGACTGGCTGGTCTTTATCATCCATTTAAGACTGGCCACGCGAGGGATGCGTAAACTGTCTAAGGTATGCGCATTCATAAATATCCGAGACAGTTTAGCCATTCTTATTGGTTGAAAACTTGTCAAACGAGAGGTTATAAACAGATGATAAAGACCGGTCTTTAATACTTCCCAGCATTTCAAAATTTACTTGGGTGAGTTTTGGAGCTTAAGAAAATCTGGTGAGTTAAACTATTGTTTAAATAAACTATAAATTAAACTGTCAGTTTGTTTCTGGTAGCGCGCATTACATCCTCAAAATAACAGTAATGATAATAAAAAAAAGTGTACTTGTACCTTCAATCTTCAGATCTACATGTAGATACACTTTCTTAAGCTTATTTAAAGGCACAGGCTCGTCAGCAATGCACGCGCGCCAAATTCGTGCCACGAAATACGCAGCTCTATAGCAAAGGCATGGAGCTGCGTATTTCGTGGCACGAATTTGGCGCGCGCACATTGCTCATGAGCCTGTGCCTTTATTGGTCTTCCATGTGCTTAAACAATGTATTTTCTTGGTTTTTTCGCCAAAGGAAAGTTCGAGCGGTGCAACGGGTACGACTACAGTTGCATATTTGAGCCTGATAGATTTTTGACAATTAAACTTTCAGTATTTTGTTTTTTTGAACAGATTGTCTTTGACCCAAGGATAAGAGTAGAGCTACGTTTCCTGGCAGAGGTGAGATAAAACACCAAAGAAGTTTTCAACCAAAACTACTTAAAATGTGTTACAAATTTCATGGAGTTGTTTGGCCTAGAAGTTTTTGCAAAGCACAAGATTTATTTACTTTGTAAAAATGGGTTGCCAGCCGTAAACGTATGTGTTTGTGTTATGATTGACTGGTATTCAGCTACTGTTGCGTGTCACGTCAACACAAGTTGGCATACAATTTTGGTTGAAAACCCATTTTTGCAAAGCAGATAAATTTCTGTGCAAGGCAAATTTCTGTGCTTAACAACTCCATGAAATTAGCCCCTGAGCCCCAATGAAATTGGCTGCTGGGCCCAATATTATTAGCAGAAATATTGCTTAGCAAATTTTCGTACTGAGTAAAAATTAGCACAGTACAAGTCAAAAGTAATACAGATGGAATGGGATTTTTGTCAGTATAAACTAAAGTACGCGCACGCACACGCTGGAACATGTTCCAAACACGCGCGCATGTTGCTCGAAATATGTTTGAAATACAGCGCAACCGATGAGCCTTACAAAAAATGCGTTTAAAATCATGATCATGCACGTGGCAATTTGTAGGAAGTGATGTCATTTGAACGTGATCAATACTCCAAATGTATGCAGCGGACTCAGCGCATTTCTTGATTGATCAAATTTAGTGACTGATGCATTAAAATTTCTACAATGGCACAGGCTAATTTAAAAATTTACACCTATCGAACATTTGGTTAGGATATTTGAATTCAAATAGTAAATTATTTGAAATGACCTAGCCTTTACAGTGTTCTCCACGGGTTTTTCATTTGCTAGGGCGGCACACCCCCGCGAAGCCCCGCCCCCCTCCCCCGGCAAAGCACCCCCCCCCCCCCCCCCCCCCCCCCCTGCTAGACTGTGGACAATGGCAAGTGCACCCTCTATAGGTACAGGATAGCACTGATCACGCAATCACGCTGGCCGGCCGGCCGTGCGTGCAGCACTGCAAAATATGGACGATGTGGTAAAAAAAACACCTTAAAATGAAGACACAAAACACATGGTACGTGCTTTACAAAAAGGAAATCTTAATATTTTAATCTTGTACATGAAATAGACCTTCAAGTAAGAAAAAAAATCTTGCCAAAAACGATGTTTTAAAACTGGAAAAAGGGGCTTACAATTTTTGTTTGCTAGGGCGATCGTGATTTTGCTCGGGCGGTCAAGATTTTGCTTGGGCGGCACAAAAATCAGGTAGGGCGGCACGCCCTAGCAAAACATCCTGTGGAGAACCCTGCTTTATAATGTAATATATCTTTAAAATGCCCCTTTTCTTGTTGTAGTTGATTGTAGCAGGCGTGTTTACAGAGAAGGAAGGACTACCTGCCCTCAACACAATGCTATCATCCATTCTGAAGGCGGACAAGGATAGCCACGCCCACGTGTCAATCATTATCAGCTTCTTGAAACATTGTGGGGAGGACTTCGCTGGACTGGTTCCCCGCAGAAACAGGTAACCGTTATCTTGGAAACATGCATGCAACTCTACTATGTGTGAGAATCCATAGTACTTAAAACTAAAAAAAAACCTTACAACATGCTTGAATGAGATTCAAACCCACAACCAACTGCATACAACAGCAAACCCGAGCTCATGCAAAAAAATTGACTACAGCAAACATCTGCTCTATTTGGCCATTTATATAATATTGGATGGCTTTGAAGGTGATATGAGAATATACCGCACGAGTCATGAAAATACCGAACGAGCCGAAGGCGAGTTCAGTATTTTCATGACTCGTGCGGTATATTCTCATATCACCCGAAAAGACATCCAATATTATTATTGTTATATAAAATGAAGCTTCTACATGTACCTTCTTTGTTTTGTGATTTCCGCAAGATTTTTGTCTGTTTTGTGTTGAAAGCCTCAGTTCTTTTCACGGTTTACAAATGCATGTTACTGTTGTACAGTATTTTTTGTTACTGTATTATGGCGCGGGTTTTTTTAAAGCAAATAAATTTTGCATTAAGCAAATTTTTCTGTTAAACATCTGTATCGAATTTGCCCAGCCATTTTGGATTAATAGGACATTGTTTTTGTTTTTTTTCCATTTTCTACTTTTTTTGTATATTACTTGTATCCTTCCTCTGTGCTTGTATTGTTAATTGCTTGTTGTACATGTACTTAGGGATTAAGAGTGGGTTTGGCAGGTCTTAAACATACATTTAAAACCGGATAGAGGCCTGTATGCTGATAATGGCCAAAGTTGACGGCACGGGCCATTATCAGCGTCCAGGCCCCTATCCGGTTTTAAACAGATTGTTTAAGACCTGCCAAACCCACTTTTAATCCCATTCATAAATACCTTTTTTGTGTAAATCAGTAAAACTCACCAAAATTAGCTTGTCGTTGCATTCACTGTTTTGCTTGATCTTGTTGTTTGTACGTTCAAACTGCTAGCAGTGCGTAGAGTTGTTTGTTCGATCGCGCACAATACGCGTATAATGCAGATGTGTTGTGTACATGTCGCATGCACAGTGCAAATTTTGCTGTCGGGAGCGTGCAGTTTCTGCACTGTGTACGTGTGCGAGTTCCACACGCTTACTAGGCTGCAGGCAGAAATGCGAGCCAGCTAGTTTTAAACGCTGGTTATTATCATTCGTTTAAAACTGGCCACGTGATGTGTTCTCAGCCAATGAGGATGTGTAAACTGTCTAAGGTACGGTATTTACGGTATGAATGTACATGTATGTTATATACTGAACCGCAAAAGAACCATCGCTTTTCAAATGTTGATAAAACCTCAACAGAAATATGGGTCTTTCTATAAATTAAGGGTCAATTTTGGTGTCCCCGTTACATTTTACATCTCGTTTTTGTAAATTCAGGACACATTCTTTAAATACTTTCCATCTCAAAGAGTGAGTACATAAAGTACAATTCATACAAAATGGTTTAAAAGCCATTTTAATGATTTTTGAACGAAAAATAACACATCGGGTGTAATGGGGGACACTAAATGTCACACTTTTGGACCCCTAATTTATAGAAAGACCCATATGTCCTTTTTTTGTCATTTTGAGTGTGCTTAATTTGACATCATGTTGTACCGTTACACTGAATGTTCACCCAAATGACCAGCTGATTATGCTATTTTCAAAATGAAGCTTCTATTATCCAGATTCAAGCGAGTGAAGATAATAGCATTTTTAAAGGCCCTGTAGATGATCTGTTTTTGAGCGATTTTGCGAATAAAACCATTATAAATCAAAAGAAAGACATCAACAAACTCATCGGAAGAAATTTCAGATTTGTCAAATGTACCACGTTTAAAAAAACATAAAAATCCATATGCATTTTCCTGGTCTTGGCGGGGTGTTTCAAATATTCGTTCTCAGTTGATCGGGTACTATGTGGCTTGCGTCATGCACTCTGTGGCGCACATCATATACTGCGTGTGTGCGCGATCCATAATACCCCCGGTACATCGCGTTGGAACACGCACACGCAGTACAACATACACAGCGCTCATGCATTTTGGACCGCGTAGATGCGAACCAAAAATAAGTAAATCGTTTGCAAACGATCTAAATAATTTCATCTTTACGGATTATTTTCTGGTAAAATTATATTACTTTGAGCAAAAACCTTTCATTGGATAGTTGCTATTATTTCAATCTTTACTTTCAGAACTTTTCCCCTGTTAACTCGTCGATTACTTTTTGGGGTCATTGCAAATGATACACTGGGCCTTTAAGGATGTTCCCAGTAATGCAGTTTTCAATACATGTCCCAACAGGCTCCTGGCAGAGAAGTTTGGACTGACTCTCCCCTCCAGCGAGTTTTTTTCTTCCCAGAGGAAGAGTGCCTACAAGGGGCTTCTGAATGATCACTATCTGTCCCTAACAAAACACCTGCTGAAGGAGCATAAGGATCTACAGAACATGGAGAAACACAACCGCCGCATTCTGCAGGTCAGTGCAGTGCTGTTTAGGCTGGATGTTTTGTTTGACATCAAGAATCTTTGCAATGAAAACACGTTAAAAAGTCGGAATAAAGGGAGATATTACTGCATTTTCACTGAGGCTTCTAGTGTTTTTTTCACTGCATTTTTACTGTACTATCAAACGTAAGCTGAGTGAAAAATAATGAGGGCCTTACCGGGAGTCGAACCGGAGACCTCTGACTCACCGGACAGATGCTCTACCAGCTGACCAATGTATTTATAAGCAGTGGTGTATTCCTCAAGTTTCCCTACAAACCTAATTTTTCTCTCATTCCAACATTGGAACTTACAAACAACACTGCGAGAAAAATTGGGTTTGTAGGGAAAACCGGATGGAGCACATGTATATATACCACTATGCCCTAAAGCTCAGCTGGTAGAGCATCTGCTCGGTGAGTCAGTATCTTGGGTTGAAAGATATGTGATGTAAATTTCTCATTTACTTTGCCAAATTTGAATCAGCATTTAGAGTCAAATGACAAAAGATTTATTTTCTCCTTTTGGTTTGTTTAGACCAAGGGCGAATTGAGCGAAGAAAGACGGAAACGTCTGGATGAACTGCAGTTTTCCTACCAAAAGCTCCTGGTCAACACGTCAACGTATGCTGTAAGTGCTGTTACAGTCTAAAAATCTCCAAACTTTATGGAACTTAAAATACATTTATCTCCCACATTCTGGTAATATTACGATTAGGAAATCTTTGGTAAAGTATGCACAAAGCACTAATAGACCGATCCAGTAAGCTCCGCCCATTTTGGAATTGACCAATCACAGCCTCAGGTTGAGGTAACAAAAAGTGGATCTCCATTTTGGTTACTAGAGTCCTCAAAATTTTGTGCACAGAGCTACGGCGAAATGCAGCACGAGTGACGCAAAAACACCATAAACATTTTTATTAGCGCAGAGGACCCTAACCGGTTTAAAACGGATTGTATTTAAGGGTCTTTCTATAAATTAGGGGTCCAAAAGTGTGACATTTAGTGTCCCCCGTTACACCTGATATGTGTTATTTTTCGTACAAAAATCATTACAATGGCCTTTAAACCATTTTGTATGATTTGTACTTGATATACTCACTCTTTGAGAATGAAAGTGTTTAAAGAATGTGTCCCGAAATAACAAAAACAAGATGTAAAATGTAACGGGGGACACCAACATTGGACCCCTAATTTATAGAAAGACCCATAAGACTATCCTAACCTACTTTTAATCCCTTCATAAATGTGTTTTTGAAGGGATATGCCATTTTATTAGGGTGCTCCAAACAATTCCATGAACCCCAGTGAAACATGGTTTTGTTTACTTAAGAATTACATTTATGTTATCTCTCATTCGTCTATACGTGTAGGTGATCAAATAATTAGTGGGGATCTAATGATTAGACAAAGATGTGTTCCCACCAGATCCAGTTACAAGCAAGAATATAATATTAATATCCACAATGTATTAAGAATATCCACATTTTTTCTGTTAACGAAACTCCACATAGGAACAGTCTTTTAAAGACAGTTAAAGGGACACACCGGCTTTGTTGGGCTATTTTGGGCTCGAAATAGACCCATAGATATATCCTGAAAAGACGCCGTCAAATTTTGCCGTTTTTTGAGAATTTTAAAATAATTCAAGGTCACGTGACTTTTCGGAACCAGATTCTGGTTCTTAAAAGTCACGTGGTCTTGTGAGTTAGTTGTATTTCCAGCCGTAGAAACCAGCACGAAGTGCGAGTTGCTTTTGTCATTTGCAGTTGGTTTCTCTTCTTGTTGGAAAATAATGTCCTACGAACACTATACCGTATTTTCCAATTTATACACAAATCTGCCAACAGATTTCATAAGAAAGGGTAATTCTAGGTGTTGATATGGACGAGAGAATATCTCAGATTTTCGTGTCTTCGCTTTGCGTTCGCGGCGATAAATAATATCCGAAGAAAAAAACAGCATACATGTACCGGTAGGCCTATTGATGGCGCTAAAGACACCAAAACATTGCGTTCGATGTGATTCCTCGAGTCAGCGCTGACCTGAGGGATCATGCAAGGTGTGATGAGTCAGAAAAAACAAAGGAATCGAGGTTAAACACGTGTCGACCCGTATCGAACGCCACCTTTATTTACACGTGATACATAATACATCGCGACGGCTGGTAAAGCGTATAGCCCAACATTTGTCCCTTTTGTTAATTTTAAACATTTGCAGTTCATTACGTGACAGTTTGATAAATTTTTTTCACAACGACCATCGAAATATTATTGTCAAGGATGCTAGATTGCTACATTATGTAAACAGTAGGCCGGTGTGTCCCTTTAATAAAGAATGCAGGCTCACAAGAACATGCATGATTGATATCCTTAATATTAATTGAAAAAAAAAAATTTAATTTCATATCTTTGTTTTTAGGATCTAATTGACGATGTTGTACCAGATCTTCCAGAAGCTGGTAGGTTGAGGACGTTTAGCCTTGCTGTTAATTTGTTAGTTATTTTGAAAGTTTTGAAGTTTCATTCTGGAACTGACGGTTGTTTTAGTTGTACGTGTATCCCACTCGTAATGCTTTTTGCGTCAACTAAAGAGTGCCCCATGTGTTACACCAATTTTGCTGATATGTCTCTTGGATATATTAACTGGTGAAAAGTACATGTGTTGTATTGTATAGCACTGCCCCTTTTCAAAAGGTATGGGGTACACTGGTGTCTTTCCATGTGAGTGTTTCCACGGTATTAAGGGGGCATTTTTCCAGAAAATATCTTTGTCTGGTTACAAATAAGTGTAGGGTTACAAATAAATGTAGTGTGACAACATGCATTTCTAAAAACCCTGTGTACAAATTTCCAATATACGCTCCAGTGTTCTCCACTGCCGGTTTTGTCCGGGGGCGCCGCCCGGACAAAATCCTCAGAGGTACCGTTAGCGCCCGGACAAAAATGTGCCGCCCGAACAAAAATCTTGGCCGCCCGGACAAAAAAAAACAATTTCTCCCCTAAAACACTCTGAAAGTACAGCCGAGTCATTCCAATATGAGGCGTAATTTCACCAAACGTGATTCGGTAGCCACTGGTGTCGTTATCGTTCATTTTCCACGCATATCTATCGGATCGGCGAACCAAATCCGCATCGATAACGGCCATGACAGTAGCATGCATGTTGAACAGCGCCCTCAATAGGCGAAGTTGTTAACCGGCCTCTTGAGGGCGGTGCATGCCAAGCACTGTGCCGCTACGTACGTACGGCCGGGTGGGTGTTTTTTTTTTTATTGCGTGCGTGCGTGCGACATGTGCCCCCCCCCCCCCCCCCCCCCCCCCACTCACTGAGCGACGTCAGCGCGCCCGGACAAAATTTGGACCAGTGGAGATCACTGCGCTCGTAACCGGGATGGCCTAAAACGGAACACAAGTGTCTGTCATGGTTACGAGGGTATATTGGAAATTTGTACATGCACAGAGTTTTTAGAAAGGCATGTTGTCACACTATTTGTAACCCTTTTTGGTCCTAAGTTATCTCTTCAGAACAACTTAAACTTATTTCTTTTATTTTGAGACCAGACAAAGGTATTTCCTCAAAAATATGGTCTGTGTTGCCAAAATGGCCCCTTTACTGTGGAAAGACCCTTGTATATGTACATGTACCTACATGTAGGTATGGCTATTTCAGGTTACTTGAAATTAGCCTTTTGCGTGTTTCACATTAATAGCGTCTGGTGTACTGACGTACGTCCTTTCGCTTGAACACTTAGTAAACAAAATTTAGTCTGGTTAAGAGGATACTATGTGCTGCACGCGGCAGGTGTGAAGTACAAAATCAATACCGTGATCACTGTTGGAGATGAAGGCATAAAGCAACCAGACTTTTGGTTCCTGGGCATTGGCATGCACCACGTAGCAACAGCAGCATAGTATGTGACTTTCTAAACTGCACCTTCATTTGAAAGTAAAGAATTTGAGGTTCCGGCCATTGTGCAAATGTCTCAGATATTGACATGTATTTGCATTATTTTCCCCCAGAGCTGACAGCTGAGGAGCGTGAGCTGATGTCCCTAGACTATCTCGGCAAGGATATCTCAGGGGCAGAGTTTGACTTTGACACGTCGCTCTGGGAAGATGAAGACACAAGGACCTTCCATGAGAATCTTATTGATCTACGGACAATGGTTCCAGGGGTAAGTTTGGTTTTTTAAATTTCAGAATGGCAATGAGAAAAACGCATATTATATCAAAATCTCAATACCCATTAAAAAAAATGGGGCTCAAAAATGTGATCTGGACATGCTCTTTTAATTGAGCTTTGTGCCATACAGCTGAATTAAAGGTTCACACCGGCCTACTGTTTACGTAATTTAGTGATGTAGCATCCTTGACAATAATTTGTTGATGGTCTTTTTGAAAAAAGATCATCAAAATGTCCCGTAATTAACTACAAAAGCATAAATTAATAAAAACGGTCAATAGTCGAGTTATACGCTTTACCAGCCGTTTACTATCGCGCTCTTCACTCGACAGCTTTTGCTAGTTGAGAATGGCATTACAATCAGTTTTTCAGGAATTACACTTCCATCAATGATGCTTAAAGAACATGTGTTTAAAATCAAACAACTTGAATACGTGAAGCATTACAAGCCCTCAAAGTCTCTGAAATGCAAATCTGAATTTATGGAATTGCCCTACTAAGGCTCCCATTGGTGAATTAAACCGCTTTACGCCCAGCAGAGACACACTCGACGCGCACGCACATCGTTTCCTCAATAACTCAGCATTATTTGACATGGCGTATTCGCACATGTTCGAAAGGGGTCAATAGCTCGAAAGGGGTCAATTGTTAATGTAGTCATGCAATGAGTCCATACAAGTTCTAATGGCATCAATATTTGACATTTCTAATGATCCGTATTGCAATTCGCTAACAAATTAATTTCGCTATTTGATTTGCAGATTTTATTCAAAGACAGTGAGAAGAAGGCCACACCTGAGGAGAAGCAGGAGGAATTAGAGAAACTGGGTGAAGGTAACTCACAAGACTACTTGATTTCCAACATTTTCCTTAGACAATGATTTGTGTTGATTGTTATTAAAGGGGCTGTGTCACGGTTTGCGCATGCGCCAAATCTTTTCAATTTTTGACATATGTGCGCACTCAGACGAATGTAGTGCAATTTCGTTACACAATGCCATTGGTTTGTATGTGTAAATGTACATCGTGTACTTAGCACGTGCTGCATGGGCAGTATGTGTTCGTTCATGAGTGTTTACAATACACAGAATTCAACTACATAGTACATCATGTTACGCGCCTTCGCTTGCGCGCACGATCAAAGTTTGGAAAAAATTGGAACGGCGGCCACTGTGTCATTCCATCGACAGAAGATTTGCTGTCAGGACCAAATAAGCATACCAGTTTGGGTGGAAATCAAGGTTGAACAAATTGCTGTATCCAACCATGTCATTCATATCATTCAATGTCGTTTCTGTCATGTTTTGTCAAGTTTGTTGATGGGATGAAAAAACATCTTTCGAACGACAGCCGTGCACCCGGTGATATTGATGTTTGACGGCTTAAAAATACGGCAAACAGTGCCATTTCAAGTAAAAAGTAATGCATCAGGACAATCTGGGCAGTGACAAGTACATCACTGCCAAAATTACTAAAGAATTATAAGGGATGGCAAAGATTGAATAGGATATGCAAAACCCAGCGACAAAATTTGCATGTCAACTGCTGCTTAAAGGCAGTACACATGATTGGTATCGCAAAGAATCAGAAATGTTCACAGATTTACACATAACTTAGACGATATAAACATGATGACGGCAAAAAACTTCCCCTGAAATGGTTTTGCCTGAAGTGCTATAGTCTTTAAGAAATTAGCAAAACAATTTTTTTTCGTCTCGCGAGACGTAAATTCAATTCGCCCCAAAACCATTTCACCCTGGACTACTTCGTCCAAGTGCCATTTCACCCCCAAACCACTTAGCCCAAAAGCCACTTCACCCCCAAACAACCTCGTGCACAAGCCGTGGTTAGGGGCGAAGTTGATTTGGGGTGAAATGACTGTAAACCCCTTTTTAACTGTTTTCTCAAAAGTTAGGCGAAGTACGGAGCTGGTTTTTGCTTGGGTTGGTTTTTTATCATGAATATCTTCAATCACACAGGGGGATGAAACTATTTGTAACAGTTGACCAATCATGTATACTATCTTTAACTCAAATTTTTGATTTTACTGATTTCTTCTAGATATCGAAGCCTTAGAGCAAACGGAAGAAACGGATTCGGTCACCAAAGAGGAGGCAGATTCTGCGGAGATTGGACATGCCGAACATATAGAGGGCGCTGCAGAGGATGAGGGGACAGTGGAAGACGTGGAAACTGCTACGGCCTCTGAGCCTGAGCAAGAAGGTTGGTACTAATTTTGCCAAAGTTGAACCAAATTGAATTTGCTTTGCCCAATTAGATTATTGGCGAACTGTGTTATATCCCACAAAAGCTGTTTTACTTATTGGAATTTGCCATTCAGTGCAGTGCTTAGTTGTAGAGCGTGATCCAATTCCGTCCCTCACACGTAAGGGACGGAAATTAAGAGACAAATGTCTTTCCTTAGTCAACAACAAATGAAAACGAAAGTGAACCTGTTTGTTTACGTTCTACTGATGTTAATACACACACCCAGTTTATCAAATGTTGAAATTGACTTTACAGTTTTATGCGGAGGTTGTTTTTATGCGTGAGGGACAGATAATCAATAAAAAATTACAAAAAATGCCATTTTTTACATGCATTTTCAACTATTTCTTAAAAATGTGATGGCACAGTGTGCCCAGTCAAATTTATTATGTTATTTATGATGATAAAATATGGACATTTCTTTGCAGATCGAGGTATTATTTTGATTAATTTAAGAAATTTTGAAATCTTCATCCAGTGTTTACCAGTTTTGGATCACACTCCTTTACATAAAATGGCAGTTCTTTAAAGGCCAAAAATGGATACACGGAGTTTCATGATTGAAACACTTCAATTGTACGACAATTGGGAAAAGGGGCAGTGTTTTTTTTGTGTTTTTTAAATTTATTTATTTATTTATTTTATTTTTTTATTTTTTTAAAAGTTTGTTCACTCCTTTTCTTGCATATTGGAGTCATCTTTTGAGATGGATTGTTTTTTGTCAGATGCGGAGGAGGATGAGGAAGAGACAGAGCAAGTAACCAACATGAGCAAGAAGATGGTGTTGGATGCGTTCCTCCAACGCTTGCCACAGTGTGTCAATAGGGACTTCATTGATAAGGTTAGTTTGAACTGTGGCTGTGGACAAGTTGGGAATGGAATGGTAGCAGAGTATTAGCTGATTGGTGGTCGATCATTAACTGATTGGTGGCCGATCATTCGCCGATTGGTGGCCGATCATTCGCTGATTGGTGGCCGATCATTCACTGATTGGTGGCCGATCATTCGCTGATTGGTGGCCGATCATTCGCTGATTGGTGGCCGATCATTCACTGATTGGTGGCCAATCATTCACTGATTGGTGGCCGATCATTCACTGATTGGTGGCCAATCAGATGTTCTGATTGGTGGCCGATCATTCGCTTATTGGTGGCCAAGTTGTGTTTGACTGGTGGTTGAGCACTGGTCGACCATGCAGACCACGCGCGGACGTTTCAAAAAATTGTATCATTAGATTACTATGCGTGTGTATCGTATGCACACATTACGCGAATATTGTACATGCATATCCCCTTCAGTCACAGGAATTTGGACAGAAAAAGAAGTCCCTTTTAACAAATGTACACGTGATCGAAGGGGATATGCGTGCATTTTTACTGCAGGCGCGTGTTTGTGTACATGCGTAACATTGCACGAGGCTGAAGCAGACGCGTTTGCGTAAGACGCACGTGTGGTAGATGAGTCGGATTCAGTCATTGTGATGCGAGGGATGTCAGGGACTAGGGTCTTAAAGGGCCCCATATTTGGGATTTTTATCAATGAAATCTATGCTATAAAACCAATATACTCAGTTACATTCATACAAATACCATTTGGAGCTTGTTTTGGGGGTTAAAACAAAGGGTTTTAGTTTTTATGCTAATGCAAATATGCATATTCATGACCAAGGTCATAATGTCACAAGAGGCAAACACAGGAAAATCACATTCAACTGTGCACTAAAGACTCCACCTTTTTTCTCAAACGTCCTGGAACTTTTGTAATCCATGACTGTTTAAGTTTGTTCTACATGTTGCCTGCTGTAAGCCATGACAAAACTGGGGGAGAAAACTGCAGCAATTTGCCACAAGTCCAACTTGGAGTCTTATGTTTTTTCTTTAACTTTTCCCTTTTGTCTTTCTAATGTGATGCACTCCAAACAGCGCCCTCTGTCTGATTTATTGCAATGAAATCTTCAAAGTTGAAAAAGGCTACCTTTTATTGATTTTACATCCAAACGAACAATAGTATGTCTTGCTGAACAAGTAATCCATCATATTAAGCAAAGATTAGGCAAAAAGTTGCGTAGCATGTCATGGGTCCTTTAAGTATTTTTTCATATTCTGAGGCTGTCAGATGTTCTCTAATCAAATGACAATGATCTTTTTAGGCGTTATATAAAACAAATAACGAATGTTTTTTATTCGTTCAATGGAACGAATATTTTCAATCGATGAAAGATGGAATTATTCCATTCAACTTAACTCCGCCTCGTTGAATGAAACATTCCATCTTTTAACTCCTGAAAATATTCGTACCATTGAACTTATAAACATTCATTATTTGTATACCATCAGCTGGTTGTCTGCTTTATTTCAGGCTGCTGTTGAGTTCTGCATGGACCTTAACACCAAGATCAACAGACGGAAACTTATCAAGTCTCTGTTCAACGTCCCCAGGACAAGGTTAGAGGCAAAACTGTATTCTTCACTGACATTTTCACACCGACAGTTTTAAAATGTGCCAACACTAACCCTTTTTATTATTATTATTCATTCTTTCTGGGCGACACGTGTTTAACCTCGATTCCTTGTTTTCCCCTGACTCGTCACACCTTGCATGATCCCTCAGGTCAGCGCTGACTCGAGTAAGCACATCGAATGCAATGTTTTGGTGTCTTTAGCGCCCTCAATAGGCCTATGCTGTTTTTTTCTTCGGATATTATTTATCGCCGCGAACGTGAAGCGAAGACACAAAAATCTGAGAGATTCTCTCGTCCATATCAACACCCAGAAACCCTTCTTATGAAATCTGTTGGCAGATTTGTGTACATATTGGAAAATACGGTATGTACATAGTGTTCGTAGGACATCAACATAGTGTTCGTAGAAACCAACCGCGAATGACAAAAGCAACTCGCACTTCGCTCTGGTTTCTACGGCTGGAAATACGATTAACTCACAAGACCACGTGATATTTCGGAACCAAAATCTGGTTCCGAAAATCACGTGACCTTGAAATTTTAAAAAATGCTAAAAAACGGCAAAAATTGACAGCGCCTTTTCAGAATATATCTAATTTACTCTGGAAAGCGCTTCAGAATAATGCATGGGTCTATTTCGAGCCCAACAAAGCCGGTGTGTCCCTTTAACGTCGAGCCCTGTACATTCTTGTTTTGTAAATTGTACACATTTATTTTTTGCATTTTCTGATTTCAAAGAGTTGATCCTTCCACTTAATTTGACTGTTGATTATTGTATTGATTGCCAGATTGGACCTGCTGCCTTTCTACTCCCGACTGGTGGCCACTCTCTACCCTTGCATGCCAGATATTGGCACAGAACTCGTTGAAAAACTCAAGGCTGACTTTAGATGGCATGTAAGTGTTTGCCTTTTTTTTTATTCTCCATTCTAGGCAGATACAAAATTGGCCCTCCGAAAAGTGTACTCAACAAAATTATAAATACACATTGTACAAATTGTCAGCATTTTTACGAAGTGGCGAATCCGCGAACGCAGTAGTTAAACTTTGTTTTAAGAAAATCGCTTTTGAAGTTGGTCACTTTTTAAAACTCCAAATTCGCCGGTTCTTTCATAAAAAGTCATCATTATTTTTAGGTGATTTGAAAGGGATGTCAAGCCATTTGTACAGTGTTTTGCATAACACACTTAAATAATACCAGAGCACTCTTTTGTGACGAATAAGGGGATTCTCAGTGTCTGTGGCCATCGACTGCCAATGGCGCCACCCACCTGTGTATATTAATATTTAGGTGGAAGATACTTGTCAGCTTCATGCAACTCATAAACTGCCGTTCAGTAGCAAGAACCATGACGAAAAAAAAGAGAGATGCAAGGTGTTGCAGTTAACATTTCATTCAATGTATGTATGCATGAAGGGGTGAAGGGCTTTAGGTATTGTGTATGGGAGGGAAGAGTCCAATGCGTACATACACATAGAAAAATCTGTTGGTAAAAATTCCATGGAATCATTGAATGTATTTTCTCACTACTTAAACTAATGCTGTAACCGAACATACGAACCGAATGGGATTTTACCGAACTTGGCATTTCCGAACCGAACCGGACCGAACATTTCACTCAGTTCGGCTGTTCAGGAGTGGTTCACTTTGAATTTCACATCTTACGTATTTTAACTGTTAATGTGAAAGGCAGCTGGCTTCCTGAATGTCAAAAACCCACTCGAAATGACTTCTTATGCTTGCAAAAGCGCTACGTGTTTAACTGTCGAATGTCATGCACTGTACAAAGCAATTCTTGTGCCAAATCAGATCCGACATTTTGAGCCCGGCGTTGGCGCCCACCGTACGTCGCATGCATGACTACGTACCGACATGACTTCACAATCAATACATGTATCTACACGGACGTCGCTCGATCGGTGCCGATTAAATATTGTATTGGCTCCATTGCCGCAACGTTGCAAAGCCATGGAGTTACTGCGCAGTATGCATCTGCATGATGTGCTGATAATAAATGTCGATTGATTGGAACGGTTTGATTGAAAACGCCCTCTAGCGGCATGGCATACATTTACATTGTAAAAATGGCGTATCGGGACAGAATTTTCTGGGACATAATTTTTCGCACAACATTGTGAAAAGCATTTTGACGGAAATCAATAAGCCCTCTTACAGAAACACAGCGATACTTGCGGGTACTACAAACAATCGTCAGAAAATAAACAGCAAAGGCTAGGAAAAAATACCATCCCACGCAGTCTCACGATTGTTTGCATGTGGTACAAATCACAAAATGCATGCACACCGCAAGTTCCGACAGTAGCTCCGCGCTCCAGCCGCAGATTCTCACCAAAGCCGTTATCTTGTTCATTACGACAATTAAATCGTGTAAAAGAGTGGGTTTGAAGATAAAAAAACCACTTTCAACCGGAACCCACACCCCCGACAATACTTGCCGAACCCGAACCGAACAAATGTTCGGGAAGAAATTACCAAACTTTTGCCGAACTGAACCCGAACCCGAACTTGCGGACTTTGTTACAGCATGTGTGGTTTTAAGAAAGATTTGACAAGATGTTCGATTTCCATGCATAGATGAAGAGAGTTAGGCATGTGCATTTTTGAATAATTGACTATTCGAAATTCGATTATTTTTTTCGATCGAATATTCGATATTTGATCCGTAAACTTTTTCAAAAATTTCCGCCCCTTTTTTTGCAGTGTTATTTATCAAAATCAGTATATCCGAACCTAAAGTTGTTCTGAGTGTACAATGTACTTCCCGCCAGTGTGCTATGCAGGATGTTTCTAATTCTTTCAGCAGCCTTCTTAGATGCCGAATCAGCCGCCTCGTTGCATGCTCGATTTGCTTCTAGCCACGAGTCCAGTGTACAAGTTACAACATTGAAGCTATAGTTTGAGCTGGGATTACTTTACGGGAAAAACTGAATGGGCAGGATCATTATGCAAATTAAAATGTGAAGTTTATGGTTTGGGGCGGAACACTTTTTGCATAAATTAATGTTGGCACCACTCTGCACAAACCATAAGACCATAACTTGTACACTGGACTGTGGTTGAACACACAATGTCACATCAAAAAGAAAACGGCCGTTTCGGCAACGAAAATGGCTGTGATATATTTGGTTTGGTCTGGGATGGTTTGTATATTAAAAAAAAAGGTCGTACTGAATATTCGATTCGGTAAACTGCTATTCGAACATACGATGGAAGATTTAATATTCAAAAATTCAATTCGTTTGGCATACTGCTAAAGAGAGTCTGTTTTAAAACTACTTTTCTGAGCAAATAAAACCAGTAAATGAAACAATAAATATTTTAAAAAAGACACACACATAATCAGACACAATTTGATTGTTTTGTTTTTGTTTCTTTATCAGATGAGGAAAAAAGACCAAATGATAATAGAGACGAAAATTAAAACTGTGCGTTTCATTGGTAAGTGAAAATGTGAGTTTCTTTGCTGATTTCATGGCATAGTACATGTACGTTGTGCAGGGGTGAGATTTGTCCGGATATTTCCGGATTTCCGGAATTTTACCGACACGTCTGCTTTTGAGAGTTTTCTGTTGTGAAATCTCCAATTTTTAGCGGATTTCCACTTTTTTGTTGTGTGCTCCGCAATCCACATTTTATTTTCCGCTTTTTTGCCCTGACAGTGGGACATATTTTTTTAACGATTCAGTAATTTTGCGTAGCAAACTTGTGCAAGTCTAGTTGCCACGCAAGTGCCATGACATACAGCGCTGTACCATGTACACTGCGCTGCTCAGCAAGCAGACCGAGACTGCAATGAGTAGCGAAGCAGACGTGTACAAGTCTAATCCCTAAGCAAGCATCATCTTTGCCTGCATCATAAACTGGCAACGTAAACTGGTTGTGTGATGCGTGTATGTGTGCAGTGCGCGGCTGGCGCAATGCGTCAAGCAGTGGGCAACGAACCGATTTTACCCTGCACTTCGCTTCACCATCTTCAACGATCGATGTTGCCTAGATTCTTTTTAATATTATCCACATTTGTACAAGGTAAATATTTAAAACAAAACTGGTTCTTGTGATACCTGGGCCCAATTTTATAGAGCTGCTTATACGCTAGCTGAAAACGTGTGCTTACTGTAGCAGAAAAGTTGTGCTAACGTTAAGGCTATTTCACGGCCGCGGCGTGCTTAAGTATGCTCGCGCTTGGAAACTATCATTGTTGCATCACTATCTTGAGCAAAATGTTGCTCTGCGGTTAAGGCAGGTTTTCAGTTGCTTACCGTTAACGATGTCTATAAAATGGCCATCCTCTTGCAACAGTGCCCCTTTAACGCACTCCCTAACTCCTGCGTACAGTGGCCCTGTTGAAAAAGGCCCCATTTGGCGGTGGGACTAGCGACAGAAATCTTGTCGCCTCTGCTGGACCAATCAGGACGCTTGCAGTGCATTGTAGCACGATTGCAGGCATTCAAATGTAACGCGCACAGATTGTAAACACCGTGCATGCATGTGATACATGTACTCGGTAATGCTGGCCGTTGTCCGCAGCGGCGATTGGCTGCTATTTAAAGCATATTGGGGAATCCCTTCCATTACATTCGTCAGCATGCATCCCTGTTATTAATTTTAAAAACTGCGGAGTAAATAAGGTTCGTCGTTTGAAAGTTTGGTAGGAATGGGACAGTCATAAGGAACGGAACCCAATACAATTTCTGGAAAGTATAGAAATTGTTTCTTTTCGGCATAACATGACCGAATTGATTAAATTACATCAAATTGACTCGGGCGTGAGTTGGCTCAAGACAACAGCCGGCTCGCTCCACAGATTTGCGTGTATTTCCTCAGGGTATTGTCACGTCGCTTTGCAGAGTAGAAATTCCCTGAGATCTCAGGATGTAAAATGGCCTGACGCTCGGTTAACGGAAAATGGGCTGTTAAACAGCTCTATGAAATTGGGTCCTGGTTAAAATGTTTTTGACATTGCAATTTGCATGGTCCCAAAAGTTGAAGTCTTCGTGGTCTCTACGTCTCTCACCAGCCCCCTCCCCCTAGGAAGCCACGCCCCTTCTGGAATTTTCGTTTTCCTTCAATCTCACCCCTGGTTGTGTGCTGCTTTTTATACACTCAGATTTACCTTTAATAGGCATATATTTTTTTTCGACAGCAGGAAAAACATAGTCACTAATATGCAAAAAATCACATTTCTGAAACAGAATGAGCTATTAAACTCCACCATACATTGTATGTCAAATGAAAGTTTACATTGTGAGCATCCCAGCTATGCTTATAGATTGTTTGTGTCACATATTTTGTTCGTGTTCATTTTTTCCCCACTTGTAAAGATCATTGGAATTCATGGCACTTTCATTCTATATCCTCACCTACAGGGGAGCTGACTAAATTCAGGATGTGTCCCAAGTCGGATACATTGCAGTGTGTCAAGGTAGGTCTGGTTCCAAGAATCCAAATATTACTCGATAGACACTGAAACGAGTAATGTGTACATGTATTATTATATAAAATGAAGCTTTTGCGGGCACCATGCGTTTCTGATACTGTGCTGCACAGAGCCCCAATCTAATGTGCATACATGCTGGACGCACCCAAGCACATGTGTACGCGCGCGTCATGCATCGAGGGAATGGATTGCATGTGAGAACAGTAATAACAAATACTGTACAACAGTAACAAAAGCGCATGCAGTTGCAAATGTTGCAAATAAACTAAAGTTTTCAACACCAGAAATGTCTTTTCGGGTAATATGAAAAAAAATACCGCACGAGTCGTGAAAATACAAGACTCACCTTTGGCTCGTTCGGAATTTTCATGACTCGTGCGGTATATTCTCATATTATCCTCAAAGCCATTCAATATTACATAATTTATTTAATTTCTTGTTTTGCCACTGAATGATAAACAACAAAAATTGCTCTTCAAATAATAGACCGTGTAAGTCTCGTTTCGATCACACTTCCGATGACCAGTCGGGGAATGGCAGTGGGGTTTTAACGTTGTGACGATATTATTTGATTTGTCACTTTAACGTACTGCGTTTGTAAGCGCCCAAACGCCAAGAAATCAAAAAGCATCTTTATTGATTGATTCTACCGATTCAATCAATAAAATGGAGAAAATGTTGTCCGAACTTGTCACAAACAAATATAAATGTTTGACCTTTAATCAAGAGTGAGCACCCTTTGAGAGCTTTGACATACAATAGGGGTGTTCGAGATGCTGACACCGGGTAACACCAACTTACACCGGAGCGTTCTTTTACACGAGTCTGCCCCGGTGGCAGCCACCACTACCCGAGCTTGCGGGCGGGTCTGTGGTGTAAAGCAAGGTGTAATGACGTCACCTAGTAACCGCGAGTAGTAAAACATGGCGGACAGTTTGGAATCGACGAAGAAAAACGCAGATTTATGACACAAAATAGGAGGGAATAGGGCTGTAAATACATTTTGCTGAATCAGTAGATGTCTGTGGGCATTGACTAAGTTTATTTCGGTACTGTAGGGCAACTATTTGTGCGTGGTGTCGACTTCATTTTCCATCCTGAGTCAAACAATAACGGCATTTATAAAGCCCCATCCGGCAACAACCTTTGACCACGTGTTCCCAGAATTTGAAGCGAGACCCTGTGTCGTTCGTTTTGCATCTTCTGGGGGCTTCCCCCGGTGTAAACCCCCCGTTACCCGGTGTAAGCGTCTCAAACGCCCCTATAGCTCACATAAAACATTATCATTTGGCTTTGCCAGTTGCTGCTGCAAGATTTCCGTCACCACAACATTGACATGGTGTGTCACCAACTGGATAGCTGTGGACGTTTCCTCTACCGGTCTTCAGATTCGCACCTTCTCACCAAAGCTCTCCTGGTAAGCACACTCAACGATATTGGCCCTAACTTCGTTGAAGTCCGTATTCAGGATTGGCATTGCCCCAAAATCTTGATCAGTCAACTGTCCCATGCAGTGATTCTGCCCAAGATATGTTTATTAGAAAACAATAGCATACCAGTTTTGGTGGAAATCGAGGTTGAACAAATTGCTGTATCCAACCATGTTATTCACGACATTCAATGTCGTTACTGTCATGTTTTGTCAAGTTTTTTGGAGGGATGAAAAAACTCTCGTTTGAACGACGGTGATATTGATGTTTGGCGTTAAAAAAATACGGCAAACAGTGCTATTTCAAGTAAAAAGGTAATGCATCAGGACAACCTGGGTGTTGACAAGTACACCACTGCCAAAATTACTAAAGAATTATAAGGGATGGCAAAGATTGAATAGGATATGCAAAACCCAGCAATAAAATTTAAAAAGTTAGTCCAACTTTTTCAAGTTTTGCTGTGCATGCGCAAACCGTGACACAGCCCCTTTAATTACACATGGAGGTAACACTATTTGTAAAGATTTTCCTATCATGTAATCTGTCTGCATAAAAGGTATATATATTGTATATATACCTTCAATATAATATATATATTAAAAATCTGTTTTCAATACTGGAGAGACTTTTTCACCAGGATCATAACTCTGTGCAAAGCCAGTTATCTTCTCTCAAAACAAAAGAAATATCTTAAGACAGATCTAAGAAATAGTGCAACAACATACCTTTCTGAAAACCCTGTGTACAAATTTCCTATTTAACGTATGTAACATAGGACACATACTTTATGACATTTTTTGGTGTCCTTGTTACATACGGTATATTGGAAATTTGCACACAGGGCTTTCAGGAAGGTATGTTGTGGCACTATTCGTTGCAGTTCGTTAGCTGAAGTTATCTACTTAGATCTATCTTAAGATATTTCTTTTGTTTTGAGAGAAGATGAATGACATTGTACAGAGATATAATCCTGGAGGAAAAGGTCTCTCTAGTATTGAAAACAGACACATATACATGTACCTTCAATATAATAACTAGAGGTATGACGTTTGTTGTTACAAACGCCAGGTGATCGGGTTAAATGAACATTTTGTGATGAATTTCAGACGTTGTTATCACCTGTGGAATGGCAAAAATGGAAGTTCAGCAGCCGATTTCACGAAACTTTACGCAATTGCGCAAGTCCACTTACGCCATTACTTGCGCAATAGCTTATGGCGTAAGTGGACTTGCGCAATTGCGTAAAGTTTCGTGAAATCGGCTGCGGTATACACTAATCCGGTAACTAATATCTCCTCCCTGCATATCCGCCATAGCTGGGGGGTTGATAGCTTGCACCGTTTTGAGATATGAATTGTTGAAATAATAACCTTTGAAATCTTGTAATGTGACACCTGTGACGACATCATGACGTCACAATTTTGTGCACAAATTGTTGAACAATATGTTGAACATCAAGTTCTTAAATGTGGCGAAGGAATCATACCAATATCTGTTGTAGTTTTCAAGATACAGCATTTTAAAACATCCCCGCTCCAAATTTGCGTAATTTGACGTACATTACGTAACCACCGTCCATGTAATGACGTCACCAATGGTATAGTCAAAAGGTCCACATGTGTGAAAACATTTCGTTCCGTAGAACTATGGTCAAATTCCCTACCACTTTGGCTCTATTTGCATTCAAAGTGCTAAACAAGTGTACATTTTCGAACCTCTTCCGGTTTGGACCGGAAGTAGGCGTCACACAGGGGTCATGACATCGTATGATTTGTTCAGTTCATTTAGACTTATCATATTGTGAAAGAATTGTTCAAGTATCTATTACGGTTCTTGAGATATGAATTTTAAAAATAATAACCTTTGAATTTTTTTAATTTGACACCTGTGACGATATCATGACGTCACAATGTTGTGCACAAATTATTCAACAATTTGATAAACATCAAGTTCTTAAATGTGGCGAAAGAATCATGCAAATATCTGCTGTAGTTCTCAAGATACAGCATTTTAAAACAATTCAGCTCCAAATTTGCGTATTTTGACACCACATTACGTAACCACCGTCCATGTGATGACGTCACAAATGGTATAGTCAAAAAGTCTACATGTGTGGAAACATTTCGTTCCGTAGAAATATGGTCAAATTCACTACCACTTTGAATCTATTTGCATTCAAAACGCTTACAAAATGCACATTTTCGAACAACTTCCGGTTTGGACCGGAAGTAGGCGTCACACAGGGGTCATGACATCGTATGATTTGTTCAGTTCATTTAGACTCATCATGTTGTGAAAGAATTGTTCAAGTATCTATTACGGTTCTTGAGATATGAATTTTGGAAATAATAACCTTTCAATTTTTGTAATTTGACACCTGATGACGTCATGATTACGTCACGTGATACTATACATTCTGGTGAAAGTCTGCCGTAGGGCCTATGTCTGTATCTAATTTACTAACGATTCAGCTTGGTTTGATGGGCATTGTTGCTGGTAAGTGTAAAAACTGAGATTCTCAGTTTCGTTGAACTTTGACCTCCAATTGACCCCAGAAGGAAGGGTCAGATGAAAATGCCCACACAAAGAAAATTGTAGCACAGAATGTCATCTGTAAACCTGCCAAATACGAAGATCCTGGGTCACGTGGTTTTCAAGACGGA
The DNA here is from genome assembly GCA_037783545.1 of Henricia sp. BOLD:AAB3569. Lineage (NCBI taxonomy): Eukaryota > Metazoa > Echinodermata > Asteroidea > Spinulosida > Echinasteridae > Henricia > Henricia sp. BOLD:AAB3569. Next base: position 336,694 of record JBBELK010000267.1, on the reverse strand, counting down.
AGCATTTTAAAATATGCATATTTTGTTTTTTTGGGGGGTGTAATTTGATACTTGATGACGTCACGCTTGATGCCATCATAATATTATACACGTTGGTGAAAGTCTGCCATAGGACCTATGCCTGTACTTAGTTACTTAAAGATTCAGCTTGGTTTGATGGGCATTGTTGCTCAATAAGTGCAAAAATTGCGATTTTCGTTTTCGTTGAACTTTGACCTCAGATTGACCCCAGAAGGAAGGGTCAGATGAAAATGCCCACACGAAGAAAATCGTAGGCCATGATCTTATCTATAAGCCTGCTAAATACGAAAATCATGGGTCACGTGGTTTTCCAGACGGAAGCATTTTAAAACATGCATATTTCGGTCATTTTTGGTTTGTAATTTGATACCTAATGACGTCACAATGACGTCACACTTGTATGCACATCTTCACATTGGGGTTGATGTTCCTACCAAGTTTTAAGTTGATAGCTTGAACCATTTTGAAGAAAAGCTCTGGAAACGTTTGAGTGGAAAAAGAAGAAAAAAAAACAAAAACAAAACAAAAACTAGAGGTATGACGTTTGTTGTTACAAACGCCAGGTGATCGGGGTAAATGAACATTTTGTGATGAATTTCAGACGTTGTTATCACCTGTGGAATGGCAAAAATGGAAGTTCAGCAGCCGATTTCACGAAACTTTACTCAATTGCGCAAGTCTACTTACGCCATCACTTGCGCAATAACTTATGGCGTAGGTGGACTTGCGCAATTGCGTAAAGTTTCGTGAAATCGGCTGCTGTATACACTAATCCGGTAACTAATATCTCCTCCCTGCATATCCGCCATAGCTGGGGGGTTGATAGCTTGCACCGTTTTGAGATATGAATTGTTGAAATAATAATCTTTGAAATCTTGTAATGTGACACCTGTGACGACATCATGACGTCACAATTTTGTGCACAAATTGTTGAACAATATGTTGAACATCAAGTTCTTAAATGTGGCGAAGGAATCATACCAATATCTGTTGTAGTTTTCAAGATACAGCATTTTAAAACATCTCAGCTCCAAATTTGCGTAATTTGACACCACATTACGTAACCACCGTCCATGTCATGACGTCACCAATGGTATAGTCAAAAGGTCCACATGTGTGGAAACATTTCGTTCCGTAGAAATATGGTCAAATTCACTACCACTTTGAATCTATTTGCATTAAAAATGCTAAAAATTTGCACATTTTCGAAGAACTTCCGGTTTGGACCGGAAGTAGGCGTCACACAGGGGTCATGACATCGTATGATTTGTTCAGTTCATTTAGACTTATCATGTTGTGAAAGAATTGTTCAAGTATCTATAATTATAATTTAGGCAGTTTCAACCCTTTTATTTTAAAGCCCACATCGATTTAAAATCAGTGTCAATTGAAAGAGTGGTTATTGACTAGAAGAAATCTGTTTATTTTTTTCAAATCGGATTTTGCATTGCGAAGCTACAGTCGGTTTGGATAATTGAAAACAGGGTAAAAATTCATCGGCAGGTCAAAGGTTATCCCATGTTTTTCTTTATTTCTAATTTGGCACCGACAATGGTCACTGTGGCTTATACTTTTGGTTATATATCTTTGCTCAACTCTATCCTGGATGGCCCAAAGTTGGTACAAACAACAGTTATTAATATATGTACAAGGACAGATAATTAATTTATATTTTAAATACCTCATTTGCATAATAAATTAATAATTTATGCAAAAACGGTCAATTTTCAAGGGAAAACTCATTTTTCTCAAATTTATCTTAAGCAGGTTTGATTATTACAATGCATCTTGCATCATTTAATTAAAGTATTTACTTTAATTAAATGATGCAAGACATTGTAATAATCAAACCTGCTTAACTACAGATAATTAGTTTATATTGAAATCCCATAATTTGCATAATTTATGCAAAAATGTTGATTGTTAAGGGAACCTTATTTTTCCCCAATTAATGTTGAAAAATAGATTGATAAGAGATACTGATATAATCAAATCTGTCTATTGTCAAGATTGGGACTTGCATCAATAATTTAATTGACATAATCAATCACTGTATGTGTTAATTACCAAGCCAATACTATTTTGGAGAGGTGTGGATTGAGGGCAGCAAAAAAGAATGACAGGAAGCGCATCCACACACAAACTGTACAACTTTCCAAATTGCTTACAAAGTTACATTAAATACAAAACAGAGAAGAGAATGACGTATTATTCTTCAGAGATAAATAATTTATGTTTTGATCAAAACAAACGGATGTGGAGCCCAGAGGTTATATTTAAATCTTTACAAATAATAGTAATTACAGATGTTACTACGGGCAGGAGGCTCAACTATGGATGACGATTCTGCATCATCAAGGGACTCGTACTACCCTTTTTCATCTTCAGGCTCACTGGTGGTATGTCACAGGACGAGGACCACAGAAAAGCTGCAAAAATAATTGACAAAGAATAATATTACTCAACAAATTATTTGCCTTCATTTGTTAAGTAACAACTAAATATCTTTAATTGGTGTATCTGATATCACGTATTGTCTTTGAATGTTAATAAATTCAATATCAGTTACAAAATTGGCACACAATTTTGCACAGATTGACGTAAAACGCAGGTTTTCTAACGCTGCATCATTGCTTGTTTCACGGGAATTACGAGATCATCGCGTATGCAGTGGGCACACCACCGCCGTACGTCCCGGCCCTACACACGGCGTGGAACTCGGTCGTACGTCGGTGTGGACATTGCACGCGAGCGAAGTCTCGGATTCCTGCTCAACATGCCCTCCTAAAAGTACATTTTTGCGACAAATGGTAGGCCTTACGGACTTTTTGTCAGTATGGTAGGATTGTTTAATGTCTACTTTTGTATACATACCTTGTCGCTTGGTGATTCACGTTGATTATGGATCGCTTTATGGACGAGAAAAAAATGTTTTTGATCGCAAAAGTTGCAACCCGCGGTCGATTTTGTACGCGAATGGACCCCAGGCTAGCTGGAAGCATACTCTTTTCCGATGATGACGTTTCTAAGCCAACCGGCCAATCAGAACGCGCAAATCTTTACCCGAAGTGTTCCGATCTTATTTAGCCCGATTCGTTTTAGCGTTGAAGTGTGTACCACTGACACGAACTCGCCGGAAGTTGTGTGTGCCCATAGGAATGTGCAGTAACCACGGGCGCTGTGTGTGGAGTATATGGGGCTCTCTGTTTACGATAACAGAAGTAGTCCGTCTGTGGAACAGTATTACGGTTCTTGAGATATGAATTTTGAAAATAATAACCTTTGAATTTTTGTAATTTGACACCTGATGACGTCATGATACTATACATGCTGGTGAAAGTCTGCCGTAGGGCCTATGTCTGTATCTAATTTACTAACGATTCAGCTTGGTTTGATGGGCATTGTTACTGGTAAGTGTAAAAACTGAGATTTCCGTTTTCGTTGAACTTTGACCTCCAATTGACCCCAGAAGGAAGGGTCAGATGAAAATGCCCACACAAAGAAAGTTGTAGCACAGAATGTCATCTATAAACCTGCCAAATACGAAGATCCTGGGTCACGTGGTTTTCGAGACGGAAGCATTTTAAAATATGCATATTTTGGTTTTTTGGGAGGTGTAATTTGATACTTGATGACGTCACGATGACGTCACGCTTGATGCCATCATAATATTAAACACGCTGGTGAAAGTCTGCTATAGGACCTATGCCTGTACTTAGTTTCTTAAAGATTCAGCTTGGTTTGATGGGCATTGTTGCTCAATAAGTGCAAAAATTGAGATTTTCGTTTTCGTTGAACTTTGACCTCAGATTGACCCCAGAAGGAAGGGTCAGATGAAAATGCCCACACGAAGAAAATTGTAGGCCATGATCTGATATATAAGCCTGTCAAATACGAAGATCATGGGTCACGTGGTTTTCCAGACGGAAGCATTTTAAAACATGCATATTTTGGTCATTTTTGGTTTGTAATTTGATACCTAATGACGTCACAATGACGTCACACTTGTATGCACATCTTCACATTGGGGTTGATGTTCCTACCAAGTTTTAAGTTGATAGCTTGAACCGTTTTGAAGAAAACCTCTGGAAACGTTTGAGTGGAAAAAGAAAAAAAAAAAAAAAAAATAAAATAAAGAAATCGTACGAGAGCAATAGGTGATCGGGCTGTTGGCCCGATCACCTAAAAAGAAATCGTACGAGAGTAATAGGTGATCGGGCTGTTGGCCCGATCACCTAATAATGACCTCTATAGTGAATGGGTTGGCATTGATTTGCTCCCTCTATGGAGGTAAGACCTCTCTTCACGATAGGCCATCAGTGTAGTGAAATTGGTTGGCATTGATTTGCCCCACTGCATTGTTGGAAAAGAGTGGCAAACACGAGATCGTTGTGGTGCTCCAACGGGATGTCCAGATAGCTCAGTTGGTAGAGCAGTTACATGTAGCCATGTATGCCAAGGATCTGGGTTCGAATCCCAGTCAGGGCACTGCAATTTTCTCGTGTTTCTAAATTCATCTCCAATTGTCAATCCTATCATATAAACTCCTCAAAAAAAGTTTGGAAGGTCAAGTTTGACTGACGATTTCTCTCTTGTTACTAAATAATTTCCCTTGAGTTTGGTATCATTGGAATGCCTTGTTATTCCTCTTTACAGTGATGTGTCATTTGTTATGATTAATCAATTGGGGGATGTGCAGTATAGCGGAATACAGGGGTGGGTGGAAAGTGAAATGTCCGAAAATTGACTGCTATTGTCATGCAGTGCATTTCCCTTTTGCTTGGAGGATGGGAATGTGTCAATGAACTTTTTGACAATAGCAGTGAATTTTCGGACATTTCACTTTTATTGTCATGCAGTGCATTCCCCTTTTGCTTGGAGGATGGGAATGTGTCAGGGCACTTTTAGACAACAGCAGTGAATTTTCGGACATTTCACTTTCCACCCACCCCTGTATTCCGCTATACTGCACATCCCCCAATTGATTAATCATAACAAATGACACATCACTGTAAAGAGGAATAACATGGCTTTCCAATGATACCAAATTCAAGGGAAAAGAATCAGCAACAAGAGAGAAATCGTCAGTCAAACTTGACTTTCCGAACTTTTTTTGAGGAGTTTATATACCTTCAACATAATTGGAAAGTAGAAATGACTAACGACAAATAGAACCTAATGCATTTTTTGACTTGCATTCATCAGAATAATATTAATGCATCGGTCAACAATATTGTAATTTGCTAAAGGAAGGAATCCCTTTTGCATGCTACAGTTTCATATGAAAAGGCCTGATGAATTACGCTGATATCGGACAATGGTTTCAATTTTTGTATTCAGGAAATAATGATGCGTAAGAAGAGCAAGCTCCATCTGAATGAGAGACACACCACGATGGTTGAGAACACGTTCTTCTATTGCAACCCGCCAGAAGTCAAACAGGTCAGGCAAAACTGGTCCCAATTTCATCTTTTCTTTATGAAATTTTGCAAATCTTTTGTATTTTCACTGAAGCAATGAATTAATAGTACTCAGAAATTTCAACCGTTGAATCAGTGAAATTTAAAACTTTCATTACTTGTAACTGCTTTTAACAAAATCCATGAGCAGACGTCAACTAAATTGAATTTTGTGCAAATGCATGTGTGACATTTGTTGTTTCTTGACCACTTCGCGACGGGGAACTGCATATGCAGTTCTAAGAGTGAGTGTCTTGGGGGCGGTTATACAGAATTAGCCCATGGGTCAGTACCAGGGCAGAGCTGGTCTCTCAACTTGTTGGCTTGGGGTCAAGTCAGTTTTCGGTTTTTGACCCGTGACTTGACTCTGGAGAAAATTACTTGTGACTGGACTTGGGAAATAAGATTGATTTAAGACTTGAAATAAAAACTAGTCATCAAGTCTCCAGCCCCCAGAGACATGTATGTATACTGCATTTAACCCAAACTGCTAGTGCAGTCTCTACTTCATGGAATGACCCCGATGTTTCACGGATTTGAATCATTTGATTTTTATTAGGCAGAGAGAAAAAAACGACCAGTGATGCATCAATACATCCGTAAACTAATCTACCGTGACCTCTCCAAAACGACCACGGAAAAAGTCTTGAAGCAGCTACGGAAAATGGACTGGAACAACAATGAGGTATTGTTGCAAACTTTTATCTTCTTTTTTTTTCTTCATGTAATGCATAGTTCCGAGATTGCCCAGTTAACCCCGCCCCTTGGATATTGTTGCTATGCGCTCACAAGCCATCGCAAAAAATGGCGACACACAACGTACAAAGCAACTGGACTCGGCATGGAAAGCACAGATTCATTGGAGAAAGGTATTTATGTTTTAGGGTCGACAGTTACCGTAGCACACACTGAGCGAAGGGCTAGTAATGCAGGGATGACATATATTCATAAAAATGCACTTTCCTACCTTTGAACAGCGAATCGCCCGACATTGAAACCAAAATTCACCCGGTCACTGGCGCATACATCATACAAACTGTATAGGCAGAAAATTGCTTGATTGTGTGATGATTGCATCACTTTGACCTTTGTGGGCGCCGTCTGCTAGCTCTGTTCTGATTGGTCGGCGGGTTCGGCTTGATTGACAGGTCGGAACTATGCATTCCAAAGTTTAGCAACTTTTCAGGGCCTCATTTAAGATTTGAACCCGAGACTCCTACATGTATATTACTACTGAGAAATTTAGGAGGTTGTGGGTTCAAACCTCACTAGTGTTAGTGTGTTTGTGTCCATGGGCAAGTTACTTAATCTCAATTGCCCCGCAACTTGAGTGATATTTGGGGAGGAGTTGCCACAAATTTAAGTGCAGGGGGTGGTGTGCCTTGGCCGGGCAGCCATACTAAGCAACAACTCCCCCTTTAGCTACGCCCCCCATGCCCCCTTTAGCTACGCCACTGTGTGTAACAAATCTGTTATATGAATTTTCCTCGGAAACAAGTTAGAATAGACATGTGCACTATACAAGAATTTACCATGCGATATTTTGTTATTTTGAAGCATCCCATTACCAACTGATTCATGTTTTATTTTTATTTGTTGTTACCCCAGATGATCAAGACATACATAACCAAATGTCTAAGCAACGTGTGGAACATCAAATACAACAACATCCACTGTGCAGCAAGCTTACTGGCAGGGCTGGTGCCGTATCATGATGATGTAGGCATACAGGTTGTGGATGCTGTACTCGAGGATATCCGCATCGGAATGGAGGTCAGTGCAACCAGTTATGTGTATCCTCAACTACGTACATGTGGCATTTCCTTAACCACTTCGTGCTGGCTAGGCATTTTCTAATTTATTCCCCTGGAGCGGGAGACTGCACTTGCAGTTTTAATTATGCAGTACAGGGGCGGATCCAGGATTTTGAAAAGGGGAGGGGGGAGCGTGAAATGTTTAAGCATGAAATGCTGATGACAATGAAATAGCGAGCGCATAGCGCGAAGCCTTAACGGCTTCTCGATGGATTCTAGATGCTCTGTGGTGCGATCTGGGGCAATATTTAACCACTTTTTTTAAAAGGGGGGGCGAGCGTGCGCTCCCCCTGGATCCACCCCTGCAGTATACATGTATGTCTCTGGAGCACGGCCGTATACCCACGAGACCACACATGCTTTCATTATGAGAGAAAGTCGGGAAAGAAGACATTTTAAAAATGCTTTTCACAGCAAAAACTTAGTGGTTTGCAGCCCCTGGCAGAAAAATCTTGGAAAAACTGCAACATTTATTGAAATTATTACTGAAGAAATAGTGTCAGTTTTTTTTTATCGCCCTGTATATTTTTGGTTTTTGCCACATAGATCAACCATGCCAAGTTCAACCAGCGCCGTGTGTCCATAGTCAAGTTTCTAGGGGAGTTGTACAACTACCGCATGGTTGAGTCGGCTGTCGTCTTCAAGACTCTGTACTCCATTATCCGTTTTGGCATCACACTGGATGGTAAAGACTAAATTGGGGTTTATTTACCAAGAATATTGATAGCCAAAAGCAGCAGCAAATTAATGGCTGTGGGCATAAAGGCCCATTGTATCATTTGCAGTGGTGTAAAATTTGATTTCATGAGTTGTGCTCAGTGTAATGGTAAGAAACACTACATGAAAATTAAAAAAAACCAAATTAATAGAATGTTTTAAATATGTTTTTTGGGTCCTTTTCTCGCAACACTTGGGGTTGTGGGTTCGATACCCGGCCATGGTACCCAGCCGTGGTACCTGTGCCCTTGAGCAAGGCACTTAAACACACTTGCTCTATCCTTTGGAAGGGATGTAAAGCAGTTGGTCTGGTGTGTTGTGTAATGCACTTAAAAGATCACAGAGCACTCTTTCATGAAGAGTAAGGGGATTCCCTGCTGCCAATGGCGCCACCCACCTATGTATTTCAAGGCTTAGGTAAAACATAGTTTACTTGTTGTTAGCTTCATGCAATTTAGCCTATGGGCTGCGAATCAGTGACCCAAACCGCTGGACCATGGTACCCCACATACTTTTCTCATGACCATTCTGAAATTTCACGCTCTCATCCGTATATTTTTCCAACGATATCGTCCAAAATACACCAAAGTTTTGTAAACTAATTTATCCGGTTACATAAAGCAGTGCATTGATTACACCAACCTTTTTGCTTCCACATCCAAAGTGGGGGTTGCAAATTTCCTGTTTATCCCCATGGATAGTATTTTGGCAAGGTAATTCATATGACTGTTAGGTTAGAACGAAATCCATTTTTTTGAAAAATCCTTTAATCTAAAATAATACAATTGACCCTTTTCTGCATTTTTTTTAATGCTCAGGTGCAGATGACCCCCTGGATCCCCCAGAACATCTGTTTCGTCTGAGGATCGCTTGCACCCTACTAGACACTTGTGGACAGTTCTTTGATCGGGGCACCAGCAAGAAGAAACTGGACTGTTTCTTGGTGTATTTCCAGGTAAGGAATCGGGGAAACTACAAGCATTGCAAGCAGCCCATCACAAGTCCCCACAAGTCCTAACAAGTCCATCATCTCTAGTCCCGAGGTCCTAATTGACCTTTATTATGTTTTGTTCCCCATAATATGTCGGGCACGATCAGTGCGTCTGTTTTGAGAGAGTCACCGTCCGCGCTGCATGTTTTTGTGACCGCGCTACGCGTGTGCCATTGTGATGCAACACGGGACCAAACTATTTTTCTTTTAAGTCTAGATTTGGTTAGTTCATTTTTAGGGAAAGGGAAGATGGCTGCACCGTGCTAAAGGTCCATTGGCGAGTTGGGTTTTTAACGGGAATACGCACATGGTGTTTTTGGTTAAATAGCTTCTAAACGACGACGATGATTTCCAATGGGCCACGCACGCAACGATCCACCCGCTACGCCACTGCGCTGAGCATGCAGCGCCCTTAATAGATGAACACACTCGCCACTTGAGGGCGATGTTCAAAACAAATGCATGCAACTGTCATGGCCGTTATATCGACGCTGATGCGATAGATTTGCGTGTTCAGTGATCGATAATAGCAAGCGAATGTTTAGTGAATTTACCCCACATTTTGGAATGACTTGGCTGTACTTTCACAGTGTTTTTATAGGGGAAAATTAATTACTTTTGTCCGGGCAGCCGAGTTTTTTGGCCGGGCGGCAAATTTTTGTCGGGGCGCTAACGGTACTTCTGATGATTTTGTCCGGGCGCCGCCTGGACAAAACCGGCAGTGGAGATCACTGAACGTGAAAAAGGTCTATACATGTACTCAAATCTATACCCAGCATGATATTTGGCAACATGTTTGGTAGACCCAACCAGGTCACAAGCCTTGACAATTGGTGCAGATGAAATTTACAATGCTTCACATGAATGGTGTGAAATTTTGCTGCTCTGTGGTGGGTAAATTCCAAAATATTGGCTGTTGGAAAAATGTGCATTTCTCTTTTTGTTAAGTATGTTTGGTGCTATTTTGTTTTGTTTTTGTTTTATTTTGTTTTTGCAGAAGATTTTTCTACAACACATGTAAAATTTCGGCTCATTGCAAATGAAACAATTCCTCTGTAAGTGCTTCAGAAAAAAGTCTGTCACCCACACTGTTCTTAGAAAGAGTTTTAACAAAATATGGAATGAAGTGTATAGGCAAAATGTTTCTCAATATTTTCCTCCAACATCAAGCAATACATCATGTACAAGCGCAGTCTGTCAATATGGAACCCTCAGCTGCACCCATTCCCATTAGACAACGATAATGCCATCGCCGACACTTTGGAAACGTTGCGACCCAAACTGAAGATTTACGCCACTTTAGAGGAGGCTAATGAAGCAGTAGCGGAGCTGGAAAAGGAACAAGTCCAGAAGCATGGTAAGTTGCCTTAGGGAAGTCCGGGTGCCAGACATGATAAAAACTAGTGCCCCAAGTCTATTAAATTGCGTGTAGAGACGTCGCACATGTGCACTTTCATAATGTTTGTGATCGAGCATTTTATGTTCGATCACAAAACAAGCACGCGAACCAAATCGACCAAAACTGGTTTTGGTGATGTGTCATTCAATAACAAACTTGATACTTATCTGGTTTATAATAGTAATCTGTGGTCCAGAAGCATAGTAAGTTTCCTTTGGGAAGTCAGGGTACCAGATATGATAAAAGCTAGTGCCCCAAGTCCTCTAAATTGCATGCGAGTCTTTCCACGTTGGGGGCCATCCATAAAGTACGTACGCACGGAGGGGGGGAGGGGGGTTGTTGACATTGCGTACTCCATGCGTACAGGGGGGGTGGAGGGGGGGTCCAAGCCAATGCGTATGTACGCAAACCGAAAATGTCTTTTTAGTAAATCGGGAAAGGATGGACAAGTTGACCATGGCTTCCGACCTTATGTACGAAATATATTAGACAGGCCACACATTTTTCTCACACATCTCACATTTTTCTCACTCCTCAAATTAGGTTTTCCAATTAAATCCCCAGTTGAATGATGCTTGATGTGTCATTTTAAGGAAACAAAACAAAATGCAAAAGAAATCTATACATTTTGTAATTACTTAGGTGGCGACATGCGAATCGTACTACACGTAGTAGTACATAGCACTATACATGTACAGTGTAGTACTGAACCATTTTTACCAATGCTGAGGTATATATGGAATGCGTACAGGGGGGAGGGGGGGTTGGAGCCACTGCGTACGCCATGCGTACAGGGGAGGAGGGAGGGTCTAAAAAGTCGGCATTTCATGCGTACGTACTTTATGGACGACCCCTTAAGGGTGGCATTTTGGCAACAGACCATATTTTCGAGGAAATACATTTGTCTGGTCTCAAAATAAAAGATATAAGTCTCAGTTGTTTTGAAGAAATAACTTAGGCCCAAAAAGGATTACAAATAGTGTGACAACATGCCTTTCTAAAAACCCTGTGTACAAATGTCCAATATACGCTCGTAACCGCGACGGCCTCAAATGTAACAAGTGTTCGTCCCGGTTACGAGCATATATTGGAAATTTGTACACAGGGTTTTTAAAAAGGCATGTTGTCACACTATTTGTAACCCTTTTGGGACCCAAGTTATCTCTTCAGAACAACTGAAACGTATTTCTTTTATTTTGAGACCAGACAAAGGTATTTCCTTGAAAATATGGTCTGTGTTGCCAAAATGCCCCCTTTACTGTGGAAAGACCCATGTAGAGAACTCCCACATGCACACTTTCTTAACGTGCGACGATCGAGCATGTTATGTTCGGTCACAAAATGCGCTGCACGCACACGTAAACCGAACCGATATTCCATTTTAAAATAAATGCAATGTTACGAAGTTTGGGGCTAGTTGCGTGAGCTGTTACTGCAGAAAATGCACACATTTTCAGTTGTAAACAATGTTCTTTTCATTTCCTTTTTATTCACACAGGTAGTTTGATTCAGACAGCCTTAGCTGCAGTTAACCCTCATCAGCAGATGCCTTATCAACTGGGAACCATCACAGAAGGTGACGAGGCGAAAACCTCCGAAGGTTGGTAATTGACGTTATGACACAAACGATGCTTAAATCACTTACAAATTTGCTTTGTTGAATTATAGCAATCCCTTCATTGAATGAAGCTGTCATGATGTCATCGTGTGTCATATTACAACGAATATTAAAAATAACGGTCCTAATTTTAAAAATTCAATAAAAATTAAACCCTTTAACATATGATCGTATTTTCTTCGGTAACTGTCACAACTACACAAGATCTAAATTTCGTACACAGACATTAGCCTTTGATCTCGTTCACACTTCCGGTAGAAACTGGAAGTAGACAAAAATTGACCTATCTTTTGAAAGTGGTAAGTGATGCATGAATGGGGTTAATAGTGTTAGTGGCCAGGGTAATAGGGCTTTCTAAAAATGTAAGTTGTGACTTCATCACCTGAAAGGGCGCCCTCTAACGATGAAATTAAAAAAGTCTTGAAATGACCTTTTAGTGCAATGTTTGCACAATAATGCTGATTACAGAGCACGTTGTGTGGTTAAAACATTCATGACTTCATTGTTCCTTTGAAGGTGAGACATTAAAGGTGACAGTCTTTTTGAAATGCTTTTTTATTCTTTACCATGTTCAATGTTTTCACGATAGATGCTTCTCAAAAGGACTCCATCATAAAGTGATGAAGTAATGACGTCATCTGTGGTCCTGTTATAGTGTGTTAAATTTTAATGCACCAAATATTAAAAAATCAAAGCAATCGGCAATTTACACATATCGTCCTAATTATTTTGTCAACTGTCACAGCTAGAATTAGAGCCTGAAGTGAAATTACATTTCTGCATAAAGATGAACGGGAACAGCCCCGTGTTTGTTGTAACGAACACAGATCTAGTTAAAAATTGAGAATGTTTTCAATTTGCACACAGAAATCAATGAAAAAGAAAGCCGTACATGTTTTTAAAAATTTGTTTAAAATTATTTAATTTTTTTATTTCTCAGATATGGCTGTTGAGTTCACAAGCATCGCAGAAGACGAAGAAATCTCAGACTCGGACTCGGAAACAGAGGGTGTAAGCCATCGGAGGGAGGGCGGCGGAAGAGACGGGCACACATCGGATATTCAGAGCCACAGCCAGAACACAGGGGATGAAGAGGTATGTGGGGGGAAGGGGGGATACCAAGAATGACACGCACCAGCTTTGATGTTCCGGGTTGAAAGTGACGTGTGCTAATGCTCAACATAGTTCTATGTATTGTGAAACGCCCAAACTGACTGAAACTGACTGAAACTCATTAAAATATCTCCTTGCAGGTAACTGATTACCAATTAGCACTGGACTCGGCTGGAGAAACAGAAGAAGACGACACTGTAGGTTGATATTCAAAGGAATCTTTCAGTGTGTTAGGTTTTGTAAAAAAAAATTTCAAGGAACATGCGTTTATATGCACATGTCAAAGATTAAACACATTGTTAGCCATACAAATTTGGGAACCCCTTCCCCCACAACACACATACTTTTTTAGGTACAGTATTAGAATTTGGAACCAGTACTTGGTCTGAACTTGATTATCAGTACTTGGGGGGGGGGGGGGGGGGGGGGGGAGGAATAGACCGATCCAGTAAGCTCCGCCTATTCAGAAATTGCCTAGCAACATACCACACATGTGAGACACGTGTGCAGTAGAGTCGCGTGGCCATGCCGTGCGTCAGCGTCCGCGCCCTGGTCAGCGCGTATTGAAACACGCACACGCACACAGAAACTGCACGCTCGAAAGCAAAATGTGCACTTAAGTATCTGGATCGGTCTATTGGCACGTACTCTACTTTTTCTACTTATTCTCTGAGGCAACTGACTGGAAATGAGTCTTTCCATGGTATTAAAAGGGGGCATTTTAGCAACACAGACCATATTTTCGAGGAAATACCTTTGTCTGGTCTCAAAATAAAAGAAATAAGTTTCAGTTGTTCTGAAGAGATAACTTAGGCCCAAAAAGGGTTACAAATAGTGTGACAACATGCCTTTCTAAAAACCCTGTGTATAAATTTCCAATATACACTCGTAACCTGGACGCCCTAAAATGTAACAAGTGTCCGTCCTGGTTACGAGCGTATATTTTATATCTTGAATGTTTTTGCAATCATTTGTTTAACCTATTTCAGGTGACCGTTCTAACGGGAGGCCCTAAGCTCATTAAATGTGAAGAGGATGATGATTTCACTACAGAATTTGACAAGATGCTTTCAGACAACGTGCAGGTATCAAATGGAATATTGTGTTAAAGGCAGTATACATGATTGGTATTTCGAAAATCAGAAATGTTCACAGATTTACGCCTTACTTACACAATATAAACATGATGACCGTAGAAAACTTCCCCTGAAATGGTTTTGTCTGAAGTGCTATAGTCTTTGAGAAATTAGTAATTTAACAAATAGTTTTCATCTCATGAGACAAAAATTCATTTCGCCCCCAAACCACCTCGCCCGAGTGCCATTTCGCCCCAAATCACTTCGTCCAAACACTACATCGCCCAAATGCTACTTGAAGATATGTGATTGAAGATATGCATGATTAAAACCAACCTGAGCAAAAACCAGCCCCGTACTTCGTCTAACTTTTAAGAAAACAGTCAAAAAAGTGTTTGCAGTCATTTCGCCCCAAAACCACTTCGCCCTGAACCATTTCGCCCTGAACCACGGACTGTGCATGAAGTGGTTTTGGGGCGAAGTGGCATTTGGGCGATGTAGTGTTCGGACTGAGTAATTTGGGGCGAAATGGCACTCGGGCGAAGTGGTTTGGGGTGAAATGGCACTTGTGCAAAATGGTTTTGGGGCGAATTGAATTTTCGTCTCATGAGACGAAACCATTTCAGGGGAAGTTTTCTACGGTCATCATGTTTATATTGTGTAAGTTAGGCGTAAATCTGTGAACATTTCTGATTTTCGAGATACCAAAAAAAAGAGCATAGATTGAACTTTTTCCTTCACAAACACTGTTAACCATAATTAGTTTAGCTTGCTTCGGGGAGAATGAATATTAATTAGGGTTTGTTTTTTGCCCTTACCCGACGTATTTTAGCACTGTATACTCGGTGCTTTCCTGAGACACTATGAAAACTTCATAGCGTGCTCGGGCGGGATTCGAACCTACGACCTCCTACAAACAAGGCAGAAGTCTTAACCACTCGACCACCGAGCTAGCCAGTGTTCGGAATGGTCGGTTTGAATCAGTTAGCAACGGAGATTGCAATTTTCAGTAATTAGTGTCTCGGGAAAGCACTGAGTATACAGTGCTAAAATCTGTCGGGTAAGGGCAAAAAACAAACCCTAATTAACATTGTTAACCGTGTTTAAATAATCTAATTATTAGAATAACTTCTAAATCAGGTATTTGTTTTCAAATCAAATATGAATTGTTTGTGCATTATACAAATACACCAATGGCGACCGCTCTGTTGGAAAATGCCCTCTCCCACAGAAACGCTTGGTGGCGCTATGTATTGTGAAACGCCTGAAATACACAGCCTCTGACCATGCAACTCACTCATTTTTATTATTTCCCTTGATAGCAACGCACAGTCGACGCCATCAAGGTACCCCAACAGGACATCGCTATCCCGGCCCAAGCCAGGCCACGCCCTAAGAAGGTGAATTACGACATCTTTCAACAGGCAGAGGACGACGAGAACCAGACAGCGGAATCGGTCAACTTTGTGCTCATGATGCGATGTGGTAACAAGCATCATTACCATGAGTTTGAAGTGCCCAAGTCGTCGGAATTAGCAGCCAATCTTAGGAACCGTGAAAAGGTCAGTTATATCATTCATATATTCCCTCCCTCCAAAAGAAAGAAAAAATAATTGGGAACATCTGTATTGTTCAGGGGTGAGATTTCCAGAATTTTACCGACACGTCCGGATTTGAGAGTTTTCATTGTGAAATCTCCGATTTTTAGCTGATTTCCTCTTTTTTGTTGTGTGCTCTGCGATCCACATTTAATTTTCCGCTTTTTTGCCCTTTCAGCGAGCCATATTTTTTTAACGAGCCCCCTCAATTGATTTAGTAAGTGCCATGACATACAGCACTGTACCATGTACAAGTATGTACTGTGCCGCTCGGCGAGCAGACTGAGACTGCAACGAGTATTGAAGCAGACGTGTACAAGTCTAATCCCTAAGCAAGCACCATCTTTGCCTGCATCGTAAACTGGCAACGGTCGTGCGTTGCGTGTGGTGTGTGATGCGTGCACGTGTGCAGTGCGTGCACGTGTGCAGTGCGCGGCTGGCGCGATGCGACAAGCAGTTGGCAACAAACCAATTTTACCCTCTGCTTTCGCTTCACCGTCTTCAACGATCGATGTTGCCTAGATTCTTTTTAATATTATCCACATTTGTACAAGGTAAATATTTAAAACAAAACTGGTTCTTGTGATACCTGGTTAAAATGTTTTTGACATTGCAATTTGCACGATGGTGGTGTTTAAAACGATCCCAAAAGATGATGTCTTTGTGGTCTCTACATCTCTCCCCCGCGAGTGCCGTGGGTACCGCGCCCCACGGCACTCACGACACGCACTTGCTCGGCTTCACGGATTACCGTGACAACCGGTTTTTGTCAGTCATCTCAATGCATAGTTCCGACCTGTCAATCAACCGAACCCGCCGACCAATCACAACAGAGCTAGCCGACATCACCCACATAGGTCAAAGTGCACTGTCTTACAACAACAATCACGCGATGTTCTGTCCCATACAATTTGTACAGTGCTGATGCGATGATCCGGGTGAATTTTTGGTTTCAAGGCCGGTTGTTTCGTTGTTCAAAGCATGGAGGAAGAAACAACGAAAGCACGTATTTCATGATATGACATTCCTATATTACTGGCCCTTTACTCGGTGTGTTCTAAGATAACATGAATACCTTTGAGTTTTCTCCAACGAATCTGTGCTTTCCGTTGAAAGTCCCATTGCTTTGTGCGTTGTGTGTCGCCATTTTGACGATAGCGTGTGAGCCATAGCAACAATATTCAAGGGGGCAGAGTTAACTGGGCAAAATCGGAACTATGCATTATTCCACACCTATACGCTGATATAATCCCAAAACAGATATACAAGTACAGTTGAAGCGGACGATAGCTCCACTGACCTGCCAATTCTCATTCAATTCTACAAGAGAAGATTGAACGCCAAGGCAAAGTGTACTTATTGTCTAGATTTGTATCCCATCATGCGTAGCGCGCAATGAATTGTGGGGGGACCGTAAAGGCCCGTATTTACGAAAACAGAAATGATCCAGACAAGAGATACTTTAACTAGTTCAACCACGCTGCTCCATTCCATAAAACATTTTAGGCTGGAATCGAATGTTGAATCTTGATAGAGACACAAGACTGTATTCCCTGACAACATTTCTCCTTATTTTCCAACATTTCCATGCATTTTCACCATCATTTGTATTTTCTCCTCCCAGCTGGAGCTTGCAGAGAAGCAGCGATTGAAGGAGTTGACTCTCAACATCAATGAGAGACAGGAGGAGGAGGATTACCAAGGTCAGAAATGGTTTCAGCAGTTTCTACAATTTTTGTTCTGACATGAGCAACAAAAATAAGTCTTTCAATTCAATCTTTATCACGGTTGCAAAATCTCTGAATAGTAAAGCAGATTCCTACTTGTTTGTTGTACATTGCTTGCTTTTCGTTTGTCCGTCATTAAAGACTGATTATATGATTGGAAAACTTTTCAAAACAGGAATAGCGGCATTAAGGCCCTCTCACATGGAAAAATCACGGGTGCGAGCTTGGTAAAACCCTTGACGTCACAATGTCTGAGTAATACTGCGAGCTTACTACGAGTTAAAGGCAGTATACATGATTGGTATCTCGAAAATCAGAAATGTTCACAGATTTACGCCTAACTTACACAATATAAACATGATGACGGTAGAAAACTTCCCCTAAAATGGTTTTGTCTGAAGTGCTATAGTCTTTGAGAAATGAGTAAAACAATTAGTTTTCGTCTCATGAGACGAAAATTCAATTCTCCCCAAAACCATTTCGCCCCCAAACCACTTCGCCCCAAATTACTTCGTCCAAACACTACATCGCCCAAATGCTACTTCGCCCCAATACCACTGGTTCAGGGCAAAATGGTTTTTGTGCGAAATGACTGCAAACCCTTTTTGACTGTTTTCTCAAAAGTTAGACGAAGTACGGAGCTGGTTTTTGCTCAGGTTGGTTTTAATCATGCATATCTTAAACCACACAGGGGGATAAAACTATTTGTAACAGTTTACCAATCATGTATATTGTCTTTAAGTACGAGCCTGGTACAAGTTGTCCCGAGTGTACTGCGAGTTTTAGGAGTTAACTACGAGTTATTACGATTTAGGCAGGAGTTCACTACGAGCTTTCCGAGCTTACTGCGAGTCAGTTACGAGTGTGGTACGAGTTTGGTACGGGTTACCAGACTTCGGCATTTTGCGTGGGATTTGGCGCCAAACCTGCAATTTCACGGACTCTTGCAACTCATGCTTGATGTCTTATAACTCGTAAACCACTCGTACAACTCTATTCAAACTCGTGTGATACAGTGCTGTACGAGTTTGCTACGAGTTGTTCTAATGGCCTACAAGTTATACACGAGTTGCATGACTAAAAAGAATGTGCCCAACAGATGACAGACATCACTCCAGTTCCCAATTGCTCAATTTCATCAATTTCAACAACTGCATCAATTACCCCCATGCCAAGGCCGTTTGTGCACAGTCAATGGGGAATTCCCATGTGGGACTGCTGGCCTGGTAGCTTGTAACTGATACAGCGGGTGAATGAACTTACCCAGGCCACACAAATGCAACAATATGTTCCTCAAGCGTATAATGTAGATTTTAACTAAATTCATACGCAGAGTAATTAACAAAAGTGCATAATTAGCCAGTCGGCAACTGGTAGGGTCTCTTCCCAGAGGGTTAAACTTTTGAAGTAAGTGAAGCATTTCTAAATTTCTGGAATTGTCCAGTACCGTGTCCACTTTGCATGCATACTGTGTAGTTTGAGAAAATAACACATGATACAGCCCATGGTTTGCCCATGCCTTCATACTGCCATGCCTACTGTGCACATGTGACATGCAGTTTGAGTAAATAGCCCACGGTTGGTTATGCCTCAGTACTGGGCCCTTTTCCAAATCTCGACTCTGTCTTTAGGCTCCAGGCTCCGGCTTCATGCGGCTCCGGCTCCAACCGCCTCCGGCTTCACTTTAGCGAAGCCAAACCAAAAATTGTTTGAACCACTAGTCGGGCCTAGTAGGCCTACCACTCTTTTTCACCGGCTTTTTTAAAGTGCTAGCAGACGAGTTTTGTCGGCGGCAAAGTTGAGCAAACCTGCAAAAGTTCACAAAGTTTTTGTTGCTGTCACGTGATTTTCCAGTTCATGACGTCACGAAGCCGGCCGAAGTCACCTCTTTAGTTGACTTCGTTTTGAAGCCTCAAAATTAAGCTTGTAGCCGAGCCGAAGTTTGGTATGCGGCTTCAAGATAGCGGAATGGAGACGAAGCCGAGATTTAGAAAAAGGCCCTGTTGTACTGTGCAGGCTTTGCATAGCACAGAATAACTCACCGACATGTGACCTACATTGTACAATGCATAAATCAGATGACAGATTTATTCAGATGTTGCATAATGCTTGTTGCAACAACATTCTATGTATGTTTCGTATACGCATTCGCTTTGCAGAAATGTTGGCACAGTTCCAGAAACCAGCAACCGTAGTGGTCCCCGTTGCCCCCAAGGAACGCAAGCCCAAATTCCATCATCCGAAGGGCGCCCCCGATGCCGACCAGATCTTCAACTCGTCTGGCAATCGCAAGTGGTGAATAAACGAGCATCAACTACTCGTAAAAAAAAAAGAAATGACGAAGAAGTCGACCAGCGCGTAGTTGGCGCGAGGCATGAAAATGGCGTTGAGGTGAAGTGTGTTTTGTCTGCCGAGCCGCAGTTACTAAAAAATCTTGGCGGTGTTTTTTTAGGGTAGACTCTTAAGTTACTGTTAAAAGATGTTATATTGTTTTCTGACATTGGGTATATGCATCTTTCTAGCAAGGATACGGGCAGCATTGGAACAAAATTGGGGGAAAAAATTGGAAAACATAATGGCTATCCACGTACAGAGTATTGCGAATTCCTCTAAAATGGCACAATTAAAAACGAAACATCACTGTAAATCTGTTTAAATTGCAGCAAAAGCCATAAACAGTTTCAGTTCAGACTTCAGAATTGTATGGCCTCCAAAAAAACCCAACTGATTCACATAGAGGCGTACTCTTTCAAAAAAATTAATGAACAGTTAATTTTTAAATATCAGTTCTTGATCAGAACAGACGTTTGTTGATTACAGTGAACTTGTGGATAACAAGGCACTAAGCGACCAATCACTTTGGAATCACTTTGGAATCACTTTCAAGACTGTTCCGCTTCAGTGATTTTATCCAGGTCCGAGACAGGCCTGCTTGAACAAAGTTATCTCCAAATGTGACATTTTCTGTTCCTGGGAGAATCCTGTAGTTAAAGACACTCGGATAAACCAAGTTTGTTTGGTTTTGAACCTGCGTGGGATAAGCCCTCATTTGCGATGGCAGTTTGAAATTCCTGTATATATCTTGGCCATAATTTGTTTACTCTTTCAAATAAGCGCTGCTTAAGCATTAGCTGAAAAGGTGTGCTTACTGTAGCTGACGTGTTAAGCGCTATTTAATGGTCGCGGCGTGGTTAAGCATGCGCGCTTTTGGAGACGGATATTGTTGCGTCACTATCTTAAGCAAAGTTTGGCCCTGCAGTTAAGGCACGTTTTCAGTTGCTTACCATTTATAATGATGTCTATGAAATAGCCTGATGCTAGGTTAACAGTAAATGGGCTGTCAAAAATATCCAGTATATTGTCAAACTTGAGTTTTGTAGCACAAAACCGCTAAATATTAAAATCAGTTCTTCTGGCAATTTGGCAGCACTGTCCTTGAAGCATTAAGCCTAGCGTACATTGACCTTGCTGTTGATGTGTGCGTAGCGCGCTCATCGACAGCTACTGATTAGTTGCGCAACTAGCGGCAACTGGGAGCATCCAGCCATGTCTACATTTCCAGAGCGCGCACATCGACACGACAACTAGAGTACAATGACCTTGCATCTGGAAGCAACTGTTGCTTGCAGTTGCTGTCGATGTGTGCGCACGTAATCAGATGCACGCGTGCAACTGACAGCAACTAGTTGCAAGTATGCGTACATCGACGCAACTGAACGCAACTGGGTACAACTAGTTGCCAGAAAGTAGAACATGAGCAACTCACGGCAACTGGGATTTTTCCAGTTGCAAGTGCACCATCAACATCTTTAAGCTGATCAACTGATCAGTTGCTTCTAGTTGCCGTGAGTTGCTTCTAGTTGCCGGAAACGCCAGTTGCCACTATTTGCTTCCAGTTGCCAGGTCGATGTATGCTAGGCTTTAGAATAAATCTGACGATATTTCTTTATTTTTTAACTTTTTAAATGTTTTCTTATTAGAATTTGGAAGGTCTAAACCATTTTTATTTTTAATTTTAGCTAAAGTGCAATGTCAGCCTCTATTATATTACTACAAACCATGTTCATTCTTTATGTTGTAGTAATAAGTTTGTTTTTTTCCTTTGGGGATGCATCATAGTCTCGTTTTGAATAGAGACGGTGAACTCAACAACCATAGCACAAGTACATGTGTGCAATTCTATATGGGAGTCTCGGGGTACCAGGCCATAAAGTGTTATGGGAGAAAACTTTCTCTGAAAAATGCATATCTTTAAACCAGTTCAGGCGAGGTTTTTTTTTCTTCCCCAAATTAGGAATTGTTTTTGGCAAATTGGGCAAAGCAGATAGTAACTGTGTATTTAGATCTAGGCCTCACAAGAATTAGTATTTTGAGGAATCCAATCACCATCAATGGCTAGATACAACCCCTTGGCTAGTTCGGATACTGTACTAAAGTGCTCCGACCTTGGTTGAGATTGTGGGGACCCAATCTTTGTTAATATTCATGTTAATCAGAAGTGTCACATGACCTTATAAAATAATCTGGCTTGTAACAGACTTAAAGAAATATTTTTCCCTGAAATTTTTATTTGTCAAATAAAATTGGTACAGATATGACGGGAAATGTTTCAAACAAGAAATATGTTTTCCTTCATGGCAGCGGTATAGTGCCAAAGCTGTTCAGACTTGAGTCTTCAGTTTCATGCACTGTGTAAACAAGCTATGCATGGGGAAAATGGTTGGAAGCTGATCTGCATCAGGTAAGTGTCACAACTGAAGTGCAATTTAGTCTCCAAAGCAAAAATAAAAATAAAAATAAAACATTTTGAAGGAAAACACTACTTACAATAATTTGGGATATTGTGGGGTGTACACAATTTTGAGGGTATGCATTCCGTTTGAATGATTTTGTATTAAGTGATTACACAATTGTATCCGCATGACAGACACCTTGTCACAGGAATGGGTAAAAACGGGCATTGGAAAAAAAAACTGACAACATACCAATATCCCAAACTTTTGTACCTTCCTGGATTTGTATTAACTCTTTCAGTGCCTAATGTTAACATTCATAAACCCTAAAATGCCAAACTTTTTGCGTTTTTCGTAATTTTTTTCAACTTGAAGTCTTACATGCGCGACAGTTGGCGTGTTGGAAAAAGAAGAAAAAAAAGATACACTCGAGAATGTACAGGTACGATAGCACTTTCAGAGTACATACCATAGATCGTACATATGCATGACCTTGACACTGAATAGGTTAAAAAATTCACCCTGCCAAAACAAGCGACTTTACCTACCTACCTACATGCAACGTTGTAGTAGTCGTACTCGAGTACATTTTTCTGTACTTGTACTCGTATTCATGTTATTGAAATTTTGAGCGTGTTCAGATTTTTCTGGAAATCTATTTTGATCTATTAAACTTAAACAATCCATGGTACAAAAACAGGAAATTTCCAAATAAACTCCTAAAAAAAAGTTCGGAAAGTCAAGTTTGACTGACGATTTCTCTCTTGTTGCAAAATAATTTTCCTTGAATTTTATATCATTGGAAAGCCCTGTTATTCCTCTTTACGATGTGTCATTTGTTATGATTAAGCAATTGGGGGATGTGCAGCACAGCTGAATACGGGGGCGGGTGAAATGTCACAAAATGCATTGCTATTGTCAAAAAGTGCATTGACACATTCCCATCCTCCAAGCAAAAGGGGGAATGCACTGCATGACAATAGTGAATGTTGTGACATTTCACTTTCCACCCACCCCTGTATTCCGCTATACATCCCCCAATTGATTAATCATAACAAATGACACATCACTGTAAAGAGGAATAACGGGGCTTTCCAATGATACCAAATTCAAGGGAAATGATTTAGTAAGAAGAGAGACATCGTCAGTCAAACTTGACTTTCCGAACTTTTTTTGAGGAGTTTATTAAAATACACTTTTTAGAGTAATCACACTGCCGAGCCGGGCCCCCGGCAGGCTGTTTTCCACACAAAGAGGAGATAGGATCATGCCATTTCAACTGCAGCATAATTACATCTGGTCACATTAATTAGTTGAAACCTTCATGCCGATATCCACGTGGATCAATATTTCCTGAGAAACAAGACATATTTCAATGTCAACTGTGACAAATCGTACGTTGTGCCTACCTGAGATACCGTTTGTGCCAACTGACACATGCACATATTACAGGCTGTCTGTGTTAGTGTTCAGTATACTTGCTGGAGTTTCCCCTGTTGGTCTGATAAAAGTTCAAGTTGGTGCCGCACGTACTTAAGTATTTATCCCAGCGTTAATATTTTTGAGATGCAAAGAGATTGGGCTGGAAACAAAGCCAGCAGTCGTTTTAGAAAAGCCATAACAGCCCAATCTTTTATCAGACCAAATAAGGAAAACTCCAGCAAGTATACTTAACACAAACAGACAGCCTGTAATATGCGCATGTGTCAGTTGGCACAAACGGGTATCTCGGGTAGGCACAACGTGGGACGATGAATGTTGTATGCACAATGAACCTGGAGTACCGCGCTATAGCCGAGTCTTTAAAAAACATTCTTATTTTTGCCACGCCGAAGATCAAAAAAGTCATTTTGTTTCTCGAGAAATATTAAATGTCGCGCCATAGAACCTTGCGGATACACAATTTTTGGATGTGGAAGAAACAAGGTGCTCGGTTTTATTTTCTGGACATAGCTGATCACCAAACACTGATGCAATTTGTTTTTACAATATCCTTGGATATTTTAGAATGCTGATGAGAAAAATATGATATATGGTAAAAAATATCAACACCAATGAGGTATGCAGGGGTGGGGGAGTCGCTCAATTGTTCATGATCTGAACACACTCCTTCAACTAGTAATTAGAAATGTGTTACTGCAGCTACACAATTACAGTATAATTTGCCAGCTGATATCTTGCAATGTTTGCATGTTAACGGGGGAACTTCATATTAACAGGGAACTGACAATTAAACCCATAATTGTGAAGAAAATAAATTGTACTCTAACTCGTACTCATGAAAATGTATATAGGGACAATAATAAAATAAAAACCACACAATTCTGAAAAAGAAATCATGTTGTAACATTCCATATATCTCCAAGTTAAATTACAAAACAGAAGCATTTTACATGTTTCAAATGTTTTTTCATGCATTGGATTAATACGAGTGATACAGACGGAACTTTTCTTCATACAAGTACATGTACACAACAGCAGAATTCATACTGGAATTTCTATACATTTAATATAAATTTTAATTGCTACAGTATGTGTATATGGATAGCCTTTCGTCAAGGTGTCTATTGCAAGAATAAAGTTGGGCACGGCCTTTAACGAGAGTGGAAAGATTTGCATGCAAGGACGGCTGGTGCCACAGATGCCTTTACCTATCGTTTCTATTACATGTACCTTTGTGTTTCCCTATACGTTTGACATCGTACATATAATTGGAAAGAAATTGACATTGAAATGACAACTTTATACTTGAGTAAACTTGTACAGTGAATTTTCGACAAAACATACTTTGTATTTTAGACATTGGCACCCTGTGAAAAATGCCGTTTTTGTGCCTTGCCTAGGTGGCCTGTCAAATCTCTTTTCTTCTGTCTCGGACGACTTTCTGAAACGGAAGAGACAGGCTCCTGGTCCAGAGGGCATACTGTGCGCAAGTCTACGCCCTAAATTATTGACAGCAATTGTTCAATAACTAAACGTTGGTCAATTTTTTTTCTTCGTTGATGTCTTATTTGAAAGCAAATAACCTTTGTTTCTAGAATATTATAAAATATTTTTCAAGGTGTCACGCCCAAACTGTATATCTTTAAATTTTGAGCATGTTTACCTATAAAACGAGTTGAATCTCTAACAGCTTTGACAAGAATTTACTCATAACAGAAAAAATGAAGGCCCAAATCCTTCATTAATATAGACCGTATAAAATAACAGCTACCTTGTGAGGGCAACTTGTCAACAATGTGCAACCATGCATGTCCTCATGGAACAAATAAATTGCCCTACAAGTATAGCAGGGCAATCTATGGTTGTGTGTGTGGTTTAAATAAATACAGAACAGCCATGGATGTTTTATGTACTACAAACTGAAAATCAATACTAGCACATTTAATAATATAATTTACTATGTTGAACGTTTAACAGGTGTTTGGGGATAAACTGTATGATCTATGGGTAATTGCATTGCTCTATGCATACTGGAAATTCTAGTTTAAACGGACACTTTGCATACCGTGTTTATGGAAAGGTTTTCTTATTTAAATGCGAGTATGAAAGCAGTTTCTAATGACGCCTGAAACATCTGTACTAAAAAGGTATAGTTTAAGGCCCTTTACACAGAGCTGTGACAAAAAATGGGCCAGGTCGCTGAACAAGCGATCCTTGTGCTCTCACTGGTCGTCGACATTGATGTGGAAATTTCGCGGAAAAACGCGCCTTAAGTCGTTTTACGAGCCAATTGGCTGGTACTCATCCCCGGTTTCCTTGGCATGGAGTGACGCCAGTCCATCGCAGGTCTACCCCCAGCAACTAGTTGGGTTTCCCCAACCGTATATGCTGATACCCATTTACAATGTATACACCTGGGTGGAGAGAGACAACGCAGTGCAATGGCCAGGTTTCGAACCATGGACCCCTCGTCCGAAAGTCCACTTTAACAACCAAATTAATTTTACCTTTCTTTCACTAACATTTTGTTAAATGTCACTTTAAATTTCTTATTTTATGACTTATAAATCTCCCTGAAGTGCAAGTTTGATAACATGATTAGGTGGGAACAATGTCAATTTTACTAGGAAAAAAAAAAACCTGAAGCTTTTCTGACTTTTACCATAGCTTATTTACATGGGGTTCCAGGCTGTAGTCAGGTATAGAATTATATTGATTACTGCTTTACAAATTGTCTGGACAATAATTGAACATATAACCAAAATGGTACTTTTCAAATGAAAATATCTGGTGCACAGGATGGGGTCTTTCCACAGTAAAGGGGGCATTTTGGCAACACAGACCATATTTTCGAGGAAATGCATTTCAGTTAGTCTGAAGAGATAACTTAGGTCCAAAACGGGTTACAAATAGTGTGATAACATGCCTTTCTAAAAACCCTTTGTACAAATTTCCAATATACGCTCGTAACCGGGATGGACACTTGTTACATTTTAGGTACGAGCGTATATTGAAAATTTGTACACAGGGTTTTTAGAAAGGCATGTTGTCACATTATTTGTAACCCTTTTGGGGCCTAAGTTATCTCTTCAGAACAACTGAAACTTATTTCTTTTATTTTGAGACCAGACAAAGGTATTTTCTGGAAAATATGGTCTGTGTTGCCAAAATGCCCTCTTTACCGTGGAAAGACTCAATTCTCCATCGAGCCAAACCAATAAACGGAAATTTGAAACTTGAAAAATGTCTTCATCAAGCCTGGTAAACTATAAATAAATTAAACTCAGTAAAAATCAAAATGCATTATTAAAATGAGCAATTTCAAATGAATATTTGTGTACTTTCCACTGTTTGCAGCCTGCAATACTTTAATATAGAAAAGAAAATTTGCAAACTAAAATGTAGTTCATTTCCTATTTCAGGAACCCTGTAAAAATTTCTACTATTGTTTTATACTGTACATTATAACACCTCACTCATACATTCTGTATCGTGATTGGTCAACAATATGCAGGTCCCTAGCAACTAAGGATGGGACGTTTAACTAAAACCCAATTTAAAATGGTTTTCAGAGGGTTAGGGGCCATTCAAAATAGTTAATGTTAAAATATTTCGATCTTTTTTCGAAATTGTGGGTGGGTGGGTAAAAAAACTGAAACTTGAAAGTCGTGCTTTGTTTCTGTCGGGTGAACATTGTTTCGATACCGTTATACCCAGCACAATTTGCGACAAAGGGAATAAAAGGAATTCCTTTGAAATTCCTTGGTTGTTCTTGTTACTCGGGAGTAATGCGTGCGCATTGCACTCCGCAGTCCGCGTGCGCGAATGGCAATCAGTGAAGATGGACGTCTCTTGCCATCACTGCACAAAAAATGCCGTTTCATTGCTCACAAGAAACTGAGGAAATACAGGCCATAAGTCATGAGAACCTTTGATGCCGTCTAAAACAAACCTTAGTGAGTTATTGTTTCAGTTATTGAGTTGACACGTTGAGCAAAGTCACCAAAAATCCCACCCATATTCCACCATCTTCGTACAAATCACATGACACTTGACAGGAGTACGAGCACACTCTCACTGACCCGAGTGTCGTTATTCTTGCCGTTCACGCGCGCAGGAGTATAACTCGTGTTAACACGAGTACACGCCCGAACGCAGCCAAGGGGGGAACAATAGAAGGGGCGTACCCTCTGCCACGTGCTGCATTTGAATACAGTACCGCAAATCGTTGAGCATAGGGACAACCGAATGCACTAGTATGATGGTTAGTCATTGACGGGCCCAATCGTACTGGTAGCCATCAGTTAAGTTGATGCAGTGTTTTGCGCGGGACCAGTTGCCTAACCGAAAACGTTCGCATGTTATTGTGCGTGTGTGACGTTGTGTAACGGTGACACTTTCTTTTGTCCCATTGAATGTAGGACATGTCGAACATTCGCCATTAAGGAAAGCGAGTAGATTGTGCAACAGTTGTACGTTTGTGGGTTATGTTGTTCAAGATTTAAACTTCAAAATTTGGGGTGGGTGGGCGAGTCAAAACAATTTCAAAAAAAATATCAAAATTGTTTAACATTTACTATTTTAAATGGCCCCTTATTTGTAATGACTTTATCATGAAACTAAATAAATTTATATGGGGGTCGTAGTAAAATGTTGACCAGATAAAGGTTCAATGATTATTTTGGGGGCCTGGGGGTATTGTGTACATTGCACATGTATCTATAAACACCAGCAACAATCTTTAGTATCGGTCGAACGGTTAACCGCAAATTCCCTATTAGCAACTGTGTTCATGGCTATTAACCCGAGGCCTACATACACATCAGACATTCAACATAGCCAGTGATTTTAAACTTCTGTTCATTAATCAAGTTATGTGGTAAGTTCTAACCGCTGGCCACATCGAGTAGCTTCGAGTGTGATATGAAAATGCCACACGAGCCAAAGGCGAGTTCAATATTTTTGCACCGAGTGTGGTATTATATTGTTTTATTTTCAAGCAAACTGTTTCTGATTGGTGGATCCATGGCAACAACAGTGTGTCATTGTACTATGTACCCCTTCCGATTTTTGTGTCACTGCGTATTAAATACGTCCAAGTATTCCAAATGCATTCAGTATGCGTGATATCCCTAAAAAGCTTCATTTCATATCGAATATTGCAATATGTTTTCCTCAATATTCCAATATTGAAAAGAAAACAAATGTATATCGGCACAATTTAACGACACGACCATCACCCACGTTCAAAAAATAAAAAGACTCCATCAAAAACGAAAACGATGGATAACTGACATTTTATCCCAGATATACTTTGCTCATTTACAGCTCCGATTATTATAATTTTTTTCTAAATTTTACTACGTGTAAAGAAATTGGGAAACGAGATATACCTTAGAGTATAATTATTATTTACATGATGAATATGCATTAGCTATCGGCATTTTGAGCAGAGTGGAGATGTTTTAGCGATTCTAGATACTCCTGTTGCGAATGGGCCAGAACGGATGCCAGGATTTCGTCTTCGGTTCCCCACTCGGATAGAGCTGTGCAAATAAGAAAAGAGTCGTGAGATTATTGCAGTTGTCCATAAATTTTTTAATGGTACCCATATGCCCTTTCACAGTGCAGTATGGACAATATAAGTACATGTACTTGTTCACAAGACATTAACCCTACGCTGCACTGACATACTGTTTTGAGCCCCGGTGAAAGCTTGACCCAAATTTTCCAGGGCAAACCCATACTGTCTGGCAGGTCCCCATGTTTGTGCATAAAACAAGCCGTCGCAGTCAGTTCGCAGTACCGGCAATGAGGCCAGATTTACTTGCAGCACCACACACGATTTAGCCCATGACGGGTTTCTATTTAACTACATGTACATGTACAGTAAACTTCGGATAAGTCGGATCCAACGGGACCGAGCGATTTTATCCGACTTAAGCGAAAATCCGACTTACGCGAAGATAAAAAAATGCATAGTGATTCATTGATCTCCAACCACCCAACAGTTGACAGTAAAAAAAAAAGCATGAATTCCAACACCAAAACATTTAATTTTTAACACTACATTTTCATACATGTACTTAATGTATTTATAAGGCAGAAAATCGTAATTTGCCAGGTGCGATCATACTTTTTATGCCCCGAGCGTCGCCATGCAATAAATGTACACTTATTAATGCTCAGCCCACCCACCTTAGCCAATGAAAAATGCAGCCTGTGATCACGTGTGCACATAGGAACTGCTGCTGATAAGTGATAATGCACATGTGTGCAAGTGTACGTACATGTACGTTCCATGCACACACCTCCTACGTACATTACAGTAAATCAAGTTCGGGAAGCTGCATGGGGCAGCCATAAAACCGGGAAATTCCTCAACTCCCCGCGGTAAACTGGGGTGAAATTAATATACGAACATGTCAACTTTCGTCAATTCGACTTAAAAGAGGTAAAACACAAAGGAATTGAACAAATGTTCTAGGTTGATGAGTCCGAGATAAGCAAAAATCCGACTTACGCGATCTGACTTAAGTGATAAATTTTATTAGGAATAACATACGAAATCAAACGTTCCAAGCAATATTGTCCAAGATAAGTGAAAATCCAACATAAACGTATCCGACTTATGCAAGGTTTACATATGACGGTCAAAATGGCATAATGTTTTTTGCCGGACTCTTTCTGAGTCGATTGATATAAAGTTTGTACTATTTGAAGTTGTTTTGCACTGATTTATGTTGCCGAGAAGACAGTGGTGGTGATTTTTAATAGGTGTTTTTGTATAACTGTGCCCTGGGCGAATTAAAAACGTTTGATTCTGTACCAATATTTGGAAAGATAGAGAGACATACTTGTCTGTTGCAATCTTAGGTTTTGTTTTAAGAAGTAATTTCTGGTACGAAATTTCACATTTTCCCCTCAGAATTTTCTGGTATTTTCCCACATGCCTTCGTCGGTGAGATTTTTTCTCGCGAGGCAGAAAAAAAATCAAACGGCCTGTGAAGCAGAAAACCCAGCAAAAATTTATCGCACAAGGTGAGCCCAGTGCTGAACAAACTGCCACGAATGACCGTTCGCGCAACAGATACCTCTCGCGTATGGCAAGCTTTATGCCCAATCTTCACGTACGTCTGTGCAACAATGCATGGAATTTTGTTGAGTGCAGCACAGGATTAAAAACTTATAGCGTGCTTGGGTGTGACTCAAACCCATGACCTCCCGCATACTAAATTTTGCAACTGAAATTGAAACAAACCTTTGTTTGGCCATTTTGGAAAGCACCAATCACATTGATAATCTTACCGTATTCTGTTGGGGGAATATCCTGCAGCAATGATATATTCCGAGCTGGAGGGGAGATCCCCGAGGGCCCGGCAGGGGGGCTGGGGGTGTTACGGTCGGAGTTCAACGCTGGAGACCCTGATCTCTGATTGGATGAGCCTGAACTGCTACTGCCTTGACTATCTGATGGGGTCACGTGTTTAAAGATAAATAGGACTGGTTATTATTTATGAAGTTTATGAAAATGGCCAAGGGCCAATTTCATAAAGCTGTTTAGCAGAAGAATTTGATTAATCCAAAATTTGTTTGCTTTATAAAAATGTGTAAAAATTGTATGTCAACTTGTGTTTTTAGCAAGGAAAGCAGAACAGAACAATCGTATTACACATTATATAAGATTTTGACTGAAAACCCATTTTTATAAAGCTAAAGCCTGCTTCAAACGTCGCGCTTATGCCGTGTCGAATTAAATTAAACTTGGCACGACGTTAGCACGATGTTAGCACGGCAGTGGCTTCAAACGTCGAACTTAATTGCAAACTCCCGGTTAAGCTTAAATACATCCAGCATGGCAGATGAGTATTATGGACGTTATACACGTGCGTTTTCCATTCTGTCCATTGTACGTCGCCATATTTATTATTTTGATGTACTTGTTTGTTGGTTATTTCTTTACTCACATGCGAGCATGCGCATTCCTAGCTGTGAACAAAATTGCAGACCAACTTTGAACTGGAATTAAATTCGACACGGCAGAAGCCTGACGTTTGAAGCCCCTGTCGAGCTAAATTTTCGGCACTCGTTTGATGTCCTGCCTATGTCTGGCCGATTTCTGGCCGGATGCCGGGCAGAGCCCGGTTGGCGTCTGGGTGGCGCCGTGGGAGGCGTCTGGACGATATATGGATTGTCTAGGTTGTTCAAAATTTGGCCCGGTGCCCGCCCGATGTGTGCGATGCCCTGCCGGACATCGGCCAGGCATCGACCGATTTATCGGCGATCAGTTTGCGATGCGAAACGCTGCACCAGGTTTTAAGTCCGAGTTAAAAGTAAATGACCCCGCAGCCGCAAGGAGTCCCGTGGGGCCCCGGCCGAAAATGCCAAGAAATCCGTCGCAAACTAATTGTGACTGGGGTATAAGAGGGTGTCTGTGCATGGTAATTATATAATATTGGATGGCTTTGAGGGTGATATGAGAATATACTGCACGAGTCATGAATATACGGAACGAGCCGAAGGCGAATTATGTGCGAGCATCCACAGCAGGTCTGGGTACGAGACTAGGTAATATTTCCAAACTTGGTTTCAGACATTGATCTTTACACGATTCGAACCTATTAATGTAAATGTACGGACATTAATGTAAATTCTTTAGTTATGTAATGCCGTTGTTCCAAAAATTTGTAAAAAGATTTTATCTGCTAATGATATAATTGGTCTTTAACGAACAATACACTACCAGACAGCTGCGCCCCCATGGGCAGGGGACTCGGCGGTGACAGCGAGCTGCGTCGACTCCCTGCAGCTTCCCCTTTATCAGGGCTTCCCGGTCTAGCCCCCTGGGCGTTGTGGTGGTGTTGTGGTGCAGGATGGTGGGAACGGTGCGGACTACCTAGGGTGGGCGAGCCTTTCGAGGGGCTGGTTTCCCACCAGTTGGGGGAGTCTGGAGGAGCGGAGCTACATGTGGCTGATGCTGGTTGTATCTGTGATAATTCGGAGAAATGAAAAACGGCTACTGTAAACATGCAGTACAGTTGACTTGTTAACGCAGTCTTTTTGAGGGTGCTGAATTAACTTCAACTAGATGGACTTAATACATTTTTAATTTGACGATACTTTTAGGCTCTAAAACTTTGTACAGTGAAACTTGTCTATAGTGGCCACCTTCGGGACCATAAAAAACTGGCCACTATAAAGAGGTGGCCTCTTTATAGAGGTTTCTTAAGCATTATACACATGGCATTTGGGACCAGGTGGCCTGTTTATCAAGGTGGCCTTAACAGCAGGTTTCACTGTAGAATGTACATTTAAAGTTATATTGTATGTGGTTCTAAGCAAAACTAATTTTTTTTCTCTGAACAAATTTTTTGAAGTATTTACTTTATTTTATCGAAAAAACATTTTTTATTCAAGACATATATTGGCAACCCTGTAAAAAAATGCTGTTTTTATATGGCCGTTTTTTGTGTCTAACCTAGACTTGCCCAAGTCTGACTTCCTGTGTTTGGTCTGTAATGCACAGTGTACAACAAGCCCTATGGACTAGTGGCCTGTCTAATCTCTTTTCTTCCATCTCGGAAAGAAGAAAACAGATTAGACAGGCCACTAGTCCAGATGGCGCACTGTACGCTGCGCATTACAGACCAAACACTGGAAGTCAGACTTGGGCAAGTCTACGCCTTACCGCGAGTTGAATTATTGGTGGATCGCCAATAATTCGAAATATTTACAGTATATGGATTTGGTCGATTATTTTGTTGATGTCTCATTTGAAAGCGAATAACTTGTATGTTTCTAAAAAAAAATTAAAAATGTTTTGCCGAGTAAGGCGACGAAAACAAGATGGCATCGCGTCAATAAAAAATCGGTAGATTAGCATGTAGTTTGGTTTGCTTGGTGCTTAAAGGCACAGGCTCGTCAGCAATGCGCGCACCAATTTCGTGCCACAAAATACGCAGCTGCATACCTTTGCTACACGGAGCTGCGTATTTCGTGGCACGAATTTGGCGCGCGCATTGCTGACGAGCCTGTGCCTTTAAGCAGAGGATGAGTTTTATGAAATGGAGAGAGAGCTGCTTAATCAGAAAACAAGTTTTATGAAATTGGCCTGTGTACATACTCTATTTTTTTCCCTTCCTCAGAAAATATGGACTCAACTACAGCACTGCTCACCATTTTCTTCCTAGCTCTCTCTTCATTATCCCTCAGCCACTGCATGTAAGATTCCCTAGCCACTTGTTCCTCTATTGCATCATTTGTAGCCTCCCAGTCAGTCGCTAGTAGCTTGTCTTCTAGCATGGCCTTCTCTAGCTCCGTGTTCTCAGAATGCCGTAGGGCCTCGCGCAGCAGTGACTTGTCAGCAAGCTACGGAAGGAATGCGTCACACCAAACGTTTTGTGCATGAGTAACAACTTTTTGTGGTACATGTAGTATTAGTCCGAGGTACATGTAGTTTTGTGATTTGTGTAGTATTGTCTTGACACAAGAAACGGTTTTATACCGTAACGTTGTTTTTAACCGCGCAACTTAGCCGGCTTTTAAAGTTTAGTCGTTGGTTTATCAGATTGTAATTGCCCTTGAGCGAGGCACTTGACCATAATTGCTCCATCCTTCAGAAGGGATGTAAAGCCACTGGTCCAGTGTCTTGTGTAATACATTTAAAAGATCCCAGTGCATTCTTTCATAAAGAATAGGGGATGACCCGGTGTCTCTGGCCTTTGGCTGCCAATGGCACCACCCACTTATGTATCTCAATGTTTAGGTGGAACAAGTCATGACCGACACATCCCCCTTTGTGGATGTCTCGACTAACTTCTGAAATCTGCTTGGGTTTAGGGTGCCATTGGCAGCCGACAGCCAGAGGTCACCCATCCTCTTGCAACAGTGCCTCTTTAACGCACTCCCCTACTCGTGCGTCCCAAAGCCCTGTTGAAATCTGTCCTATTTCACCGTGGAAGTAGCGACACAAATCTTGTCGCCGCTCTGGGCCAATCAGGACGATTGGCAGTACATTGCGGGCGTTCAAATACACGCACGCAGATTGTACATGTAAGTTTACACAGTACAGTGTAATACTCAGTTGCACTGGCCGTATCCATGTTGGTGATTGGCTGCTATTTAAACCCTACAGGAATTCCCTTCCATTCACGTTTGTCATCATGCGTCCCTGTTATTAAGAGCGTGATCCAAGGAAAGACATTTGTATCTTGATTTTTGTCCCTCGCGCGTGAGGGACGGACATCAAGAGACAAATGCCTTTCCTTAGTCAACAACAAATGAACACGACAGTGAACCCGTTTGTTTACCTTTTACTGATGTTAATACACACACCCAGTTTATCACATCAAATTGACTTTACAGTTTTATGCGCGAAGTTGTTTTTATGCGCGAGGGACAGATAATCAATCAAACTGACAAAAAAAGGCAATTTGTTTACATGCATTTTCAACTATTTCTTGACAGTGTGCCCAGTCAAATATATTCTGTTAATTTTTGTAATATGATTGTAAAATATGGACATATTTTGATTAATTTAAGAAATGTTGAAATCTTCATCTAGTGTTTACCAGTTTTGGATCACGCTCTTAATTGAACAACGGTTGAGTAAATAAAAACGTTGCCAGATATTTCAGTAGGAAGAAGTACATGTAGTCTTGACAATCAAAACCCAATCCAATTTTTTGAAAGCATAGAGATTGTTTCTCTTCAGCATAACATGACAAAATTGATTAAATTACATCAAAATGACTCGTGTGTGCATTCGCTAAGCATAACAGCCGCATAACTTCACAAATTTGCGTGGATTTCCTCAGGAGATTGTAACGGTGCTTAGCAGAATGGAAATTCCCTGAGATCTCAGGATAGAGGACACCGGGTAATCCCTTACTCCTCAAGAACGAATGCTCTGAGATTTTTAAAATTCATTACAGTGCCTTGCTTAAGGGCACAGGTACCACGACTGGGTATCAAACATGCAACGCCAAATTTTCATTGCTGTTGCGAGTCATCGACCTAAACCACTCAACCACAGTACCCCACAATGCTTTCACACTTGCATTAAGTCACAACTGGATCATGACCAAAGGCTCGTGTGTGTGTGAACACGTCCCAACGTTTTCACTCACCCCAGGAACGAGTGCCGGCATTCCAAGTCCCACCCCGATAGTAGCCTTGTGTGGGTTAACCACCGAGTTGTAGTGGATGCTTCGGTGATAGCTGACTCGTATAGGTTCATTGTCCGTCTTGTTGATGGTGTGAAAGGTATTGATTGGTTCTGGAAAGGCATGAAAACATTGAAACTAGAATCATGGACAGTGGCTCTTCTGAAAATGGGTCTTCCCACAGTAAAGGGGCATTTTGGCAACACAGACCATATTTTTGAGGAAATACCTTTGTCTGGTCACAAAATAAAAGAAATAAGTTGAAGTTGTTTTGAAGAGATAACTTAGGCCTCAAAAGGTTTACAAATAGTGTGACAACATGCCTTTCTAAAAACCCCGTGTACACATTTCCAATATATGCCCGTAACCGGGACGGACACTTTTTACATTTTAGGCCGTCGCGGTTACGAGCGTATATTGGAAATTTGTACACCTGGGGTTTTTAGAAAGGCATGTTGTCACACTATTTGTAACCCTTTTTGGGCCTAAATTATCTCTTCAGAACAACTGAAACTTATTTCTTTTATTTTGAGACCAGACAAAGGTATTTTCTGGAAAATATGGTCTGTGTTGCTAAAATGCCCACTTTACCGTGGCAAGAGTCAAATAGGTTTTAATGCATCAATACACCGTACCAAAATTTTACTTCGCGAGTTGACAAGAACAACCCCACTAAAAGTGTTTATAGCAATGGTAACAAACTCCACATGATTCCCCCCCCCCCCCCCCATGTACATGTACAATGGTACTTTTGTAGGAAAAATTCCTATTTGTCAAGACGTCATGTGATTGCTTTAGAAATATATGGATTTTTCAGACAATTTCCTGTTTTATTTTAAAACATACGGTATCTTCCTGGTTCTAACACAGAAAGATATATTTGAGAGAAAAAAGAAAGCTTTTGTAACAGTAAACATACATGCACACTAAGCCTAATTAAAAAAACATTTGGATCCTTTTGGAGAAGTTGGGACAGTTCAGTGCACGTCATTTCAAACTGTGGAGCATGATGCCTCATTGTACAAAACATATGTATACAAATGTTACAGATATGTCAGTGGTATGGTACAAATATGAATATTCAATCATATTCGATGAATATTCAAATAGCATTTTACCAAATTGAATATTCAGCATTTTACAAAATTGAATGTGCTTTTTCCCACTCCAAACCAAATATGTCTTACAGCTAGGAAAAAGCGAAAACCTTTTTCCTGTGACAAAACGGCTGCTTTGATGTCATATTTGCATCAAACCATGAGTCCAGTGTACAAGGGCCGATGATGATTTCTGCAAATTTGCAAAAACTCTTCGGGCGAGAGACTACTATGCAAGTTACAATTAAAGTGTATAGTTTGAGAACAGATTAATTTTTGAGGCGGCAAATTAAGGAATAAGGAGGCTAATATAAGTTCATATGAGCTGTAAGTTCAGATGTGCCAAAATGAGTTAATTTCACAGCAAATATTTTGGTCAAAATCTTATAAAAATATATTTTATTTAATTAAAAGTAAAACTTACGGTATTTTTTGAAAAGTAAATTATTCAAAAATGCACAGGTCTATTTTAGTATGTACGGGTAATTCCCAAAATTAGGGGTCCAAAAGTGTGACATGCTTTTTAAGATTTCCAAGTGTTTTTAATGATTGAAAGTGGTTTCCCAGTAGAAAATAATTATTTTTATTTGAACAAATGCCACTCAAATTTAATGTTTGTGTGTAGATATGGCACCAAGGTTAATGCAAACTCATTCTACAGCCAATTTTCATTGGCATGTACCGGTAGGTAACCCGGGACACCAAACTCCTATCCAATACCATGGAACAAATTATAAGCCTTTATGGTCTTTTGTTTTGAATATTTTTCAGGAATCAGAAAACAAAATATTGAAGAAAATGATGCTTCCCCCTAAAATCACAGGCCACAGTCCATTACTGAGAATTTGTGGTCATGAGTGGTGATTTTTGAAGCAGAGAGTGTCGTACGTAACTGGGACACCAAACATTTTGGACCCCTAATTTTGGGAATTACCCACATGGAACTGCACTGTGTGGATTTGTTTAGAAATGAAAACTACGTGTTGTTCACTTAAGGCACTTGTTCAGATTTTTACACAAAATGGATTTCATTCTAAACCAACGATCATTTAAAATACATCCCCATGGGAGGTGAGTTTCAACCCTAATCAGTTTGCTCACCAGTACTGTAGACATAGACCTCAATATTGCGGTTGTACATCTCAGACAAGGCCTGCATCTCAACATGGTTGCCATGGCAATCGTCCATTCTCTTGCGGGAGATGTACGTAGCAAAGTCCTCCGTAACGTATTGGGAGTAATAGTCTGCATTCTTGGTCTTGAAATAAACAGTCATCAAATGTAATTATTCTACAAATGCGTCAAGAATGGTGTGCCAAGATGACATTTAGAGATATCTCTATTTCTGGACGTATCAGGTTAACATCTAACCACAAACAGAGATATCTTTATTTCTAATGGAGACATGTATATTACTTTCAGAGACTGAAATGTCACCGTTTCCGGATTAAATGTTGACTTAGCACGTCAAGAAATATACATACTTCTACGTGTTAACTTTGCATGCCATATTTGACGCATGATGCTGGCGTGTTCACACGTATGTGTGACCAGGCCTCAAGCCATACGCATATAAAACCTGCTAAAAATAATGTCCACATTAAAAATGTACAAACATGTACATGTATGTATTATAAAATATTTATAAATACCTTAGACAGTTAACGCATCCCTATTGGCTGAAAGCACATTACGTGGGCAGTTTTAAACCAGCGATAAAGGCACAGTCAGTCTTAAACACTTTTAAGCCTGGCTAGCAGCCGCACCAGCGCTCTGGTCGGCACATGCACACAGAAACTGCACGCTCCCGAAAGCAAATTGTGCATTGTGACAAGTACCTAGTCGTGTGCATGCGCGTACAACACGCTTGCATTACGCATAACGCGCACGATCGAACAAAAACATATCGACGCAAAGCTAGCAGTTGTACGAACGCGGTGTTGACACTGTGGGTGTAGAAAGTGAATGCAAAACATGGTAAAACGACGAGCTCATTTTGGTGAGTTTTACTGATTTACGCAAAAAGGTATTTATGAATTGGATTAAAAGTAGGTTTGTTCAGTTTTAAACAATCCGTTTAAAACCGGCTAGGGTCCTGGGCACTGATATTGACCCGCGCCTTCGGCTTGGGCCAATATCAGTGCCCAGGACCCTATCCGGTTTTAAACGTATGTTTAAAACTGGCCAAACCTACTTTTAATCCCTAAGTACACTATTAATTGTTCAGCTATTCTGGAAAACTTTCATGCATGTTTGAAATTTTATCAGCTTGATACCTTCAAAATGATGTCTAAAATGGGCGATCCTGTCATACAAAATTAAGCAAGGATCGAATTTTAGGCAAACAGATCCCTACCCAAGACTGTGTACAAAACCTAAGGGATTTTCTTTTTAAAATATCCCATTGCAAATAATTGCTTAAATTTCTTTTTCGTAATCCGATTTTCACTTCCTTATTGTTGATGAGCCATAATAAGGAAATAGTAGTAATGCGCAGTGATACTCAGTTAAGGAATCGTGTAAACCCATTTTGCAAAGTAAATTAATTTTTTGCTTAGCAAATTTTAATGAAATGGACCTCAGTTTTGGAGCACCGCAAGCTGGAGAAACACCCCGCCCCCAATCCATTTTTGACCCTTTGTCCACCCCACATCAAGTAAAAAATGTCTCTAGTGTGGAAAATCCTCATGACTACCATGAAAGCCTGAGGGGTCCAACTCACCATGTAATCCATGCAATGGGAACGCACGATGCCATGCCACTCCTGGTCACCGTAAACTTGGTCAGCTGTGACATGAACAAAATCAATCAAATCGGTTTATGGATGGTTTATAAATCAATTCCTAAATGGCCGTCCAAAGTTGTCAACATTTTCACAGTTCTACAGAGCGTACTATTTTTCAACTCCCCAAAAAATACTAATTAACATTTTTTTGTCACTAGCATGAAATGTCAACATTTTACAATGCATTGTAGAATCGTAAAAACGTTGACAACTTTGGACGGCCCATAAACTGAAATTACTCAATGGCAACCAAGTTGAGGTGTACCAGGCACATAAACTGTACATTTTGTGCAACTGTTTCGTGCAACTACTACGTGTCAAAAAAAAAACCTGTCCTACTTTTAATCTTGAATAACCTTGTCATTTTCCAACGGATTTAAACCAAAATTTTACATCATGTAAACAAGACCTGGCAAATTTAACTGAGTGAGTTTCATCAGTTTT
The DNA here is from genome assembly GCA_037783545.1 of Henricia sp. BOLD:AAB3569. NCBI lineage: Eukaryota > Metazoa > Echinodermata > Asteroidea > Spinulosida > Echinasteridae > Henricia > Henricia sp. BOLD:AAB3569. Next base: position 296,495 of record JBBELK010000267.1, on the reverse strand, counting down.
GTCCAAGAGGGCGAGATTTAATGGCCATACGAAAAAAACACCTAAATTTCAGAATTTGCCACTTTCGACTTGGCAACCGCCATTTTCAAGTAAACTGTCTATGTCCAAGGTCCCTTTGCACCTCCTGATGAAATGCTCGAAGTAATCGAGATGGTTTGCAATAACATTTGGAGTGATCCTGCCTTTCTTCATAAGCTTTCGGCTGCAGCACACATTCCACCACCGTCTCCAGCGATGTACTGACATTGGAGGAGGCAAAATCGAAAGTGGCGAATTCTGAAATTAATTTTGTTTTCGTTTTGCCATTAAATCTCAGGCCAGTAAACATACATGATGTGGACTTTTTGTTTAAATGCGTTGGAAAATGACAAGGTTATTCAAGATTAAAAGTAGGACAGTTTTTTTTTACACGTAGTAGGAATGCCTTAGTTATGTTGGATAATATGTAGGAACGAAAGAAATGTATTGGTGTATAGAGTTTACAAATGTCACAATGGAGTAGATACCGCACACTTATCCGGGGAACCCTGATCAAGGCGTCTACGCTATCATTACCCCTGATCATAGGGCTCCATTAAATCACTCCACCATCTCAGCTCCCTGGGGAGTATACAGCCCTGGCTGCCTATCAGGCACTCAATGGCTAATCAAACACATAAACATTCGCTACCCTCTCAGGTACCCATTTTGCTCCTGGGTGGACATGGTGGAAAGAAGCAAAGTACCTTGCTCATGGGCACACGCACCATGGATGGACCAGATCAGGGGCCAATTTAGTGGCGCTGTTTAACGTAAAAATCTGTTCAGCACAGAATTTATTTGCTTTGTAAAATGTGTTACAAGCCAAAATTGTTTATCATTTTGTGTTTTTAGAAACAAAATACCGGTAGGTATTAGTTAAAGGCACAGGCTCGTCAGCAATGCGCGCGTGCCAAATTCGTGCCACGAAATACGCAGCTCCGTAGCAAAGGCATGGAGCTGCGTATTTCGTGTCACGAATTTGGCACGCGCGCATTGCTGACGAGCCTCTGCCTTTAATAGACCAGTTCGGTTTTTTTTACACAATAGAATTACCGTAGCATACTCATGTACATGTTTATCTGGTACAGCAGACCTTTAACATGTATAGATTGGTTCCCGAGTAGATAGCATTCCGCAATAAGCGATAGGATTAGGAACCGGTCCATAGTATGTCAAATGTCTGCTGTACCAAAAATACATGAGTATGCTAGTTCCATTGTGTGCGAAAAACTCTGAACTGGTCTATACACATCACTTACGATTTTGGCTGGTAACTCATTTTTGCAACATAAAGCAAAGTATAAATTCTATGCTAAGGGTTATTCCAAACGATGTATTGACACTATACCGTATCGAAAAACCGCCATTTCGTGGGGCACCCATTTCGTTACTTAAACCGTTCAACAATGGAAGCACAATATGTGCAACCATGCATGTCCTCAAGGAACAAATAAACTGCCCCACGAAATGGCGGCTATTCGATACGGTCTATATAATGGTGAGAGTTTACCCCAGGAGTTTAAATACTCACCAACAGCTCTGAACAGACAAGCACCGTCAGGAGACATCTGCTTTATAATGAACGCACGTTTTTCCTTCAAAGCCTTCTCAAACATTCTCTCATTCTGTGGAAGAAAAACGAGGAGAAAGTCATGTCAGAAAATTTGGCCTTTAGGAAAATGTCTTTGTCAAATGACTAAATCTTATTTAGGGGAAACATTCCGTTTGACAACAAATTTATAAGGATTCAATGGAGAGATTTCCTAAAGTAAACACAAATGTCTTCAATCGATGAAAATTAGAATCTCTTTGTTCATCAAACAGATTGATAAATTTGACGAAGGCGAACATTTTAAAAAAGTATTTCTCAATCTTTTTTTTGTTTGTTTTTTCTTTCAGAAACCGCATTATGTGGAAATGGTTTGGAAAGAATTTACAAGTCGGATGTCACTTTTTTCTATGTAATGGGACAATTTAGAAAAATTATAAGTTTTTCTCAGTGAAATCTTCATTTGTTTCGGTATTTTGTTTGTATACATTGAACAGAGATTTTAAGGAAATTACCTCCTGGAATCAACAGATAATGTAATTTTAAGATATACTTCCCACTTGCACTTTTGTCGCAAATGTTGCTTTTCTGTAGAAAAAATCATGTTTTCTTCTACAAAAATTGCCTTCAGTTAGTGCACAAGATAACCATTCACGCGCGCGCGCAGCGCCCTCTGTTGTCGCGCTTACGCACAGACCGCTCGCCACGTCATTTTGTGCATTACTTCATGCAGTAATTTTATCATTTATTTATCTCAGAAATGCAACATTTGCGAAGGAAGTGTCAGTGGGAAGTATATCTTAGAATTGAATAAGCTATCGATTCCAATATATAAATTCACCGAAATCCGTGTTCAATGTATATGAAAAAAAATCCTTTGTTTCCTCTCAAAATTTTGATTGTTTGTTTTTTTGGTTTTTTTTCATTAGATTTGCACTTAGGCACAGGCTCATCAGCAATGTGCGTGCGCCAAATCCGTGCCACGAAATACGCAGCTCCATAGCAAAGGCATGGAGCTGCGTATTTCGTGGCACGAATTTGGCATGCGCGCATTGCATTGCTGACGAGCCCGTGCCTTTAAAGGAGCGTGACCAGATCACATTTTGAACCCACCCATTTTTTCCATTGGTTTTAAAATGTTGATATCATGGCGGCCTCAAGGGCCAACCAGCCTCAAGAACCAACCAGCACATAGCAAGCCGACCTTCTTGTGGTTATAGAATTGTATGCGGCATGATGCCAGGTCTAAATGCTGGTCATTTTAATGCCGACAAGATTACAGGAAAAATCTAAAGAAAAATTAATGTTGGACAAGTGTTCGCTGTTCAGAAGATTCATTGGGAAAAGCCGACCTTTGCACAGAATTCTTGAGTCGAACAACTTCCATGGTATGTTTTTCATGGTTTGATTTTGGGGTATTTTTTTCGTATACATTGAACAAAGATTTTAAGGAAATTACTTCCTGAAATCAACACATAATGTAATTTTAAGATATACTTCCCACTTGAACTTTTGTCGCAAATGTTGCTTTTCTGTAGAAAAATCACGTTTTCTTCTTCAAAAATTGCCTTCAGTTAGCGCAGCACCCTCTGTTGTCGCGCTTACGCACAGACACGTCATTTTGTGCATTACTTTATGCAGTAATATTATCATTGATTTATCTCAGAAATGCAACATTTGCGACGGAAGTGTCAGTGGGAATTATATCTTACAATTGAATAAGCTATCGATTCCAATATATAAATTCACCCAAATCCATGTTCAATGTATGAAAAAAAATCTGATTTTGATTGCAACGCGAGAGTTCCGACACGTGTATTTTGACTGGGGTGCTGAATCAAACACGTGCTGTATCCGACGGTGGCCATTTTGGGGATCGACTTAAAGTGACTCATCCTGTCCAAATGTCTTAATGTCTTAAGGTATGCCCTGACAAAGCGTGAAGAAAATTATTGTCGGCATTTCACATGGGAGAGCAACTTTGCTTCCAAAATGGTATTGTAAGTAGTTCTTTTAAAATTATTTTCCAATCAAGGATATCTAAAATCACTAAATGTCGGCATAGTCGCCAGGTCCGCAAGGTCCCACACTATTTATCAGTCATTGTTCATCAATAGGGTGACGAAGTCAAGGACCAGGGGTCAATTTCATAGGGTTGCTTAAGCATTAAAAATTGCTTAAGCATGAAAAACGTTGCTTGATAAAATGAGGTTACCACCAAAAATGTCATGAGATTGTCATGGTACTAATGAAACAATCCTCTATCACTGGTCATACACTATTTCTATCACATGAGGATTTCACTGGTAATGTTCTCTACTTTGCAAGAGTTTTTTGTGTATAAGCAAATTGTTGTGCTTTTAACATCTCTATGAAATTGGCTCCTGGCGTCTATACCAAGATTTACGTTAGAGCACCCAACCAGCTGGGAATTTGTGTGATTCCAATTTCGAGGAAAAATGAGCAAGAGCCGCTGCATGACGAGGGTGTTTTTTGTCTCTACAGATTGGAATCTGTAACGACAGAATCATTCCATCTAAGGTATTTAGGCCCCTTGCTCCCTTGGGCCTAGCCCCGCGAGCAGTGCTTCCGAAAACCCTCAGCCCTGTCGCCTAATCTACCCCAAATCTGTGGCAAACTCACGCAAATGAAATTTGTCCCATGGCTGTGATATTTGCTCAATAGGTGCACTCACCCCAATGTTCAAATATTCCGAAGAGTACGCATCGATCTGATGTCTAGTTTCGGTGAAATCGTGGGCAAACTTCGTGCGATAAAATCCGCTCCCGTTTGCACAAAAATCAAATATGCGCATGCGCGAGAGCGGAGAGGTCAACACGAGCTAGACTGGTTTTCTGTCCTTATATTTACTTCCCCGTCGTCGCATACGACGAAGGGAAGTAAATATGAGGACAAAGAACCAGTCTAGTGTTGACCTCTCCGCTATCAGAGCCATGGGACAAATTTCATTTGCGTGAGTTTGCCACAGATTTGGGGTAAATTAGGCGACAGGGCTGAGGGTTTTCCGAAGCACTGCTCGCGGGGCTACCTTGGGCCTTGATCATTTGTGAATGCCAAAAAGGTTTTAGTTAATCACCTCTTCGTTAAGAAATGGTTGTGCCTCATATTCATCCCCACTATTGCATTCCCCTTCATTTTCTGCAACTTGTTCCTCTCCCTCTCTACTGTTCTCCCCCACATCCCCCCTGTGCTGATGCCAAGAAGACACCGATGCCTGATGGTCTAGCTGGTGGGGCGAAGATCTGTGCCTCGCTCGTTTGCTTTGGCTGTGACCTCCGTGCCCAACATCAAGTCTTTCATGGCCATCAAAGGCAGTCCTACAGTCATGTGATGAATTTGACACAAGTCCTCTATCATCACGGGAATTTGATGTCGGCCATCGGGGCGGGGAGTTGCGAGACTTGGGCCGGGCACCACCCCTGGCCTCCCCGACCCCGGCCCCACCGTGGCCGTGCGCACTGTGTCCGTGCGTGTGGGACGTCGAGTGGTGAACATGTCCGTGATTTTCACTCGATTCAGGACCCCGCTTTTCTTGTGAGGTCTTCTTCTTGGGTAGAATAGTCATTATCAAGTCCTGTTCTTAAACGCCCTTGTCCTAGAAATGATTTATTCCCGTAAAATTTAAGATTAAAGACACTCTTTCCAACGAGACACTCCTCTTCCATAACCAAAACAAGTCGGGAATATGGCGCGCAAGGGTTTCTGGGTAAAAATGTAAATTACGTACGACCCATGCACTAAGTATGGTTCCACTTTGTTTATAGAGCTTTTGTCATTACCGGACGCTTTGCATATTCTGGATTTCAGACATTTTTATGCGACCGCTAGACTGGTCTCCAGTCCACATAATGTTGTTGTTGTTGTTGTAAGTTTAATGGCACTTATGGCAATCCGTGTGCCCTTTGTGCCATATGCGCATGCTCAGCTCAGCTCGTCAGAATCGATACTATCTTATCGATTGTCATAGAACTTATTGGACCCAGAATTTCAAAGAGTGAATATGGTTGCAAAGAAGAGCGATGAGAGACTGAAAAAAAAGAAGGACGCTTTGCATATTCTGGATTTCAGACATTTTTATGCGACCGCTAGACTGGTCTCCAGTCCACATAATCCACATAAAACACGACCGGTACAACGGTACGTAAAATTAAAGGGCATGACACGCTAAAAAACTTTGTGCCTAATATTTGCTTCATAATTATGACAGATTACTCGTTCAGCAAGACATACTATTGTTCGTTTGGATGTAAAATCAATAAAAGGTAGTGTTTTCCAACTTTGAATATCTCATTGCAATAAATCACAGACAGAGGGCGCTGTTTGGAGTGCATCACGTAAGCAAGACAGAAGGGAAATGTAAAGGAAAAAACGCCGACTTCAATTAAGTTGGACTTGTGGCAAATTGCTGCAGTTTCTACCCCCAGTTTTGTCATGGCTTACAACAGGCAGCATGGCCAAAGCAAACTAAAACGGCCATGGATTACAAACGTTCCAGGAAGTTTGAGAAAAAAGGTGGAATCTTTTGTGTACAGCTGAATGTGATTTTCCTGTGTTTGCCTCTTGTGACATCATGGCCTTGGTCATGAATATGCATATTTACATTAGCATAAAAACTAAAAGCCTTTGTTTTAACCCCAAAACAAGCTCCAAATAGGATTTTGATGACTGTAACTGAGTAGTGATTTTAAAGCATATATATTTCATTGATAACAATCCTAAATCATCCCTTTACTAGCAGATGGCCGCGCTTCGCGCGACCATCTGCTAGGTCGAAGGATTTTCGGCTCACATACAGTGAAACCTGCTATTAAGGCCACCTTGATAAACAGGCCAGCTGCTTATAGTCTTTAGTCCCAGATGCATATTACTGCTTAATCAACCTGCGGTCCCGAGGGCAATTAGGGTGGCCACCATTATAGTTTGTCACTGTATTCCACATGTAAGAACTTGGAGGCCATGTTTGGTAATGTTTGCCCAAAATTATGAGCTTTCATCACTAATACCACACAAAGACAAAGTGCAATGGTGATGGCAAAGCACTTTGGAAGGGGCCCCGCAAAGTAGGGTGCCGTGGGGAGAGCGCGAGTATACAAGGGAGGTATACACCACTTTTTGGGAAGGTCCATGTGCCCTCCCTTTGGCAAGACCGATACGATGCGCTTTTCAACATGCAGTCTGGTGATGCCACTGCACACACAACCTTTCACCTACTTATACTTCTTCCTCGGCCGTACAACGTTCATGGCAATGACGCTGTATTCCGGTGAACCAGTTTTCTTTCAGATTGTGATCGATCTTCTCATGTATACATGTATTCGTATGTAGAATATGTGGCTCGGGACCAGTCTATTTGTATAGAGTGTCCATCCACGGAACCGTAAAAACTGGTCACTAATTACTATAAACAGGTGGCCTCTTTATAGAGGTTGCTTAGCTTTAGCCTACCGGTATACACATGGGGTGGGAGCCGTGTGCTCTCACTTGGGAAACGGCCGGCCTTGCGGGACCCCTTGTGGCACTGTTGTCTGGACAATTACTGGCGCTCCTCCCCCCTTAACCCCATGCATTTTCTTGTTAATTCCTCTTTTGTTTCCAGCACTCGCAGTCTCTCATCGCTCTTCTTTGCAACCATATTCACTCTTTGAAATTCTGGGTCCAATAAGTTCTATGACAATCGATAAGATAGTATCGATTCTGACGAGCTGAGCTGAGCATGCGCAGATGGCACAAAGGGCACACGGATTGTCAAGTGCCATTAACTTACAACAACAACAACACATGGCATATGGGACCAAAGATGAGTGGATAAACGCGACGTGAAATAGCATGTGTGTTATGATTCGTTGCGGGTGGCCTCTAACTGAGAGCGCATTTAATGCCGCTTGCATCTGCCAATATGAATTGACCTCGGGCTCAGGTTATGACAGAATAAGTGCTTCCCGTAAAGAGATGGCCTTCTTTGGGTTTCAGTTTGAATCCCGCTACGTGAATACTCGCAACCGACTGTACCGTTTTACCGTACAACGACATCGCCTAGATACACCAATAAAGTTTCCCATTGCAGGCCTGAAACTACCCTCTCGATTATAGTCTCTCAAATGTGGCGGGGGCATTGCATTGACCGAAGGGCATAACGCCCAACTGTACAGTTCCCCGCGCACAACGAAGGCAGACTTGCGTTTTGCCTCAGACTTGCACCTGCCAGTGCCAACAGAGTCAAAATCTAGCGTTAAAAAAAACCTTCTGGCACCGGCAAGTGTATCCAACGTGTCATCGATCCTGGACACTGAATAGGCGTTATCGTCTATACGCAGAAGCGTAATAATTGAGTGCCTTCCTCTGATAGGGGCTGTCTGATGGCTGATTAATGCCTCTTGCAAGTAAGTCGTTGTTCACTTGTTTTTCAATCTCTTTTTGGTTGCAGGCCGGCCGGCTGACGTCTCGGCCTCTCTCTGATAGGGCGGGCGCTGCCTGTGTCTGTACCGTATACGTGTTTTACCAATATCATCGTTTTCCGTGGAAAATACGTCAGCAAAGTATATTGTAGCTGTGCAATGGCGGCACGATGACACGGCTCCACCTCGGTTGCCCGAATAAACTTGTCAAATCTAAGTACAGGCTGGAACCTCCTCCGTGAATTTGTTGACTCCTCGATATCTTCACCGTCTATAGTATATGTAACCTGCCCGCAGTCAACTCACGTCGGGTCCGGTTGTCCCAGGTTAAGTATATACCCGTAAGGCGATTGTGTCCTCTTCAGCGTTAACCAGGGTCCTCTTTAGTATAAGTCACTTCTTTTCTAAATCTCATCCGCCCTGTACTGGCTCTACAATACCCTCCGCACCCCAAGCCTCTATGGCATGCATAGACATCCTTCCATAGAAACTGTTGCCTCGTGCCAGGGTATGGCGGTACACTGAGTTGTGGTTTGCGAGACAACAACCCTAGCGCATAACGCGTAACGAGACACCATGTCAACTCATGCACTTCAAAATGTTCTCCATTAACTGAGCACCAACTGAAATCCTTCCCTCTGGAGCAAAATGTCCATCCCGACGTACTTTTGCGAACGCTACTCGGGCTGGATATACTGTTGTTCTCCCAACGCGTACTTCACCATGTGGTACGCCTAGAGTTTCCAGAGGCTTCCCGCGTCTGCCGGGAGTACTCTTACACTCTGGTCTCCTCTTCGGTGAAATCATGTGGTAAATCTCAGCCGATATGATCGTGTCCGTAGTTCCGGTATCGACCACCATCCGAACTTTTAATGACCGAACCTCCCCTTCAACAAAATACTAATTTGGCGGACGCCAGGGGCGCAGAAATCTTTCTTGCTGTTTCGAGGGCCGGGCGGGCCTAATCCTGTCAGGGTATCACTTGTTGACCCCGTCTTGGGATGGGCTGTGACTCGATCGTTGTCCCTGTGTCCTTTGCTCCTTCTTTTAGGACACTCCCGTGCAAAGTGTCATCGTCCCTTGCAGCTGAAACATGTGTCGTCCGGTGTTAACCTCTCGATCTCAAACTCATGTTCCATATAGCAGAACCTTAAGCTTTAGCTCAAGCTCTCTGTTGGAATTCGTCTTGTTTCCCTTGCAGAACTTTCCATTCGCAAGAAATGTACTTCGTCCTCATACATCAGCAACATCATATATTGAGGCTCCTGTCACCCCTTTCTCTGTGTCCTCCCTCTCCATAGCTGAGGCCAATCCTTGTTCTTGAATGTTTGTACCCGAGTTTTGGTCCAGTGTGAAATCGAGTGGTCTAACACGGACACACTTGTGGGGTACCAAACACAATGGAACTGTGGTGACCACCCCCGCGCGAACTTTGACCTGTCAACAGTTCAACATACTTTCGCGTGTCGTTGGTACCTGCGCATACTATGTGGTGTTTCACATAGACTTTTCGTTGGTTTACGAGCACGTGTGAAGAACGTTTCTTTTGTTCTAACGTCTCATCGTCACGCTCATGGTATTCTTAGAAGTGCCACGTTTTGCCAGTTTTTCATCATCGTCGTTCTTCATCAATCTCATGTTTTGTCAGGAGTTATTTAGTGTTTGTTGTCTTAGTCCGTCCGTCAGTACTTTGTGAACGTTTGTACATATACACTCGCGGAATTATCGCCTGTTCTACCTCGAGGTAGACGAGACAACGTCGGCCAGACGCCGTGCGGGAGAACAGTGTAGAAAACACGCATCGAAATCTATTGGGGTGAGTTGACACTTAAACGATAGTGCACGCCCCAAAGTGGTGACCCAAAAACGTGCAATGGCTACCAAATCGGGGCAGCAAAACCCAGAGTCTGGAGCATCACCAGTCAGTGCAGTAGCCTTGAAACTCCCACCGTACTGGCCCAACGACCCGGTGATATGGTTCGCACAAGTTGAGGCGCAGTTCCTTACCCGGGGTATCAAATCGGAACTCACGAAATACTCGTACATAATTGCGTCTCTACAACCATCCGTCGCGCAGGAAGTACGAGACTTATTAGTCAACCCACCGGCTGCTAACCCATATCGCGTACTTAAAGAAGAGCTCATCAAACGCACTGGCGAATCTGAGCGAAAGCGTCTCCAAAAACTGTTGACAACTGAAGAGCTTGGGGATAAAAAGCCCTCGCAGTTACTCCGAACCATGGAACAGCTCCTCGGTGATAACACACTGGAGCCTGCAATCTTGAGGCAGTTGTTCACGCAACGACTGCCAACAAACGTCCAACTGATCTTGGCCTCGACAAGCGACGTCGACATCGCACAACTCGCTAAGCTCGCGGACAAAATCGTCGAAGTTTCGCCATTACCAGCTCAGGCCTGTGCCGCCGTTTCAGCACCGGCACTTGTTGCTGCAGTCAAGCCAGCTGCTGCATCGGATATGCAGTTGCTTCAAGCTCAAGTCGAGAAACTCACGGCTCAAATGGAGTTGTTGGTGCGCCAGAACAAGTTTCAACACGGTCGGTCGAGGAGCCGCAGTCGCGACCAAAGCCAACACAGACGCGATCGCAGTTCGTCCGCGTCGGGGGACAACCCTACTGATTCCTGCTGGTACCATTGGAAATACGGGGACAAAGCTCGTAACTGCAAAGAACCATGCAACTACACACGCAACCACAGTTTCAACACGGCTCCGTTAAACCAGCAGGCCAGCGGATAGGGGCGACTTCATCCACTGGCACACCAAATCAATGTCGTCTTTTCTATATTTTTGACAAAATCACAGGCTCCAAGTTCCTCGTGGACACCGGTGCTGAGGTCAGCATCCTCCCTCCAACCCCACGAGACAAGCAGGGCTCCAGGAGTGATTTTGTGCTCGAAGCAGTCAACAGAACACAGATTCACACATACGGTGAGCGTTCAATGACTATTGATTTGGGTCTTAGGCGTACATGTAGGTGGATTTTCACAATTGCCGATGTACCAATTGCAATATTGGGAGCAGATTTCCTACGACATTTTGGGTTACTGGTTGACATGAAAGACCGAAAACTCATAGACTCCAAGACAAGTCTTAGCATCCAAGGCATTGCAACAAGCACCCATGTTCTCAGCCCTGTTTTTGCTGGCCTTTCCCCGAACACTCGATACACAGCCATTTTGGGTCAGTTCCCTGCCATTACTCGACCTTGCTTCAAGGATGCAATTCCCAAACATGATGTCACTCATCACATCACTACAAAAGGCCCTCCTGTATCCGCAAGGCCACGGCGCCTCGCTCCGGAAAAATTGAAAGTCGCCAAGGCCGAGTTCGACCACATGCTACAATTGGGCATCATCCGTCCCTCCAAAAGCAGTTGGTCATCGCCACTGCATATGGTGCCGAAAGGAACACAGGGGGATTGGAGACCATGCGGGGATTACCGCGCTCTGAACAATGCATCCGTCCCCGACCGCTATCCCATCCCTCATGTACATGACATCACTTCGTCTTTGCATGGCCAGACTGTTTTCTCGAAGGTGGATTTAGTCCGAGCATACCATCAAATCCCCGTGGAGCCAAGTGACATTCCAAAAACAGCCATCACCACTCCATTTGGCATGTTCGAATTCTTGCGCATGCCTTTTGGATTGCGGAACGCAGCCCAGACGTTTCAGCGTTTCATTGACAAAGTGTTGCATGGGTTGGATTTCGTGTACGTCTACATCGACGATATACTCATCGCCAGCCATAGCGCAGAGGAGCACGAGTCGCATCTTCGGACGTTTTTTGAGCGACTTGATCAGTATGGTGTTGTGGTGAATCCCGCCAAGTGCGAATTCGGCGTGCCGTCACTACACTTCCTAGGCCACCAGATCGACCAAGAGGGTATTCGGCCACTGGACACAAAGGTCGACGCGATCAAACGATTTCCAGTTCCCAATTCAACCAAGAAATTGCGCGAATTTCTCGGGCTGGTCAATTTCTATCGTCGCTTCATACCCCACTGTGCCGCCTTGGCCCAACCTCTGACCGACCTACTCGCTGGAAAACCAAAGAAGACAATCGAACTGACCCACACGGCAATTGATGCCTTCGAAGCAGTCAAGTTGGCTTTGATCAATGCAACTCGTTTGTCCCATCCTCGATCCGATGTTGAGTTAAGCTTGATGGTCGATGCCTCTGATTTCGCCGTGGGTGGAGTCCTACAACAGATGGAACATGGAATCTGGCGTCCAATTGCTTTCTTCTCGCGAAAGCTGCAACCTGCGGAGACCAAGTACAGCACGTTCGGCCGGGAGCTGTTAGCTGCTTACCTTGCCATCCGCCACTTCCGCCATGTCGTCGAGGGTCGCGCATTCTCCATCTTAACGGATCATAAACCGCTGACGCACGCACTCGCTGCAAGCTCAGATAGATACTCCCCCCGCGAGATCCGACACCTTGACTACGTGTCGCAGTACACAACTGACATCAGACATGTTCAGGGTAAACACAACGACGTCGCTGACGCATTGTCACGCATTAGCCTGAACACATTCTCTGCCAGGTCATCAGATCCAATCGATTTCCAGGTCATGGCCGAGCATCAGCGCAATGATGAAGACTTACTCCGTCACAAACAGCAGTCGGTTCTTCAGCTACAGGACATTCCGCTAGTCGCAAGCAAGGACACCCTAGCTTGTGACATGGCTACCGGAACCCCTCGACCCTTCGTCCCCAAGGTGATGCGCAGAGCAGTGTTCGACTCCTTGCATTCCCAGTCGCATCCCGGAATCAGAGCTACTCTCAAGCTGGTCAGTGCACGCTTTGTATGGCCCAACATGAACCACGATGTTCGTTCGTGGGCTAAAACCTGCATCCGTTGTCAGAAATCCAAGGTGCACAAACACACAATCACACCACTAGGAACCTTCATCACCCCTGATGCCCGTTTTGACCACGTGCATATTGACATTGTCGGCCCACTTCCACCATCCAACGGTCAGTCGTATCTACTCACATGCATTGATCGTTTCACAAGGTGGCCGGAAGCCATTCCAATCCCGGACATAACTGCTGAAACTGTCGCCAGAGCTTTTGTGAGCAATTGGGTGACGAGATATGGCACACCATCGACAATTACCACCGACCGCGGCCGACAGTTCGAATCCAACCTGTTCAACGCCTTGACAACATTACTTGGCAGTCGACGCATCCGCACTACTTCTTACCATCCGATCGCAAACGGCCTTGTGGAGCGTTTCCACAGGCAGTTGAAAGCTTCACTCAAAGCACAAGACGAGCCCAACAGGTGGACGGAAACGCTTCCTCTTGTTCTGCTGGGCATACGAACAGTCGTCAAACGGGACATTGGATGTTCAACAGCGGAACTAGTCTTTGGAACTACCTTGCGTCTCCCTGGACAGTTTGTTGCACCCGTCAATGACGCTGGATTAGACCCAGGAGATTATGTTCATCGCCTCAAACGCGTCCTGCGTCAAATAGCACCAACACCTACACGCCCGCACACCCGCACCACACAGATTCACAAGGACTTGTTGTCTTGCACACACGTTTTCGTCCGATGTGATCATGTGCGCAAACCACTCGAGTCTCCGTACAAGGGCCCATATCGTGTACTTGGGCGCGCAGACAAATACTATACGCTGGACATAAACGGCAAGAGCGACGCTGTGAGTTTGGATCGATTGAAGGTCGCGTATCTTGAGAGGGATCCCTCAACCGCGTTGCCACCATCAACATCGCCAAAACTGCCAGCGCCAACTCCTCAAAACTCGCCGATTGCACCTACCCTGCCTGTTCCAGTAGATCAGGACAGTACCAAGAGCGAGCAGACAACGCGCACAGGCCGTCGCGTTCACTGGCCTGCGCACTTCTCACAGTTTGACTGTGGTTGACACTGTACATATTGTATATACTTTGTTTCGTTCACTTCCTTCAGGAAGCTCTCTGGAGGGGGCTGATGTGGTGACCACCCCCGCGCGAACTTTGACCTGTCAACAGTTCAACATACTTTCGCGTGTCGTTGGTACCTGCGCATACTATGTGGTGTTTCACATAGACTTTTCGTTGGTTTACGAGCACGTGTGAAGAACGTTTCTTTTGTTCTAACGTCTCATCGTCACGCTCATGGTATTCTTAGAAGTGCCACGTTTTGCCAGTTTTTCATCATCGTCGTTCTTCATCAATCTCATGTTTTGTCAGGAGTTATTTAGTGTTTGTTGTCTTAGTCCGTCCGTCAGTACTTTGTGAACGTTTGTACATATACACTCGCGGAATTATCGCCTGTTCTACCTCGAGGTAGACGAGACAACGTCGGCCAGACGCCGTGCGGGAGAACAGTGTAGAAAACACGCATCGAAATCTATTGGGGTGAGTTGACACTTAAACGATAGTGCACGCCCCAAAGAACAATGGTACCCCATAAAGAAATTCAAAAGGAACAGTGGTACCCCACAGAGGAATTCTAAAGAAAAGGGAAAATAGGACAACAATGCAAGTACCCCATAAACCCCTGTGTACACAGATGTGTGCACGCATTTATCCCACTCCTGACACCCTCTGTGGCGGACTTATCTTTGTATTCGTGCACTTAAGAGAATTGGTCGGAAAATCGTTGTTTTCTCCAAATTCTTCCCTCATCCACCCCAATTTTTTCCTAATCCATGTTTTTTAAACTTTACTCCTGAACCCTAACCTTTTTTGTTAACCCCCCACCCTAACCCTTTTCCCAAGTTTGGTCTACCTGACTGTGGACTTGAGCGAACGAGTGCAAGTCCACAATCCGTCACTTTTTCCCGCAAATTGTGGACTTGAATGGGTTTCGAGTCCACAGTGCGACCGCAATGCCCACACACCCACACACATGCAGGTGCGAATCCACATACAATCGCGGACGTAGGTGCGAATCCACATACAATCGCGGACGTCCCTTTGTTCCTCTTTTATTTGGACATAGTCTGTTTTTCCTTACTCTCGTTGGTTTTGTACAGGAGCGAATCGCAGACGTTCGCTTGCCAATCGCGGACGATATTGTTCTCTTTGTAAAGCGGGCCTCCCACTGTGCGATTTTTGACACGAATTTCCTACGATTAGTTACGATTAAGTACGATTGTGTGTAGAGTCTATAGACAGTCTCTGGTAATCGTACCAATTCGTAGGAAATTCGTGGGAAAAATCGCACAGTGGGAGGCCCGCTTTAGACCTCCCTAAAACGTCCACGATTGTTTGGGAGAACAAGCGCACACGTACACCCACACACATCCCCCTTTCGGTAGCGGCCTAGGTAACATATGGCATTGAACAAGGGAGTGCACCCTCTTTCGGTATCTTAGGGTGCACCCACGTTTCCTCCTGAAACAAAAAAAAAACCGAAAGCCTTGTCATGCCTGTTTGGGTATCTATTAAGCTTTTGCCTTTTTGGGATTCAATTCCGTAAACCAATTTCAGTTTAGGTGTACAACCATTGAGTGTGTGCATTTCCTTAGCATATCCTTCACATATTCAGCAATATTTTTGCAACGTCAACAATTCTTGAACACTAGAGCATTCGGAGAAAATTTTAATTTTTGATACATTGTACCTATACAGCAATTTCATCGAGGACATAGAATGTACGGTTTGGACTGTTTTGAGAAAAAAAACCAAGCAGGATTCCGTGCTAGCACCCGTCCGCACTGTTCACCATAGTTTCTCGGCTTGTCTTGGTTTCCCTTCTTTGGTGTTTTTTTTTTTACATGAGGTAGGCCAATGTTTTTATACGAACCTCATTAAGGAAAACAGTTCTAATCCTCGGAAGCTTTTTGGTTCAATCAAAAAGTTATTGAAACCTAATGGTGGAGATAGGCTTTTGAGTGTGGATAACTGCGCTTTTGCCAATAAACTTGGTAATTTCTTTATTCAGAAGGTTGCAAGCATACATTCCAAGCTGGATGACATGTCCGTTGAGAGTGCCAGCAGGGGAGTGGTGGGCCGGTTGAAGACGGGTGCTTGTGCCTTGTTAGAGCGTTTTTCGCCGGTTACTTCTCACGATGTTGGCAATCTCATACGTTCGGGTCCCAAGAAATGTTGTTCTTTGGACCCCATGCCTACCGGTTTGGTTGTTGATTTTTTGGACACCTTGTTGCCAGTTATTACAAAAATTATACTAACACTTATCATTACAGTCTGGTATATTTCCTTCGAATTGGAAAGAATCATTGGTTATTCCGCTCCTAAAGAAAGAAAGTTTAAATCCAACAGATTGCAAGAATTATCGCCCGATTAGTAATTTACAGTATATTTCCAAAATTACGGAAAAGGTAGTCTTTAATCAAGTGCATTGCCATATGATGACCCATTCTTTATATCCTTTGTTGCAGTCTGCATACAGGCGGAATTACAGCACTGAAACTGCATTGTTGAAAGTGCAAAATGACATTTTATTGAACATTAACTCACAGCGTGTTACTTTGCTGGTACTTTTGGATCTCAGCGCAGCATTTGATACAATTGACCATGAAATTTTATTTGACCGGCTTTATTCCAAAATAGGCATATCGGGTGTGGCACTTGAATGGTTTCGGTCTTATTTATCGGGAAGGGGCCAACGAGTTTTATTCGGAGGTGCAACGTCAGACAGATTTAATGTTAAGTGTGGTGTTCCACAGGGATCATGTTTGGGGCCATTGTTATTTAATATATATGCCTCTGAGTTATTTGACATTGTTGAAAAGCATTCACCAAGCATTCACTGTTATGCAGACAACACCCAGTTATATATCTCGTTTAAGACTTCTAATAATATAAATCAACAACAAGCTGTAATGTCGATGGAACGCTGTATTGATGACATACGTCAGTGGATGACTAGGGACAGGTTGATGATCAATGATTCAAAGACAGAATTAATTGTTATTGGGACGAGACAGCAATTTTCTAGGGTTACCATCGCTAATTTAAAGGTTGGTGGTGCTAATATTTCACCGTCATTGGCTGTTTGTAATTTAGGTGTTTGGATGGATTCAAGGTTTAATATGGGTAAACAGATCAGTAGTGTTTGTTCGGCAAGTTTTTATCACCTTCATAACATTAGGCGTATTCGTAAATATTTATCTCGAGATACCCTAAATGTTCTAACACATGCATTGATAACCAGTCGATTAGACTATTGCAATAGTCTATACTATGGCTTACCAAAGTTGTATTTGGACAAACTTCAGCGTGTACAAAATGCTGCAGCCAGACTTGTGTCCGGTGCTACGAGACGTAGCCATATTTCACCCATACTAAAACAGTTACATTAGCTTCCAATTTCTGTTCGTATTAATTTTAAGATAATGTTATTGACCTTCAATTAAGGCACTTCATAATCAGGCACCTAAATATCTCTCTGACTTATTAAAAATGCAAACAAACTCTGGTTATTCATTACGATCAGGAGCTACTCCTCAATTATGTCATCCGGTGGGAAAGATGTTGAAGACATCAGGTGACAGGGCATTTTCAACAGCAGCTCCCATGTGGAATAAGCTGCCACAAAGCATTCGCTGTACTCAGTCACTTGCAGAATTCAAGCGAAAACTTAAAACACATTTGTTTCTTACTGCTTGTGAGTGAATAGGCAAGTGGGCCCACGCTTTGTCTAGGTTTGTGCCAGTGTAAGCATCCTGTAACAACTGCTGTCTTTTTGAATGTTTTAATGTAATTACTGTAATTATTGTAATGCGCATTTGAACATGTACATGGAATTTGCGCAATATAAGTTATTATTATTATTATTATTATAGAAAAGAAATGAAGTTTCCGACGGAGGAACGGAGTCGGAAAGTAGACATGACAAGTAATATGACGTGACCTCCTTTAATTATCACGTAATCGCTGTAATTCAAACTTCCCAGAAATTAATCAATAAATGTAGTACCCTCAAGTGATTTATTGATTGTTGTCTTCCATGGCTAAATATAATTTCGGGGAAGTTCCGGCATATCGCGATATCGCGAGCCAATTTGTTCGTCCCTTTTTGGATGATAAAGTAAACTAATTGACCTATATATCGAGGAAGTGGATTCGATTAGAAGAACCCGACAGTGCTATTGCCACAATTTTTCGAGCATATTATTTGATTGTTCCGACCAGACGTCCTGTTGGATGCGAGTACTTTCAGGTCAATGGTATTGCAGCCGCTAAGGTAGGTCAATGGGTGTTGAGTCGAACGCAAAGGACGATATAAGGGGTGGTGTGGGGAAACGCGGGGGAGGGTGGGGAAAATAACTGATAGGTGCATTATATGTTTCGGAAAACGGTGTGGAATGTTATAGTACAGTATGTGCACAGTGGTAGCTTTTCTTCTCGAATTATGTTTTGCACAGGTCTCTTTTTCGGGGGGGGGGGGGGGGGGCGCAGGGTGCGTGGAGCATGCCTCATGTAGAGCTCAGCTAGCTCAGCCGGTAGAGCATATATCTGCCTGATGTGTATGTGTCAGCGGGAGAAACCACGACTTATATTCTAATTATTCCTAATTATTTCGTATTTTATGTGACACAATACCGAAACTTTCTTGTGCCCTACAACGTCACTAAAAGTTTATACTTATTATTGATTGGACAATAGTGATCACATGTCAACTTTCACTGCCATTCACCAACTGATTGTAGGGGCGTTCGAGATGCTTACACCGTGTAACAGGGGGTTTACACCGGGGAAGCCCCCAGAAGATGCAAAACGAACGATACGGGGTTTCGCTTTGAATTCTGGGAACACAGGTCAAAGGTTGTTGCCGGGTGGAGCTTTGTAAATGCTGTTATTGTTTGACTCACGATATATGGTTAAAAGAACGGTCCGGTGTAAATTGGTGTTACACGGTGTAAGCATCTCGAACGCCCCTACAACATGGTGGTCTTGAGCCCTTAATTCTCCTACATATTTTACATACAATATTGCGTTAACTCATGTGGCACCAGACTACGAGTTTTAGTCGTACGGCGACAGTGTGCGAAAACGAAAACGAATAGATTTTTATCTTCAAACTTTGTGTTCTTAATTTGGTACTGTTCGGTTATGCCACACACGATGCTGATAAGCTCGAATAGGTAACAGCTACAGTAGCGGATAGTCTGAGATGGATGTTCGGAGATACTTCAGTCGCTTGTTTGACGAGACGAATGTGATCAACACGAACACAGTGGCATCACCAGGCGCAACCACTTGCGCGACCGGGCACTACGCCTCGATGAGCCGGGGACAAACTCGCGAAGCGCCCGCTAGAATTTTATGTGCTCGCGTTCGGTCATCAAAACAGCCAGGGTCACTTGGCCATTTCGGTCATCAAACCAGCCGTCCAGCATTGCTTTTATTATACATTTTATGTTTGACAACGAGAATTTCAGGAACATCAAGGACAACACAAGATGATATTGATGACAATGATGACAGCCAAATGTCATCATGCACGTTGAGCACAACTTTACACCGAGTAATTACTACGGACTGTGTGCCATGTCCGTTGAGCCGACCAACCCTGTGTCCACCAGGGACTGAACCCATCACGGAGGAGACTGGGGATAGGGGGTGCACTGTCCCCCCTGTCTCTAGTACATCAGCGGCGATTACTGGATGCAGTCAGCAGTGCCGAAGCACTGAAGTTAGATACGAATGTTGTTCCGGCCACTGGGGACCAATGTGCATTGGTGAGGAAATTTTATTATAGTCGGGCTGGGCGTGGACCTGAAAAAATGTAATGCAAAATGCCAACATTTGTCGGAATGCACTGCCCCTCAAAAAGTGATGTTGAATCAAACATTTGGTCTTTCAGCTCGTAACATTGAACTCATAAACATTTATTATTTGTACAGTGTACAATAGACATATCAGGGGCAGCCCTCAATAGCCTTGAATAGCCACTCCACTTCAAATTGACAAATATATGTTATCTCTCATGTTTACTTATTGGAAAATAATCAGAATTGAATAGTTCAAATTCCAGCTGTCTGAGTTGCATTGGCTAAAAAATACGGTTCATCTGAGATATAACTTTTATTGTACATTGATCTATGATGTGGTTTGGATCATTGAACATGCTGCCTTTCCATGGCACTTGTGCTTTTGAGCAAATCATTTAAACTGAAACCATCCTTTGGATGGGATCGATGCAAAGTCGTACACTAAGTCCAGTGTGTTGCCAGGTTGTGTAGTACACTTAAAATAATAGAGTTTTGGCAGTTTGAAACTTTGCACTCGTATTATGGGACATCATTACTTTGAGGGTTCTTTTCATTTGATGAGGGTTCTTTTCAAATGATCACATACCAGTGAAGAAAAAGGAACAGAAACAAGCCGCCATGGATGACCTCGCATGTGAAGAAATCTGTAAAAAGAAAACACAGTTTGTACCAGAGGTATAGTAATGCCTAGGTCACATTTGCTCTACGGCTAGGATACGGCGGCCGTAGCCCCCCGAAATCGAGAAATACCTGCGGCGGCCGCAGAGGATCTGCGGTGGCCTCAGGGTCGCCCTACGGCATATCCTATCTTTTACAGGCCGTAGGGGTCGCCGTGGGATTATAGCGCGGAGTTATAACTTTTTTCATTTCTAGGTTCGCCGTAGCAATTACACACGCCACAGCCATGCCGTAGTGCGGTTCCACGGCGACCATACGTCGGGCGTACGGTGGCCTTGCGTTTGCCGTGCGACTGCCCTAGGGTCTTATGAATTTCAATTGACTTTTGCGGACCCCCAAACAATTGCGTCTGCTTTGGTATTTGTCAAAAACCTACGGCCGCCGCAGGGACGCCCTGAGGCGACCGTGCGTCATCACTTCAAAGGCCGTACGGCAGCCGCAGGTTTTCTGTCTCCACAGATTATAAATACGACGTGCGGCTACCCTAACATATGTGAATGCTACAGTATGTGACCGTGGGAATGCTGCGGCGGCCCTATAATTGCTATTGGCCGTAGAAATTGCAGACCCCACGGCCGCGGCGGCAAATGTGACCTAGGCATAAGTCAAACCAATATCAAGACCATGAAGAGTACAAAAGACAGAGCAACAAAACACGACGTATTGTAAGACGAGCACAGGCTACTTTTAGAAGGCTAAAAGTGATTTTCTGACGTTTACATTGGGATGTTATCATTTTCTATATGTCACTTTTAGCCCTTTGGAAATTTAACCCCATTCGCCATGTGGAACGTTCCTGCACGCCCTTACTGGTCCAAAAACCTGTGTCAAAAATCTTACCGTACATAATCCAAATCAGACATTTAAAAGCACACCATGGAGGTCCTTGTAAATCTCAAGACTTTTGCACCCTTGTCGTTCTTTTCCCATGATGACTCAAACATCAGAAAACGATAAAATGGAGCAAAATTTAGTTAAAATTCGACAATTCGATATTCATTCTAAAACACTTATGAACTGGGTGATATGTTTGGTTTGGTCTGGGCCAGTTTGCATAGGTCCGGTTTGCACAGGTCGTACCGAATATTCGATTCGGTAAAATGCTATTCGAACATTCGATGGAATTTGAATATTCAATTATTTTGGCCATAAAAAGAACACTACAAAAAAGCCATTGAACATGTTGAACTCGTGAAGTAAAATTGTTGGCCATTATATTGCAAATGATATAATGGTCGATCCTCTAAATTGTTGTAAAAAATAATAAATTTCAACATTTTGCAGAGTGCCCGGGTGGTGCTGATAATCCCTGCAATGGTCGAGGGCAGTGTCAGGGGAGGAGGGAAGGAAGGCAGTGTCAGTGTGACCCGGAATTCACAGGAGTGTCTTGTGAGCTGTGTGCTAGGGATGATGTCTATGGTCCAAACTGTGATCAAGGTAATAAATAGGGATTTTTATTTTCAAGCTCCTTTAATACTTACTTGGACACAGCCTTATGTACATGTACATGCCCTACTGAAAACGGCCAATTGGTTTTCCAATTGGAACCAATTCATTTACCGATTCAAACCAATTCACTTACCAATTCGCTGACCAATTAATTTACTAATTGGAACCAATTAACTTTCCAATTGGATATAAATTGGTTTGAATTGGTTTGAATGCGGAATTAGGAGGTTTTTTTGCAATTGGACCAATACAAACCAACTCAGCACCAATTCAAACCAATTCAGTACCAATTCACAAACCAATTCAAAGAATCCCAATAACCAACTGAAACCATTTCAATCCAATTGAAGAACCTACCGAAACCATTTCAATCCAATTCACGAACCAACTGAAACCATTCCAATCCAATTCACGAACTGAAACCATTTCATTCCAATTCAAGAACCAACTGAAACCATTTCAATCCAATTCACAAACCAACTGAAACCATTTCAATCCAATTCACGAACCAACTGAAACCATTCCAATCCAATTCACGAACTGAAACCATTTCATTCCAATTCAAGAACCAACTGAAACCATTTCAATCCAATTCACAAACCAACTGAAACCATTTCAATCCAATTCACAAACCAACTGAAACCATTTCAATCCAATTCAAGAACCAACTGAAACCATTTCAATCCAATTCGAGAACCAACTGAAACCATTTCAGTCCAATTCACAAACCAACTGAAACCATTTCAATCCAATTCGAGAACCAACTGAAACCATTTCAATCCAATTCGAGAACCAACTGAAACCATTTCAGTCCAATTCACAAACCAACTGAAACCATTTCAATCCAATTCAAGAACCAACTGAAACCATTTCAATCCAATTGGAGAACCAACTGAAACCATTTCAGTCCAATTCGAGAACCAACTGAAACCATTTCAATCCAATTCGAGAACCAACTGAAACCATTTCAATCCAATTCGAGAACCAACTGAAACCATTTCAATCCAATTCAAGAACCAACTGAAACCATTTCAATCCAATTCGAGAACCAACTGAAACCATTTCAATCCAATTCAAGAACCAACTGAAACCATTTCAATCCAATTCGAGAACCAACTGAAACCATTTCAATCCAATTCAAGAACCAACTGAAACCATTTCAATCCAATTTACGAACCAACTGAAACCATTTCAATCCAATTAACTAACCAACTGAAACCATTTTAATCCAATTCAAAAACCAACTGAAACCATTTTAATCCAATTCGAGAACCAACTGAAACCATTTCAATCCAATTCGAGAACCAACTGAAACCATTTCAATCCAATTGGAGAACCAACTGAAACCATTTCAATCCAATTCACGATCCCAACTGAAACCATTTCAATCCAATTCACGAACCAACTGAAACCATTTCAATCCAATTCGAGAACCAACTGAAACCATTTCAATCCAATTCGAGAACCAACTGAAACCATTTCGATCCAATTTGAGAACCAACTGAAACCATTTCAATCCAATTCGAGAACCAACTGAAACCATTTCAATCCAATTCGAGAACCAACTGAAACCATTTCAATCCAATTCGAGAACCAACTGAAACCATTTCAATCCAATTCAAGAACCAACTGAAACCATTTCAATCCAATTTACGAACCAACTGAAACCATTTCAATCCAATTAACTAACCAACTGAAACCATTTTAATCCAATTCAAGAACCAACTGAAACCATTTTAATCCAATTCGAGAACCAACTGAAACCATTTCAATCCAATTCAAGAACCAACTGAAACCATTTCAATCCAATTCAAGAACCAACTGAAACCATTTCAATCCAATTCGAGAACCAACTGAAACCATTTCAATCCAATTCAAGAACCAACTGAAACCATTTCAATCCAATTTACGAACCAACTGAAACCATTTCAATCCAATTAACTAACCAACTGAAACCATTTTAATCCAATTCAAGAACCAACTGAAACCATTTTAATCCAATTCGAGAACCAACTGAAACCATTTCAATCCAATTCGAGAACCAACTGAAACCATTTCAATCCAATTGGAGAACCAACTGAAACCATTTCAATCCAATTCACGATCTCAACTGAAACCATTTCAATCCAATTCACGAACCAACTGAAACCATTTCAATCCAATTCGAGAACCAACTGAAACCATTTCAATCCAATTCGAGAACCAACTGAAACCATTTTAATCCAATTCACGAACCAACTGAAACCATTTTTAATCCAATTCGAGAACCAACTGAAACCATTTCAATCCAATTCGAGAACCAACTGAAACCATTTCAATCCAATTCGAGAACCAACTGAAACCATTTCAATTCAATTCCAGAACCAACTGTAACCATTTAAATAATAACAATTTAGACCCATTAACCAAGTAATATTGAACAAATACCATTTTATACCAACCTTAACTAACCAAAACCATTAAACCAAACCAATAACCAATTCAGACAATTTCCATACAAATTTAACATTCAATAATTTAGTCGGCATGAAATTGTAATCATTTGATAGGAGTTTTATTAAAATTTCTAACTGCTAATAAAAGCACATGTGACAAAACGATTTCCTGGTCAATACTATATACACTCGACCAAAACAGTTCTGCCACCAGTAAAATTTATCATTTATAGATATTTATTATTAAATTGGATTTAATGTAGGAAAATAATATATAAAATTTTAGCTGAACATATCCCTCAAAGGAATAGAGTTCAAGAGAGATCACGGTGGCAAGCTTCACTGAACAGGAATGCAACAAATGAGTGTGGGGTCAGAATGAAAAACACCAAAGAACAACGATGTCAACTTTATTGCACTCAAGCAAGGGGAGTTACAGTTCAGTATTTTGCTTCTACCATACCTAATGCAATAGCACGATTCAGATTGGACAATTTAACCATTTTGATTTGGATGTTTTTGACAAGACATTGATAAATCAAAACTCACTTAAAGATTTCCTAATTGTCTACACACAAATTGCCCAAATCACAAGTTGCATTGTTCTTTGGTGTTTTTCAACACTCCTTTGTTGCATTCCTGTTCAGTGACGTTTGCCATCATGATCTCTCTTGAGCTCTATTCCTTTGAGGGATATGTTCAGCTAAAATTTGATATATTATTTTCCTACATTACATGTAAATCCAATTTAATAATAAATATCTATAAATGTCTTACTGGTGACAGAACTTTTTTGGTCGAGTGTATATATGGTTGTTGGAATGATGCTTGTTACCGGTATCCCACAGGTGTTCAACTTTTTCCTGGCATTTTTAATCAAAGCATAGTATGAAAGTGGGATGCATGGTGCTAATAGGGAAAGAATTGGGAAGTTGATGTTTACTTCAGACTAGGGATGGGAATTTACGGTAATTCAAAAACCGGTTTGCAATTCAAAAACCGGTTTGCAAGTGTTGGTTAACCATTAGGCCGACATCAAAGATTGATGCGTGTGAATTATAGAATAATTTACAATGCACACAATACCCCTAGGCCCCAAAACAATCGTTGAACCTTTATCTGGTCAAGATTTTTACTAATTTATTCCAATTTTATGTAGTCATTACAAATAACCTTCTGCAAACCAGGACTGCTGCAAACTATTGTAAATTCTTTAAAATTGGTTTTCGTTTAAACATTTGGCAAAACAGTTTTTCCATCCCTATTTCAGACCTTGTGTGCAAAACATATGAGACGGGCGTTTCCCACTCGAAATGTTGGGTTATTCCATCAAATCTGCACAGATGAGTCATTTTACAGAAAACAATTCTGATCAACTTCCCAACTCTATTAATTAATAGGCCTACTAATACTAGACTTGTTCAGGGGTTTTCCGCACACAATGGAATTGGCATATTGGTGCAGCTGACCTTTGACATGTATAAACCAGTTTTCGATACTATCGCTTATTGCAGAATTATGCCATCTTTTGCGAGAATCAATCTATACATGTCAAAGATCTGCTGTACTAATCTTTAATGATATGCCAAGTCCGCTGTGTGCGGAAAACCCCAAACAGGTCTGGGGGGTGAATTGGTTCGAAATGGTTTCATGCAGTTGGTTCTCGAATTGGATTGAAATGGTTGAATTATTAGTTGGTTCTTGAATTGGATTGAAATAGTTTCAGTTGGTTCTCCAATTGGATTGAAATGGTTTCAGTTGGTTCTTGAAGTGGATTGAAATGGTTTCAGTTGGTTCTTGAAGTGGATTGAAATGGTTTCAGTTGGTTCTTGAATTGGATTGAAATGGTTTCAGTTGGTTCATGAATTGGATTGAAATGGTTTCAGTTGGTTCTTGAATTGGATTGAAATGGTTTCAGTTGGTTCTTGAATTGGATTGAAATGGTTTCAGTTGGTTCTTGAAGTGGATTGAAATGGTTTCAGTTGGTTCTTGAATTGGATTGAAATGGTTTCAGTTGGTTCTTGAAGTGGATTGAAATGGTTTCAGTTGGTTCTTGAAGTGGATTGAAATGGTTTCAGTTGGTTCGTGAATTGGATTGAAATGGTTTCAGTTGGTCAGTTGGTTCGTGAATTGGATTGAAATGGTTTCAGTTGGTTCGTTAATTGGATTGAATTGGTTTCAGTTGGTTCGTTAATTGGATCGAAATGGTTTCAGTTGGTTCTCGAATTGGATTGAAATGGTTTCAGTTGGTTCGTGAATTGGATTGAAATGGTTTCAGTTGGTTCTTGAATTGGATCGAAATGGTTTCAGTTGGTTCTTGAATTGGATTGAAATGGTTTCAGTTGGTTTGTGAATTGGATTGAAATGGTTTCAGTTGGTTCTTGAATTGGATCGAAATGGTTTCAGTTGGTTTGTGAATTGGATCAAAATGGTTTCAGTTGGTTCGTGAATTGGATCGAAATGGTTTCAGTTGGTTCGTTAATTGGATTGAAATGGTTTCAGTTGGTTCGTTAATTGGATCGAAATGGTTTCAGTTGGTTCTCGAATTGGATTGAAATGGTTTCAGTTGGTTCGTGAATTGGATTGAAATGGTTTCAGTTGGTTCGTGAATTGGATTGAAATGGTTTCAGTTGGTTCTTGAATTGGATCGAAATGGTTTCAGTTGGTTCTTGATTTGGATTGAAATGGTTTCAGTTGGTTTGTGAATTGGATCGAAATGGTTTCAGTTGGTTTGTGAATTGGATTGAAATGGTTTCAGTTGGTTTGTGAATTGGATCAAAATGGTTTCAGTTGGTTCGTGAATTGGATCGAAAAGGTTTCAGTTGGTTCGTTAATTGGATTGAAATGGTTTCAGTTGGTTCGTGAATTGGATCGAAATGGTTTCAGTTGGTTCGTGAATTGGATTGAAATGGTTTCAGTTGGTTCTCGAATTGGATTGAAATGGTTTCAGTTGGTTCTGAAATTGGATTGAAATTCCAATTCACACAAATACTGATTTTCAAGGGAACACAGAAAAGTCAAATGTATCTGTAAGAATAAACTGCGGGAAATGCATACGTACATGTACATGTACACCATGCTCCTACCGGTACATGTGTACAATTAAGTTTCGTAGCATAGTAAACAAAAAATTCCAAGAAACCTGCATCAGTATGCAATGGAATGCCCATTGACCTTTTTGCAAAAACTGCTTGAGTGAATTTGGACAAAAGAAATAACTGTGTTTTGACAGAAGTGTTTGAATAATATTGCACATTTCTGGAATTGCCAGTATTATATACAGCAGATTGATTTTTAAAAGACAGACCGCATTGTGGGAAGGATGGCGATCAAAGACCTTCCCACAATGCATTTCTGTCTTGAGTTCACTCAAGTCAAGGTCTAATGTCCAGCAGCCGATTTCACGAAAAAAATTGCGCAACTTGCGGCATGGCGTAAGACTTACGCCATAATAATTCACATTCCCTTCATTATGTCAGCTGTAGGCCACCTGGGAATTAAATGTACACTGGTATTTGGCCCTTTTATTGTACCTTTGCCCACAGTCAGACTGAATTGTATACAAATGTGGACTGTAGACATTTGCATGTGTAAATATTACAGGAATGTCATAAGTTCTTTTTGTATTTTGAAAAGAAATAGTTTTAATTCTGATAATTTTTAATTCAAGATTTTCTGACAGGTGAGTATTTGCATGTTATTCAAAAGTTATGTCATTTCTTGTGAGAAAAACATATATAAAAGATGCGGCAAACCTCGCTGATGTACCAATTTACTAAGTGATACCAGCCCTGCAAGATGTCTCAACGTGAAGCTACATGTAATAAAGCCCTGCAACTCGCCTTGAGTGAACAAGAGAGCTACATTGTACATGTAAGTCTTCATGAGCATGATCATGGAGAACAACTTGAAGTGGAGGAAAAGCAGTGTTATAACAGAAACGTCATGTAAGAAGACAAAAATGAGGGGGAAAGAAAAAGAGAGCCTCGCCAATAAGGACAACCCTGTTAGCCAAGCCCGGGCAAGAGAGGGGAGAGGAAAATCTTGAAGGCGGCACTGCGGAAAAGTTGTCAGGATGTCGGCATTCCGATGACGACTGTCAATTACAGGGCAGTAGTTGATGTGTCTGAGAGCGTGGAAGACGAATACCTGGCCAGGGTTGTCGATGAACTCCTTGCAGAAGAATAAGAGGATGAAGAATGCGTGGAAACGTGTAATGGGGACCTGGAGGAGGAACAGCAAGACAGAGACACGGGGGAGGAGGATGATGACGATGAGGTGGCCTCATGGGGAGATGTCCATCTGGATGCTGATAGTGATTGGTTGGAGGATGAAGAGTCAAGTGACGAGGTTTCATCTGAGATTGAAAAAGTATCAGAGGATAGACCTGAAGCAAGAAATTTGGCCCGGGAGAGGAGAAATGCAAATAGCCGACGTCGCCAATACCATCCTGACTGGGACAATGATCCAGATCCACATCCACCTCAAACATCAAATGATGACGAGTTTTCCCAATGATGCATAGGCTGGTCGCGATCTTTGACCAAGATCAAAGTACACAAAATAAAGGGCCCTCGGCCACCCGGACCAAACTTCGGAAGGTGACGGATACCGGTCAAATACTTCCTCCAGTTTTTACCAGCAGCCCTGTTCCTACAGGTACATGTACAAATAGCTACATGGACAAACGGCAATCTGCAAAAGGCCGGCAGCATGTTTCTCATGTGTGTGGAAGAAATCCGAGCCTGGTTTGGTATACACCTTGTGATGGGCCTGGTGAAGATCCCTTACTACCAGGATTACTGGTCAGCTGAGCCTGGTGTTTACAACAGACTGATTGCGAGTACCATGACAAGGAACAGGTTCGATCTTTTGACACAGCACCTGACCTGCTCTGACCCAAG
This sequence comes from Henricia sp. BOLD:AAB3569, assembly GCA_037783545.1. NCBI lineage: Eukaryota > Metazoa > Echinodermata > Asteroidea > Spinulosida > Echinasteridae > Henricia > Henricia sp. BOLD:AAB3569. Next base: position 267,325 of record JBBELK010000267.1, on the reverse strand, counting down.
CACAAACCCCGAGAACTTGGAACTTGTCAATGATTTAACATCAGTATCTGCATCTTCGTAGCCATCCTCTCTACCCACTGCAGCCAGTATGGGATAAAGTTCTCTCCAACTGCAGAGCCGAATACAACATTACCAAACATCTAGCCATCGATGAAGCAATGGTTTTAGTACTCGGGATATAAGGCCAAAGTTCGCAAAGTCTTCATGCCGCTTAAACCCATCAGAGCTGGCTTCAAACTGTATGCAATTGCCGAGGCATCTACCGGGTACTTAGCCAACTTCATGGTTCATCCTTACAAGAAAGGAAAGCCTGCAAAGATGTCCGATATCGCTATGGAGGTGGCTAATCCTTTCCTCGGCAAACACCACCACATTTTTACCGACAGACTTTACCTCTGTGGAGCTGGCCCGTCGTCTCCTGTCTGAGCAAACGTACTATGTATCTCACTGGCGCAGTGAAGCTGTCAAGTTAAATTTCTTCACATAAACTCACAGAAAGAGGGCGCTGTTTGGGGCATGTCACTCCAGGAACACACAGCAGTCTTATGAAGAAAAAGCATAAGACTTCAAACTGGAATTGTGGAAAAATGCTGCAGTTCCCAGCCTTAGTTGTTCATGGTTTACAACAGGCAACATGTAAAACAAACCTAAACTATCATGGGTTACAAAAGTTTCAGCAAGTTGGAAAAAATTGTGGAAACTTTTGTGCACAGTTGAATGAGATTTTCCTGTGTTTTCCTAAAGTGACATCACCACTTTGCTCATGCATATGTAAATTTTCATTAGCATAAAAATCAAAAACCTTGATTTTAACCCCCAAACAACTTCCAAGTAGGGTTTTTATGATTGTAAATTAATGGACTACATTTGTAGTTTCATACCCGGTAGCACATATTTCATTGATAAAAACACCATTTCAGGGCCCTTTAAGACACCTAATTCAGTGATGATGTGTGTCTCGGATTTAAGTAAGAACATGCCCTAAGTACATGTAGGCATGACAATTTTATGTTGAGTAGCGATAAAGTAAAACCATATGTAATCAGTGTTTTTCGCAGCTTAAAGGGCCCCTTATTTAGGATTTTTATCAATGAAATCTATGCTTTAAAACCACTCTACTCAGTTAAAGTCATAAAAATCCTATTTGGAGCTTGCTTTGGGGGTTAAAACAAAGGTTTTTAGTTTTTATGCTAATGAGAATATGCATATTCATGACCAAGGTCACTATGTCACAAGAGGCAAACACAGGAAAATCACATTTAACTGTGCACAAAAGATTCCACTTTTTTCTCAATTTTCCTGAAACTTTTGTAATCCATGGCTGTTTGAGTTTGTTTTACATGTTGCTTGCTGTAAGCCATGACAAAACTGGGGGTAGAAACTGCAGCAATTTGCCACAAGTCCAACTTGAAGTCTTATGTTTTTTCTTAACTTTTCCCTTCTGTCTTCCTTATGTGATGCACTCAAAACAGCGCCCTCTGTCTGTGATTTATTGCAGTGAAATCTTCAAAGTTGAAAAAGGCCACCTTTTATTGATTTTAAATCCAAACGAACAATAGTATGTCTTGCTGAACAAGTAATCCATCATTATGAAGCAAAGCTTAGGCACAAAGTTGTTTACCATGTCACAGGCCCTTTAATGGCACGCAGTGACATTTAAATGAACTGTACACAGTCAATGATGTTATCATGTGCTGAAACAGAAAGTATGCTACTACATGTACATTAATGTACCGGTACATAATTACCGTATGTGCTTCCTTTTTTTCATTTAGCTGCTTAATCTGAAAGTGTTTCATAAACCATTGGGGTCTTTCTATAAATTAGGGGTCCAAAAGTGTGACATTTAGTGTCCCCTGTTACACCTGTTATGTGTTATTTTTCGTCCAAAAATCATTAAAATGGCTTTTAAACCATTTTGTATGAATTGTACTTTATGTAGACACTCTTTGAGATGGACAGTATTTAAAGAATGTGTCCTGAATTTACAAAAACAAGATGTAAAATGTAACGGAGGACACCAAAGCTGGACCCCTAATTTATAGAAAGACCCATTGGCAAATAATGACATGTATTCAGGCATTAAAGGGACACACCGGCTTTGTTGGGCTATTTTGGGCTCAAAATAGACCCTTACATGATTCTGAAAGTCTTTCCGAAATAAGCGGAAGAGAACCTAAAAAGAAATCATCAAATTTTGCCGTTTTTTAGCATTTGTTCAAAAAATCAAGGTCACGTGATTTATCCGAACCAGATTCTGGTTCCGATAAATCACGTGGTCATAAAGTTAGTTTTATTTCCAGCCGTAGAAACCAGCGCAAAGTGCGAGATGCTTTTTGTCATTCGCGGTTGGTTTCTCTTCTTGTTGGAAAATAATGTCCTACGAACACTATTATACCGTATTTTCTAATTTGTACACAAATCTGCCAACAGATTTCATAAGAAGGGTTTTCTGGGTGTTGATACGGACGAAAGAATCTCTCAGATTTTCGCGTCTTCGTTTCGCGGTGATAAATAATATCCGAAGAAAAAACAGCTAACTATTCAGGGCGCTAAAGGCACCGAAAAGTTGCGTTCGAGTTGCTTCCTCGAGTCAGTGCTGACCTGAGGGATCGAACGCCACCTTTATTTATGAACACATGATACCGGTACATAATACATCGCGACAGCTGTAAAAGCGTATAGCCCAACATTTGTCTCTTTTGTAAATTTTAAACATTTCTAGTTAATTACGTGACATTTTGATAATTTGTTTTCACAACAACCATCGAAAAATGATTGTCAAGGATGCTAGATTGCTACATTATGTAAACAGTAAGCCGGTGTGTCCCTTTAAGAGAAAATGAGATATATTGTGCAAGTACTGCACGCCTCTATCAAGTTTGGATTTCTTTAGGTTTTTGAGATGGCTATCTTTCAGTTTTAATGACCCTATTTTTCAGTGAAATAAACTGATGCGTTGAACGACACTGGCTGGCTGGTGCCCATTCATTTGCCGTGTTACACCGCACTAAGCTAGCTGGGAACCCGTTACCAATCGCAAGTACTAGACTGGTTTCCGCTCCACAAATTCCACATACATGTACTACGAATGATTCTCATATTCAATCGTTGTATGTGGAATAGGTGGAGCGGAATCCAGTCTAAATCGCCAGTCTAACGGAACAGCACAACACAATAGTCAGGTGCATATCATGTGTGCGGTTAGCGATTCGCGCAAATAAAGCCAGGGTACTGGGCTGCTTTGTGCCTAACATTTTCAAAGTCGAAACCGTCCCCAATGTTTTATGCAGACGCAGATGTGGCGGTGTGTTTATAACTGTTCAACACCTAGATTGGTTCCCGATCCCTATAGATTGGTTCGCTTATTGCGAAAATATAGGGATCGGTAAAGGGCAACCATGACGGGCAGGTTATTATTATTTAATTTTTTTTAGTAAGTGTGCATATTTTGCAATGACATTTGTAACCCGGCCGTGCGTGTCGAACATATCCAATTATGTAAATAAAGTACAATTTCCTAAAGCAAAGGGCTTGGCCAATTTTTAAATATAAAAAACACAATGCGCACGCGCAAAGACGACCAATTACAGATCAACATGATCAAGATGAAGCGCCCTTTACCTGTCCTTATATTCTCCTGTGCAGTTCTCTTCCGATAAATTTGTTTACAAACATTTGGTGGTTTTTGGACTAGAAGCGTGGGAGTTTCAGATTCGTAATGAGAAAAATATGACGGATGTTATGTAAATATCATGACTCCTGGCAAATATTTAGAATGTCTGGCATGTCCCCAGTACAGTACTTGGTATCAGTTTGTGAATGTCATTCTGTCATTCTGACAGTGGATTGGCAATGTTATGAATTCCTTTTTACAATTTTAAAACATGAATAAAAATAGTAAGTGTTAAAAACTCTGGATGCTAGGATAGGGCGACAATTTGTGTGTAAAAAAGCTATATTAGGGCGACATGCTCAATAGGGCGACATTTTGGTGTCGCCCTAATATATATATTTTTTAAAATCATTTTTTTAAGGTCAAAAACCATTTGTTTTAGGTCAAAAACCATTTGTTTTAGGTCAAAAACCATTTTTATTAGGACTAGAACTGTTTCTCTTTGGTCTGAAACCATTTTTGGAAGCTTTGGGTAAAAAAATAAGGTATCATTTTGAGTGGTTCTTGCCGAAATTTTTGTGGTCCCCTGGGAGAGGCTTCCCGAAATGTCGCCCTATTGCCGCATCCAGAGTTCTTACAATTATTATTATTATTTGTTTTCGAAATTGTTTTGACTGTGCCCGTCTGCCCGTACTTGACTAACCATTGTACCAATGCGTTTGGTTAAAAATGATCACACTATACATGTAGTTAACTAAACTTCTTGAATCGAACTTGCTTTCTACTTTAACACCCAACCTCATCCCCATGTTCCACAGTTTGCTCACGCGACTTCAGGGCACGCGGAGGAGTTGATGTACATGTACATGTACAGTATCGAAACAAGTTTCACTGTGGTCAATGGAAGCAAAGCGATGACTTTCGACTTTCAGTTATTTTTTTTGACCCAACAACCCACAATTTTGAAAAAAGATTGACATTGTTTAACATAAACTATTTTAAATAGCCCCTACTGGTGAAATGTTTTTCTTGTTGAACAAATTATGTTTAAAATGGTTTGTTTTTGAAACCTATGCTGTTCAATTCTGTTTTGGTGTTAACAAAAAGGTATTTTGGAACAGTTTTCTTTACTACACGATAACAAAGGAATGCGAGTCTTTCCACAGTTAAGGGGGCATTTTGGCAACACAGACCATATTTTCCAGGAAATACCGGTACCTTTGTCTGGTCTCAAAATAAAAGAAATAAGTTTCAGTTGTTGTTGTTCAAATAGTGTGAAAACATGCCTTTCTAAAAATTCTGTGTAAAAGTTTTTAAAATACACTCTGAACCGGAATGGACAAATACATTTCAGGCCGTCCCGGTTACGAGCGTATATTAGAAATTTGTACACAGGGTGTTTAGAACGGCATGTTGTCACACTATTTGTAACCCTTTTTGGGCCTAAATTATCTATTCAGAACAACTTCAACTTACATGTATTTCTTTCATTTCGAGACTAGACAAAGGAATTTTTTTGTTGCCAAAATGCCCCTTTACTGTGGAAAGACTCATGTCCACAGTTGGTATGGAACGTAGGGATGTGTGATTTTGTCCGGGTGGCACGTCCGGACAAAACAGCTAGTAGAGGACCCAGCCATTCATGGGATTGCCTGACATCTTGTATTTCAAAACAAAGAAAGTACTTTCCCCCCCACTGTTGGTGGTATTACGTACATTACTTCCGACATTCCATCACCAATTTGTCACCACATCCTGTCATTCTTTGTCATCCTAGCTTCCTCTGTAAATATGTGAAGAAGAAGTAATTATAGGGGAGACAGGACATAGTCTGTTTACTTTGAAATTATTCCAGATTTTTGTCCAAGCGGCCATTGTGTAAGAAAGGATGTCCTCATGATTCCGGAGGTCAACGTTTCACTTTATCCTGTTTATTTATTTTTTTGGGGGTGGGGGGGTGGTGGTGGTGGGGGGAGGATTACGTAATGTTTATTCTCTCGTGTTGCTTTTTTAAAACCTGCTTAAAACAACAAGCTTCAATACATTGTCACGAGTCACTTGTTCCCTAAAATGAAACTGAATCTGCTATAGTTTCGTACACTCAATGTGTGAAATGATGACGTGCTCGTGTGCTCCTCGCCGACCTGGTGGGGGTACTGTAGTATACATATTCACGCGTCGTACTGTGCTTTTCCCCCAAGAATCCTGCATTAAGCGCGTGATTATATATATTTCTTTTTTTGAAATATGTGACTCGAGTCACGAGTCACCATGTTCGAGTCCGAGTCACCATGTTTGAGTAAGAGTCACCATGTTCAAGTTCGAGTCACCATGTTCGAGTCACGAGTCACCATGGTCGAGTCCGAGTCACCATGGTCGAGTCACCATGTTCGAGGTCAAGTCACCATGTTCGAGGTCGAGTCCGAGTCTGAGTAATTTTCCAGTGTGACTCGAACCGAGTCCAAGTCACAAAAAAATGACTCGAGTCCGAGTCCTGGACTCGAGTCATACAACACTGTTGTCTGCAGACATCTTTTTTTACCATTCATTCATACACACACAAAATAAAAATGCATTAGGTCTACATGCTAAAATTTCTACAAGGCAGTTTATGTTCCAATACTGTATTTCATGTATTCTAACTTGTTTTTAATGTACCACTCACATGCCTTTTCTTGCTCTCTTTCTCTCTTCATAATTATACTTTGCAGTGTGTGACTGCATCTATGGTGTCTGCCATTCCGGACCAATGGGCGATGGATTCTGCCTGTGTGATGCTGATTACCAGGGGCCCCGATGTGACCAACGTAAGGGCTAGTCCAACTGCGTGGCCCATAACAAGTCACGTTTGTTTATTTGTTTATTTGATGGGTTTAATGAACTTCAAATCGCAGCCCATAGGCATGAAGCTTACGAGTGTCTTCCACCTAAACATCGAGATACATAGTGTGGCGCCATGCATTGGCAGCCGATAGCCAGAGACACTAGGTACCGGTAATCCCCTTACTTTTCACGAAAGAATGCCATGGGATCTTTTAAAATGTGCGTTACACAACACACTGGCCCAATGTTGGCAGGTACAATGTATGGTACATTGTGTATACATGTGGGTCTTTCTATAAATTAGGGGTCCAATGTTGGTGTCCCCCGTTACATTTTACATCTTGTTTTTGTAAATTCAGGACACATTCTTTAAATACTTTCCATCTCAAAGAGTGAGTACCGGTACATAGAGTACAATTCATACAAAATGGTTTAAAAGCCATTTTAATGATTTTTGTAGGAACGACACTGGCTGGCTGGTGCCCATTCATTTGCCGTGTTACACCGCACTAAGCTAGCTGGGAACCCGTTACCAATCGCAAGTACTAGACTGGTTTCCGCTCCACAAATTCCACATACATGTACTACGAATGATTCTCATATTCAATCGTTGTATGTGGAATAGGTGGAGCGGAATCCAGTCTAAATCGCCAGTCTAACGGAACAGCACAACACAATAGTCAGGTGCATATCATGTGTGCGGTTAGCGATTCGCGCAAATAAAGCCAGGGTACTGGGCTGCTTTGTGCCTAACATTTTCAAAGTCGAAACCGTCCCCAATGTTTTATGCAGACGCAGATGTGGCGGTGTGTTTATAACTGTTCAACACCTAGATTGGTTCCCGATCCCTATAGATTGGTTCGCTTATTGCGAAAATATAGGGATCGGTAAAGGGCAACCATGACGGGCAGGTTATTATTATTTAATTTTTTTTAGTAAGTGTGCATATTTTGCAATGACATTTGTAACCCGGCCGTGCGTGTCGAACATATCCAATTATGTAAATAAAGTACAATTTCCTAAAGCAAAGGGCTTGGCCAATTTTTAAATATAAAAAACACAATGCGCACGCGCAAAGACGACCAATTACAGATCAACATGATCAAGATGAAGCGCCCTTTACCTGTCCTTATATTCTCCTGTGCAGTTCTCTTCCGATAAATTTGTTTACAAACATTTGGTGGTTTTTGGACTAGAAGCGTGGGAGTTTCAGATTCGTAATGAGAAAAATATGACGGATGTTATGTAAATATCATGACTCCTGGCAAATATTTAGAATGTCTGGCATGTCCCCAGTACAGTACTTGGTATCAGTTTGTGAATGTCATTCTGTCATTCTGACAGTGGATTGGCAATGTTATGAATTCCTTTTTACAATTTTAAAACATGAATAAAAATAGTAAGTGTTAAAAACTCTGGATGCTAGGATAGGGCGACAATTTGTGTGTAAAAAAGCTATATTAGGGCGACATGCTCAATAGGGCGACATTTTGGTGTCGCCCTAATATATATATTTTTTAAAATCATTTTTTTAAGGTCAAAAACCATTTGTTTTAGGTCAAAAACCATTTGTTTTAGGTCAAAAACCATTTTTATTAGGACTAGAACTGTTTCTCTTTGGTCTGAAACCATTTTTGGAAGCTTTGGGTAAAAAAATAAGGTATCATTTTGAGTGGTTCTTGCCGAAATTTTTGTGGTCCCCTGGGAGAGGCTTCCCGAAATGTCGCCCTATTGCCGCATCCAGAGTTCTTACAATTATTATTATTATTTGTTTTCGAAATTGTTTTGACTGTGCCCGTCTGCCCGTACTTGACTAACCATTGTACCAATGCGTTTGGTTAAAAATGATCACACTATACATGTAGTTAACTAAACTTCTTGAATCGAACTTGCTTTCTACTTTAACACCCAACCTCATCCCCATGTTCCACAGTTTGCTCACGCGACTTCAGGGCACGCGGAGGAGTTGATGTACATGTACATGTACAGTATCGAAACAAGTTTCACTGTGGTCAATGGAAGCAAAGCGATGACTTTCGACTTTCAGTTATTTTTTTTGACCCAACAACCCACAATTTTGAAAAAAGATTGACATTGTTTAACATAAACTATTTTAAATAGCCCCTACTGGTGAAATGTTTTTCTTGTTGAACAAATTATGTTTAAAATGGTTTGTTTTTGAAACCTATGCTGTTCAATTCTGTTTTGGTGTTAACAAAAAGGTATTTTGGAACAGTTTTCTTTACTACACGATAACAAAGGAATGCGAGTCTTTCCACAGTTAAGGGGGCATTTTGGCAACACAGACCATATTTTCCAGGAAATACCGGTACCTTTGTCTGGTCTCAAAATAAAAGAAATAAGTTTCAGTTGTTGTTGTTCAAATAGTGTGAAAACATGCCTTTCTAAAAATTCTGTGTAAAAGTTTTTAAAATACACTCTGAACCGGAATGGACAAATACATTTCAGGCCGTCCCGGTTACGAGCGTATATTAGAAATTTGTACACAGGGTGTTTAGAACGGCATGTTGTCACACTATTTGTAACCCTTTTTGGGCCTAAATTATCTATTCAGAACAACTTCAACTTACATGTATTTCTTTCATTTCGAGACTAGACAAAGGAATTTTTTTGTTGCCAAAATGCCCCTTTACTGTGGAAAGACTCATGTCCACAGTTGGTATGGAACGTAGGGATGTGTGATTTTGTCCGGGTGGCACGTCCGGACAAAACAGCTAGTAGAGGACCCAGCCATTCATGGGATTGCCTGACATCTTGTATTTCAAAACAAAGAAAGTACTTTCCCCCCCACTGTTGGTGGTATTACGTACATTACTTCCGACATTCCATCACCAATTTGTCACCACATCCTGTCATTCTTTGTCATCCTAGCTTCCTCTGTAAATATGTGAAGAAGAAGTAATTATAGGGGAGACAGGACATAGTCTGTTTACTTTGAAATTATTCCAGATTTTTGTCCAAGCGGCCATTGTGTAAGAAAGGATGTCCTCATGATTCCGGAGGTCAACGTTTCACTTTATCCTGTTTATTTATTTTTTTGGGGGTGGGGGGGTGGTGGTGGTGGGGGGAGGATTACGTAATGTTTATTCTCTCGTGTTGCTTTTTTAAAACCTGCTTAAAACAACAAGCTTCAATACATTGTCACGAGTCACTTGTTCCCTAAAATGAAACTGAATCTGCTATAGTTTCGTACACTCAATGTGTGAAATGATGACGTGCTCGTGTGCTCCTCGCCGACCTGGTGGGGGTACTGTAGTATACATATTCACGCGTCGTACTGTGCTTTTCCCCCAAGAATCCTGCATTAAGCGCGTGATTATATATATTTCTTTTTTTGAAATATGTGACTCGAGTCACGAGTCACCATGTTCGAGTCCGAGTCACCATGTTTGAGTAAGAGTCACCATGTTCAAGTTCGAGTCACCATGTTCGAGTCACGAGTCACCATGGTCGAGTCCGAGTCACCATGGTCGAGTCACCATGTTCGAGGTCAAGTCACCATGTTCGAGGTCGAGTCCGAGTCTGAGTAATTTTCCAGTGTGACTCGAACCGAGTCCAAGTCACAAAAAAATGACTCGAGTCCGAGTCCTGGACTCGAGTCATACAACACTGTTGTCTGCAGACATCTTTTTTTACCATTCATTCATACACACACAAAATAAAAATGCATTAGGTCTACATGCTAAAATTTCTACAAGGCAGTTTATGTTCCAATACTGTATTTCATGTATTCTAACTTGTTTTTAATGTACCACTCACATGCCTTTTCTTGCTCTCTTTCTCTCTTCATAATTATACTTTGCAGTGTGTGACTGCATCTATGGTGTCTGCCATTCCGGACCAATGGGCGATGGATTCTGCCTGTGTGATGCTGATTACCAGGGGCCCCGATGTGACCAACGTAAGGGCTAGTCCAACTGCGTGGCCCATAACAAGTCACGTTTGTTTATTTGTTTATTTGATGGGTTTAATGAACTTCAAATCGCAGCCCATAGGCATGAAGCTTACGAGTGTCTTCCACCTAAACATCGAGATACATAGTGTGGCGCCATGCATTGGCAGCCGATAGCCAGAGACACTAGGTACCGGTAATCCCCTTACTTTTCACGAAAGAATGCCATGGGATCTTTTAAAATGTGCGTTACACAACACACTGGCCCAATGTTGGCAGGTACAATGTATGGTACATTGTGTATACATGTGGGTCTTTCTATAAATTAGGGGTCCAATGTTGGTGTCCCCCGTTACATTTTACATCTTGTTTTTGTAAATTCAGGACACATTCTTTAAATACTTTCCATCTCAAAGAGTGAGTACCGGTACATAGAGTACAATTCATACAAAATGGTTTAAAAGCCATTTTAATGATTTTTGTAGGAAAAATAACACTTTTGGACCCCTAATTTAAAGACCCATGTATACCACTGTGCCTTATACATGTACATTGTAGCTGAGCTGGTGGAGCATCTTCCTGTGGCAAGGCCGTTGCTCCCACATCACACAGAGTTGTCCACAACGAGCCTTGCTGAAACGAGTTAAGCTAGGCTGTATTCATAATTCAAAATAGCTAGGGACGCTGTAGTCTTTCGGAAAGACTGCCTTTTTGCGCGCAATACACGATGTACATAGACTATTCACCATTGGCCGCCAGAGGGCGCACCTGAAATACAGTCGAAAAGACAATCTTTCATATTCCGTATAAATCGCTCGCAAAATACCGAGCGAATTCCTGGCATACCTTTGTGTGACACGTTGAAATGCGTGACGTCATCTAATTTCCATAATTCACAACAGCTCTGGTCTGTCTGGTACCCAGAGTACACACTGGACAGGACAGTGCATACAAATGTCGCTGCTTTTCCAGTCGCTGATCGATCGATCGATCAGCAGTCAGCAGGCAAACATGATATGAGGCAAACTTTGTCCGACGTCCACGGACAAAGCTATCTTGCGCGTTGGCTCGCCTGTACCGTCGCGTCCGGGCCTTGCCGCTTGCCGGCCTGCGTTGCTCGTACAGTCGGGTTAGACCCGTGAACGGGTCTACGGTCGGGTGTGATGATTGGGCGGCCAGTGAAGACGAAGCATTTCGTTCCAAGTTGGGAATCGAAAAGTTCAAAGGCTATCAAAGACTGGCATTTAGAGATTTTCTTAGGGCATTTTCTGCTTGGTCACGATTTTTTTTCATCGCTTACGCATGGAGGAAGAAAGCGACTGGGATTGTTTTCTTCTCCTCTATACTATGGCATGCTTTTCATATTATTGGCTTCGGTAAAAAAAAAAGTGCTAAACGATTTCAGAGAAGTTATCCACTACTAAATTTAGGAGTGAATTAATCTGAGTGAAGAACCACCCACTTTCTTAAAAACTACTAATTTCACTCACTATCAAATGGTTTGTACACAATGTTTAAATATTATAAATTGTTGGGCAGATTTTTAAAAATTTCAAAATGCCCTTATTAAATTTTTGTAAGTTTAATGTTGAAAGGAGTCTCTCAAAGCCACATGGTTTTACAAAAGTAATTGTACATTTTCTAAAGTCAAATATGACCCATTTGATTTTCATTTAGGCCAACAAAAAATAAGGCAAATTGTTGTGACCCAAGGATCGACCTTTTACGGCCTATTTAAAACAATCCTTTTTTTCTGATTCTTCGTGCATGTTTTTGTTTTTACATACAGCAAGCAGAATTGCAGAAAATTAATTGGAGCAACTTGCTTGCATAAGCCTCCGAAAATATACTGGAATAACGTTTAATGGAACAAATTTAAATTTGATGTTTATTAGTTTACTAAATGTTTAAAATTTCACCCTTTTCAGTGCTTTGAGGAGAATGCTTTGAGAAGGCCCATTAATTTTGTGGATATGAAGCTGTTTTTACGAATTCCAGGGAACAGCAAACTACTTTGTAGATAGGACAGAAGCCCTTGAAGGAAATTTGCACAGTTTGGTTAACTAAAAAAAAAATGGAAATGTTCGTCAACATTGTCTGATTCATTAGTTCAATATTTGACTTCAAGTGCAGAAATAATTTGAATTTTTAGGTTGAATTCCATATCCGACCACTATAAACGTCTTTATTCTGTAAATGAAAAATAAACAATGCATGTTAGAACAAGTTTGATGATAAAAATGAGAAATAAAATTATGACATGTCTGATTTTAGGCCCCCAGCCTGGATTTCCATTGTTATAAAACCATGTAAAATTTTAGTTTAGTTGTAAAAACCATGGTGTAAAAACTAAAAGAGAGAAATGTTCATGATTTTTTAATTTTTTCCCACTGCTGTCCAACATTGTCCAATGAAATGTTCGTCAACATTGTCTGATTCATTAGTTCAATATTTCACTTCAAGTGCAGAAATAATTTGAATTTTTAGGTTGAATGCCATATCCGACCACTATAAACTTCTTTATTTTGTATTAAATGAAAAATAAACAATGCATGTTAGAACAACATGTCTGATTTTAGGCCCCCATATGCAGCCTGGATTTCCATTGTTATAAAACCATGTAAAAGATGATGTTAGTTTGGTTGTAAAAACCATGGTGTTAAAACTAAGAGAGAAATTTTCATGATTTTTATTTTTTTTCCCACTGTTGTCCAACATTGTTCAATGTTTTGGCCATGGCATTGGGTCTTAAATTACACGGACAGCAGGCACCCCCGGCCGGGGACAGGAAGTCACCGGGCTGGGCTGGGCGCGCACTCGTACCGAGAAATGCCGCTTCTCGGCAGGCCATGCACCACGGTCACCGCACGAAAACGGCCCGATATCACTTTCGCGCGGCACGGTGAATCACTACACACGTACAAATGTACACGGCAAGTTACCATCCCACATGACCTATTTATGGAGGCATCGCTTTCTCTTCTACGCAGGCGCCCACAATTTTTGACCTTGCTGTTTAATTATTCATGTGCTTCCATAAAGGTTATCGAACTTTTTTCTTACGGAGTAATCAAGACCGAGTTTTCGAGTTCACGTTGTAAGTGTAGGTACGCCCTCTGGCGGCTAAAATGAACAATGTGGGGATCGCGAACTCTAACAGTAAATTCGGTCTTGCATCAAGACTAGGGACGCTGTTGCCATAGCAAAAGACAATCACGGTAATTCACACGTGCCTCACTCCATTTAGTGGTAGTGGGGGGAGAGGGGAGGGTGGGGTGGGGGAGGGTGGGGGGGGGGGGGGGGGGGGGGGTGGGGTGGGGTGGGGGGGGGGGAGTGTCCAATTTTTAAATGAACAGTTAGGACATTTTTCAATGAATACGTATCTTTATTCAGATGAACTGCGTTTAGCTTTTAGCGAAAGTCTTCTTTCAGTCACAAACATCTATACTGCGTACATAAGTGCACGATAAAATAATATACAGGTACATAAAAGATCTCCCCCATAAGAATTGTGGGAATTTCAGCCTTGCTGAAAAACGAGCCTTGCTGAAACATGTAAGATGATTTGTCGAAACGGCTTCAATAAAAGGTCATGTCTGCCGGGTCAATAGTGTTCAGTATCTCTCATTGGTCAAACAGCACAGGGTCTAATACAGCCAACTCGATTCAGCAAGGCTCGTTGTGGACAACTCGGTGTAGAAGCAACGGCCTTGCGACAGGAAGATGGTGGAGCATCTGCCCGGAGTTTTAGAGGTCTTAGGTTTTTTCTCTCATCCCCTATTTTTTAATTTTATTTCCATGATTACCAAATATTGCATTCGTTAACTAGAAAAATAATTTAATAAGATAAAAATTGTAAGAACTCTGGATGCCGCAATAGGGCGACATTTCGGGAAGCCTTCCCCCGGGAACCACCGAAATATCGGGAAGAATCTCTCAAATTGACACCAAATTTCTCTACCCAAAGCTTCCAAAAATTGTTACAAACCTAAGAGAAACGGTTCTAGACCTAATAAAAATGGTTCTCGATTTAAAAAAAATGTTTTTTGACCTAAAAAATGGTTTTTAATCTCAAAAATATTAGGGCGACACCAAATTGTCGCCCTATTGAGCGTGTCGCCCTAATATAGCTTTTTTACACACAAATTGTCGCCCTATCCTAGCAAACAGAGTTTTTGTCACGCACACAACGTTTTTTTTACGCTGTGGTGCCCTGACTAAAGACAAGTGTTCTTTTTGTATGGAATAATCCTTCAGCAAAGATACGTGAGAGCTGTGGAGAGCCTGCATGCCATCCCTTTGCCATCTGTTCACCCCCTGTGGTAGATGAAGGAGCTCCACAATGTGTATGCAGCCCAGGTTACTCGGGTGATGGGCGCACTTCATGCATTGGTAGGTTCATTGTACATTAAATGGCTGTTTCTCAGTTCTAGAGCCCCTTTTGGTCATCCAAAGTACCGGTAATATTTTTCTACAAATATTTGATCGTCTCTCAAAATAGAAGAAATTAACTTGTTCCGAGTATTAAGTAACAAAAACTCTGACAAAAATGTCTCCGTCCAAGTTAACCAAGTAACTTACATAAAAAAACAAACTAAAATGTCCCACAATTGTCCTTGTTACACAGGTAATTTTATTACTCGGAACTTGATAAAAATTTTGGTCTATCAGAATGGCTGTCAGAAAGTTTTATTCCATGAATTCAAATTTTAATTTCAGAGACCCTGAGGACTTTTAATTTTTGTTTTGTTTTTGGACCTATCATGCTTGAAAATGGCATTACAATAAGTTTTACATGAATTACAGTTCCATCAAGAATAACTGAAGAACATGTGTGTTTAAAATCCAAAGCTTGAATACATGTACGGTACATGAACCATGCATTAAAATCCACCAGTCTCTGAAAAATACAGTGGTGTGCAAAATTGAACCCTAACAAAATTGATACGTGTATGGTATTTCATGCCTTGGGCCAAAACAAAAAATGTTCGGTCTCTGGTCTGCGCGCGAGCGTCGATTTCAAGCATGCGCGTCAATCCTTCCCCCCCCCCCCCGCCCCCCCCCCCCCCCCGCTCCCCCCGCAGTAGCTAAAACAGTGCCATCTATTGGTGCACTGCCTCACAATTTCTAGACTGATCGCCATCTTAGCCTGTGGACTACGTTGGGAATGGGAACAAGTTTATATGTATTTTCCCGGGCAGCTCGACCTCATACTCAGGGCATTAGATTCGGAGGATGCTGAAATTGAATGAGAATGAATGATAGTGAGTATGAGGTTGTTTAATCAGCTGATCAACAACTTCGATCATGCGACTATAGTCGACTAGAGTCCCTCGAACAATGGAGATAGTCACGGGTCATTTCCATTGTTCAAAGGACTGTAGTCGACTATAGTCGCTTGATTGAATTTGCTCAATGGCAGCTACATGTAGTTCCCACGAGACACAACAAGAACAATGAAGGAATTGTGATTGTGAATTAGAGCGTGTGTGAGCTGAGCTGAACACTGAAATATGCCACTTATTTCCGTGTCCATTGTTTGTGGAGTGAAAACTCTCAAAATATTCAGTGTTGTGACGGCTCTGCAAGTTTACTAAAAAGCAAAATAGTAAAAAACACCTGGTCTATACAATCCAAGCTTGGGGAAGAGGGAGGGGAAAAGAAAAAAAATGGATGTCACCGCATCAATTCTGGAACTATTTATTTGTTTGGCCTTACAATGCATGGTTTACATTTTCACCTGTATTACATAGAAAAAGTAGTTGTTGCATAGATATGCCAGTCTTACCATCTTTTTTATTAAACGTTTCATCATAAACAACTATAAAAGTTGTAAAATATATGCGTAGTTTTTGAATAATTTTGCATACCACTGTAAATCTGAACCTTTCCACACGTCAATTTGCTTTCTCTAGAACTGCTTCAGAGGAACACAATTGAACTGTTCAAATACGTGAATAGGGACTATTGCTTAGATCTACAATACTAATAATAATTTAAGGATATTGGTATGTTGTCAATTATGAAATTATTTTCCCAAATGACTGTTTTCACCTATTCCTGTGACAAGGTGTGTCTGTCGCGCAGGTACATTTTTCTAATCATATACAAAATCATTCAAGCGGAATGCATACCCTCAATAAAATATCTTTGTACCGTACACCCCACGATATCCATAACTTATTGTTAGTAGTGTAGAATTGCGAAATTATTTTCAAATGAAATTTCTTTTGGGCCACCAGAAAATGACCCATGTCTCGTCCCCGGAGTCTGCAGTCCAAATGCTTGGTGTAATCATACAGCACCCGGAAAACACACATGTAATTGCCTAGATGGTTACTATGGCGATGGAGTGGAGTGCTATCCAATCAACTACTGCCAGCGGAGGTCCCCACCGTGCCCACTGGCATCCACAAATTGTGTCTTTAATGGCCCGCGGCAGGTACGTAATTTCAATGCATTTTTAAAAAAAATTGGGATGTACGTACATGTACCGGTAGACTTGATCAGCAAGATGCAATTTTATTCTTTTTGCTATGATTTTTGTTACATCTGGACATGCTTGTCAGAGTAAACTGGCAAAGTTGGAAAACCATAACTTCAAATTCATAAGGCAAACCCCCCACCCCCCAAAAAACCCCCAAAAACACTATAGTGTTTCCTATTACTTGGAAAATCATTTTGTTGTTCGTCACTGCAATAGACTGCTAAAGTGTGTAGTCAGTTGCCATGGTAATTGAGTCTAAACATTTGCTGGTAATCTGAAACGTCCATTGCTAAAGCGCAGGGGAAAGGTTCACTGGTTTTAGTGTAGACCCAGTAACCTTGGCAACACACAAAGAGTGACGTTTTCACTTTAGTACTCTATACTTTATTTGGAGACCAAGTACGGCTTTATACATACATGTATGTAGCTCAATTGGAAAGGCGTCTGCACATTAAAGGTAGAATACAAGATTGGTATCTCAAGGAATCAGAAATGTTCACAGATTACACATAACTTACAGTTACACAATATTAACACGATGATGGTAGAAAACTTGAAAGGTACAGGCTCGTCAGCAATGCGCGTGCGCCTAATTCGTGCCACGAAATACGCAGCTCCATGCCTTTGCTACACGGAGCTGCGTATTTCGTGGCACGAATTTGGCGCGCGCATTGCTGACGAGCCTGTGCGTTTAAGTGCTTAAAGGAGCGTGACCATATTTTTCAAAAAATGGATTTTGTTCTAACCTAACAATCATATAGACAATTCCCAGGACGCCTTCCCTGTACACGTCCGCCATAGCTAGTCCGCAGCTTTTTCCAGTGCATGGACTGTGCGTTTTGCATTGTTGTTAAAACGAACAGCGCGCATCCATGACGCGAACAACGAGCTCTTCGCGCACACAAATTCACACTGAGCCTCTTTGCGCGTGATTGCCACGTGCTTCGCTTTAAGAAAAAGTGGTGAGGGAATGAATTTTGAGTGAAATGATGCACTGAAAATCACTGAATTAAGAAAAAACTCTCTGTCCAAGCTAATTCTGTGGAAGGAATTTGGGGTGAAACAACGCACCGAAAACCACAGAATTAGCTTGGACATGTGTTCAACGGAAAGTCTTTTAAAAAATTGAGTGATTTTCAGTGCATCGTTTCACTCAAAATTCCCTCCACATCGCTTTTGTTTGAAGTGACGACACAATGAGCATCATCTCATAACGCATGTAGTTCATGCACTGGACGCGTCCCAGCTATGGCGGACACACAAGGAAGGTTTCCATGGTAATGGGAAAGGTCTATAAGATATCTTCCCAAAATACTATCCATGGGAAGAAAACGGGAAATTTGTAATCTCCAGTTTGAATGTGGAAACAGAAAGGTTGGTGTGATCAATGCACTGCTCTATGTAACCTGATAAATTAGTTTACTAAACTTCGGTGGATTTTTTTAGAATGGTAATGAGAAAAATATGACACATGATATGGTATAAAAAACTCACGCTCCTTTAAGTAGAAGGTCCGTGGTTCGAATCCCGGTGGAGTCAAGTTTTTTTTTTACTGCATCCAGATTCCGTAAACTCATGGACATTTGTCTACATTTCTGTCTAATTAATTAGTCACAGTAGCAATTTTCAGCTTCCTATCATGTTTAAAAATAAAGTTATGACCTTTCAAAAACCTTCACTAATCAGTGCAAAAAAGGAGTGTGGCACCCAAACTTTAAAGACAGTATACACGATTGGTAAACTGTTACAAATAGTTTTATCCCCCTGTGTGATTGAAGATATGCATGATTAAAACCAACCTGAGCAAAAACCAGCTCCATACTTCGTCCAACGTTTGACAAAACGGGTTTGTAGTCATTTCGCCTCCAAACCACTTCGCCCTGAACCACTTCACCCTGAACCACGGTCTTTGCACGAAGTGGTTTTGGTGCGAAGTGGCATTTGAATTCTCAAAGACTATAGCACTTCAGAAAAAAACATTTTAGGGGATATAAACTTACATGTTTATATCATGTAAGTTATGTGTACATTTAAATCTGTGAACATTTCTAATTCTTCGAGATACCAATCATGTATACTGCCTTTAAGCATGTTAAGTGGTCAAAACCCCTCAGAATTTTCCACTGAAACTTTGGGGTTTTTCATTACACCCTTTAAGATATATTTGATCAAGTTTTTAGCAAAATCTGAAATGGTAACCTGGGAGCCCCTGGTTGATTTGGCGTGGAATGACCCCTTGATGTACCTGGACACTGCTGTATGTTTTTCCCAACTTGATAGAATGCTTAGAAACGTTTGCTGGTTTGCTTCTCATTCTATTCTGACAGTATCATTGTGAATGCAAAGAAGGGCTTCAGAACTACGTGTTTCCTACTGGGTGCCAACGGGTTGATGGATGCGCTGGTCCAGATGCCCCTCGATGCCCTCCACACTCTGTTTGTACCATGACGCCACTGGGACATGCCACCTGCGAATGTATTGAGGGATTCAAAGGTGATGGTGAAAACTGCTATGGTAGTATTTTACAGGTAAGAAATAAGAAACGGTCTTGAAACGGGTTTGAACATATGCTTATAACCAGCTATGGGCCTGGACATCGATAATGGCCTGAGCCGCAATCCCATTCATAAATATGTATTTGTGTAATCGGTAAAACTCACCGGAACTTTGCCAAATTCATTGACAAAACTCACCGAAACTCGAGTCCAGGACTCAAACTCGAGTCCGACTCGAGTCACAATTTTCATGACTCGGACTCGACTCAGATTGGAAAATGAATCGGACTCGGATTCGACCATGATGACTCGGACTCGAACATGGTGATTCGTGACTCACGAGTAACATATTTTTAAAAAACGAAAAAGAAAAAAGATATATATTCGCATGCTTAATGCAGGATTTTTTGGAAAAAACAGTATTTATTTATTTATTTATTTATATATTTATTTATT
The DNA here is from genome assembly GCA_037783545.1 of Henricia sp. BOLD:AAB3569. NCBI lineage: Eukaryota > Metazoa > Echinodermata > Asteroidea > Spinulosida > Echinasteridae > Henricia > Henricia sp. BOLD:AAB3569. The sequence continues at coordinate 247,535 of JBBELK010000267.1, read as the reverse complement.
CATCACATCCAACAGCGGAAGGACCACCAATTACAGGAATGGGATCAATTAACATACATGTAGATGTTTGAATAACTATCAACTTCTAAGTTGAATTAGAAATGGCCAGAGACACCAGGGAATCCCTCCCCTTACCGAAACCTAACACACTGGACCAACGGCTTTACATCCCTTCCGAAGGACGCAACAAGTGTGATTAAGTGCCTTGCTCAAGAGCACAGGTGCCACAACCCGTCATGGCCCGGAATCGAACCCACATTCTAGTACTGGCACAGGAACTGGAGTTCGACGCACTAGACCGCTCGGCCATAACATGATGCGTGAATGTACACTGCCCCACCAGGCCGGCGAGGAGCGCACGAGCACGTCATCATTTCGCATATAATATGAACAAAATACAGCAGATTAATTAATTTGGCAAACAAGTGATTCGTGACTCGGACTCGGACTCGAGTCTAGTGACTTGAGACATGGACTCGGACTCGATATTGGTGACTCGACTACAACACTGCCTAAAACTCACCTAAATTCTTCGAAAATAAACTTCGCTGTTTAGATATTTTGTATTTTTGTGCCCACTTTCATACACACACTGTACACTGGAGTTACATGACCACGTGTTCTATCATGATTTGAAACATACACATATATACAATCGACAGTTCATACTTATTTTGACGCAATTTTTGGGTCTTTTCCGGCTGTCTGTATTTGACTAAATTTGGTAAAATTAGCGAAGATCTCCATACGGGTGGATTCAAACTGATTCCCTTCGTGCGTAAATGCGACGTGCGTCGCTTTGAGAAAAAGCGGTTTGGAGGGAATTTAGAGAAAAAAGGCGGAACTGAAATTCACATAATCGCAAAAACACTTTCCGCCCAAGTTGATTCTGTGATTTTCAGTGCCTCATTTCACTCCTAGTTAAATCCAAACAAATTTTTCTCAAATCGACGCGCATCAAATTTCACGTGAAAATGCTGTGTGAATCCACCCTGAGTTTTACCGAAATTATGCACTTATCAATTGTTTCCCCCTCCTCCTGCACTGCCCCACCCCTGGTCACAATTTTCATGCCCCAGGGTGGGGACTTTGACGCATAGAAATCAAATTTTTAGCACACCCGGGACAAAAACGTGCATGTTTTTCCATTGGGGGGGGATTTTGTCACCCAAATTTTGCCTTAGGGGTGGGGAATCTGTCACTCGAAAATTAATAATCCCCCACCTCTTAAAGCTGGGTGGAAATCTCCCTTCACTTTCATGGTTTTCAACAGTATTCCTTTCTTTACATGTATATAGTCCTTTATGTATTAAGAACATTTTATTCAGAATTTCATCCTGGAAAAGTCAGAAAACTTCAGTCTTTTTCCGAGACTCTTTTCACGCGAAACTGAAAACGAAAGGACACGTCAATCAACTCGAGCTATGTGTGTGACGTCATAGCGAGGAGACACACAGAGCTGCTTTACTGACTGTGCAGGGTTCTCCCCATGTACAAACGTGCGTATCGGCCCGATACGCTGAAATTCCGGCCCGATACGCAGGAAAAATTGCCGATCAAAAAATTCAGCTCCCGATACGCACAACAAAAAATCAAAAATATCACACATGGTGCTGCTAAAGAATACAATAAAATTACCAGACATAAATTCTCTCTCGTGAAAAAAGAACCACAGAGAATTCATGGCAAAAAATACTTCATTCTGATTCGCACGGCCGACCAAAAACAGCTCTCGATACGGTACGGCTGGCCCGGTCCCCCGGAACGTGCCTAGTCTGGTTTCTGGACCAAAATATTACCGACTTTAGTGGAGCGGTAACCAGTCCAACTCATGCCGATCACCTTTTGTTAACTTGAACGTCATTGGCCAGAATTTACTAGCAACGGGTCATATTATTTTATCAGCCAATCAGCATGCGTTTAACAACACGAGATGGCCTCTTACTCTAAAAGGGAATTCCCTGCACGTGAAATTCCCTGCACGTACGTACACGTGGTACAGGAAGTATTCGGAGGTGGTCGGATGTACCCAAAGGTACCCGGAAGTAGATTGTGTTGCTAACGTGTAGTTCGTGCGTTGACGGTGGCTCCGGAGCTACGTGCACTGCCAAAAATGAAATTCTCATTTTAAGAAAAAAAAACTTATTTCAAGATTTTTTTCCTTGGGAGTATAGCAAGAAAACTTTTTATTGCTAATTTCTTGATTTAAGTAATCTTTTTTTCTAGGTCAAGAATAATTTTCTAAAAATTAGAAAAAAGTTTTAAAACCTGTTTCTGATCTTCTTAGAAAAATATTCTCAATTAAGAAAACAACATCTTGAAACTAGAAAAAAATTAAGAAATCTTTTCTCGCACATTTTTTCTTGGGAGACATGAAAACTTTATTTTTCTTGATTTAAGAAAAACATTTTTCTGGGATGTCCAACACAAACGAGATATTTTTTAAGGTTGTTATTATAATTTTTTTCTCAAAACCAAGAATAATTTTCTCATTAAATTTTCTCAAAACTAGTTATTTCTTTTTAAAAATAAAGCATGCATGAAAATTATAGAGCCAATGACGGGAATTACATTGTGCAATGAATATGGGTAATTCTCAAAATTAGGGGTCCAAAACGTTAGGTTTCCCAGTTTAGTGTTAGCGCGCGTGCGTCACTTTCCATGCAAAAAAAACAAAGAAAAATCATCAGCACGCGCGTCATATATGGAGTCCAACCTGGGGCCAATTTCATGGCGCTGCTAAGCACACAAATTTGCTTAGCACTACATTTATTTGCTTTATAAAATGGATTACAAGCAAAAAATATACGCCAACTTGTGTTCTTCGCAAGAGTATAGGAGAATACAATGTACCTTTTAATACACTATCAATTAGGATTTTGGCTGGCAATCCATTTTTGCAAAATAAAGCAAACAAATTCTGTCCAAAGCAAATTTGTGCTAAGCAACACCATGAAATTGGCCCCTGGGCTAGGCCTAATTAAGCTTAAACAGAAAAGAAGGTTTTGATATAAAAAATGCATAGAACCATTTTTTTTCTGCAGGCCTACATGTGTATGTAACACTGCATATAGGCCTAGTTCAATATTTACCAACACAAGTTTCTGTATGCATTTGTATATAGGGGAGTTTAGTGTGTTAATTTGATGCACTAACGGAGGCTAAAATCTACCTAAAATGCAACTTTCTGATTTACCTGAAAGATGACACTCCCTCCATGTGTATTACAATTATCGTTTTTAATCTTATACTAAACTAATATTCATAGAATATTGAGATATGAAGCAAATACTTACAGAAATTAGGACTGTTTGAAGAAAAGAATGGTCACTCTCTCAACTTTTCAAGTGAACACATAGGTCAAAGGTCACACAGCCTCTTCCTACCATGCTTTACTTACTATAAAGATAGGAGCTTCTTATAAATTCTCAACTTATTGTTCCTAACTTAGGATAATTAATCATGCCTAAGTTAGGAATTTTCCCAAATAAATTGTTCCTAAATGACTTAGGAACAATTAATTAGGAATGTTCCTAAACCCTAGATTTGATTATTTTTTAATAGAGGTTTAATTCTTATACCAAGAAAACTGTTTTCTTTAAACAAGATAATCTTTCTTGAAGTAATAATTATTAAAGGCACAGGCTCGTCAGCAATGCGCGCCACGCAATACGCAGCTCCATAGAATTTGGCGGGCGCGCATTGCTGACGAGCCTGTGCCTTTAAACATTTCAAGATATATTTTCTTTTAAAAATGTAATGTGCAGTCAAGCGAACTTCAGAGTAGCGATAACATATTCTACTTAGAAGGAAAAGTTTTGGTCTTTTTTTGTTCTTTAGGTTTTTCCTTATAGTTATAGTTTCTGTTAAGTCCCCTGCAACTTGGACCTATAAAGATTCGACTAGAGCTCTGCAAACATTCCAAAATACATGTGCAAGGGGGGAGGGGGAAAGCTAGGAAGCATGCATGTATACATGTATCTTTAATACTTCAGTCAAAGTTCACATGCTCGTGCTGTATTCAATATACACAATTTATGAACATGCTGAATGGAAAGGGAAAAATCTTGTTTTTAGAAAAGTATTCTGAGATTGGTCAAAAATATTCTTGTTTTGAGAAAATATTTTTAATTTCGGAAAAAAATTCAAAATATTCTTGTTTTGAGAAAATATCTTTAATGTAGGAAAATGTTTTCTTAATGACAAGAAAATATTTCTAACGGCAACATAGAATTCAAAGCAGTTTTCTTAAAATAAGATATAGTTTCTCGTTTCAAGAAAATTACACAAAACAGCTAACACATTCTAGCATTTCAAGAAAATATTTCTAACGGCAACATAGAATTCACAGCAGTTTTCTTAAAATAAGATATATTTTCTCGTTTCAAGAAAATGTTTCTCAAGTAAGAAAATCATTTTTGGCAGTGTGGTATTAAAATAACAAGCTGGAGGTAGGTTGTAGCATGTACTACACGGTCACAAAAAATTCTACCTCTGGGTTACTCCGACCTCCGGATTGCAACCACACCCCATGGTACATGTAGATAGCTGGGTTGTCGATCGTAATTTTTGTGATCGCAGCGACCGTGTTTTGCTTGATTGTCATTTTTATGGAAAATATCGTCAACTCCCATGGATAAAGTGCAAAAATGTATTTGAGAAATGAGAATATTTCGTGAGGGCCGGCTGGCGGCGCGGCGGCCGTGTCGCGTCAAGCCTGCCGGGCGGGCTGCCACTCTGGCTGCATGCAGCATGTGGGTAAATGAACCGCGAACCCGGAAGACTGAGGCCTAGGGCCAAGGCCACATGAATGGGTGCGGTTTGGAAAAGAATTGAGTACAATGATCATGGCTTCAAACCTTGTGTGCAAAACATGAGGCAGACTAAAAAAAAATTAGGAAGTGTTTCCACACAAAATATTAAAATTTTCTCACTCAAAAATTTCGAGTTTTTCCATCAAATCTGCACTCACCGATGCTTTATTATATTACATGTATTTAGTCCTAGTCTTTTAAAGATTTTTAAAAACATTCATCTGCACAAAAACAATCTTAAAGAATTCATAACAAGCCCTTCAAGTTCAGGACCCCAGGATAGCTCTAAAATGCACCAGAAAGCTTGTAAAGTCACACGCCGTGGCTTCGCAGTTGGGCCCCCACACATTTTCAAACAACCTGGGGAGAACCCTGCTGTGGTCGTGTACCTAGCTCCTTGCAGCAAACACATACACGTTGTATGCACACACGGAACCACTGATTTTCCACAGAGTTGCAAGTGTTACCACCAACAAGGCACGAAGCTGGCATTTTATTGATATCAAAAATGAATTCAGTGTAACAACCACTGAGAAAATACACCAAAAACTTTGAAAACTTTACAGAAAAATAACGACTGGTGGTTTATGCTATGCAGAAAGCATGCAACTTGCTTTGCAAAATAGTGACTGTCTCCTCGCTATGACGTAGCGGGGTCAATGCATATCATTATGACGTCATCACCCCGTTTTTCATTTTGGCCTGTTGCCGGTTGACGAACACGGTCTAGAGTTTTTCATTTTTCTCTCTAATATAAAGTCAGCAATAAAAATAATGGAATGCACCCTCCAGCGTTGCGAGTAGTGCGCGAATGGAATGCACCCTCCAGCGTTGCGAGTAGCGCGCGAATGGAATGCACCCTCCAGCGTTGCGAGTAGCGCGCGAATGGAATGCACCCTCCAGCGTTGCGAGTAGCGCGCGAATGGAATGCACCCTCCAGCGTTGCGAGTAGCGCGCGAATGGAATGCACCCTCCAGCGTTGCGAGTAGCGCGCGAATGGAATGCACCCTCCAGCGTTGCGAGTAGCGCGCGAATGGAATGCACCCTCCAGCGTTGCGAGTAGCGCGCGAATGGAATGCACCCTCCAGCGTTGCGAGTAGCGCATGAATGGAATGCACCCTCCAGCGTTGCGAGTAGCGCGCGAATGAAATGCACCCTCCAGCGTTGCGAGTAGCGCGCGAATGGAATGCACCCTCCAGCGTTGCGAGTAGCGCGCGAATGGAATGCACCCTCCAGCGTTGCGAGTAGCTTGACAGTGTTCCGTTCCCGAAAGGCGAGTTCTGGATAGCGAGTGGTTGCGAGTACAACCCGTTACTCGCCTCGTGGAAACTAAGCTTTAGGTGGGGCAGCCCAGGGGTGGGGGACAATTGATAGGTGCATTAGTCCAATAGAGCCTTTGCACGGCGGCCATGACAGGGGGCAGTCGCATTGTTACTATGTCATGCATGAGTAGGTGCTTTGTGGTTCTATTGTTAATCATTTAAATAAGAAAACCTACCCCCTGTCATGGCCGCCGGTGCAGAAGCTCTATTCTTGTGTCGACATTTTCTTGTCATGTTTTGTAGGTGCTGCATGACCTCAACAGTGCCACCGATGGTCCATTACTGGGATCATTGGATTCAGCAATCAATGCGCTAGACTTTGTCCTTGGGTACCTGCTCAGTGGAGAGGGTTCTTTCACTGTCTTTGCACCCACCAATCAGGCTTTCAGGGAAGCCAGCCACTGGGTATGTATGCAGTGCTAGCTTGGTGATTTTGCATCTTTGGAACTTGATTTTATAGGCTGAGGAATGTACTTGTAGGTTCAATTCCTGGTCGGGCTTGGACTTCAAACAAAATTTTCAAATGTTTGGTTTTAAAGATAGTATACATGATTGGTAAACTGTTAAAATATAAATTGTTGACTGGTATGGTGTGGGATATGGAGTTTTAACACCCGAGGGAGCTCATAGCACCCGAGGCAACGCCGAGGGTGCTATGAGCTCCCGAGGGTGTTAAAACTCATATCCCACACCACACCAGTCAACAATTGTTTTGTTATATCCCGTCTCATGGTCTCCGTACAGCATAATAATATCGTTTATATTATTTGGAATGTTGAAATTGTAAAAACAATTCGTCTCTGCACTTTCGCTAGTCTTCGGACTACTACCTGTGCGTGTGTAACATTGCCAAAGTAGCACGCGCACAGCGTGTGGAATAATGCGATGTGCGTGCACGTTGTGCGCCTCTAGCGGGCGTAACACGCGGTTTCTTTTACTAAATGGAACCTCATACAGCGCGTTACGCGTGCTATGGACAGGGGCAAGAACACGCATACATGTAGTACGGCCGGGTGATATGAAGTTAAATTCGCATACGGCAGGGTGATATGAGTTTTTATCACATGGACATGTGACCGTTCTGGACCAATGAAACTGCAGTATTCCAAGACGGGGTATAACAAATAGTTTTATCCCCCTGTGTGATTGAAGATATGCATGATTAAAACCAACCTGAGCAAAAAAACAGTTCCGTACTTCGTCTAATTTTGTAGAAAACAGTCATAAAAGGGCTTGCAGTCATTTCGCCCCAAACCACTTCGCCCTGAACCATTTTGCCCTGAACCACGGCCTGTGCACGAAGTGGTTTTGGGGCGAAGTGGCATTTGGGCGATGTAGTGTTTGGACGAGGTAATTTGGGGCGAAGTGGTTTGGGGCGAAATGGCACTTGGGCGAAATGGAATTTTCGTCTCATGAGACGAAAACTAATTGTTTTACTCATTTTTTAAAGACTATAGCACTTCAGACAAAACCATGTCAGGGGAAGTTTTCTACGGTCATCATGTTTACATTGTGTAAGTTAGGCGTAAATTTCTGTACATTTCTGATTTTCGGAATTACCAATGATGTATACTGCCTTTAAAGGAGCTTATTCAGATTTTTCCAGAAAATGAATTTCGCTCTAACCTAACAATCATGTAAAATACCTCCTCAAAATACATACATGTATGGGAAGAAAACAGGAAATTTGCAATCTCCGATTTCGATGTGGAAGCAAAAAGGTTGGTGTCAATAATGTTACAAAACATGAGTGTTTTTTTGACGATATCCTTGAAAATATACGGATTGAGAACGCGAAAATTAGAAAATATGACAATTGGTGTGGTATAAATTTAACAATCTTCTGAAAGCCATCACCCTGTTTATTTATTTTATTTCTCACAAATAAAATAAAGAGGATGATGGCTTTCAGAAGATTCAGAATTACTGTTATAGAGTATTGTTCATAATGCATACCATTGCAGATCACCAACAGAGCATCTCTAGATTCTGATTTCACCCTTTACCTGATGAAGCTGCACGTAATTCAGGCCCACTTGGATGCATACGCACTGAACACCACACGGCCAATCTACACGCTGTCTGGCATCTCAGCCGAAGTCTCACACAGGGACCAGGTGTGGTTATACTGTATGCTTAACAAATTGCAAATACACTCGACCAAAAAAGTTCTGTCACCAGTAAGACATTTGTAGAAATTTATTATGAAATTGGATTTAATGTAGGAAAATAATATATCAATTTTTAGCTGAACATATCACTCAAAGGAATAGAGCTCAACGGAGTCCATGATGGCAAGCTTCACGGAACAGGAATGCAACAAAGGAGTGTGGGGTCAGAATGAAAAACAACGATGTCAACTTTATTGCACTCAAGCAAGGGGAGTTACAGTTCAGTATTTTGCTTCCACCATACCTAATGCAATGGCATGATTCAGATTGGACAGTTTAACCATTTTGATTTAGATGTTTTTGACAAGACGTTGGTAAATCCAAACTCACTTAAAAATTTCCTAATTGTCTACACACAAATTGCCCAAATCACAAGTTGCATTGTTCTTTGGTGTTTTTCATTCTGACCCCACACTCCTTTGTTGCATTCCTGTTCAGTGAAGCTTGCCATCATGATCTCTCTTGAGCTCTATTCCTTTGAGTGATATGTTCAGCTAAAATTTGATATATTATTTTCCTACATTAAATCCAATTTAATAAAAAATATCTATAAATGTCTTACTGGTGACAGAACTTTTTTGGTCGAGTGTATATTCTGACTGAACAATAAACCTTATCAATGTTCTCAATGCATCATGGGATTGGATGACAAACATTGCCGGCGAAGTGTGCATAAACCTATGAGGCGGAGTTCAACTGACGGCCTTTTTCACTCATTTTCACAAAAACCAAACAGATTTCAAGAATCAAACTTTCAGCATTTGTTTTCTTTGAAACACATATCAAACATACTCACCAGTGTGTCCCAAAACAGAAATGTTGCAAATGTGAGAAATAATTGGGGATTTGTAGATTCCGAGTACCGTGCTCGCAGCTCGGTATGCGCAATGCAACACATGCCGTATAGGCACGGTTTGATTAGGTGTGCTGCACTGCGAGTCCGTGTACACGCCACAAGGGGATTCCCTGTCAATTTGCTACATTTCTGTTTTCAAGACATGCTGGTTGATGTTTGTTTCGAAGAAAAAATGTTAAAAGTTTGATTCTTGAACTCTGTTTGGTTTTCATGGAAATTAGTGAAAAAAAGTTGTCAGTTGACCCGCCTCATAGGTTTACGCACACGTTGCTGGCAATGGTTGTCATCCAATCCCATGATGCATTGAGAACGTTATAAGGTTCATTGAGAAGGCTCAGAGATGTAACATATGTGCCTTGCTCTCCAAAAAAGGCCCTTAAGTTACGCAGTTTACGTTAAGTTTTCGCGACCATACTATACAAGGAAATCTGTGGCAGATGCACACATTAAAATACAAAAAACAAGAGAAAATTCCAGGCGGAACACGGACATTCCAGGCAGTATCTAAGCGCCGCCAGGAATTTCCATTGTGTTTTGGTATTTTAATGAGCGTGAATCTGCCGCAGATTTCTTTGTATTGTTGTGAAAACTCGCCCTAGCCTGTCAATTTTTTTTATTAAGGGTCCATTTTTTTATTGAAGGGTTTATCCCTCTGTAGGGCTTGTTAAGCTCACATGATAGCCAATCCCAATCAGTGAAGAACAAAGTTCTGCAAAACCGTGTTTCGAGACCACCGGTTTGTTTCATAGCTCAGTTGGTAGGGTGTCTGCACGTTAAGCAGAAGGTCTGCCGTTCAAATCCCGGTGGAGCCAAGTTATTTTATTACTGCATCCAGATTTCCCAAACTCATGAACATTTGTCCACATTTGTATCGAGTTAATTCACCCCGGCGATCCTTGGGTCATTATCCCTAAAATCACCCATTCATATAACATTGTTTATTAAAAAATGAAAATTGCCTAATCTGCCTAGTTTTTCATATCTTATTTCAATGATTTACGTGTACAATATACAGAACCCTGAGGTCTTGCGATATCGACTGGAAGGCAGTAACACACAGGCCAGGATCACACACACAGACATCCCTGCTGCTAATGGCGTCATTCATGTCATAGACAGGCTGCTGTATGAGCCCCCTCCAGTGGAAATAAATCCTATGGTGGGTACCAATTCATTGGTGACACCACGAATTTTGTACTAGTCTGATTTTCACCACTGCGTAATGCAAGGCCATCACGCGCAAAGGAGGTTCAGTGTGAATTTGTGTGTTAGAAGAGCACGTTGCGCGTGTCATGGAGGCGCGCAAAACACAGTCTATGCACTGGAAAAAGAGCGTCCAAGCAATGGCGGACGTGTACGGAGAAGGCGTCCTGGAGAAAGATCTATAAGGCGCAGGCATACCCATGTATACGGCACTTCCCCGACTTTTGATTTTTTGCCGTGGGGCAAAAAGTGCACCTTAAACACAGGTTTTTACGGTACACTTATAGCCAGTACACATTTGGAACCAATTTGACTATGGTGTCTCTCCAGTTGCCTTTGGTGCCCTCTGAAATTCTGACAAAATCAGGGACCTGCAGCCGATTTCACGAAACACTGTGCAACTTGCGCTATGGCGTAGCTGCGCAATAAACCCAAGATCGATTTCACGAAACTCTCCTTAGCTGTGCAACGTTTATTTTTTCACTTTAGCACTTGTAACTTCTAGGACGAGGATAATTTCTAGTTTATCAACGACTATTTGATGTTTGCGCTTGATAAAATAGTCATACATAAAACATACGTCGTTGTTTTTCACAAATTTTGCACGGTCATCATGGCTGCCATCGCTCATGTCGCTCGGTCATCATGCGTCGCGTCGCAGATTTCACTGATGATAAAAGCCGTTTTCTACTAACGGAAGGCTGGGGTTCAGTTCGTTGACAATACGATAAATAAGCACGTGTAGCTAGCTGCATTATCGCCATTTTCCACTGTCCTACGACACATTTTTCCAACTTACACCACCAAAAACCATTGCGCAAGTTATGCCACATTTTATGGCGTAAGTCGGCGAGTTGCGCCATATCCAAATGTGGCGCAACTTTCGTAAAACGCGCCGCAACTTATTGCGCAAGTTGCGCAATCATTTATGGCGTAAGTGGACTTGCGCAATTGCGTAAAGTTTCGTGAAATCGGCTGCTGCCCTGTACTGTCATTACATTGAGGCCTGTATTTCTTAATATTGTTTTGCTTTTTAGTGTTGCAACTCACACTGGTTTTAAACAATTATTAACAAACTTGACACTTCACAAGACTTGATTTTATATTCATCTTTATATTGTTGTTGGGTTTTATCGTGTTTGACATATTTTGCTTCTATTTTTAAAGGCATCTGTGACAAGTATTATATCAACTACTGAGAGATTCAGCCAATTGCAGACGCTTCTGTCGGTAGGTTTATTATGTCGGAATTTTTTAAAATATTTATTGAGATGTTAAGTGTAGTGAATGTTTATGAGTGCAATGGGAGGAATATTTTCATGAGGTGAAAGATGGAATGTTCCATTCAACGAGGCGAAGCCGAAGCGCGGACCACAGACGGAACATATTTGACCCAAGCAATTTTGAATTGTTCACAGAATCAAATGTTGCTTGTTTCAAGTTCATACGAAATTCAGAAGTAGAATTTACCGCCCATTTTTGATGAGCAGTCACAAATGATAATAGACAAATGCCAAATTAACCAATTTGAGACCGGTCTGCGCACTTCCAGGGGCCAATTTCATAAAGCGGTTAATAGTCAAAATTTTATGTCAACTTGTGTTCTTAGCAAAAATAACACGTATTCTTGTGAAAAAAAAATTGACATACAATTTTGGCTATTAACCAATTTTTTATTAAGCAAACATTTTTTCATAAAACTTGTTAGCACCCGATTTTGATTAAGCAGCGCTCTCTCGTGAGTGATAATCATCCCAAAATGGAAACATAACCGATGATGCTACATGTACTTGAAAACTTTGACCTTGACTTATGAAAGCAGACGATGAACGCGTTCGAACAAAACAGACGACAGCGTTGCGCGCGCACTGTCTTCGCGCGCTTTAATAGAACAACAAGCTTTATGAAATACGCCCTTGCTTGAGCGAATATTCCTGCTATGCTTAATCCAACATTTTTGATTAAGCGTAACATGTTTTATGAAATTGGCCCCAGGTTGGATAACGAGGCTCTTTGTGTTAAGCAACTGAAGTGAACTAATGTACACACGTGATCGACAATCACTCCTAAATGCCATGTAAAAAAGCACGCGTACACAAACACTGTACAATATTCTACTTGTAGCACACACATACTGCTGACTTGACACGAAAGAGCCCCGGTTACAATGTGGAAGTGCGCGGATCGGGCTAATGTAAAATTTGTCTATAGAGGTTTAACTTTGTCTTCCAGACTGTGGGAGTCGGCAACGTGATTCTGCCCAGAGTCCCCTGCACTATACTAGCTCCAGTGAACACGGCATTTAACCAACTATCAAGTGAGACAATGGACCATCTAATATCAGATCAGGTATGCTCCCAAAGTCGTATCCCCTTCCCACAACGATGTTTATAGGCAATGGCAACAACACCGTGTATTTTTCTTACCAATGAACCATCTTACGTCAGTTGAGATATGTGTCTGTTTTCAATACTGGAGAGACCTTTTCCTCCAGGATTATATCTCTGTACAATGTCATTCATCTTCTCTCAAAACAAAAGAAATATCTTATGACGGATCTAAGGAGATAACTTCAGCTAAAGAACTGCAACGAATAGTGCCACAACATACCTTCCTGAAAGCCCCGTTTGCAAATTTCCAATATACCGTATGTAACCATTAGGACACCAAAAAATGTCACAAAGTACGTGTCCTTTGTTACATACGTTAAATAAGCAATTTGTACACAGGGTTTTCAGAAAGGTATGTTGTTGCACTATTTGTTGCTTAAGTTATCTTCTTAGATCTGTCTTAAGATATTTCTTTTGTTTTGAGAGAATATAAGTGGCATTACATAGAGTTATGATCCTGGTGAAAAAGTCTCTCCAGTATTGAAAACAGACTTATATGCTTCCTCATTCCTCAGCCTAGGTCCCCCCTATTTTCCCATCACCAAATCCATTTTCTGGAAAAATCTGAACAAGCTCCTTAAGGTTTTAACCTAACAATCTTGTAAAATACCTCCCAAAAATACTATCCATGGAAAGAAAATAGGAAATTTGCAATCTCCAATTTGGATATGAAAGCAAAAAGGTTTATGTAATTACTGCACTGCTTTATGTAACCGGATAAATTAGTTTACAAAACATCGGTGCTTTTTTGACGATATCCTTGAAAAGTTACGGATTGAGAAAGCGAAATTTCAGAATGGTAATGAGAAAAATATGACAAATTATATGGTATCAAAATCTCAACACCCATAGGAAAAATGGTGGGGTCAAACATGTGATCTGGTTTCATATAATCTGAGATTGCGTCTTGTAATTGAAAATACCCGTACCAGATTTAAATTATAATACTAATTTTGTGAAATTTGTTTTTCTTTCACAGGGAAGACCCAAACTATTGGCATTACTGAAGAATCACATTATAGAAGGTTCAGCAGTAAGTCTGGAGTTGTCATTTTTCCTTTTTAACTCTATTTATTATTTTGTAGAAATAAAGGCCCTGTATATGATCTGTTTTTAGCGATTCTGCAAATAAAACCATTAGAAATCAAAAGAAAGACATCAACAAACTCATCCGAAGAAATTTCAGCTTTGTCAAATGTAGCACGTTTAAAAAAAACATGAAAATCCATATGCGTTTTCCTGGTCTTGGCAGGGTGTTTCAAATATTCGTTCTCAGTTGATCGGGTACAATGTGGCTTGCGTTATACACTCTGTGGCGCACATCATATACTGCGTGTGCGTGCGATCCATAAAAATGCATCGCGTTGGAACACGCACACGCAGTACACAGCGCCCATGCATTTTGGACCGCGTAGATGCGAACCAAAAATAAGTAAATCGTTTGCAAACGATCTAAATAATTTCATCCTTACAGATTATTTTCTGGTAAAATTATATAATTTTGAGCGGAAACCTTTCATTGGGTAGTTGCTATTAATTCAATCTTTACTTTCAGAACTTTTCCCCTGTAAACTCGTCGATTACTTTTTGGGGTCATTGCAAATGATACACTGGGCCTTTAATAACTAACAGAGACATGCTTAAGCACTTTTTGACTTGCACTCATCAAAGCATTGTGCAACAGTGTTGTCGAGTCCCCTAAATTGAGTCCCCAAGTTACGTGAGTCGAGTCGGAATCAAAATCCTGAGTCCCTTAGGTCGAGTCCAAGTACGGTTACGTTTGCGTTTTCTTAACCGAAATATGCGCTTTCTTAACAACCAAAATTCAGTTGCTGCATACAACTACATGCTACCGCAAACGGCTTAAAATCATGTGGTATATTGTTGTAAACGATATGCTAATGCTCTGTTGCTATGCTCGCGTTTTCAGTGGAATATTTTTGTGTTGTTAGGTCACTGTGCATTCGCTACGATCCGCGCACGCACACAACAATGCGTGTTCGAAGCACCCGTGAATAAGATGGCGTTGATAACCGTGAACAGGTTTATTAAAACCTATTACCTTGTTTGTCTCAGAAATGTACCCCATTAGTGTGGAAAGGCCATAGGGAAGGTTTGTATGGAGCAAAAAGTGCAATTTGTAAGACACTAGACCCCGTTCTCACCAGACCAACGGGGTCTTCGACGATGATTCGACAATTATTCGACAAAGAGATTTCCTGATGTGAATGCATGCCTCTTCATTCGCCTCTTCATTCGACGAAGATTAAAATCTCTTTGTTCGACAATGCAAAATATCTTCGTTCGACGAAGAAATCGCTTCATTCAACGAAGCAAGTTTGTAATGTGAAAGCTCCCCTCGTTCGTCGAAGCGACTTGGCAGGCCTGGTTGTACAATCGTGTTGGATGTCAAGCGCCTAGCAAGCGTTGTTTTTGATGCGCCACTGGAAGACCACAGTACGTCTGGACGCTTGAAGCTCGGCGCTTGATGCGCGACGCGTGCATAGTAGCCTCCCGCAGCTTCATTCGATCTTTGTTAGCGGTCGCTCAATGTCAACGGTACTGCTCTTCATGCAATCTTCCTTAAGTGATATATGAGCGCACGCTTCATTAACTAACGATGATTAACTAATCTTTGTCGAACGAAGCGATTTCTCTAGTGAGAATGGGGTCATAGTGGAATTCATAAGTTTCTAAATAACAACTTTTTGACATTCTTCATTCTTTTGAAATTTCTGACAGTTAATGATGCAAAATCTGATCTCTGCTGGTCATTTTGTCTCCATGCATGGGGCAACTACCAACCTTCACATCTACCCAAACGTAAGTACTGTAGGTTTCTTAAAATTAGCCCTTTGCGTGTTTGGCATGAATAGCCTGGTGTACTGACATATTTCCCTTCACATGTACACTTATAAGTCATCTCTGCATTTGTACTTTTTCGGGGAAAATTACCGAGACCATGGGTACTTTCCAATTTTAAGTCTTATTTCTCTATTTTATCCAACGGGGCGACACTTTTTGTGTAGAGAGTCATATAAGGGCAACGCGGTTGGTTAGGGCGACAATTTGGCGTAGCCCCAATATTTTGGAAGTCAAAAACCATTTTGTTTAGGTCAAAAACCATCTTTTTAAAATCGAGAACCATTTTTATTAGGTCTAGAACCCTCTTTATTAGGTGTGGAACCATTTTTGGAACCTTTGGGTACAGAAATTTGGTGTCCAATCGATGTCTTTTAGCCGAAATTTCGGTGGTCGTCTGGCAAAGTCTTACCGGTGGGTCGCCCCTTTGCTGCATTAAGTGATATTATTATTATTATTTATTTCTGGTATTCATACCAAGAATTCCTCAATAGTGCTCATTGCACTGTCACTCGTAAGCGTGAGGAAACCCATGAAGAATTAGAATTAAAAATGGCCAGAGACAACGGGGATTCCCCTTGCTCTTCACGAAAGAATGCTCTGGGATCTTTGGAGTGCATTACTATTATCTAACACACTGCAGACATCCTGGGACGTTTTCTTCTCAGTAACTTTTCCCGAATCCAGCGGTTACCAGGAAAATTTACCAGGTAACTTTTTTTGTGACCATAAGTCCAGTGTTGATACAGCGAGTCAAGCGCCTTGAAAACGCATACATAATGGCGCTGGTACATTTACTTTTACCTTTCATCATTTTTCAACTCGGTAAAACCTTCAAACAGTACAGTGCGGACACGGCTATAGACCTATAACCATGGAAACGGCTATAACCATGGAAACCTTCCCTGTGTGTCCGCCATAGCTGTGATAATGCTCATTGTGTCGTCACTTCGAACAATTTACATGTTTGTTGTAATGGTGAATTCACAGTGAGCCTTTTGCGCGCGCAGAAGTGCGACACGTGTCGCGTTGAGAAAAAAAGATGTGGAGGGAATTTTGAGTGAAACGATGCACTGAAAAAATCACTGAATTATGAAAAGACTTTCCGTGCAATATGTCCAAACTAATAGACCGTATCGAATAGCCGCCATTTCGTGGGGCACCTTTTGTTACTTAAACCGTTCAACAATGGAAGCACAATATGTGCAACCATGCATGTCCTGAAGAAACAAAATGGCATCTATTCGATGGTTTTCGGTGCGTAGTTTCACGCCAAATCCCCTCCACAGAATTAGCTTGGATAAAAATTGCTTTTTCTCAAAGCGATACGCGTGGCAATCACACGCAAAGAGGCTCAGTGTGAATTTGTGTGTGCGCAGATATTCACTGTAGGAGAGCAATGCACAGGCCTAATGCTACATACATATTTGTTTTCTCCATAAGGGGCTGATTACCACAGATTCTGGAGCAAACGTGACATTCTCGGATATCGTAGCAATTGATGGCTACATTCATAGCATCGACGGTCTCCTGATTCCGCCCGATATTGCCCCGCTCACACCTCACAGATGCGACACCAATGTGGCTGAGGTGATTTCAAACATTTTGATTCACATTAAAATTGCATGATTCAGACTGGCAGTCTGAGACCAAGACCGAGACTGGCAGCCTGAGACCAAGACCGAGACTGGCAGCCTGAGACCAAGACCGAGACTGGCAGCCTGAGACCAAGACTGAGACTGGCAGTCCGAGACCGAGACCGAGACAGGCAGTCTGGCAGTTCGAGACCAAGACTGAGACTGGCAGTCTGAGACCAAGACTGAAACTGAGACAGGCAGTCTGGCAGTTCGAGACCAAGACCGAGACTGGCAGTTCGAGACCAAGACCGAGACCAAGACTGAGACTGGCAGTCTGAGACCAAGACTGAGACCAAGACTGAGACTGAGACAGGCAGTCTGGCAGTTCGAGACCAAGACCGAGACTGGCAGTTCGAGACCAAGACTGAGACTGAGACAGGCAGTCTGGCAGTTCGAGACCAAGACCGAGACTGGCAGTTCGAGACCAAGACTGAGACTGGCAGTCTGAGACCAAGACTGAGACTGGCAGTCTGAGACCAAGACTGAGACCAAGACTGAGACTGAGACAGGCAGTCTGGCAGTTCGAGACCAAGACTGAGACTGGCAGTCTGAGACCAAGACTGAGACTGAGACAGGCAGTCTGGCAGTTCGAGACCAAGACCGAGACTGGCAGTCTGAGACCAAGACTGAGACCAAGACTGAGACTGAGACAGGCAGTCTGGCAGTTCGAGACCAAGACTGAGACTGGCAGTCTGAGACCAAGACTGAGACTGAGACAGGCAGTCTGGCAGTTCGAGACCAAGACCGAGACTGGCAGTCTGAGACCAAGACTGAGACTGAGACAGGCAGTCTGGCAGTTCGAGACCAAGACTGAGACTGGCAGTCTGAGACCAAGACTGAGACTGAGACAGGCAGTCTGGCAGTTCGAGACCAAGACCGAGACTGGCAGTCTGAGACCAAGACTGAGACCAAGACTGAGACTGAGACAGGCAGTCTGGCAGTTCGAGACCAAGACTGAGACTGGCAGTCTGAGACCAAGACTGAGACTGAGACAAGCAGTCTGGCAGTTCGAGACCAAGACCGAGACTGGCAGTCTGAGACCAAGACTGAGACCAAGACTGAGACTGAGACAGGCAGTCTGGCAGTTCGAGACCAAGACTGAGACTGGCAGTCTGAGACCAAGACTGAGACTGAGACAGGCAGTCTGGCAGTTCGAGACCAAGACCGAGACTGGCAGTCTGAGACCAAGACTGAGACCAAGACTGAGACTGAGACAGGCAGTCTGGCAGTTCGAGACCAAGACTGAGACTGGCAGTCTGAGACCAAGACTGAGACTGAGACAAGCAGTCTGGCAGTTCGAGACCAAGACCGAGACTGGCAGTCTGAGACCAAGTCTTTCTGTACAGTGTATATAATACGCGATTTTTTTTCTGGTGAACATTTTATGCACAGGTAGTCTTTCTGTTTGGGTAAAGAGGAGGAGAACATTTTTGTATAGCTAGGCACGCCTAGTGTCTGTTGACCTCCATGTGGTTGTGCAAAGTACATGATCTTTTAGAGTGGTTTTTTATGTATATTGTACAACCATGTGGAGGTCAACAACAAAACTTGGAGGTAAAAAAAAACAAAAAAAAACCCTAAATAGATCATGTTGAGTGATATACATGTAATTGTGCAAGACTTGAGAATTCATCATTGTCATTATTACACGTAGTAGGAGCCGTCCAAAGTTGTCAACATTTTCACAGTTGTACAGAGTGTAGTATTTTTCAAGACCTTCCCACGAAATACTACTTATCAAAAATGTTTGGTGGTTATCATGCAATGTCTACATTTTACAGTGCATGTAAAGTCATACGCGGCCCTCTCCCTCCCCCATCCTACGCGTTGTAGATGCATAAAAGTAGAGAGGTTTCGCACCGTCACGAATACCGATACGGATACGTCATGACTTTATGAGCTTTGTGTGACGCGTAACCGTATTACACATGTTTTCATACGCGTTGACTATGGTTATCGGCCTTCATACGCATAGCATAAAAACGGATACCGGTTATGCAGATTTTTCGTTTTATCTGTGATGGATTAATAAGTTGTATGCATTTTGTTTCTTTTTGATGTATAATCCGTGAATATAGATCAAATTTAATGTGTGATGCCCACGTGAAAGCGAGGAAAATCTGTTGAAAACAAAGCCAAGCGCAGAGCAGATTTAGCATATATGTACACGTACATTCACACAGTGTGAAACCCAGTTCAGTGTGCGCATCGACGTGAACGGTTACCGTTATCATATACGTATTCGTAACCGTATTCGTCAGCTTGCAAAACCTCTCTAATGTTGACAACTTTTGATGGCTTTTTACCATATTCAATTTTGTATTGCATTCTTTCTATGATAGGAGCCAGAGTGCTGTACAGGGTTTTATGGCCAGTCCTGCCTCCCATGCCCTGGTAGCTCTGAGACACCTTGTAGTGGTCACGGACAGGTCAGTTATAACACTGGAAAAAAAACCTGTGTATAAGGCGCATTTTTTCCCCGCGGCAAAAAATCAATAGTTCGGGGTGCGCCGTATACACATGATTTTATGGTACATTGATCTTCAATTTGTACCCACCAGCTTTTTCCATTTCTGGTTGAAATGTATATATTCTCTAGAGGAAGTTATCACATTTTGCAGTAGAACTACATGAAGTCATAGGGCCCTTTCACACCTTCCCAGTTTTGCATCCCGGTTGGCCCCAGTGCGTCCAAGTGTCCAACTGCTCGACCACGGTCGACCACGGTCGACCACAGTCGACCACGGTTTTGGTTCTAAGCCGGGATGAATCTCTGATATCACAATCCTTCCAAAGAAAGTCAGGAAGGGAGCCGGGAAGTCTAATAATAATAATAAGTCCTTTTTCATAAAAGTTAAAAACATTCTTAAGTGGATTTAGGAACAATAAAATCTCATTTTTCCTATCTATAAAAACATGAGTTAAAGGGGCTATGTCACGGTTTGCGAATGCGCAGCAAAACTTGAAAATGTCACTGTTTGCTAATGCGCAGCAAAACTTGAAAAAGTGTGGCTAACTTTTTCAAGTTTTGTCGCCAGGTTTTGCATATCCTATTCAATCTTTGCCATCCCTTATAATTCTTTAGTAATTTTGGCAGTGATGTACATGTACTTGTCAACGTCCAGGATGTCCTGATGCATTACTTTTTACTTGGAATCGCACCGTTTGCCGTATTTTTTAGCCGCCAAACATCGACATCACCGTGTGTGCGGCCGTCGTTAAAAAGAGAGTTTTTTCATCCCATCAAAAAACTCCACAAAACATGACAGAAACGGCATTGAATGATATGAATGACATGGCTGGATACAGCAATTTACTTAACCTTGTTTTCCATCAAAACTGACATGCTTATTTGGTCCTGACAGCAATTTTACAGCATACCTTCTAAGACACAGTGGCCGCCATCGCTGTACGATTTTGTTTTGCCAGACATTAATCGCTTAATCGCGCGCGAGCGATGTAATCGAACAAATGCACGCACACGATGCACAATGTAGTTGAATTCTGCGTATTGTAAACACTCATGAACGAACACACTGCCCATGCGGCACGTGCTAAGTACATAATGTACACAACTATAGCACACGCACCAATGGCGTTGTGTAACGAAATTGCACTACATTCATCTGAGCCTGCACGTATGTCAAAATATGAAAGGATTTGGCGCATGTGCAAACCGTGACATAGCCCCTTTAAGAATGTTTATTTAGGAATGTTTCTAAGTGGGCTTTATGAAATAGGACCCAGGTTACTTAGTTTGAGTACGGTTTAACTGGGATTAACTGTGAAGTCCAGCACCACCGGGATGCAAAACCAGAAATATGTGGCTTTAACCTTACATGTACCTTTGAACCTGAGACCTCTGATTCACCGGGCAGACGCTCTTACCAGCTGAGCTATAAGGCATAGTTGTATACTCCCTTAGGTTTTCCCTATGAACCCAATATTTCTCTTGGTGTTGCATAGGGAAAACTTGAGGGCATATACCACTGTGCCTTATACAATGGAGCTCGGGTGGTAGAGCATCTTCCTGGTGAGTCACAGGTATCAGGTTCAAATCCCGATGTGGCCCTCACGATTTTTCTCTCATCCCAAGTTTGGTTGTTTCAAATAATGGTGATGAGGCACCTTACCAGATGCTATGTTCAGTACTCGCAATAAGTTAGGGATATTGGTGTGGTTCAATTTTGGATTTTTTTCCAAATGACTTTTCACCTATAGATTCCTGTGACAAGGTGTGTCTGTCATGCAGATACAATTGTTTAATCATATACAAAATCATTCAAGTGGAATGCATATGGGTCATTCCATAAATACGGGACCCAGTGTCCCCCTTTACGTCGTGACACTTCCGGAGTTTATTTGTATACATACCGGGCTTCAGAGAACAGTTACCCTCAACATATGAACAATATATGGCCTCGTAAATCGAACAACACCTTTGCCTGTTAATATTACCCAAAACATGACGAGAACGATTCAATAAACTGGTGCGATCTTCCAAATGCAAGTGTGACATTTTGAAATTTATATTGAAGAAAAATATTGAAATTTCGCTCATAATATAATTTGAATTTATAAGGTACAGGTTCTACAAGTGGGTAAAACCAGAAGCTACCTTTTCCAGAAAGAACCTGGTCAAAAAGACTTGAAATGTAATCGTAATAATTAAAAAATGCCTTGGTGTCCCCACTTACGTCATTAAACAATTTTCTCGAATATTATCAAAACTATGACACCAAGACATGTCTAAATGTTTGGAAATTGTTTCAAATATCCTACACTATTCAGAAATTGCACGGAAATTTCTTCAAAATAATTTGGTAACTTGCAAAGGCCATTTTTACAAATACATCAAAATGTCACACTTTGGCCCCCATATTTATGGAATGACCCATATCTTCAATAAAATATCTGTGTACACCCCACATTTTTTCCTGGCAGTGTGCTGACTTGTTTAAAGGAAATGGTTCCTGTACATGCGACATCAATTTCACCGGCACTGCCTGCGAGCGGTGTTTGTCCACCATCTTTGGCCCAGGATGCAATCAGAGTGAGTGAATTCAACTCAACAATTGTCAACCTTTTTGAGAACTTTTAAAGTCTAAACTTTTATTTCATGAGCCGACATGAAAATCTTTATACTCGGTGTTAATAGGCAACAAACGCCATATTTCTTTTCTGTGTTACCATTCTGTAAAAACAGTTTTGAGCATTTACCAAACGTAAAAACGATGAATGGATTTTTAAGGTTTTCTGAAACTTTGCTGCATCTATGCAGATGAAATACTTTGGGGTCATTGTTGAGTCAACTTTATCTACTCCAATGCAAAGTCTTTGTCAATTAAGACCCCAAGACATTTAGCGACCTTTATGCATTTTAATCATGATCATTAGAAATTTCATTAAAATGATCAATACTGTTTAGTTTAGCCCAAGACCCAATAGACCGATCCAGTAAGCTCCGCCCATTTTGGAATTGACCAATCACAGCCTCAGGTTGAGGTAACCAAAAAGTGGATCTCCATTTTGGTTACCCGAGTCCTCAAAATCTTGTGCACAGAGATATGGCAAACTGCTGCACGAGTGCCGCAAAAACACAAGGACCCTAGCCAGTTTTCAACGTATTGTTTAAGATTGGCCAAACCTACTTTTAATCCATTCATAAATACTTTTTTGTGTGTAAATCGGTAAAACTCACAGAAATTAGCTTGTCGTCTTGCCATATTTTGCATTCACTTTTTTACACCGCGTTCTAGATGTGCGTCGTTGAATTGTTTTTGTTCGATCACATGCATTACGCGTAAAGCTAGCGTGTTGTACGCGCACGCACATGACCGGATACTTGTCACAGTGCACATTTTGCTTTCCAGCATGCAGTTTCTATGTGCGTGTGCATGTTCCATACCCGCTGACCAGGGTGCGGGTGCGGCCGGAAAGCAGTAAACAAAATGTTACGTTGCCATGCGACTCCACTGCACATGTGCTGTCTCGCATGTGTGCCATGTTGCTAGGCAAAACTAAATGGGCGGAGCTTACTGGATCGGTCTATTATCATTACAGTGGTTTTATCCAAGTTAAGTTCGATTTGCATCTATCCAATTTATCACTGTATCTTGTAGTTTAAAGATCGCAGAACACTCATTCATGAAGAGTAAAAGGATTCCCTGTTGTGTTTGGCCATTGGCTGCTAATGGCGCCACCCACCTATGTATCTCATTGTTTAGGTGGAAGACACTTGTAAGCTTCATGCAACTTTAGGGACCGTAAAATACAGTTTCACAAACCTATTATAATGTAACAAGATGTATGAAATGTGCGTAACATAAATGTAATAATTATTGTTGTCGCACTGTAGCATGTACCTGTCTGCACGGTGTTTGCAATGATGGGCCTCACGGTACCGGACACTGCCGTGGTGGTTGCGTCCTTGGTTTCACTGGAATGGATTGTAACATCCCAGCTCAAGGCTGCGGCCCTCAAGTCCATATATGTCATGAAAATGCTGTTTGCGATTCATCTGGAGCAGAATTAAGGTAGGTATCACACTATGCACAACTAACAATGGAAATTGTGCACACACCATTGTTAATAACAATGGTGTGTGCCCAATTTCCATTGTTAGTTGCTCATAGTGTCAGTTGAGAAGTCGATCAGAATTGTTTCTTTAAAATGACTGACCAAGCATCAGTAAGAGCAGAATTGATAGGAAAACCAAAATATTTTGAGTGAAAACATTTTAAGATTTTGTGAGGAAACACAAAAATTAATGTTTTTATCCTGTCTCACACAAGGTCTGAAGCCATGATCAATACAACTCGATTCTTTCCATAAGGTACACGTGTGACCCACTCTCCGAAAAGGAGTCGGATGTCACACAGCTTGGGCCAATATTTTTGCGAGCTTAAAAACTTGACCTCGTCTGTGCAGCATCCAACTTTAATAGTGGGTCACATATTTAAAAAAATAAAAAACAACATTTGTTTTGTGACTTCCAATTACATGCATCGCTTAAAGATAGTATACATGATTGGTAAACTGTTACAAATAGTTTTATCCCCCTGTGTGATTGAAGATATGCATGATTAAAACCAACCTGAGCAAAAACCAGCTCCGTACTTCGTCTAACTTTTGAGAAAACAGTCAAAAAAGCGTTTGCAGTCATTTCGCCCCAAAACCTCTTCGCCTTGAACCATTTCGCCCTGAACCACGGCCTGTGCATGAAGTGGTTTTTGGGCGAAGTACCAGTACATGTAGCATTTGGGCGATGTAGTGTTTGGACAAAGTGATTTGGGGCAAAATGGCACTCAGGCGAAGTGGTTTGGGGGCGAAATGGCACTTGAGCGAAATGGTTTAGGGGCGAATTGAATTTTCGTCTCGTGAGACAAAAAATAATTGTTTCTCATTTCTCAAAGACTATAGCACTTCAGACAAAACCATTTTTTAGGGGAAGTTTCTACGGTCATCATGTTTATATTGTGTAAGTTAGGCGTAAATCTGTGAACATTTCTGATTTTCGAGATACCAATCATGTACTGCGTTTAACACAAAATATAGTCGAACCTTGATAATATGAACACAAAACTTTCTGCATATAACGAGGGCTTTTTTGCATTCTGTTTTAATAAAAGATATGGGTAATTCTCAAAATTAGGGGTCTAAAATTGTAACATGCTTTTAAAGTGGGTCTGGTGATTGAAAGTGGTTTTCCAGTAGAAAATATTTATTTTTATTTCCATAAATGCCACTTAAATTTGACGTTATGTGTGGATAAGGCACCAAGGTTAATGCAAACTCATTCTACAACTAATTTTCATTGGCGTAGGTAACCTGGGACACCAAATTCCAATTCAATATAATGAAACAAAATACGAGCCTTTATGGTCTTTTGTTTCAAATATTTGTCAGTAATCACAGAACAAAATTTTCAAGAAATTGGTGCTGTCCCCTGTAATCACAGGCCACAGTCTATTACTGAGAATTTGTGATCATGAGTGGTGATTTGTGACGCACAGGGTGTCGTACATAACTGGGACACCAAACGTTTTGGACCCCGTGCGTTTTGGGTGTGGCACCTCGAAAAATAATTTTTTTTTAAATTGATAATTTTCTAGAAACATAAAAGTTATTCGCTTTCAAATGAGACATCAACGAACAAAATCAATCAACGTTAAGTTATCAAACAATTACTGTCAATATTTCGAATTATTGGCGGTCCGCCAATAATTCAAGACATACACTTGTAACCTTGCCCAAGACTGACCTCTCGTGCTCGGTCTGCAACGCGCAGCACACAGTGCGCCTTTCGGACCTGTCCAGACCGGTGGCCTGTCCAATCTGTTTTCTTCTGTTTCCACTGTCTCAGAAAGTCTTCCAAGACAGAAAAAAAGAGATTTGACAGACCACCAGCGCAGAGTGCGTGCTGCATGCACCGCACCACAGACCAAACACGGGAAGTCAGACCTGGGCAAGTCTAGGCAAGGCGCAAAATGGCCGTATAAAAACAGCATTTTTCACAGGGTTGCCGATGTCTAAAATACAAAGTATGATGTTTTGCTGTTAAGTAAATGCTTAGATAATTGTTATCCTTTTTGTACCTAACGCAACAGTTGGTATGGTGCCTAATCATCATTGAAATGAAATAATCAAACTTGGTATGAAAGAGAAATCATAAGGGCCTTATTGGTATTAGAACTTAAAACCTCTGGCTCACGGAGCAGACGCTCTACCAGCTGAGCTATAAGGCACAGTTGGTATACTCCCT
Source organism: Henricia sp. BOLD:AAB3569 (assembly GCA_037783545.1). Lineage (NCBI taxonomy): Eukaryota > Metazoa > Echinodermata > Asteroidea > Spinulosida > Echinasteridae > Henricia > Henricia sp. BOLD:AAB3569. The sequence goes on along the minus strand of JBBELK010000267.1, from coordinate 221,516 downwards.
TACGATTTTTCTCTCATCCCAAGTTTGGTTGTTTCATTTCAATGATGATTAGGCACCACACCAGATGTTGCGTTCGTTACTTTGCCCAAAGTTGCGGTACCATTCAACACAGAGAGAAAAATTGGTTTCACAGGGAAAACCTGAGGGAGTATACCAACTGTGCCTTATAGCTCGGCTGGTAGACCATCTGTCCGGTGAGTCAGAGGTCTCAGGTTCGAATCCCGATAAGGCCCCTAGGATTCTTCTCTCATCCCGTTTTCTACCTGTTTAGATGTATGTGCCAAGCAGGATACACTGGGTCCGGACTTCACTGTGAACCCCAGGATCCATGCAGACTGCCAGAACGGGGAGGCTGCCACCGACAAGTATGTTTCAAGAAAATTCTTCTGCAGTTTTTTAAAAGTATTCTCTCTCACCACACCTGACATAAGGGTCATTCGTTTGGATACGGTGTCTCCTGTTTACATTGGATACCTTTTTGTCCTGTATTTTTGGACTTACGAATTCCGTTAGTAAATAATACTCGGAAATACTAGCAGTTGAATGAAATAATTTAAAAACCTCTATTATTTGTGACAAAAATATAGGAGCATCAGTCAACTAAAGAATTTTGTGCAAATGCAAGTGTGACAATTGGTGGTTTTTTTTGACAGATTTGTTTGAACCACGTGAAAATTCAAGTTTGAATTTTCCACATTTAGATTAAAAATGATTGTTTAGATTGAGAACTGTGTGCTAATGTCAGATTCAACAAGATTACTTTCAGGGTCGGAGTGAATTGAGATAAAATGGCGTGGCATCCCTGTTACATCGGTAACCATCATTTTGTCAAATAATTCAAAATGTCTAAACTCCATTTAGACTGAAGACTAAAAAATTATCACAGAACAGGCATTTGAACGTGCCCCTGAATTTCTATAATTGCCAATCTGTATATTTACGTCAAGTCTGTGAATGCTATCTTATTTTTCCATCAGGCATTCTGCACATACCTGGGCCCAGGTCTCAGTGACTGTACGTGCAACACTGGCTGGGAAGGTGATGGTTTTGAATGCGATGCAATCAACCCTTGTCAGCGACCTGATCGAGGAGGGTGCGGTCAGGGGGCTATTTGTGCCTACATCAGGCCAGGCATGGTAAGCACAAGGAATATTTTATTTTTATTTATTTATTTATTTATTGTTTTGCATTTACATGTTTTTTTGACTGCATGCATGAAAGGTTTCAAGTGTACTGCTGTGCTTTGGTTAGGACCATTTTGTGTTTTAGGTTGGATTAACACTGAGCCTTTTCATGCAATAATCTGCATAAGGGCCTTATCGAATCCTGATAAGGCCCTTACAATTTTTCTCTCATCCCAAGTTGGTTCATTTCAACGGTAATTAGGCACCATGCATACCAGACATACCGTTTGTTACTTTGCCCAGTTGCGCTACCATGCAACTGCAAGAGAAAAATTTGGTCCATAGGGGAAACCTGAGTGAATAGACCTACTGTGCCTTATAGCTCAGCTGGTAGAGTGTCTGCCCGTTGAGTCAGAGGTCTCGGGTTCGAATCCCGGTAAGGCCCTTACGATTTTTCTCTTGAGTGCATAAAATTGACGCGCTTCACTTTGAGAAAAACGGCATGGAGGGAATTTGTTTTTAAAACGTTTTAAAAAAATGTTTTTGTTGTTCTGCCTTAAGTAACAATCTAAGTGGTTTATTTGGCGTTGAGTCGGGAATTTTCCTACAAAAATGTTGTTTTTTAACCAGCTTGACCACATGTGCCAGCTTAACCCTTAGCCTGCTGTCGGCGACTGGAGTCGCTGAACAAATTTTGTTCCCTGAACGCTGTCGGTGACTGGAGTCGCCTGCATGTTTTGTGCAATGTTATGCATCACAGAATATATTCAGCGGAACAGGAATAGTGTACAAAAAATATTTCAGCAGGCGAAGGGTTAAAGGCAGTATACATGTACATGATTGGTATCTCGAAAATCAGAAATGTTCACAGATTTACGCCTAACTTACACAATATAAACATGATGACTGTAGAAAACGTCCCCTGAAATGGTTTTGTCTGAAGTGCTATAGTCTTTGAGAAATGAGTAAAACAATTATTTTTCGTCTCATGAGACGAAAATTCAATTCGCCCCAAAACCATTTCGCCCTCAAACCACTTCGCCCGAGTGCCATTTCACCCAAAATCACTTCGTCCAAGCAATATATCACCCAAATGCTACTTCTCCCTAAAACCACTTTATGCACAGGCCGTGGTTCAGGGCGAAGTGGTTCAGGGCGAAGTGGTTTTAGGGCGAAATGACTGCAAACCCTTTTTTGACTGTTCTCAAAAGTTAGACGAAGTATAGAGCTGGTTTTTGCTCAGGTTGGTTTTAATCATGCATATCTTCAATCACACAGGGGGATAAAACTAAAAAATAAAACAGTTTACCAATCATGTATACTGTCTTTAATCTGGCCATTTGACTTTTTAACCTTGTTTATTTTGTTTGTTGTTTTGTTTTATAGAGTCAATGTCATTGCGACCTGGGACACCATGGCAATGGCACTGTCTGTGAGCCCATCAATCCCTGTCTCTTGATGACCAATGGTGGCTGCCATGTACAGGTAATGAATATTCATGTTCCTCATAAATATTTATAGGCAGTCTTGGAACTTCACTGTGAAGGGTTACTCCACCAGCTGCATGTTATGGTAATTATGGCTTAATATTATTATACATGCAGTACATTTCAACGCCCATGCATATGTGACCTGTCACGACGAATTGAATGTAAACTCGCACTCCGCTATTGCCTATAACGAATGTTTAAAGTCAAATACTGAAGGGAGGTCAATTGTAGGGTTTTGTAATATTTGGAAAGAATAACTCTTATGGGCAAATCCATGATCAGGTGGACATTTCCACAAAATTTGGAATTATATAAAAATTGCGTATAAACTGACTTTAAATGATAGCATGTGAAAAAAAGATTCTGCAAAAACATGTTTGGTGTTGAATTGTTGTGGAAAATGTACCACAAATATTTTTGTGTGAAAAATTTGTAGGCATGGGACAGCTGTAATGTGACTAACCGTAACGTTACTATTTAAAAAACCCATGATTTTTTAATAGTTCTTGAAACTGGTGAGAGTAGGTGTGACTTGACATTTGCTAAAACACACGGCAGTAAACAAGTAATGAAAGAAATATAATGGTTTGTTCCAGTTGTGTCCCATTTGAGAAAACGTTTTGTTTCAAGACATGCAATTTTTTCATGTTCTTTTTTTGTAACGTTACTAACCATGGAATTGCCCAAATTCTATTTGATTCCAAATTGTTAGCGTCATCCAACAATTAAAAACATAATTTTCAGACCAATCTTGACGATAGCTTTCTTTGTAACTCGTACAAATTGTTTTTGGAAGATTTGTAAGATTTGTTTGGACACTACCACTTCTCCAAGCTGTGTTGCGTTGGGGGAATATAGTTTTACCTGATGTGTTATATACAGGGATGCCAGTCTTCCGGCTATAACCGGAATTCCGGCTTTTTCTTATTTTGGTAAAAGATATCCGGCAAAACCTTTTTTCCAGGCCGGAAAAGTAAACGGCCGGAAATATAAGGAGAATATATTTTGAACTCTTAAAGTCCAAAAAAAATTGGAAAATTGTCTCACTCACTGATCAGCGATGTCTCGGATATGTCATGTATGTCATGTATGTACATGTACAGCCTATGTACATGTATGTACACGTATCTACACGCACGTAGCACGTTTTCCCAATGATTTGCACACATGCAGTATGTCTGTATCCCTGCCATAATCATTCACGGCTAAAGTATCGCGAAACCAGACTATCGATTAGAAGTACATAGAGGGCGCTGTATCCATGCAGCAGTGGTTAGATCCCATACATACTGACATATCCATTGCATTGCACTCATACTGTCAATGTATATACTGTACAGTATACTGTGCTGGCGAGTCCATGTGCACACATACATGCAGTTATGATAGTGGATTTTTTTTCCGGCCCTGAAGGTAAGAGCCACTGGCATCCCTGTATATACCATTGGAAAGCCCTTTTTCTGCTGAATTCAAAATTACCAATATCTAAATTTTGAAAATTTCGACTTTACGCTCATTTTGTCGTGACAGGTCACATATGACATCAAAAAGAATTATCCTGTCTTTGCATTTATATTTTTGTGCAAGATTTGTGTTGGCTTGGTGTTAAATAGTTCTCTAGTTAACTTCCTTTCACTGCAACTCTGTGAACTTATGTTACTGTTTCACAATAACTCTATGAAATTGTTTGGCTGCGTTTGGCCATGTACTCGTGTTAACACGAGTAGAACTCCTGCACACACGAATGGCAAGAATAAGGACACTTATTAAGTCAGCGAGAGTATGCTCTCGCTACTCCCCGACAAATAGGGAATGTGCTCTTACTCCCGACGAGTGTCATGTGATTTGCTTGAAGATGGCAGAACATGGGTGGGAGAGGCTATAAGCCAGGCACTCCATGCATGACCCGAATGCGGATCGCACAGTTCACAGCTGCAAGGGCCCGAATGTGGATGTGTATGCACCTGCACGTACACGATGTACATCAATTGGGTACATTCCTTTCATAACCATGACGGGTTCGTACACGGGCTGTGATGGGAAAGCACGGAGTGCCTGGCTTATAGCCTCAGCCGAACATGGGTGGATTTTAGGTGAATTTGCTCAACGTTTTAACTCAATAACTGAAACAACAACTCACTAATGTTTGTTCCAGATGGCATAAAAGATCCCCCAAAAGTTTCAGGATTATTTTTTTTAAATGAAGAAATGTCACACTTTTTGACTTTGCAGGCAGACTGTGTACACACAGGACCGGGAACCAGTGATTGTCAGTGCAGGGATGGATATGGTGGAAACGGCTGGCTTTGTTACCAAAGTCTCTCTGTGGTATGTCTGTAATAGGCCTTAGAAATTACCCCATTCACAGCGAGAAAATTGCTTTGTTTGATGAAGATTACTTAATCATTGTTCTTTGATGAAGCATGCGTTCACATCTCGCTAACTGAATTTAAGGCTGTGCCTAACGATTCGAATATTCGGTTGTCCATCGAATATTCGAACAGCATTTTACTAAATCGAATATTCGGTATGTGCTTTTTCCACTCCAAACCAAACATGTCTGTCAGCTAGGAAAAAATTAAAATCCTTTCTCCTTTGCTGAAATGGCTGCTTTGATGTCATATTTGCGTCAAACACAAGTCCAGTGTACAAGGGCCGACGATAATTTTTGCAAAAACCTCTTTCAGGCAAGAGACTGCTATGCAAGTTACAACATGAAGTCTATAATTTAAGCATAGATTATTTTTTGAGGTGGCAAATTCGGCAATAAAAAGGCTGCTGTATTCCATGTCTTCGTTGAATCATTGTTGAACAGGGTAAAAGACATCCTAAAATGCTTTTTGACTTGCACTGATGAGACCATTACACAAGTTGGCAAGTTTCAACTGATGATCGTATAAGTAAGGCAGAAATCACATGGTCATGTTGCTGAACACTGAAAGATAGCCAGGTTTTTTGTTACTTTTGTGTCAGAACTTTCATTTTAAAGATAGTATACATGATTGGTAAACTGTTACAAATAGTTTTATCCCCCTGTGTGATTGAAGATATGCATGATTAAAACCAACCTGAGCCAAAAACCAGCTCCGTACTTCGTCTAACTTTTGAGAAAACGGTCAAAAAAAGGTTTGCAGTAATTTCGCCCAAAAACCACTTCGCCCTGAACCACGGCCTGTGCACGAAGTGGTTTTGGGGCGAAGTGTCATTTGGGCGATGTAGTGTTTGGACAAGTGATTTGGGGCGAAATGGCACTCTGGCGAAGTGGTTTGGGGCGAAATGGCACTTGGGCGAAATGGTTTTGGGGCGAATTGAATTTTCGTCTCATGAGACGAAAACTAATTGTTTTACTCATTTCTCAAAGACTATAGCACTTTAGACAAAACCATTTCAGGGGAAGTTTTCTACGGTCATGTTTATATTGTGTACATGTAAGTTGGGCGTAAATCTGTGAACATTTCTGATTTTCGAGATACCAATCATGTATACTGCCTTTAATACTTTAGTTTTCAGTTGACATTTTTCTGTTGTCCTTTGTTTCAGGAAATAGCAAGCACTCGTTATCTGAGAAGATTCTATGAAATTATACAGGTAAAAGATGTACATGTAACACAATGGTGCTATCCCATGTTAAAGTATATCTATTAAGCATTGTAGTGTCCAAACATTTGTTTAAAAACAATCCACAATACATCCACAATACATCCCTTTTGAATAATAAATGCAATTGTGTAGAAAAACTGCATGTGGTCATCTTCGCTCGTACCAATCGCCCTTACAGGGCGCTGGGACGCGCTGATGTGCCTTCACAGATTTCTGTGAAGGAAATATGTGATGTAAAGGTCAAATATATACTGAAATGCAAAAGAAACTTACCACTTGTTTAAAATGTAATGAAATTGTAACAGTTCAAAATAAAACAAACCAACAATTGCTAATTGAAACATTGGCATTTTATTGATGACATGTCAAGTTTTTGACCAAGATACACCATCTCATCAGTTTGTTCTACAGTAAAGAACAGAAGAGGGTGCAATGTCAGTCCCCTTTCAATAGCGTGTGTGGCCACCATTGATTTGGTTACAGGCAGTGCATTGTCGGCGCATACTGCCTACCAGTCTTTGGATGGATTGCAATCATGGCATGTTGCTTGAAATGCCCATTTTGCACTGGCCTTTTTAAAGCCAACATCAAGACATCACGTGCAGCTCATTACAATCATCCCATACCCCTTCGCTAATCACTGACAGTCAAAACAGCTGTTCAACAGCTGTGCCATGAAGTGACCATTGAAGGTTCAAGTGACCTTCAGACACCGTTTGGTCTGACAGTGAGGACACTATTGTCCACAAATATGTTCACACATTACTACACGCAGTGTTATTGTAAATTGGAATTTATCTTATAGAAATGCTTTATTTATTTTGTTTGGTAGCTGGCTGGTATGGAGGGCTACTTAGCCTCAGCACACAGTCTGACCGTCTTTGCACCAACTGATGATGCCATCATGGAATATGAAATATTTGGAAGAGTTACGCAGTTTCAGGCTACCTCCATAGTCAAGTAAATATACAATTTTTTCTTTTTTTTAATTAAAGGAACACACCGGCTTCGTTGGGCTATTTTGGGCTCGAAATAGACCCATGCATTATTCTGAAAGTCTTTTCGAAATAAACTAAATAAATCCTGAAAAGAAACCATCAAATTTGGCTGTTTTTGAGCAATTAAAAAACAAATTCAAGGTCACATGATTTATCCGAACCAGATTTCTGGTTCGGATAAATCACGTGCTCTTGTGAGTTAGTAGAGAAGTTTGTTCCAGACATAATCGCAGTTGGTTTTACTTCTTGTTGGAAAATAATGTCCTATGAAAACTATGTACAGATTGTATTTTCAAATGTTTAGACAAATCTGCCAACAGGTTTTATAAGAAGGGTTTCTGGGTGTTGATATGGACGAGAGCATCTCTCAGATTTTCGCGTTTTTGCAGCGATAACAAAATAATATCTGAAGAAAAAAACGGCACTATTGCAGACGTTGAAGAAACCAACTAGTTGCGTTCGAGTTGCTTCCTTGGGTCAGCGCTGACCTGAGGAGGATCATGCAAGGTGTGACGAGTCAGGGAAAACAAAGAAACAAGGTTAAACACGTGTCGACCCATGTAAGCTTATCGAACGGTACTTTTATTTGCAAATAATACACACAATACAGCGCCGAACGGCTGGTAAAGTGTATAGCATAACATTTGGCTTATTTTGTTAATTTTAAACATTTTTAGTTAATTACGTGACATTTTGTTTTGTTCGAAAATTTTTAAATGATGCTACATCGCTAAATTATGTAAACAGTAAGCCGGTGTGTTCCTTTAAGTATGAATAAGTGATTATTTTAAACAACGCTAGATGCCGCAATAGGGCGACATTTCGGGAAGACTCTCACCGGGGACCACCAAAATTTCGGCAAGAGTCACTCAAAATGACACCTTATTTTTTTACCCGAAGCTTCCAGAGATGGTCGCAGACCAAAGAGAAACAGCTCCAGTCCCGATAAAAATGGTTCTCGACCTAAAGAAAATGGTTTTTGACCTAAAAAAATGAATTTTAAACTCTGCAGGCAAAAAATCGTGATCAAGTAAAAACAATTTCGTTTTTACAAGCTGACTACGTGCTCAATAATTTAAACGTATCGCATTACGCGCGTGCAGCATTCTCGAATGAAAATACGCTGGTGAGTATTTTTTACGCATGTTCATGTGCGTCTATGTGTACGCACGTATGCGCGCGTAACCGGTGACACCCAAACATTCCCGGATGTTCTACATCACGGAAAACAATCAATTTCTGAATTAAATTTGACTTTGATTGCAGAATGCATCTTGTGAATGGCACACTGAATGAGCGGGAATTGTACAGGATTGCATATGGAGATGACCAGTACATTGCATCTTTGCAGCCGCCCTTCAGCCTTAGGGTACAGGACTGTAACCATGTGAGTAAATAAATGTTTAGAAATCATTGACAGAGACTATTTCACTTGGATGCTTGTACATGTAATTAGGCCTCATTAAAGATAGTATACATGATTAGTAAACTGTTACAAATAGTTTTATCGCCCTGTGTGATTGAAGATATTCATGATTAAAACCAACCTGAGCAAAAACCAGCTCCGTACTACATGTACGTCTAACTTTTGAGAAAACAGTCAAAAAAAGGGTTTGCAGTCATTTCACCCCAAAACCATTTCACCCTGAACCATTTCGCCCTGAACCATTTCACCCTGAACCACGCCGACGGCCTGTGCACGAAGTGGTTTTGGGGCGAAGTAGCATTTGGGCGAGGTAGTGTTTGGACGAAGTGATTTGGGGCGAAATGGCACTTGGGCGAAATGGTTCAGGGCGAAATGAATTTTCGTCTCATGAGACAAAAACTAATTGTTTTACTCATTTCTCAAAGACTATAGCACTTCAGACAAAACCATTTCAGGGGAATTTTTGTACGGTCATCATGTTTATATTGTGCAAGTTAGGCGTAAATCTGTGAACATTTCTGATTTTCGAGATTACCAATGATGTATACTGCCTTTAAGTATACTGCTTGGTTGAGTTTTTGCGACCATACATGTATCAGAAGAAATCTGTGGCAGATCCACGCTCATTAGGATACAAATACACAATGGAAATTCCTGGCGGTGCCCAGATACCGCCTGTAATGTCCGTGTTCCGCCTAAAATTTTCGTTGTTTTTTTTTTATTTTAATGAGCGTGGACCTTCCACAGATTTCTTCTTATGAACACGAGAGAGGGTCACATATTTCATCACATGATGGAATTACAGTGTGCTTTGTATTTCCTTCTTTTTCAACAGTCTCTGTGTGTAAACAACGTACGAGTCGAGATTCTAGACATCCCTGCAACTAACGGTTTGATCCATATCCTTGACCAGGTATGCATTTTGTCATCATAGGAACCCTCAAAGTATTACTGCATCTACATGTATGTACTACTTGTACGTGTAAAAAAAACTGGCGAATTCTGAAATTGACTTTTTGTTCGTATGGCCATTAAATCTCACCCTCTTGGACAAAACTGATGAAACTCACTCAGTTAAATTTGTCAGGTCTTGTTTACATGATGTGAAATTTTGGTGAAATTGTATTTTAGCACTACAGATATAAACCCCAAAACCAAGCTTTGTTTAAACATGGAGCGTTCTTGGCCAGAACAACAAAAATACCCTACACTAATGCAACTCTCAGCATTTAGACTCATTTTAAAATTAACTTCAACAAATTTTCTGTCGTGACTACTTGATTTGACCCGACTTGACCAACATGCCTGACTTGACTTGGCCTTGGTGTCAAATGACTTGACTTGACTTAGGATTCAAAGGCAATTTGACTTGACTACAGCAGAGGGAGACTCGTTACAACCCTTTTTGGTAACAAAATTTTACACTAGCGAAGCGCTATACCACTTCGAATTCTTGGACCAACGCTATACCCCATAAGCCATTTCATTAGAGTACAATCCCATAAAACCTGTGAACGACGTGGTTTTGTTTACATTGTTGACGTCATCTCTCATTCGGTCCATTGCTTGGCAGGTTTTATCCCCAAGGAGTTTATCAGGCCACTTTGGAGTAAGTCGCATGCATCAACCTGGGGATGCTCCAACACTTCCCATGACTTTGGTTCAGCTTATCAACCAGAATGAGCCCAACTCAACATTCTTAGCTCTTCTCCAGGTACATATTACAGTGAAACCTGCTATTAAGGCCACCTTGATAAACAGGCCACCTGCATATAGTGGCCACCCACCTTTGGTCCCAAATGCCATGTGTATAATGCTTAAGAAACCTCTATAAAGAGGCCACCTCTTTATAGTGGTGAATGGAACAGAGAAAATATGGCTCTCTTTCATATGGCTCTCTTTCAAAATTGGATGGCTTTAAGGGTCACATTTTTATACGTGTCATGTCTGTAGACTAGTTGACCTCTCTTCACGGATTTGCCCCACTGCATTGTTGGAAAAAGCGAGGCAAACACGAGATTGTTGTGGTGTTTCGGCGGGATGCCCAGATAGCTCAGTTGGTAGAGCAATTGGCCATGTAAGCCAAGGACCTGGGTTCGAATCCCAGTCGGGGCACTGCAATTTTCTCGTGTTTCTAAATTCATCTTTCAATTATCAATCCTATCATATAAACTCCTCAAAAAAAGTTCGGAAAGTCAAGTTTGACTGACGATTTCTCTCTTGTTGCAAAATAATTTTCCTTAAATTTTATATCATTGGAAAGCCCTGTTATTCCTCTTTACGATGATGTGTCATTTGTTATGATTAAGCAATTGGGGGATGTGCAGCACAGCTGAATACGGGGGCGGGTGTAAAGTGAAATGTCACAAAATGTATTGCTATTGTCAAAAAGTGCATTGACACATTCCCATCCTCCAAGCAAAAGGGGAATGCACTGCATGACAATAGCAGTGAATTTTGTGACATTTCACTTTCCACCCACCCCTGTATTCCGCTATACTGCACATCCCCCAATTGATTAATCATAACAAATGACACATCACTGTAAAGAGGAATAACAGGGCTTTCCAATGATACCAAATACAAGGGAAATGATTTAGTAACAAGAGATAAATCGTCAGTCAAACTTGACTTTCCGAACTTTTTTTGAGGAGTTTATATTCCTTCAATTATTATATAATTGTTAACTAGAAATATCCCCCCAAAAATGTCCCCCACTCTTATTCTGAAGTTTTTTGTCATCCTGTAAAGTACTTTGTGAGGAGTCATTCCATATGATTTATATTTTCTTTTTGTCTTTCTGATTGCAGAAAAATGACCTTATGCAGACTATTACAGCAGCTTCGCTGTACACAATATTCTTTCCCTCAAATCAGGCAGTTGCATCTTTTAACGCATCCAGAATAGTAAGTATGCACAAATTAAATTTGATCTTACCATCTTTTTTCTTTGCAAATACATACCTTTCGCAATGAAATGCAAATTAAATTTACGATTTTGCACACTTAGACTGGTTTCGGGAGCTCATATTTATTTATTTATTTATTTATTTATTCACCACAACCAACAGTGGAAGGATCGCCAATTATAGGAATGGGATCAATTAACAGATATTCGAATAACTTCTAAGATGAATTAGAAACGGCCAGAGACACCGGGGAATCCCTCCCCTTGCTCTTCACGAAAGAATGCTCTGGGATCTTTCAAGTGTGTTACCGAAACCTGACACACTGGACCAACGGCTTTACATCCCTTTCGAAGGAAGGAACAAGTGTGATTAAGTGCCTTGCTCAAGAGCACAAGTGCCACAACTCGTCATGGCCCGGAATCGAACCCACATTCTAGTACTGGCACAGGAACTTGAGTTCGACGCACTAGACCGCTCGGCAATAACACCCTACATATTCGACACATGTTCACAAATATTCCCTATCGTATGTTCATGTGTGGAATATGTGGACTAGAAACCTGGGGCGGTATTCAATTCAGTACTTAAGCCAAATATTTAAGAATTTTACTTAGTTTTTGGCTAAAGTAAAATACTTAGCCAAAATCGGTATTCAATTCGCAAGTGGCTAAGTTTTTTACTTTAGAAAAATACTTAGGACATTTGGTATTCAAATGATTCTTTTTGGGAAACTATTTTACTTAAATTTGAGAAGGCAGGAAAGCACACTTAAGCAATTTTTTACATACATCACACGCATGTTTTGGTGTGCGTGTTGTGCGTTTTGCGTGAGAAAAATGCTTATGAGAAGGCGCGGTTCATAGCGCGTCCCACGCTGTATTCGATTGGCTGTTTAGGGAGTTCTGCGCTCTGCGTTCATTTGTAACGTCGCAATTTATCTAAGTATTTGACTTACTAAAGTAAAATTCTTAGAAGGCTTTGAATACGAGATAGGTCATTTTCTTAGCCAAGCCAAATACTAAGTAAAGTTTTTACTTAATTTAAGTATTGAATTGAATACCGCCCCAGTATACACAATGTGCGGCTTGTGCGCATGTGCAGAAACACAAGGTCAAGATGGACATGATGGACAGGCTGCTACGCATTAAATTTTGGTTCGTAACGGCGGTGTCGTGAGAACTTTTCAGTTGCATGGCAAATCACATTCTCTCGCCAGTTGTGGTACCCATTGCTAATGATTTGAACCGGCTACTCACCGCGTCTCCATCCACAGTAAAAACACATTCTGTAATTTCTTCTCTTTGCATGCAGACGAGAGACATCTTGCGATATCACATCGTCCTTGGCCAGGCCTTGTCCATTGCTGACATCTACAATGGTATGCACATTGACAGTGCCTTGGGCCATAACTACCAGCTGCGCTTCAGGAAAGAGGCTGGAAATGTAAGTACCGTAGAAAGTGCATGGAATACGTGCCTTTAAGGTTCACCCACAGTTCTCTGTGCACAGTCGGCGCACAGTGCATGATGGAACGCAATTCTAGTACATTGCACACGAGCGCTATGTTAAATCGTGTACAAAAGAATGGGATTTGAGTGGAGCTTCAAACTCTTAAAACGTGGCGAACTCATAAGAACCAAGTCAGTATTTCACCCCCAGTAAAATCTCGTTAAGTCAAAACCAGATCCTCAAATCAGGAATGAAAACAATGAGTGAGTCACGAGTCACCTGTTCGAGTCCGAGTCATTTTCTAATGTGACTCAAGTCCGAGTCCTAGACTTAAGTCTCACAACACTGGTATTAACTCTGCTTTGCACCGAGGTTCTACTGTATGTATGTTCTCAAAATTTTATTTTCATTATGATTTCACGCTATTGTTATTTTTTGTTTATTCATTTATTATTTTCCCAGCTGTTTGTCAATAATGTTGCAGTCAGTAATCCTGGACTGACTACATCACATGGTATTGTCCACATTGTGTCTGAAGTGTTGGTCCCACTGCCGAATCGTTGTGACGTCAACCACACCACACTCGCACAGGTAAAGGGATCATCCATAAAGTATGTACGCACGAAATGCCAACTTTTTAACCCCCTCCCCCCGTATGCATTTCTTGTCAAAATTTGTGACGTCATCCATTGACTTTAACATTGACTTTTACGCATTGGCTCTGACCACCCCTCTCCCCCTTCGTGCGTACATACTTTATGGATGGCCCCGAAGTTCTCTATAAGCACATTGTATTAGTATTAGTATGTAATGCACTGTATATTAATACAATGTATATATTAAAATAATATACAGATATTGACTGCAATGAGGGGCATGGTTAAATATACAGTAAACTCCGGCCAAGTCGACATCGTACAAGTCGGCAAATCGCCTAAGTCGGCCGTCCGATGAAAGTCCCGATCGTCTACAATGCATTTCCATTGAAATGTTTGTTTCTAAGTCGTCATTTGTAAGTCTCCATTTCGCCCAAGTCGGCATGTTATTCTTGGTCCATTTCAACAAAATGCAATACAAAATCCTTTGTGTAAGTCGGCACTTAAAAAAAACCACACAATGGCATCGATTTCCTTCCCTGCGGTTTTCAAGAAGTGTCGAGTGAAAAGACAAACACTGCTTAACTGACGTCTGTTTATTGGCACGCACGGACTGTTGTCATGTTACAGCTAGGCCATGTGTGAGATTGCATGCACTCAAAAAGGGGTTTCCCCACTTCGCACCGTGTGCACCTCAATACCCATACCCCCTCTAGGCCTATACGCATGCGCACTTCCCATTTTGAATGATGCATGTACATGTAAAACTTCAAACATGCTCGCTCACGTGCGCGTGTATTTAGTGTGTCCATAGAAACACGATCCAGTGTTAAAAATCAGTGCTACGATGTTGACACAAATCAAGGATTTCGTTGCTGGAATCGACCCCCAAAACAAGGAGATTAAACCAAGGTAAATCAAAGCCTCCATGCTGCAATTAACCATATGCATAGGCCATTCATGTAACGTTGTGTAAGTCGGCAAAATGACATCTTACGGCAGATGTCGGCATTCGTGAAAGTCGGCACAAATTTTCGGGTCCCAAGAGTGCTGACTAAGCCGTAGTTTACTGTATACAGTCCATGGTTCTTAGCAAATTTGATTTTGTTTTTCTCTGAACGATTTTTTTAAAAAGCATTTAACAACAAAACATCATACTTTGTAATTTAGACATCGGCAACCCTGTAAAAAACACCGTTTTTGCTTCTTGCCTAGACTTGCCCAGGTTTGACTTCCCATGTTTGGTCTGTGGTACGGTGCGTGCATCGCGCCCTCTGGACTGGTGGCCTGTCAAATCTCTTTTCTTAGTGTCTTAGAAGACTTTCTGAGACAGAGGAAACAGAAGAAAACAAATTAGATAGGCCACCTGGTCGGGAGTGCGCGTTGTGTGCTGCATGTTGCAGATCAAGCACGGGAGATTGGACTTGGGCAATAATTCAAAATATTGACAGTAATTGTTCGATAACTGAACGTTGGTCGATTTTTGTTTTGTTTTTGTTGATGTCTCATTTGAAAGCGAATAACTTTCTATAAAATTATCAATTTAAAAAAACGCTTTATTTTTCAAGGTACCACACTCAAAATGCACGGACTGAATATTTTTAAGATTATAGGCCCAAGGTGATCTCGAAGACATGGCTATGCCCTGAGGCGGAAGCCGAGGGTTATGCCCCAAGGCGGAGGCCGAGGGTTATGCCCCGGGGCAAAAGCCGAGGGTTATGCATGGTCATAGCTTCTAGATCATTGAGGACCTATAATCTTAACCATGACCTGAATAAAAAGCCTAAAATGTAGTTGCTGTCTTTGGGGACAATATTGTCAGTTTATGTCGTGCACGAAGAGGCATTTTGTCGACCTATTGTCACATTTAAAGACCGTAAACATGATTGGTAAATTGTTACAAATAGTTTTATCCCCCTGTGTGGTTGAAGATATGCAAGATTAAAACCAACCTGAGCAAAAACCAGCTCCGTACTTCGTCTATCTTTTGAGAAAACAGTTAAAAAAGGGTTTGCAGTCATTTCGCCCAAAAACCACTTCGCCCTGAACCATTTCGCCCTAAACCACGGCCTGTGCACGAAGTGGTTTTGGGGCGAAGTAGCATTTGGGCGGTGTAGTTGCATTTGGGACGAAGTCATTTGGGGCGAAATGGCACTCGGGCGAAGTGGTTTGGGGGCGAAATGGCACTTGTGCGAAATGGTTTTGGGGCGAATTGAATTTTCGTCTCATGAGACGAAAACTAATTGTTTTACTCATTTCTCAAAGACTATAGCACTTCAGACAAAACCATTTCAGGGGAAGTTTTCTACGTTCATCATGTTTATATTGTGTAAGTTAGGCGTAAATCTGTGAACATTTCTTATTTTCGAGATACCAATCATGTATACTGCCTTTAAATAAGAAAAACTGCCTCTAACATGGCTGCCTCTGAAAAGGGTCTATACAGGAAAACTATTGATGTTATACTTTGCCATGGTGACAAGAATTTTTGTTAATGTTGCTTCTACAGACAGCGTGTACTTTTTGCCCAACGGTCCCAGAATGCCCCACAGGAACAACTGCAGTGGTATGAGTGTTTTACTTGTTTTGAATTGTTTTGATGTCTAAATAAATTCTGCTGTTTACTTTAATAGATATCTATGTGGGGTGTTATGGCCGAGCGGTCTAGTGCATCGAACTGTCTAGTGCATCGAACTCAAGTTCCTGTGCCAGTACTAGAATGTGGGTTCGATTCTGGGCCCTTTTGCCCTCCCGGCTCTTGGGCTACCTCCGGCGTCGAGCTTTGCTCCCGGACACCCGAGCCCCTCTGTCGTGACCGCCGAGGGAAATCTTCACCCGAGGGCAAGCGGGGCATCCCCCCCGCTCACTTGCCCTCCCGGGGTCTAGGACACCCTTCGGAAACCCGAGTCCCCTCGTCACAACCACCGAGGAAAACCTTTCCCCCCCAGGGAAAGTTGGCACCCCCCGCGCCATTGCCCTCTCGGCCCCTTAAACATGCTTCGGTCGCAAGCTTCTCCAGGGCCCCGATATCTCTCGGCGTGATGTTCGACGAAGGTCTTCGCTCTCATGCCGAGTTCTTCACCAGGCCGCAGAACTAGCTCCGGTTTCGAGCTCTGTTCTTAGCACCTCAGGCACCCGTGGCATGCCTGGCCCCTCGGAGTCGGTCTTTTACTTTCGACCCCCCGGCTTACTCCGCTTCACGGGCCGAACCTATGCCCACTGGTCCACCCGTTCAGGGTCTGCCGGTGGGGACGCTGCAATGGCCGTTGGCAGCCCCGGGACCCTCGAGCCTGCCTTCCACTTCAGAGTTTGAGGATCGTCGCCGTTCGTTGGGGGCCCCCGCCACACATGCACGGTCCTCTCTGGCGGGTTTCTCCCCTCCTTTACCCTGTACTGGAGCCGGTACAAGTTTACTGTGTACGAATCTGTGTGCGATGGAGGGAGAAAAAAAACACCGCGTAGCCACATCAATTCCAGAACTTTGGTCTGACCAGAGACAATACATTTTTTGTTTGTCTTATTGTCACAGTAGGAAAAATAAGAGCATCTAAAAAATATCCTTGATCACACACGACCAATATAAAAATTTGCCCAATAGTCAAACTGGGCCTTTTTCCAAATCTCGGTTTCGTCTCCGTCTCCGGCTCCGTCTCCATTCCGCCATCTTGAAGCCGCATACCAAACTTCGGCTCGGCTTCAGGCTTCATTTTGAGGCTTCGTTTTGGCCCAAATGCGGCTCCAAAACGAAGTCAACTAAAGAGGTGACTTTGGCCGGCTTCGTGACGTCATGAACTGGAAAATCACGTGACGGCAACAAAAACTTTGTGAACTTTTGCAGGTGTGCTTAAACTTTGCCGCCGACAAAACTTGTCTGCTAGCGCTTAAAAAAAGCCGGTATAAAAGATTGGTAGGCCTACTTGGCTCGACTAGTGTTCCAAACGGTTTTTGGTTTGGCTTCGCTAAAGTGAAGCCGGAAGCAGTTGGAGCCGGAGCCGCATGAAGCTGGAGCCTGAAGACGGAGTCGAGATTTGGAAAAGGGCCCTAGATCTCCAGTCAATATATTTGCCCACGCAAACCCCTGTTTGCAAATATATCAGACTTTGTAACCTAGGAAGAATTTTCCCATGTGACCCTGGCCTAAAACTTGTTGATGTTGTCTTTGCTTTAATAGGTGAACTCTGGTCTGACTAATTGCCACTTTGATATGACCCATCCTATTGTTGGTAGAATCACAGTTCAAGGTTGCCGAGTGCAGTGCCAGGGAATCACATACGTGAGTTTTGCCTTGAAGTCTGGTTATACACTACCTACCGTATCATTTGGAAACACCTTGAAAGTTTCAGGTTTTGAATGTTAATTTTGTGAAAGCAAATGTAGGTGTATTCTAACAAAAAGCAATATATACATGTTAATTTTAGTGCCATCTTCGTCCTCAGCAGTGGGCTTTATCAACAAATTGGAGAGCATGCAAAAAGAAACTGCTAAACTTGATAGGCACCAAAGAATCCCCCCCTTAAGACAGCTACACACAATCTCTGCATCCTGATTGTCAGTTTCTCTAAACATTCAGTGGAAATACGCCTCTTTTAACACTCTCCAGAGGTGATCTTGGCTAGTTGGGCATTTCTTTCTGATCTTAAGATCCAACTCCTCCCAGAGCAGCTCAATGGGATTGAGATCAGGTGACTGGGCAAAATAATATTTCCTTCTTAAAAACCTAAAACTTTCAAGGTGTTTCCAAAGTTTTGATGGTTAGTGTACCTCAGTCATACAAATTCATGATCTAGAGCAAGTTCAATTCACTACTAAGTACTAGAGTTAAAGGTAGAACACATGATTGGTAAACTGTTATAAATAGTTTCATCCCCCTGTGTGATTGAAGATATGCATGATTAAAACCAACCTGAGCAAAAGTCAGCTCCGTACTTTGTCTAACTTTTGAGAAAACATTCAAAAAATTACCCTGAACCATTTCGCCCTGAACCACGGTCTGTGCACGAAGTTGTTTTAGGGCGAAGTGGCATTTGGGTGATGTAGTGTTTGGACGAAGTTGTTTTGGGGCGAAATGGCATTTGATTGAAGTGGTCCAGGGCGAAGTGGTTTTGGGGCGAAATGGATTTACGTCTCGCGGGACGAAAAATAAATGTTTTGCTCATTTCTCAAAGACTATAGCACCATTTCAGAGGAAGTTTTCTACCGTCATCGTGTTTATATTGTGTAAGTTATGTGTAAATCTGTGAACATTTCTGATTCCTCGAGATACCAATCATGTATTCTACCTTTAAGCACTGGTCAATTGTCCTAGCAACACACATGCGCACTAAGTGCAAACGCCTTTGGATAGTCAGTAGTGTTTTGCGCAAAATGCTGTATCAATTTATGGCTACCAGTGACCAGTCCACGTCTAGTTCACGCTGGTGCAAATTTCATACACTAGCCTATATTAGTGAACCTCACTTGACTGCGTTTCATCCAGTCAGGATTGAAAATCAGACGGAGGCGTGTTATAATATATTTTACGTAATGTTGCAAATAGTGTCAGAAACTTTAGTTTTGTCATATTGTGGGTCACAGGCTTGGCTGCTTTCGAGCGCGGCACCAGGGATCCCTGGTGCTCCATGGTGCTCGCCCAAAAGCGCGTTGGTGCACCAGATGGTGGCACCAACTGCTCCCGACCTCCGAGTCGTCAGAATGGGAGACATGCGCAGTTGCGCGTACTCACTCATGACTCGCAAAAATGGCTGGCGCGTCGTAGAATAATTCTGGAAATTTGGGTTGATATTTTGAATATTTGGCGTCCACATCGAAACCAAACGTTGTAAATATTTATTTTCATCAGATATCTGAGATTTATTTTGTGGAAAACCAAGATTTTATTAGCGGGGATGTAATTTCTAATGACCATGGTGCACCAGGGATCCCGATAACGCTTTTGAGCGCGATCGTGTGTACGCATGTGTGTGACGTAACGTTCCCAACGCCTGGGAGCACCAGGGACGAGCGCTCGAAAGCAGCCCACGATAGATTATAA
The DNA here is from genome assembly GCA_037783545.1 of Henricia sp. BOLD:AAB3569. Lineage (NCBI taxonomy): Eukaryota > Metazoa > Echinodermata > Asteroidea > Spinulosida > Echinasteridae > Henricia > Henricia sp. BOLD:AAB3569. Next base: position 201,894 of record JBBELK010000267.1, on the reverse strand, counting down.
AATAACGCCGAAACAAACTTTATTAATTATAATTTTTTAAATTTCATGTCTCCTCCCCCAAAAAGACTGTTTGTTTTATTATTATCTTATTATGTTGTTAATTCCTTGCAGATGCCACGATGCTGCAGTGGATTTTATGGCCCAGAATGTGCAGGTATGGTGATGGAACTACCTATCCTTGGTTTTTAAAAGGCCCCTGTAATGGGTATTTCTATCAATGAAATCTATGTTATGGAACCAATCCATTCGTTTACAGTCATAAAAACCCTACTTGGAAGTTGTTTTAGGGGTTAAAATAAAGGTTTTTGATTTTTTATGTTAATTCAAATTTATATATTCATGAGCAATGTTGTAATGTCACATTAGTCAAACACGGGAAAATCTCATTCAACTGTGCACAAAAGATTTCGGTATTTTCTCCAACTTGCTGAAACTTTTGTAACCCACGATTGTTCGGGTTTGTTTTACATGTTGCCTGCTAAAGTTATCAGTTTAATGGAGCATGGCCAAAATGTTCAAAAATATGGATTTCGTTCTAACCTAAAATCATATAAAATACCTCCTCAATATACTATCCATGGGAAGAAAACAGGAAATTTGCAATCCCCAATTTTGATGTGGAAGCAAAAAGGTTGGTGAAATCACTGCACTACTTTACGCAACCGGATAATTTAGTTTACTAAACTTCGGTGGATTTTTGAGGGCTTGAGGGCACAAAATTTCAGAATGGTTATGACAAAAATATGGCAGATGATATGGTTTCAAAATCTTGACACCCATGAAAAAAATGTTAAGGTAAAACATTGTTTTTTTTGTTTTGTATTTTTCCCTTAGTCATCTGATATTTATAAACATTCTTACATGGAAATATAACAAATATTTCAACCTATATTGTTGTTTATTTCTTAGAATGTCCTGGGGGATGGTCATCCCCTTGCAGTAATCACGGCACTTGCAGCGACGGCACCGACGGGACTGGAATTTGTACCTGTTCCCAAAATTTCAACGGCACAGCTTGCGAACTCTGTGAACCCGGTAAATACGGGCCGCTCTGCAACCAAGGTATATAGTTTAATAACCCTTTGACATGCACTGCACATAAAATTGCACACGGACTCAAAGGGGAGACTCCGGAAGCGTTGCACTAAATTTGTCTTTCAGGCCATTGGTTGCAAACAGCTGTCAGTTGTTTACATTGTGTCACTGGTCCATAAGTAGAAAGATTGATAGCTTCTATTATGCAGGGTACACAAATGAATGGGGCTTGGCTAGAGGCCCCGATTTCCAAGGGTCGGCTCAACATTTTTAACAATTTACTGGAGTCTCATTGTTTGTTCAATTTGCAAATGGGACACAACTAAAACAAATAATCATATTTCTTTCATTGCTTGTTTACTGGCATGTGTTTTTGCATATGGGTCTTTCTATAAATTAGGGGTCCAAAAGTGTGACATTTGGTGTCCCCCGTTACACCTGATATGTGTTATTTTTCGTACAAAAATCATTAAAATGGCTTTTAAACCATTTTGTATGAATTGTACTTTATGTACTCACTCTTTGAGATGGAAAGTATTTAAAGAATGTGTCCTGAATTTACAAAAACAAGATGTAAAATGTAACGGGGGACACCAACATTTGACCCCTGATTTATAGAAAGACCCATATGACAATTCACAACTGAGTCTTTCCACGGTAAAGGGGGCATTTTGGCAACACAGACCATATTTTCCAGAAAATACCTTTGTCTGGTCTCAAAATAAAATGTATAAGTTTCAGTTGTTCTGAAGAGATAACTTCGGCCCAAAAAGGGTTACAAATAGTGTGACAACATGCCTTTCTAAAAACCCTGTGTACCAATTTCCAATATACGCTCGTAACCGGGACGGCCTAAAATGTAACAAGTGTCCATCCCGATTACGAACATATATTGGAAATTGTTACACTGGGTTTTTAGAAAGGCATGTTGTCACACTATTTGTAACTCTTTTTTGGGCCTAAGATATCTCTTCAGAACAACTTAAACTTATTTCTTTTATTTTGAGACCAGACAAAGGTATTTCCTCGAAAATATGGTCTGTGTTGCCAAAATGCCCCCTTTACTGTTTCAGGAATTCACGTTTAGTCACATTACATTTAGTTTAATACGTTTTAGCTATCCCATACCTACACAATGTGACATTCCGCACATAAAAGTTAACTTGTAATACATTTTCCTCAACAATTCAATACCAAACATGTTTTTGCGGAAGCTTGTTGCACATGCTGTTGTTCAAAGTAATTTTCTTCACAAATATAGAATTCCAAATTTTAAGGTCATGTCCACCCCTTAAAGTTGCACTGCCCGTGTTTTGGCCGATTTGGGGGTCAAATTTGTTTTAAAAAGATAAATAGGTATTTGTCTAGAATAGAAAAAGTTATCAGCTTTCATTTGGTACCAAGAACGCAAAAATCCGTCAAGGATTAATGCCAGTCGATTAAAAACAAGAAATGATTAAATGGCTGGCAGGTCATTTACTTGAGAGAGTGTTGACGTATTATGTTTTGACGTTTTAGGAAAAAGGCTTAGACCAATAATCTCCAGTTCTCGACGTCGAAAATTCAAGTTTTTGATATTTTTCGTTACAGAGACACGTAAGCTTTCTAAATTCGTTCACTTGTGTAAATTAATTTTTTAAATCTTTTCACCGAAACACGGGCAGTGCAACTTTAAGGTCCACCCCTCCCCCACTACCCCTAGTAAGGCTTCGGGTTCGAATCCCGATAAGGCCCTTACAATTTTTCTCTCATCCCAGGGTGGTCATATTTCATGTTCTTGTTTTGTCCCATCCTCTTTCAGTGTGTAACTGTGCTCATGGTCGTTGTCGAGAGGGCATCCGTGGCGATGGAAGATGCATTTGTGACCACGGTTACACTGGTATTCGGTGCGATTCTTGTAAGTTGGGTAGCTATACTTATGTCATTCACTGTTTTCACACTTTATTATGCATAGTGATACCTACAATCCTGGACAAAATGAAGCGTGTACCCCAGCTCCTCTGTTCAATGTTGACGCCGACTGGTGCAGATTTCGGTGGCCGTTAACCCACCGACCCAACATTGCGCGGGGGTTGCACGGGGCTTAGCCCGGGGCTTAGCCAGAGTGTCCCAAGCTATTTTGTCCAAGATTGTAGCATAGTTTCACTAGGTGTATTTGAACACGGATGTTTGAACACGGGTCTGTCCACACTAATGTGCACAACTAATAACTTGGAGAGTGAAACACAAAAAGTGACTAAACGGCAAACAAATTGCCCCCTTTTGGCCTTAAGTACATTTCCAATCACTTGTATTCTGTGATGACCAAAAATGGCTGTTCTCTCTGAAAATTCTAAGAAATTACAGGGTATTCTTAAAGATGTCACGTTCGTAACGGGGACAGACATTGCCATCTGAAAAGGGCTAAAGGCATTGATTACATTACAAAGTAATACCCACACATCATGTATTAGCTCTGATTGATTGATTGATTGATGAAACAACTGTGTTGATTTCTTGGAATTACAGTGCCAAATAAGTTCACGTATGTCACTGGACAGACATTTTAGGCCAATCATCTGTCTTTGTGACGAACGTGTATGCGTGAATCACCATAGACGACTGCCCCAACCAAGTACACTTCTTTTTGCAGACGATATTGTTGTAATTTTTGAAACTGTAAAATGAAAACTAGAGAATTGACACAATTCTTACATGGCCTAGTATGTACTCAGAATGTAATAAAGAAATTACCGTAAACAACTTCATAGTTTTTATCTACTTTTGAAAAGAAGTGTTCGCTTTAGGGTGGACAGACCCACACGCGAACATCGTTCGCAAACAAAATGTTCACTCCCCATTCAGAGCTGTTGTAGGGCTTGTTCAGCTCACGTGATAGCCAATCGCAATCGGTGAGGAGCAACTGCAATACTGTGTTTCGAGACCACCAGTTGGCTTCATAGCGCAATGCATAGTTCCGACCTGTCAATCAAGCCGAACCCGCCGACTAATCACAACAAAGCTAGCAGACAGCGCCCACATAGGTCAAAGTGCATTGCCACACAAACAATCACGCAATTTTCTGCCCATACAGTTTGTACAGTGTTGTATGCAGTGATCCGGGTGAATTTTGGTTTTAATGTCGGGTGATTCGCTGTTCATAGGTAGGAAAGCGCATTTTTATGAATATATGTCATCCCTGCATTACTAGCCCTTTGCTCAGTGTGTGCTACGGTAACTGTGGACCCTAAAACATAAATACCTTTGAGTTTTCTTCAATGAATCTGTGCTTTCCATGACGAGTCCCGTTACTTTGTACGTTGTGTGTCGCCATTTTGTGAGATGGCTTGTGAGCACATAGCGGGGTTAACTAGGCAATCTCGGAACTATGCATTGGTAGGGCGTCTGCATGTTAAGCAGAAGGTCCCAGTTTGAATCCGGGGGAGCCAATTCAGATGTTTTCCACTGCATCCACATTTCCAAAATTCATGGATTCATTTCTGTCATATTTAAATTTGTTTTATTTTCCTTTTTATTTCAGCCTTCATTACAGCGACTTCATGTTCTCATGAATGTGATGTCAATGCATAGTAAGTGACCTCATTTGTACCGCTTTTAATAATCAAGGGTGGTAATTATCAATTCAAAATTTATATTTAGTAAAAACTTTACTTAGTATTTAGCTTGGCTAAGAAAATGACGTAAAATACTAAGATAAATTATGACGGTACCAGAAAATCACGTGACCTTGGTTTCTTTGACAAATGCTCAAAAACGGCCAAATTTGATGGTTTCTTTTCAGGATCTATTTAGTTTATTTCTGAAAGACTTTTAGAATCTTGTATGGGTCCATTTCGAGCCCAACAAAGCCGGTGTGTACCTTTAAGTATTTTTGTGAAGTAAAGAATTTTGCTTCGGCCAAAAACTAAGTAAAATTTTTATAACATTTGGATTAAGTATTGAATTGAATATCGGCCCAGGGTACAAAGTCTTCTTAGGGGTGAAAAAAAGAATCACTTGTTTTTGTGTTGTAGACAGGTAGAGTAAAAAAATCTTGAGGCATCCAGTAACCATTTTTGTTTTAAAGGGACACACCGGCTTTTTTGGGCTAGAAATAGACCCATACATTATTCTGAAGCGCTTTCCAGAGTAAATTAGATATATCCTGAAAAAACGCCGTCAAATTTGGCTGTTTTTTTTTTGCATTTTAAAAAAATTTAAGGTCACGTGACTTTTCGGAACCAGATTCTGGTTCCGAAAAGTCACGTAGTCTTGTGAGTTAGTTGTATTTCCAGCCGTAGAAACCAGGGTGAAATGCTAGTTGCTTTTGTCATTTGCGGTTGGTTTCTCTTCTTGTTGGAAAGTAATGTCCTACGAACACTATGTACATACCGTATTTTCCAATTTGTACACAAATCTGCTAACAGATTTCATAAGAAGAGTTTCTGGGTGTTGATATGGACGAGAGAATATCTCAGATTTTCGTGTCTTCGCTTCGCGTTCGCGGCGATAAATAATAACCGAAGAAAAAAAAAGAAGCATAGGCCTATTGAGGGCGCTAAAGACACCAAAACGTTGCATTCGAGTTGCTTCCTTGAGTCAGCGCTGACCTCGGGGATCATGCAAGGAATCGAGGTTAAACACGTGTCGACCCATATCGAACGCCACCTTTATTTACAAACACATGATACATAATACATCGCGACGGCTGGTTAAGCGTATAGCCCAACATTTGTCTCTTTTGTTAATTTTAAACATTTCTAGTTAATTACGGGACATTTTGATATTTTGTTTTTTTTACAACAACCGTCGAAAAATTATTGTCAAGGATTGCTACATTATGTAAACAGTAAGCCGGTGTGTCCCTTTAACCATGCTTTCTTATTGCAATCAATATTTGTATACTATTTCAGCAGTGATAAGTGTCCTTTTTCTGTGTTGTTTATTTAAAAGTTGTTCAGACCAGCAGTGTATCTGTTATCAAGGCTACATTGGAAATGGCACTCATTGCACGGGTAAGTTTATATCTAAAAGGAAACAAAATAATGCCAAGTGCACTCGGAGTCATGTATATTGGCTTCTGTCTTTGGCATTTAACATTTAACACTTAGATCTGAATTAGAGGTCTTGGGTTCGAATGCCAATAAAGCTGGCCTCCCACTGTGCGAATTTTTTTTTTTTCTCCCACGAATTTCCATTGATTAGGTACGATTGTGTATAGAGTCTATCGACAGTCTCTGGTAATCTCACCAAATCATACCTAATCGTTGAAAATTCGTGGCAAAAATCGCACAGTGGGAGGCCCGCTTAAGGCCCATATGATTTTTCTCTCATCCTAAGTTTGGTTGTTTCATTTTCAATCAGGATTGGGTACCAGATCAAATATTGTGTTTGTTACTTTGCCCAGTCGTGCTCCCACACAATGTAGGGAAAACCTGAGGGAGTATACTACTGTGCCTTATAGATCAGCTGGTTGAGTATCTGCCTGGTGTGTCAGAGGTCTTGTAGGAAAACTTGGGGGAGTATACCACTGTGCCTCATAGCTCAGCTGGTATCTGCCCAGTAAGTCGGAGGTCTCGGGTTCGAATCCCGATAATAATAATAATAATAGTAATGAGATTTGTAAAGCGCACATATCCACCCTGCAGGTTGCTCAAGGCACTGTGAACAACAACAAGTAATTAATTCTTGAAAATTTGCGACATCAAGTAAGACTTTAGAAGTGATTTGAACCTAGTTGTACAGTGGCATGATCTGAGTTCAAGTGGCAATGAATTCCAAAGTCGAGGAGCTGCAACAGAAAAAGATCTGGCGCCCCATGTTCGCTTAGAATTTGGTTCATTGAGAAGCTGCTGGCTACTTGATCTAAGAGAATATTCATGTAGTAGTTCCTTAATGTAGTAGGGAGCCTTGTTGTTGAGAGCTTTGTGGACCAGAAGCATGAGTTTGAAGACATTCCTTTGGGAGACAGGAAGCCAGTGTGATATGTTTTCTCTCCTCCCAAGTTTGGTTGTTTCATTTCAATGGTGATTTTGCACCATACCAAATGTTAAAGTTTGTTGGGTCATGTACACGCATTTACTTCGCAGAAGGCATTTGAGAAACATTTATATATACTGAAAGTCAAAAGAAACTTAAATTTTTATCAAGATATTTTTTATTTTTTTTTCAGCAGAAAGGTCAAATTGGGCAGTTCACAAATAGAGAGGCACTCAAGCATGTCATGCTCAATTCCGGGTTACCAATTGACCACTCTCGCAGATGCCATCTTTCAAGGAAAAATACCTACCTGCCTAATAAATGGCGTCAAGTATGCGTACGCGCATCCCGGAAAATGTGCTTGTGTTGCTAACAATTTGTTCGAAAAACGGCGCAGCTGATGCGCGTCACAAAAATTTACGCTTAAGATCCTGATGCACTTGGCATTCTGTAGGAAGTGACGTTATTTAAGAGAGATTAATAGGTGAAATTGACATTTAAAGGCCCATTGTATCATTTGAAATGACCCAATTTTAACAAGAAAATCCTTACTCAAAGTGTTGATAGCAATGGTAACAAACATCACAAGAATTTATTTCCGTCCAAAATGGTATTTCATGCACGGGACATTTTTACCATTCGCTTGTACACAAAATCCATATACATGTATAGATTTTCAAGGTTTTCTGAAGCATTGATGCATCTAAGTAGCTAAAATTTCTTCATGCTAGTTTACCAACATTCTTCCTTAAATATGTTACACTCTTATTTCACGAATCTGTAAAAGGTTTTATCTTGCAAATGATACATAGGGCCTTTAAGAATAGTTGTCGTCACTCATTAACGTTTTAAAACAAATATCTTGATTAGTTTCTTTTGATGCTTTTTAAAACCTTTGTTGTTCTTTGCCCATCATCAGCCCATGACCCTTGCAGTGAGCGTGGAGTTTGCTCACAGTATGCTACATGCCACGCTTCGACCAATGGACGGGCAGATTGTGTTTGCATGTCTGGTTACCATGGAGATGGCGTGTACTGTGAAGGTAAATCATCAAATTGATGGCTTGCTTTTATAAGTTTTGTTTAGATGTTTTAACGACCTATTTACACTGGTCCTGAGCTCAGGATCAAGATTGATCTCTTGATAAGAATGTGTCGGTGTTAACCGCAAAGATTCCGAGTGTCGTGCCAGAAGTTGCAGTCAAAGGTGGTGCTCTACATGTGCAAAACAGTGTATCAGGGGTGAGATTTGTCCGGATTTCCGGAATTTTACCGATATGTCCGGATTTGAGAGTTTTCTGTTTTTCATTGTGAAATCTATGATTTTTTGTTGTGTACTCCGCGATCCACATTTTATTTTCCGCTTTTTTGCCCTTGCAGCGGGCCATATTTTTTAACGAGCGCCCTTAATTGATTCATTAATTTTGTGAAGCACATTTGTGCAAGTCTAGTCGCCACGCAAGTGCCATGACATAGAGCGCTGTACATGTACTGTGGCACTCGACGAGCAGACCGAGACTGCAACGAGTAGCGAAGCAGACGTGTACAAGTCTAATCCCTAAGCAAGCGCCATCTTTGCCTGCATCGTAATCTGGCAACGGGCGTGTGGTGTGTGATGCGTGCACGTGTGCAGTGCGAGGCTGGCGCGATGCGGCAAGCAGTGGCAACGAACCGATTTTACCCTCCGCTTTCGCTTCACCGTCTTCAACGATCGATGTTGCCTAGATTCTTTTTAATATTATCCACATTTGTTCACGGTAAATATTTAAAACAAAACTGGTTCTTGTGATAACTGGTTGAAATGTTTTTGACATTGCAATTTGCACGATGGTGGTGTTGAAGTCTTCGTGGTCTCTCGGAAGGGGTGTGGCTTCCTTGCGGATGGCCTAAGGAAGCCACACCCCTTTTTTTTTGTTTTCCTTCAATCTCGACCCTGAGAATTGCCCAAATACATCTTTGTATTCTTCTGGGTTGCATAGATGACCCTGCCTAATTAAAGGCAGTATACATGATTGGTAATCTCATGTTTCAGAAATGTTCACAGATTTACGCCTAAATTACACAATATAAACATGATGACCGTAGAAAACTTCCCCTGAAATGGTTTTGTCTGAAGTGCTATAGTCTTTGAGAAATGAGTAAAACAATTAGTTTTCGTCTCAGGAGACGAAAATTCAATTCGCCCCAAAACCATTTCGCCCAAGTAACACTTGGGCCATTTCGCCCGAGTGCCATTTCGCCCCAAATTACTTCGTCCAAACACTATCGCCCAAATGCCACTTCGCCCCAAAATCACTTCGTGCACAGGCTGTGGTCAAGGCGAAATGGTTCAGGGCGAAGTGGTTTTAGGGCGAAATGACTGCAAACCCTTTTTTGATTGTTTTCTCCAAAGTTAGACGAAGTACGGAGCTGGTTTTTGCTCAGGTTGGTTTTAATCATGCATATCTACAATCACACAGGGGGGTAAAACTATTTGTAACAGTTTACCAATCATGTGTACTATCTTTAAAATTGTATTTCCTTGTAAATATAGAGATTAACCCATGCCTAGAAGGCGACGACGGAGGTTGCCATGAACAGTCTGAATGCATCCACACTGGACCAGCTATGGTAAGCAGTTTTGAATCATTAGCCAATTTCAAAAAATATGTTACGCTGTACATGGATACTAGTTAATGTTTTGCATGAAGATACATGTATACCACGGAAATTGCCTATAAAGAGAGCTTACATGTATTTCATAAAGCTTAAAGGCCCTATGTATCATTTGCAAGATAAAACTTTTTACTTATGGAATAAGAGTGTAACATATCTAAGGAAGAATGTTGGTAAACTAGCCTGCAGAGTCTAGTCACGTACAGTTCCCACAGGACAATCCGACTAATCACATCGCCTGCGGTGTTGTGGACTAGTTCATTATCAATGTAGGTACTGCACTTACATTTACTTTGAAAATACCCCACTGAACTCCATCTAAATCCGTTTAAATTTGACAAATTGTTTATTACATCCAAGTTTTATATGGAACGAATGTAATTTCCATTTGATTTGATTACTTTGCTGTTTAATTTGCCCAGTGAATTCAAAAGCGTAAGCCTACCTCCCTTGTTTGTAGGAGCTCACGACGTGATTTGCATAGGGTGACGTGCACGTGACTGGCTAATTTCTGCTACCGAATTCGGTAGCGATTATAAAGAAAAAAATTAAGAATTGCCTCGCAGTTCGGAAAAGGCCAAGTGAATGAGACACTTGACGTGTGCAGACTCTACACAGGTCACCAAATCGCCCAAATTCACGAGGCCTTGTCAAAAGTCTAATGATACAATGGCCTTTAATGCAAAAACAATGCAAGGACATTTTCTAATATGTTACAATGTTTTCTAATACCGGGTACATTGATTTTTAATACATTGATGAAACTTCTGCAGGTTAGTTTTCTTCCTCCATGGTTATACTAACATTTTTCTGGAATCAATAAAACGTTTCCTTTTGGTCCATTTGGTCTTTAAATCCCACTTTGTTGGTTTAACATTCTGCAGAGTACCTGTCATTGTAACCCTGGGTTTGAGGGTAATGGCCGCACTCGCTGTAGCCCCGTTGACCCGTGCCAAGAAAACAACGGCGGTTGCAGCACGAGGGCACACTGTGTCCCCACAGCGCCAGGTCAGCGTAACTGTACGTGCTTTGAGGGCCACAATGGGAATGGTGTAGTATGTACAGGGAATATTGCAGAGGTGAGTCGTCAGGATAATGAATGTTTGAAGGTAATCTACAAGATTGGCCACGCCATCAGTTTTAGAAATACACTACTCACAAAAAGTGGATCTAAACCAAAAAGTGGATCTCCATTTTGGTTACCTGAGTCCTCAACATTTTGTGCACAGAGCTACGACGAAATGCAGCACGAGTGACGCAAAAACTAGTCTGGTAACGTAATCCAACCTACATGTTTCACGATGGTGGGTGCATGGTAATCACGACCACTTGCGAGCAGACGGCAGTGTCCAAATCAGGTGCTCGCTTAAGAGCGTTTTTCTTAAGTGAGCACTTGATTTGGACACTGCCGTCTCCTCGCAAGTGGTCGTATTACTACGCATCCACTATTACGAAACATACAGACTGAGGAACGTTACCAGACTAAATTTTAATTCTTAATGTTTGTCTTCAAAAACTGCTTCAAAAACACCTTTCCACTCAAAAGAAACAATTATATTTTTAATATGTTGTTTATTTGTATGTTGCGGACTAGATTCATGTTAGAATGATTTCTATTGCAATTAGTTCTAGGTCAAATCGTAAATTGACTAGACTATAATATGCTAGGCGCTATGCATACAACGCACGCAAACTAGAGATGCAGAGATTTCGTCCCTCTTTTCACCCATAATGCACCACGGTAAACATTGCGTGACGTCATTATGTCATAGGTCTATTGATTCAGTAATTTTGCGAAGCAAACTTGTGCAAGTCTAGTAGCCAAGCAAGTGCGATGGCATACGGCGCTGGTGTACTTAATACTTGATGCTAAATGCGGTGCGTGCCGCATGGCACGCAGACCGCGACTGCAACGAGTAGTGAAGCAGACTTCTACAAGTCTAATCCCAAAGCGGACGCCATCTTTGCCTGCATCAGAAACTGGCAGCGGCCGTGCATCACGTGTGTGCTGCATGGGGTGCACGATGCGGCATGCAGTGGGCAACAAACTGATTTTACTGGCCGCTTTCGCTTGCTTGTCTTCAACGATGGATGTTTGCTAGATTCTTTTTAATATTATCCACACTTGTACAAGGTAAATATTTAAAACAATACTGGTTCTTGTGATTGTTAAAATTGTTTGACATTGCATGATGATGGTGCAATTTAAAACAATCCCAAAAGTTAAAGCACTCGTAGTCACTACGCCTCTCCCCTCCCCCTCCCCCAAGGAAGCCACGCCCCTATAGTCACGCCATGTCTTTTGTTTTCTCCTACAGGAGCTGGCACTGAGCCCCAGCATGAGTACATTTTACGCTCTGTTAGAAGACTTTGTAAGTAATGTATTGTGGCGAAAAGCCTCTGTGTTGCTTTCTGTAATTAGCATCACCACTAGCTGTTCTGCAGTTTGTAAGAAATACTCTTAAAATGCTTGTTCATTTCTTTCTGGTTCTAAAGCCCAGAATTCCTCTGACGTCATTCTTTTTGCTATTTTATGTGACATTTTAAAATCGTGACCCATATGTGGCCTGAGAAAAGGGTATAATATAATAATAAAAATAAGATACTTATGAAGCGCACAATTGCCAATAAGGCCTCAAAGCGCTATATATATAAATTCAGATTAAGAGTGGAATAAAAACACTAATATTTACCCAAATGTTTATTTATACAAAATTAAGACAAATACAATGAATAAAATCAAAATTCTAAAATTACCCAAAACACGTGCAACTTGCTTTGCAACTAGCGACTGTCTCCTACGTATGACGTGGCAGGGTCAATGCATATCATTATGACGTCATCACCCCGTTTTTCATTTCGGCCTGTTGACGACACGGTCTAGTTTTTCCTTGTTCTCTCTAACATAAAGTCAGCAATAAAGATAAGAAAAACGCAACCTTATCAAGTAACATCCGTTTTATAAAATAACTTTCTTCCTCGCCAAATAGCTCCAAGCTTTCCATCCCACTTTAAAAAGGTAAGTCTTAAGATTAGCCCTAAAAAGATCAATGGAATGAATTTCTCTGAGGGGTGCTGGCCCCATATGAACTAGTCCTTGGTTGTGTTGGTGGTGCCGGCAAAGAAGAGTCTTTGTGGAAGACCTTAAAGCACGGATTTGGCGGTAGCGCTGAACCAAGTCCTCAAGATAAGAAGGTTTTGTAAATAACACTGTGTGATACAGGGAACCAATGCAATGACTGCAAACTAGAGTTATTGGTTGTATGTTTGTATGTTTGTATGTATTGGTTGCACAGGAGGAATCAGAGTTTATTGCTCCCCTTTTTAAAACACGAGAATAAAAAGGTATTGTATTGATCCTCAGTTACTAGAGACAGAAATTCCAAATAAAAAATAAGAAAATTCCACTCCTGTTGAAAATTAAGAACAATTGGTAAAATCGTAAGTTTACCTTCCATTTATGCGAACAACGAACGGATTATGTGAACCTTTGTGCGGTAAACAGCGCCCTCTGTATAAACTACATGCGTTATAATGATGATGCTCATTGTGTGGTCACTTCGAACAACTTTGTTGTAAGGATGGATTCACACTGAGCCATTTCGCGCGCGTGTAAAAGTGATGTAGAGGAAATTTTGAGTGAAACGATGCACTGAAAATCACTGAATTATAAAAACACTTTCCGTCCAACATGTCCAAGCTATTTTTGTGGTTTTTGGTGCGTTGTTTCACCCCAAATTCTTCCCACAGAATAAGCTGCTAGTGTTTTAAAAATTCAGTGCATCATTTCACTCAAAATTCCTTTCACACCGCTTTTTCTCAAAGCGACACGCATGGAAATTACGCGCAAAGAGGCTGTGTGAATTTGTGTGTGCGAAGAATGCATTGCGCGAGTCATGGATGCGCGCTGTTCGATTTAACAACAATGCAAAATGCACAGTCCATGCACTGTAAAAAGCTGCGTCCCAGCTATGGCGGACGTGCACAGTGAAGGCGACCTGGGAATGGTTTCTGCATGTCGGATGTTACGAAAAGCAGTCAATAGACCTGTAGCAGCATTAATCTATCTTTAACCCTGTTGCAACAAATACATGTACTCTGTGAGACTGACCAAGTATGCAGCACTGAGTACCACTAGAATTGACCAACTCAATTGATTATAAAAGTTTATTATCAACTTGATTTTTTAAAAATTTCATTGCAGGGTGACATTATGAGAGTTCTTGGCTCAACTGGTCCCCTGACTGCACTGGTGCCAAGAAATGAAGCATTTGATTACATCACTCAGGAACAGGTAAACTATCTGTTGGATAACTAAAGTTGTTTCCCAAGTTTACCTAACCATGTCGCTTGTATTTACATGTACTCCATAGTAAAGGGGTACATGTACATTCGGCAACTAGGTAATATTTTCTTTAAAATGCCTCTATCTTTGTTGCTGTTTCAACAACATTTCTTGTACCTGGTGGAAAAATCTTCAGGAAAGAAATAAAGCTCGATTTATTTCTTGGCAAAGAAAAAGCAAGTGACATTTGTTCCTGTTCACTAAATCAGATAAACATTTGTCCTCAAGGAAATTTCCGGTTCACGTTTAATAGGAAAGTCACTTTGTTCCATGATAATTTGCTGATATTTTCTAATTTGAACGCATGCCTCTTCATTTGACAACGACAAGAATCTCTTTGAAGAAAACCACAGAGAATATTTGAGTGTCATATCAGACGCTTCACACGTGAAGCTTAACACACATGTGACCAGGACATCGTGGCATCACACAGCTTAATTAGCTGGCAGAGTGTGATGTCAGCTTCCGCCGAGGTCACGCACACGGCCTTGGCAATGGTTCACACAAGTGAGTTGCTCATGTTCTACTTTCTGGCAACTAGTTGTACCCAGTTGCGGTCAGTTGCGTCGATGTACGCGTACTTGCAACTAGTTGCTGTCAGTTGCTCGCGTGCATCTGATCACGTGCGCGCACATCAACAAGCAACAGTTGCCTCCAGTTGCGAGGTCAATGTACTCTAGGCTTTACCGAGTTGCCGTGTCGATGTGCGCGCTCTGGAAATGTACACATGGCTGGATGCTCCCAGTTGCCGCTAGTTGCGCAACCGATCAGTTGCTGTCGATGGGCGGGCTATGCACACATCGACAGCAACTGATCAGTTGAGTTGCTTCCAGTTGCAATGTCGATGTACGCTAGGCTTTACTGTTGACTTTCTTGGACTTTGTATTAGATTGAGGAATGGCGACAAAACAACCAACTGGCCCGTGTGCTGATGAATCATCTAGTCAGCTGCAGTGCGTTAGTCACTCCGTCTGTCAATGGGACTACAGAACTAACCACGCTGGCTGCCCAACCCATATACATCACCTATTCTCCTGTAAGTCTGAGTACTTTTCATGCTTTGACCGGTAAAAAAAACTCATAATACCCTTAAAAAAATATATTCAAATAGAAGGTAAAAGTAATTCCAACTGTCCAATGCAATGATTCCGTCTGAGGTGACACAGACTCGGACTCGAGGCTAGGGACTCAGGACTCGTACTCAATGCTAGTGACAAGGGACTCCGACTTGAGGCTAAGGACTCCAGTCGATATGGGTGACTCGACTACGTGTACAACACGGTGCATTGGAGAATGCACATTGATAATTTTGCCTTTTTCCAAATCTCAGCTTCGTCTCCGGCTCCGTCTCCTTTCCGCCATCTTGAAGCCGCATATCAAACTTCAGCTCAGCTTCGGGCTTCATTTTGAGGCTTCGTTTTGGCCCAAATGAGGCTCCAAAACGAAGTCAACTAAAGAGGTGACTTCGGCCGGCTTCGTGACGTCATGAACTGGAAAATCACGTGACAGCAACAAAAACTTTGAACCTTTGCAGGTTTGCTAAACTTTGCCGCCGACAAAACTCGTCTGCTAGCGCTTTAAAAAAACCGGTGAAAAAGAGTGGTAGGCCTACTAGGCCCGACTAGTGTTCCTAGAGCCTGAAGACGGAGTCGAGATTTGGAAAAGGGCCATGGAGTCTGTTCCATCAGAAACATATGCTAATTAACGATTTCCCTTCAATTTATTTGACAGTCACAGGGACTCGGTGTAAATGACGGAGTGCACATCACTTCACCCGACTATGTGACAAGTAACGGCATCATTCATACCATTGATAGGGTCCTAGTGCCACAGTTACTCGAGACGAGGCCCGACTACCAAGATGTAAGATTTTAGCTAATTCTGTTTGTATTATTGGCTTAGCCACAGCACAGTGGTACAATAAACATTTTGAAAGTTGGACTTGCGCAAGGGCCAATTTGACTATTGCCACCCATTTCTTTGGAAAAACAAACTGTTCTCCCAATAAGGTTGCACACCAGTAAATAGAGCTCCCATAGGAACCAATGCTAAATGCCCAATTTTAAAAAATCATTTAAAAATACTCACAACTCTCTCAGCTTCTCAGGACAACAACCAGAATACTCATTGATTTCTCATCTTTTCAATTCTGTTCAATTGTATGGGGGTAATCCGTCACTTTTATTCCCTAATTTCCACTTGAAACAAAACTAGCCCTACAACAGTGAAACTTGCTAATCAGACCTGCATCCATTTTGGAACAAAGGCACATACGCTACTGGGCAAAATATGGCCACTTTTAGGAGCTACAGTGTCTAAAATGTTTATAGTTGGAAGAAAAAATACCCCACATCGCGACGATAGTCGTATTCTACACAAGACCACACTCATTCAGCTCGCAACTCTCCCTAATTAAGAAGAAATTGAGGGCATACAAAATATTCATGAGCTCGGCGCACAGATCTCTGCCTATTTACTTGGGTGCACCCATAAGAACTAAAGTTGTGCCTAACGAATCAAATATTTGAATATTCGATTGTCCATCGAAAATTCAAATAGCTTTTTACAGAGTCGAATATTCGGTATGTGCTTTTCCACTCCGAATCAAACCAGTTAAGAAGATATAAAAATCCATTTTCCGTCGCCAAAACAGCCGCTTTGATGTCATGATTGCATCCAACTACGAGTCCAGTGTACAAGATACAACACAATGAACACAAGGTCAATGGTTTAATAGAGCTGACCATTATTTTTGCAAAAACTCATCGGGGGAGAGACAATTATGCAAGTTACAACATAAAGTCTCATGTAAATGTCGGCATAGTCCCCAGATCCGTGGCCTCTCCACTCTGTTGATGAACATTGGCTAATGAATAGGGTGCCGAGGTCATCAACCTGGCGACTATGCCGACATTTGCAAATATTTGCGATGTCGCAAATTTTGTCGCATAAATTCTTGCAAATATTTGCGATGTCATACATTTTGTCCCATACTTTGTTGCGTACTTTCCATGCCTAAGCATTTTTGGTAAAAAGATGGGAAACTGGCTTTGAAGCCCAATAGCTTCCAACAAAAAACTACGCTCAGGCATGCCAAGTATACAACAAAGTATGGAACCAAATGTATGACTTCGCAAGTATTTGCAAATATATTTGTGAAGAAATTGACACGTCGCAAATATTTGCAAAGATATTTGCAACAAAATTTGCGACATCGCAGATATTGGCCAAGATATTTGGGTCATTCCATGAAGTTGGCATACGGTGTCCTCTGTTACATCGGAGAGCTTTTTAGGCTATATTTTTACACTTACGAATTTCATTAGTCAATAGTACTCAGATACACCAGCGGTTTAATGAGATAAAATAAAAAAAAGGATTACTTTTAGGGTTAGAGTGAATGCATAGTTCCGACCTGTCAATCAAACGAACCCGCCGACCAATCACAACAGAGCTAGCAGATGTCACCCACATAGGTCAAAGTGCACTGTACGCTCACAACAACATGATCACGCGATATATGTTCTGCCGGCCCCATACAATTTGTACAGTGTTGTATGCGACGATCCGGGTGAATTTTTGGTTTCAAGGCCGGTCGTTTCGTTGTTCAAAGGTACGAAAGCTATATTTCGTGATGATATGATATCCCTGTATTACTGGCCCTTTACTCAGTGTGTTCTAAGATAACTGTCGACCCTGAAACATGAATACCTTTGAGTTTTCTCCAATGAATCTGTACTTTCCGTTGAAAGTCCCATTGCTTTGTGCGTTGCGTGTCGCCATTTTTGACGATAGCATGTGAGCCATAGCAACAATGTCCAAGGGGGCGGGGTTAACTGGGCAAAATCGGAACTATGCATTGAGATAAATTCGCGTTGTGTCCCTGTTACATCGGTAACCATCATTTTGTCAGATAATTCAAATTTGCTAAACTCCGTTAAGACTGAAGACTAAAAAATTATCCCAGAACAGGCAAAGCAACCATATCGTGCAACGGCATTATAGAGAACATAACTCTCTGCTCACTTATTGGCCAATTTGTGGAAATGAAAAAATGTCACACTTCGTGGAATGACCCATTTGCGATTTGCGATGTCCCTTCTACGCCACGAAATTAATCGCACATGGAGATAATAACAATAGTTCCTAACAGTTTACCAATCATGTAACCTGTCTTTCACCAGTTTCACCAGTTTTCCCCTCTTCTCTCCCCCACCAAATTCCAGGATCTTTCCTTAGATCTAGTAGCTCCCAACTCCACCTACAGTATCTTCATACAGCTCATGCGCCAAGTGGGCCTCTTGGGGTCTTTGGCTACGCGCATATCGCTACCAGTTACCATCTTCATGCCAACCAATGAAGCCTTCCTGGAGCTTTATCCTGGCAAGCTGGCTGAGCTACAAGATCCAGCCAACATTGACAAAACAACGGAGTATCTGAAATATCACATCATTCCACAAAGAACGGTAAGGAGAAAGGAATAAAGTGTTTTTTTGCATTCTGCATTTTATTATAAAGGTACTCGGGTCAGGTCTCACTATGAACATCTAACAATGGAAATTGGGCACACACCATTGTTACTAACAATGGGGTTACAATGAACATGTACATGTACATGTTTTTGCTCATAGTGTCTTAGGACCAGGATGCTGATAATAGCCTGAGTTGCCAGGTATTAAGGGCTATTATCAGCGTCCAGGGGCTAATTTCATGGAGCTGTTTATCAATTTTGTGATAAAGGATGCTCTGGCTAAACGTTTGCTAGCTTACGGACATTTTCATGGAAATTGTTACACATGCCAAAATTTGAAATTGCCATTTGGGTCAAATACACCCCTCAATAATATGTGATCCTCCAATAAAATGTTGTCCCCTTCCACCAACACCCCGCCCATCCATCAATGTCCTCCTTGTCCCCCTCCCCTGTTTCTCCGCCCCCTCCATCCAGTCCACCTGCTCTCCCTGGCTAAACAATGCCTATTTCTTAATTTGCTAAACAATTTCCAAGCACGCACACGCTTAAGCATGCAGCGACTGTGAAATAGCAGTAACGATAGTTACAGTAAGCACACATTTTAAGCTAACGTTTAAACAGCGCCAAGTCCTTATCCAGTTTTAAACGTACTTAAGACCGAACAACCATCTTTATTCCCATTCATAAGTACCTTTTTGTGTAAATCAGTAAAACTCGCCAAAATTCTTTGAAAGCTGTTTCGCCATTTTGTGAAAAACCTACTTTCCAGTGTACATGGCGTTCATTCAGTTCTACATGTCTGGTGTTTACGCACGTTTGATCGTATGCTTTTCATGTGGTCCTTTTCTTCCAGTCATCTTTTTTTTTTAAATTTATTTGGGGTGATCACTGATCAATGATCATTTACCTTTTACAGATTAGCACCACTCAGCTAGCGGAGCATACAGTACAGGGCACAACATTGCAAGGCTCAAACATCACTATCGATTGTCATAGAAACCAGGTATTGTGGTATATTTCATATTTCATAGTTATTGTCCGTCTTTATTTAAAAATGGAAAATTTACCTGTCTGCCAAAAAAAATAAAGATGTACAGTACCAGCCATAAGTTTGAGTACACCTGTTGAAAACTACAGTGTATGTTTGGTAACATTTTACATCATTTTATGCCCAGTACAAAAAACACATTATGCAACCAATTATTCAATGCATGTCATAGAAATATATCTTTCATTCCTCAAAATAGCCACCTCTGGCTACACAAGTTTTAAGAAGTATACAATGAATACAATATTGTATTATATAACAGATTATGTGTAATAGGTTTTTTTGCATGTGTTCTGACTATTCTGATTTTCTGAGGTCCCTGGAGCGTGTCCAAAATCATTTGTACTAGCTGAATGCACAGTATTGGCACCAGTCAGTTCTTGACCACTATCAGATAGCTATCTAGTCTATATTTGCCTTTCTTGCATACACAACTGTTGTAAAATGGCAAAAGGACCCCAGTTGAGTAAAGAAAAGGGCAAGCTGTGATTACTCTACGAAATGAGGGTCAATCTTACTGACAAATTGCAAATACATAGTTTTCAACAAGTGTACTCAAACTTTTGGCCGGTACTGTACATTAAACCTCATATTAAACATACATGTACAAAAAATACAGAAATTTAAAAAGAAGCATACAGACATTACTCGTCTATTTCTTTGCCCAGTATTCGGACATAATGGTAGTGTCCATAGACCGATGCATTGCTAAAATTGCCATTCTTTGTGAAGTTTGTATTCACTTTTCAGTGGGTAATATTTCTTGATCTTTGCATTAAAATAATTTACGAGTTGCACTCGTTGAGCAAAAGGTCTATTATTCCCCTTTAAACACTAAAATTAAGCAATTCCACTCGCATTCTAACCTGGCAAGCTCAGTTGTCGAGTAGTCAAGACATTTGCTCTAATATGCAGGAGGTCATGGGTTCAAGTCCCACCCGAGCACATTGAGATTTTTAGCAAATGGCAGTAAGTATGTGACCATCCACCCTTAATAGGCTGTAAATTTGGCCCCAAATCAATTTTGTTTTTCTTATAGTTTCAGAAAGAACAACCTCTTGGCTTTAAAATGATGCTTCTTTTAAGTTTCTACGATATTCAGAAGTGGAGAACTTGGAACTGGAGAATCTAGCAACATCTGAATAACTAAAAATGAAGCCTGTTTCAAATGTTAATAAATAAATCGCCACATAACATCTCAGTATTTTGCTTTGTTGCCTACTTTTAGATGGTCACCAGTGGCGGATCCAGAATACAATGGATTTCAGAGGGCTGTAGAAGTGTGACCAGATCACATTTTTTTACCCATAATTCCCCGGGGCTTACCTCATAAGTCCCGAGATTTTTATATCATAACATCCGTCATATTTTTCTCATTACGATTCTGAAACTCCCACGCTTCTAGGCCGCATATTTCCGGAGATATCGTCGAAAAACCACACTTTTTTTGTAAACTAATTTATCTGACATGGACAGCATTTAACAGTTATGAAAACACTCTACACCTGCATATGCGTAAAAATTATGGACGGTTCGACTTTGAATTTTTTTGCCGCAAAGCAGCCCGGTACCCTGGCTTTATTTACGCGCATCCACTACATAGGGCTGATGTGCACCCGGCTATAATTTCTGCCGTTGGTGGCGCTGTCTTGTTGTGGCGATTTAGACTGGTTCCTGCTCCACATATTTCACATGGAATGAATGAAAATGAGATTCATTCTTTGTATGTGGAATTTGTGAATTGGAAACCAGTCTACTCGCGATTTGGTACGGGTACGTACGGAAAAGATCGCAAGACATGCATATCGCATGAGCGTTCAATCGATCGTTTCTGTCATTCAAAAATGGGTCATTAAAAGTCTTTTTCCAGTCGAAATACTGATCCTGTGCATTTGGATAGTTTACACGGAGGTTCCAATGCGAGTAAAAATTATGCTACAGCTATTAGCACTATGAAATAGTCGGAAAAGTCAACTTTAGTCATGTCAGTGGATTTCGAATTCTAGTATGGAAGCCAAACAGCGCGACATCGATTCGAATTCTACTTACGACCAAGACATTAACTTACTCTCAAATTTTCACCTTAATATTTCGTATTTTTTGGTTTTCTTGTCATGAATATTATTTTTGGGAGGTATTTTATATGGTTGTTCAGTTAGATCTAGATAAAATTTCCAGAAAATCTGGACATGCTCCTTTAATGAGGCTGGATCCGCCACTGGTCACATACGTGTAATGCATGTATACCATGTTGTGTAAGGACAAATTTATTCAATTGACGACGCATCATATTGACTGATGCAATAATTACTTTATTTTGAAAACTGTTTTGTGATTCTCTGCAGGGATTTTTCATAAATCAAGACAGTAGAATTATCGACACGGAGACAGCCTATCGAGACGGTGTCTTTTATGGGCTGGATATGGTCTTAGAGCCCCCTAGCATTGGTGGTCGATGTGACATCCTTAAAAATGTCACAATGTCGGTGAGTAAAGTGGAAGATAACAGGGTTGTAGTCGTGTCTATCACAAGTCCAGAGCCGATAAAATCACAAGTCTGTGACAAGTCCGTGAACACGCACAAAAGAATGCCTTTCTTTGGAGATCATTTGAATAGCTTGTGACTTGAATTAACCACTTCGCGATGGGGAACTGCATATGCAGTTCCGAGTGCGAGTGTCCTGGGGGCGGTTATACAGAATTAGCCCATGAATTAGACCAGGGCAAAGCTGGTCACTATTATATTGTTAGCCTGGGGTCAAGTCAGTTTTGGGTTTTTGACCTGTGACTTGACTCTGGAGAAAATGACTTGTGACTGGATTTGGGAAATAAGATTGATTTACGACTTGAAATAAAAACTAGTCATAAAATCTCCAGCCCCGGAGACATAGGGTACGTTCAGACGGAGGCACAAGTTGGTACTTTTTTAATTGCGCTTGGGTTGTTTAGATAAGAATTCCTTAATCTAAAATACGCTTGCGTTCATACAGAAAAGTTACGCCGGCACTTCACGATAAAAGTGGCTCAAGTTATTCCTCCGAGATTAAGCAACGCCAAATTCCTGAGGTGACCTTCCGGTCACGCAAGCGCGCGTGCGGGAAAACGGCGGCGCGCCATAATGCATCCACAACATAATATGGAGGTTTAGATGCACGTAAAACGCGAACGTGAAATGCTTTAAACACTTGGTCATTATTCTGAGGAGATCTTAGAACAGATGAAAACAAAAACCTACATTTTTTACTTTTGTGGTGAGATAAAACTTTTCATGTGACCAAGATTCGAGACCGAGTTCTAAGAGTAAGACCTCCTCCTGAGGTGACCGATGCTGAAATAATTTCGCGTTCACGTTTGCGTTTTACGTGCATCTAAACCTCCCTAATAAACAAGGCCCAGTATACTTGCACATGTACAAATACATGTATGTACAGTAAATCGTGTATGCTCACCGCGCATTGTGCATGTGGGATATGTCAAAATGGCTCCGTGCAATTTGATCAACGATATTTCTCGCGTTTTTGCTTGCCTGTATTCGGGGTGAAATTAAGAGAGAGGTCGTCGGATGATGAGGCCGAGTGTAACAATCGAGTGCATGCTGGAGCAAATCATGACAAGGGTTAGGGTTAGGGCTAGGGTTCTGCTTCAGCCCCTTGATTTTGTTTTTTATTTGGAGTGTCGTCCGTGGAGGGTAGCCGAAGTGCAACTCCGCCAATCTGGACGCGATCCTTTCCAGTATGGTCTTCTTCATCACCGGCGCAGCATGACGGAATTCCTCGTCCCAAATATTTATTAGAGCGAGGATTTCCCGACTTTGCCAATTTGATCCACGAATTTGAGTATATTTTTCAGCAGCCATGTTCCAGTTGTTCTCTCATCAAAATTACACGTGGATATTACGGTAATGGAGGGTATGGTAGTTGGTCAGCGCGAATAAACTACTACAGGAAGTGGCAGGTCAGTTGCGTTCCACCGGAGATTTACGACTCGGCACAGCAGGGGGTGACAGTTGTCCTTGGCGCAACTTGCGCTATTCCTCCACTTTTCGCGATAATAAGTTACGCCACCTTGGTGGCGTAACTTATTCCTCTGCGGGTGGATTAGAGCGTTCCAACGAGGAATAACTTAGTATTTTCGGATTAACGATTACCTTACGCCTCGTCTGAACGTACCCATACATTAAAACTGCATAACCAAAACTGCTAGTGCAGTCTCCCGCTCCAGGGGAATAAATTGGAAAATGCCTAGCTGTCGTGAAGTGGTTAAGACCCAGGGACTTGTGATGGACTTGTGAAGGCTTGTGATGGACTTGTGAAGGCTTGTGAGTACTTGTGAGTACTTGTGAGTACTTGTGAGTACTTGTGATGGACTCGACTACAATCCTGGAAGATATATATATGTATTTATTAAAAATTTATTAGAGAGAAGTTTAAAAACTGAAAACCAGGTTTTTAAAAGAGCAGAAGTTTGTTGAATGTAGTTAATAACTTGTGGATAACAAGGCACTGATCGACCAATCACTTTGGAATCGCTCTTAAACCTGTTCGGCTTCAGTTATGTAGTCCAGGTCCAAGTAGACCTGATTTGAAGTGATTCCCTAATAGCAGGGAAATGTGACATAGACTGAACTTTTTTCTTTGCAAATGATGTTAACCGTGTTTAAATAATCTAGGCTTCCTAAATAAACTTCAACCACTAAATCAGATATTCGTTTTTATATCAAATCCGATATGTTTGTGTAGTAAAGGAATACACCGATGTCGACTGCTCTGTCACTAAAATGCCCTCTCCGACAGAAACTCTTGGTGGCGCTCTTCTTGTGAAATGCCCGAATTATCCATGGCAATGACATAATGAGCCTAATACCATTGCACAGAGGATGTTCAAAGCTATTTATTTTCTGGAATATTCCGTAGTATTGCGATAATATGAATTCCAAAATGGGTATGGTTTTTTTATTTCTCCTTAATTTAAATTTTCTTTTTGTGATGAATGGTTTGAATGGTTTATTGATCTCTACGACCTCAAGTGGAGTATGAGAGCCAGTACAGGTTACAAAGTAGGCCTAATTAATATAAAGGTTATGAAGGTTAAGAAAATAAAGTACAAGTTAGCTTTATATAATACATTATCAATATGCAAGAATTAGTATAACCAAATGACTTACGGAAATTTAGACAGTATGATCTTAATAAATTTAGCTAGATTAAACAATTGAAGGGAACCTTTTACATTAAACAATAACTCTAATTTAACAGTGTTTGGGTTAGTCCAGTAAAACGTCTTTATATAAGTGCGTCTGTCTTCGTGAAGTGCATTACAAACAAGAGTATAGTGGAATTCATCACAATTGGCTTCAATATTACATAACGGGCATACTGTGATATTAACAGGTGATTGGGAGGGTAAATATCGGACTTCAGATGATGGAAGGTGGTGGTTTCCACAGCGAAAGCGAGCTAATGCTGATCTACTAGAATTATTTAATTTGACAAGGTACTTCTCAGAATCTAAGTTAGTTATAATAAGTTTATAAAAGGTACATAGTCTGTTATTTGAAATGTCACATTCCAAGTGCTGTTTAGCAATATCCTGCAGTCTACGATCAAAATCTTTAGAGAGTCTATTTTTAGAAAAAACACTTATTTCAGTTTGATTCCATAAAACAGAAAATCCAGTATCATCTGTGATAGTGTTGACAAGTTGAAATACTGTGTGGTCATTTTGTGATTGTATTTACAGACTGACTGTTATTCATGCAGCAGCACCATCCCATGTCCTTTGGGATCAATTCCTATTGTAAGTAACCAAAGACTGGTAAAATGTGTACATGTACAGTTCCCGTTATAACACCCTTAAACAGCTAGTATCCCCCTGTCCACATTTGTTCAGCTTCCCTGTTTATCATGGAGGTGTATGTGTCTACAATACCGTCACAAC
The DNA here is from genome assembly GCA_037783545.1 of Henricia sp. BOLD:AAB3569. Lineage (NCBI taxonomy): Eukaryota > Metazoa > Echinodermata > Asteroidea > Spinulosida > Echinasteridae > Henricia > Henricia sp. BOLD:AAB3569. Next base: position 176,443 of record JBBELK010000267.1, on the reverse strand, counting down.
TTGTTTTCCACCAAAAATCGACAGCCTTTTGTTTAAAATGCAATTCAGTTCCGACCCTCTTCACCCGAAATTCTGAAACGCTCGAGGTCACTCGGTTTGTTGATAAACAGGGTTTTGACATCATCCTGAGAAGAACACAAAACGGTCTGTGCAGTATTAAATGGAAAATATATGGAGTGAATGTTCATCATGGCTGTTTTGTCCTTGTAATTCAAAATACAAACGTGAAAAACACTTGATGTACTATGACAATAATCTACTATTGGGTAATTCCCAAAATTAGTGTTTTTAATGATTGAAAGTGGTTTCCCAGTAGAAAATAATTATTTTTATTTGAACAAATGCCACTCAAATTTAATGTTTGTGTGTAGATATGGCACCAAGGTTAATGCAAACTCATTCTACAGCTAATTTTCATTGGCGTAGGTAACCCGGGACACCAAATTCCTATTCAATACCATAGAACAAATTATGTATAAGCCTTTATGGTCTTTTGTTTTGAATATTTTTCAGGAAACAGAAAACAAAATATTGAAGAAAATGATGCTGCCCCCTATACTCACAGTCCATTACTGAGAATTTGTGATCATAAGTGGTGATTTTTGAAGCAGAGAGTGTCGTACGTAACTGGGACACCGAACATTTTGGACCCCTAATTTTGGGAATTACCCTATTACCTTTTTTGTGAAAAAACGGTGAAATTGTGGCTCACAATGAAGCTCTTTTGAAGTAAATACTGGTGCATTGCGACCGGTGGTTTTGTCACGGAACGAACGGCACACAACGGTCCGTGTACAGCATGTGGGATCAGGAACAGTCCCTGCAGGCCGTAGTTCCCACGTATTTGAAATTGGCACAACAAGGTATGTACATCGGTTGGTACAAGTTAGAACGAGCGACTCATTTTTCTCTCTCTTGGTAATAAAAAGAAAATCTTTCTGCTCTTTGTTTTTCATGGTGTCTGGTAAAGCATTCAACCACACAACTGCTGGGCACAAAAAACACCATTGAACAGAGACGGTTTTCAGAGTTTTTTGTGTGTGAACAACTGCCGAACGTGTTTACTCGTGTTTCTCAGGATGGGGTCATGCGCATATCATTAATACCTAATGAGCATTTCAGAAATCTCGAAAATTTCATTTTCGCTTGCGATTTATCCACTTAAAACAGACTATTTGAAATAAAAAGTGGTATAAGTCGGCTTGAAGGATATGTGGACTATCGAAAAAGGTGCAAATGCTGGATTACTAGCTCTTTAATATAAAGCTCTTCCCGATATAAAGCTCCTTTTTGTAAGTCCTGACAATTACTTATTGTGTATGCAATGTGTCAAGACGCCTACACTATAGCCCATTTCACGGTACAACGCATCACGCTACATGGTAACCAACATCCCTTGTTTTGCTGCATTTGCATGAGGAGTTCAAAAGGAATCAGGTCAAGTCGCCCCCTGGCCCGAGTCGCCCCTTACCTACAATTGATAGGTGCATTACCCCTGATCACAGGACTCCATTAACTTGTGCAAGTCTAGTCGCCGCGCAAGTGCCATGTCATAGAGCGCTGTATCATGTACATGTACATGTATGTACTGTGCAGACCGAGCCTGCATGCTATTATTAGGCTATTATTTATTTATGGTATTCATACCAAGGATTCCTCAATAGTGCTCATTGCACTGTCGCTCGTAAGCGTGAGGAAACACATGAAGAATTAGAATTGGCCAGAGACACCGGGGAATCCCCTTGCTCTTTACGAAAGAATGCTCTGGGATCTTTAGAGTGCGTTACCATTACCTATTACACACTGGACCAACGGCTTTACATCCCTTCCGAAGGATGGAGCAAGTGTGGTTAAGTGCCTTGCCCAAGGGCACAGGTACCGCAGCCGGATTCGAACCCGCAACCCCAAGTTCTCACCAATGATTGCGAGTCAATGGCCCTAACTACTCGGCCACAGTACCCCGGCAAGCGCCATCTTTGCCTTCATCGTAAACTGGCAACGGTCGTGCGTTGTGTGTGATGCGTGCACGTGTGCAGTGCGCGGCTGGCGCGATGCGGCAAGCAGTGGGCAACGAACGATTTTACGCTCCACTTTCGCTTCACTGTCTTCAACGTCTTCAACTATCGATTCTTTTTAATATTATCCACATTTGTAAGGTAAATATTTCAAACAAAACTGGTTCTTGTGATACCTGGTTAAAGTGTTTTTGACACATTGCAATTTGCACGATGGTGGTGTTTAAAACGACCCCAAAAGTTGAAGTCTTCGTGGTCTCTGTGTCTCTCCCCGCCCCCTCCCCCAAGGAAGCCATGCCCCTTCCGGAATTTTTGTTTTCCTCCAATCTCACCCCTGAAGTTTGGCTCTGCATATGGTTGTAATACTACTTAATGGGTAGTGTTAACAATGTCTAGGAAATACCCTGAAGCTCTGTTAACAGAAAATAAGCTGTTTTATCAGTAAGAATTGGGCCCTGTTTGTAACTGGTATTTTTCATATATTTCTGTGACTTGTCATAAAGAGCGGGAAGATCCCAGGCTGCCACTTCAGAGTTGGATGGTTCGACTACCAGCCAGGCTGTAAGCGGCACTGCGCCCGTCAAGTCACAACACCTAACTGTTGCAGCTACCACTATGGGCCTGAATGCAGAGGTTAGCAGAATTATCTTTAGAAATAACCTTTATCGACGTTCTCAAGGCATCATGGGATTGGATGACAAACAAGGCTGGCAATTTTCACACAAACCCATGGGACTCTGCGGACATGACAACGTTCATTTATTTCGTTCTCATTTTTGATAATAAGTGATATTTCATAAAGAGATCCAGATTTTAACATATCATTTTTATTCTAACCACAATTACTTCAAACAATGAGGTCACAATTCTGTGTTTAGGACGTATTAGTGTTACATCTCTTGTTAGTTCAACATCTTTTGTTAGTTCAACACATGTTACAGATCGTGTTAGTGTAACAGATCTGTTAAGTTAATCTGAACGAAGTGGGTGGTGTTAATTTTGATTTTTTTTTTTAGAACTTTCGTGATTCTTAATTAATTGAGTTTCATTTTTCAACACAACTTATAAATGTGTTGGATCTTGCATTCTACCCACAATTCAGACATTTTTTGGGCTCCGTGAAGATTTTGAAAATTTTAGTGGTTAAGCTCATTTTAGTGGTTAAGCTTGTATAACACGGACCGGAGGTCACAACTCTGTGTTAGTGTTAGTGTTGAAAGTCGTGCAGAACCCTACTGACTTGACATTTCCCAAGATGCTGAGTCAACAGATCTGTAACACTAACACGGTTTCCCGAGACACCGATTTAACAGATCTGTTACACTATCACTAACACGCAACACGGAATTGCGCCCTCACTCGCTGCAATTTGTGGTTCTGCGCACGACTTTTAACACGTCCTGTTAACACGGTGTTTGTTCTGAGGTCACAATTCCGATTAAGATAACAGATCTGTTAACAGATCTGTAACACTAACACTAACACGTAACACACACAGAATTGTGACCTCACCCAATGGCTTGCAACTTTGTCCGGGTTTTCACAGACAGTCAGAATTTTAAACCAATGGTAAAAAAGCCTAATTAACATCCATTCTCCCCAAATCACATTATCTCAATATTTTCACAGTTACAAAAGATACACCCTTTTGTCTTTTTCGTTTATTTGCTAGAGTGTCCCGGTGGCAGAAGAAACCCCTGTAGTTGGCACGGTGTGTGCGACTTTGGCAACACAGGCTCAGGTCGGTGCATATGTGATGAAGGATTCACAGGAGTAGCCTGCGAGCTGTGTGTATTGGGACGGTTCGGACCAAACTGTGAGGGTAAGAACTTGCAGAATATACTGAAACGCAAAAGAAACTTACCACCTTCTAAACCTTTAAATAGCAACAATAACACTGCGTGTAGTAATGTGTGAACTTATTTGTGGACAATAGTGTCCTCACTGTCAGACCAAATGGTGTCTGAAGGTCACTTGAACCTTCAATTGTCACTTCATGGCACAGCTGTTGAACAGCTGTTTTGACTGTCAGTGATTAGCCAAGGGGTATGGGATGATTGTAATGAGCTGCACGTGATGTCTTGATGTTGGCTTTAAAAAGGCCAGCTGTGCAAAATGGGCATTTCAAGCAACAGAATCCAGCAGCAATCCATCCAAAGACTGGTAGGCAGTATGCGCTGACGATGCACTGCCTGTATCCAAATCAATGGTGGCCACACACGCTATTGAAAGGGTACTGACATTGCACCCTCTTCTGTTCTTTACTGTAGAACAAACTGATGAGATGGTGTATCCTAGTCAAAACTTGACATGTCATCAATAAAATGCCAATGTTTCAATTAGCAATTGTTGGTTTGTTTTATTTTGAACAGTTACAATTTCTTTACATTTTAAACAAGTGGTAAGTTTCTTTTGCGTTTCAGTATATATTACATGATTTGAAAACTTTTAAACGAAGGAGCAACAGGATTACACATTAAACTAAAGAATAATGTTGATAAACTGCCTTGTAGAAATTTCAGCCACATAGATGCAGTAATACTTCAGAAAACCTGAAACATCCATGGATGGTTTTTGTGTTTAAAGGCCAGTGTATCATTTGCAATGACCCCAAAAAGTACAGGGGAAAAGTTCTGAAAGTAAAGATTGAATTAATAGCAACAACCCAATGAAAGGTTTCCGCTCAAAATTATATAATTTTACCAGAAAATAATCCGTGAAGATGAAATTATTTAGATCGTTTGCAAATGATTTACTTATTTTTGGTTCGCATCTACGCGGTCCAAAATGCATGGGCGCTGTGTACTGCGTGTGCGTGTTCCAACGCGATGCATTTTTATGGATCGCGCGCACACGCAGTATATGATGTGCGCCACAGAGTGCATGACGCAAGCCACATAGTACCCGGCGATCAACTGAAAACGCATATGGATTTTCATGTTTTTTTTAAACGTGGTACATTTGACAAAGCTGAAATTTCTTCGGATGAGTTTGTTGATGTCTTTCTTTTGATTTATAATGGTTTTATTCGCAGAATCGCTCAAAAATAGATCATCTACAGGACCTTTAATGAATGGTAAAAAAAATCATCTGCAGATGATTTTTTAAAACAATCACCTTCAGTTGGCAATTTTTCCCACAAAGGTACCACTTACGCGCATAAAAAAAAAGAAGGTAATCCAAGTTCAGTGCGCTAATATGCCAAGGTTATTTAGTTTGACAATTTGTATGTGGACCAATAAAGAAGAAATCCTCCGCTTTCCATTGATATCTTTAATATCCCATTGCGATCACACATGACTGAGTACATTGTTTTTGAAAAGGGCAAGTTCAAATAGCATTGTTCCAAGTTTCGGTGCACCAGCACGTCACCTTGTTACTGTCCGAGATTTTTCGAGGGAACTCTTTGGTAAATGTGTAACTCACGGGTGTAACTGCTGTCAACCATGAGGAGGAATGGCAGCCAAGATCACCTAACCTCACGCCATGTGATTATTTCCTTTGGGGACATTAAGGCCCATCAAACGTCGTGCTTGTGCCGTGTTGAATTAAATTAAACTTAATTTTTTTAATTCGACACGGCACAAGCACGACGTTTGAAACCATTTGGCTTGGCAGATTGAATTTGGCACGGCAGAAGAATTTAGCTCGACAGGGTCTGCCGTGCTAACTCTATTTAGTGCGACACAAGCATGGCGCGGTTTCAAACGTCGTGCTTTTGCCGTGTTGAATTTAATTCCAGTTTGAAGTTGGGCCGCAATTTTGTTCACAACTAGGAATGCGCATGCATGCTCGCAGCTCGTATGCGAGCAAAGAAATAACCAACAAACAAGCGCATCAAAATAATAAATATGGCGACTTACAATGGACAGAATGGAAAACGAACGTGCGTAACATCCATGACGTGCACACGACTCATCCGCTGGATGTATTTAAGTTCGACTGGGAGTTTGCAATTAGGTTCGACGTTTGAAACCACTGCCGTGCTTGCACCGTGCTACCATCGCGCTAAGTTGAATTTAATTTGACACGGTACAAGTAGGACGTTTGAAACGGGCCTTAAAAAAAAAGGTGTTTGCAACTTGACAAATTGCGGGACTGTAGTAAAAATGAAGAGGATGCTTCACGCAATGATCTAGCTATGGTGAGACGAGCAGTGTAGGACATGCTCCGTCGCTGTCAGCTTTGTGTCGAATGGGAAGGTGGACATGTTGAAGGTGTAGGGAGCGTGATCTAAAACTGGTAAACGCTAGATGAAAATTAAACAATTTATTAAATTAATCAAAATAATACCTCGAACAGTAAAGAAATTTCCATATTTTACAACCATATCACATAAATTAACAGAATAAATTTAACTGGGCACACTGTGCCATCACATTTTCAAGAAATAGTTGAAAATGCAGGGGGAAAATGGTAGTTTTTGTCAATTTTATTGATTGTCCGTCCCTCACGCATAAAAACAACCTTTGCATAAACTGTAAAGTCAAAATGTGATAAATTGGGTTTGTGTATTATCATCAGTAGCAGGTAAACAAACGGGTTTAATTTAGTTTTCATTTGTTGTACGTATTGACTAATTAAGGAAAGGAATTTGTCTCTTGATTTCCGTCCCTCACGTGAGGGACGGAATTGGATCACGCTCTGGGTGCATGAGAGCAAGGTAATGAGACATCCTCCATGAATAATTTCCGGTTATTCTAGAAGAAAATCTAGCTTTACCATCTGACTTTCACTGATTATCCTGATCTGCACCGATTATCAAAACTTGGAAAAATGTGAATTGAACTTGCAATTTTCAATAACAATGTACTCAGTCATGTGTAACTGCAATGCAATATTAAATATATCAATGAAAAACTGAAGATTTCCTCTTTATTGGTCAACCACATATAAATTGTCAAACTAAATAATCTGGGCATATTACCTTTGTTTTAAATACACATTGTATGGAATATGATGCCCAAAAATGTCATTTAATTGCAGAGTGCCAGTGCACCAGCCATGCGCAGTGTTATGACGGACTGTCGGGTACCGGGAGTTGTTTCTGTGAAGCAGACTATGTGGGTATCCACTGTGAGACTGGACTGTCGGCCACGCCTGTGTGTAATCCTTATTGCCATGTCAATGCAGTGTGTCGCCCCAACAATGTGTGCGAGTGCCGGCCTGAATACTACGGCGATGGCTATTCTTGTATAGGTATTTACTCTTTTTCATCAGCACTATATAGACCATTCCGGTAACTAAGGACCCCTTCCCCGTATGTCCGCCATAGCTGCGACGCAGCCAGTGCATGAACTACATGCATTATGTGATGATGCTGAGCTGTTAAGTTATGTGGTCACTTCAGACAAATTATGCGTTCATTGTAAGGGGAGATTCACACTGAGCCTTTTCGCGTGTGCGACGCGTGTCGCTTTCAGAAACAGTGGTGGGGAGGGAATTTTGAATGAAACGATGCACTGAAAATCAGTGAATTGTAAAAACACTTTCCGTCCAACATGTCTAAGCTAATTCTGTAGTTTTCAGTTCGTTCTTTCACCTCAAATTCCTTCCACAGAATTTGCTTGGACGGAAAGTGTTTATATAATTCAGTGATTTTTAGTGCATCGTTTCATTCAAAATATTCCCTCCACATTGCTTTTTCCCAAAGCGACGTGCATCGCAGCTATGCGCAAAAAGTCTCAGTGTGAATTTGTGTGTGCGAAGAACACAATGCACGCGTCATGGATGCACGCGTCATGGATACGCGCTGTTCGATTGAACAACAAAACAAAACGCAAAAAAAAGCCGTGTCCCAGCTATGGCAGACATGTACAGGGAAGGAGTCCTGGGAATGGTCTATACCATTTACAGGGTAGTCCTCTAATGGGATGCATGTCAACAACTCACTGATAATTGGTTCATATTACAGTTGAAATTTATATTTTAAAACTCTTTCTCCTACCTGCTCGACCCTGGAACCTTAAATGCAAAAGCAAACAAAACTAGACCTGTGTTCGTTCTTGACAACGAACACATGGCTGTTCCCCTCATTTTTATGAACATGTCTGGTGTTCGAGACGACCTGGGGGAGGGTGGGGGAGGGGGGGGAGGGGGGGAGGGGGGGGAGGGGGGGGGGGAGGGGGGGGGGAGGGGGGGGGGGGGGGGGGGAGGAGGGGGGGGGGGGTGCGTTAACAAAAGGGAAGAGTGTTTAGGTATAGGGGCGTTGGGGGAAGTCCCTTTGCCACATATCGTGCTGGGTGTAGACCGTATCGAATAGCTACCATCTTGTGGGGCACCTTTTGTTATTTAAACTGTTCAACAATTTAGAGGCATATATGCATCACGACGTCTGAAGATAAACCACGGTGGTTGTGCTCGAAAACTAGTCTGTTTTCAGTCGTCGTAACACACCCTTTTGTGTACATTTGTACATCGGACCAGGACACTCCAATAACATCTAAATCGAACCGATTTAATTTATGTGCGTCCTTGTATTTAATGCACCTATCAATTGTTCCCCCCCGCCCCCCGGGCTACCCCACCTAAGAGGTGGGGATTGCCACTTTTTTTGTGACAAAATCCCCACCCCTGGGGCATGCACACAGGACCGCCTCTGAGACAAGGTTCTAATGCTACGTTTACACCATGTCCCCGGCAGTCCCGGTTTGGCCAAAACGTGGCGTGCCGTGGAACTTTTATTGTCTTTTTATTACTTTAGCTCGACTCGGCCCTAGTTGGGCCGGTGTGTTGCGTTCTACCACGGTTTCGTTAAAGACCTTTGTTATGGCACAGGAATCAAGACCGTAGCTCAAATGGTTGATTTTTAAAATTGTTTTTCAACATTTCATTTATTTTTATGATGCACCTTTAATCAGACACGTGATGATGTCATCATGACATCTGTAGTTAAAGACCTTTGTTAGTGATCGTATATGGCGCAGGAATCAAGATCGTAGCTCAAACGGTTCATTTGTTATTGATTTTTGACTATTTAATTGTATAAAATTCCCCTTTAATCTGACACGTGGAGCAAGGTCAAAGGTCACCACCATATTTTTGGATACCCCACCCTAGTCGAAGTGTAACATAGTTGACCTCATCTTGAGATCTTGTACCACTTTCAAATGCAAAAGGCAAAATCTGTTTGACCAATAGGAAACGAGGTCAAAGTTCAAGCCATGTGCGCATCTTAAAGACATTTGTTAGTGATCGTGTATGCCGAAGGAATCGAAATCGTAGGTCAAACGGTTGATTTTTTATTGATTTGTGAATATTTAATTACGTAATCATCTTGTCGCTAGAGGGCGCTATTTCGTACGATGACGTCATCACTTATATTTTTGGAAAGCTTAAGGGCCTCTGGTAATAACACCATTGACCCCATCTCAATACCTCCTTTCACTTTCAAACTAAGGGCCACTTCCGGTTTCGACCGGAAGTGAGCAAAGTCAAAGGTCACCAACATATTTTTTAGATACCCCACCCTAGTCGAAGTGTAACACAACTGACTTTGTCCAAATATCTTGCACCACTTTCAAATAGTAAAGCAAAATCTGTTTGACCAATAGGAAACGAGGTCAAGGGTCAAGGCGTGTGCGCATCTTAAAGACCTTTGTTAGTCATCGTACAGTATATGGCGAAGGAATCAAGATCGTAGGTCAAAGTTGATTTTTTATTGATTTTTGAATATTTAATTTATTAAACTTCATGCCCATTTAATCTTACACGTGATGACGTCATCATGACGTCATTAGTACTGTGCACAAATTCACATAGTGACCAATGTCCATGTGAAGTTTTAAGTCAATCAGGAATGTGCAAGTGCCCGAAATAGCGTCTGAAAAAAGTGGAAAAAGGAAAAAAAAAAAAAAACAAGACCTGTGTTCGTTCTTGACAACGAACACATGGCTGTTCCCCTCCTTTTTATGAACATGTCTGGTGTTCGAGACGACCTATTATCACCTACATTGTTATTATTTAAACACCTGTTAGTGATCGTATGTGATGAAGGAATCACGATCGTAGGTCAAACGATTGATTTGTATAGATTTTTAAATATTGAATTTTATTACATGCCCCTTTAATCTGACATGTGGGGAAGGTCAAAGGTCGCCACCATATTGTTTGGATACCCCACCCTAGTCGAAGTGTAATACAGTTGACCACATGCAGATATCTTGTTCCACTTTCAAATGGCAAGGCAAAATCTGTTTGACCAATAGGAAACGAGGTCAAAGGTCAAGGCGTGTGCGCATCTTAAAGACCTTTGTTAGTCATCGTATATGGCGCAGGAATCAAGATCGTAGGTCAAACGGTTGATTGATTTTTGAATATTTAATTTATTAAACTTCATGCCCCTTTAATCTGACACGTGATGACGTCATTAGTACTGTGCACAAATTTACATAGTGACCAATGTCCATGTGAAGTTTGAAGTCAATCATGAATGTGCAAGTGCCCGAAATAGCGTCTGGAAAAAGTAGAAGAAGGAAAAGAAATCGTAAAAAAAACAAAGGCTGTTCCTGCCCGTGTCGGAACAGCCAATTAAAGACTACCTTATGCCAATTTGCTGACAACGGTTCACGCTACTTGCATGGCAACGCGTTTCTCCATTCGTTTTGCACAGGAGCCACAAGGGGAACATTTTCTGTTGAGTTTTTCTGTTACAAACATCACAAAATAAGGCGGTAGAATAGCAGATCGCTATGAGAGTACATTATGTGTGTAGGTATGAGCAAACCATTGCAAGTCATTATGGTCCTTATTTCTTAATACTTTCTCCTGAAAGAATAAAGGAGCGTGATCCAAAACTAGTAAACACTGGATGAAAATTTCAAAATTTCTTAAATTAATCAAAATAATACCTCGAACAGTAAACAAATTTCAATATTTTACAATCATATTACACAAATTAACAGAATAAATTTGGCTGGGCACACTGTGCCATCACATTTTTAAGAAATAATTGAAAATGCATGTAAAAAATTGTAGTTTTTGTCAATTTTATTGATTGTCCATCCCTCGCGCATAAAAACAACTCTGCATAAAAGGGGTACCGTGGCCGAGTGGTTAGGGCCATTGACTCGCAATCATGGGTGAAAACTTAGGGTTGCGGGTTCGAATCCGGCCGCGGTACCTGTGCCCTTGGGCAAGGCACTCAACCACACTTGCTCCATCCTTCGGAAGGGATGTAAAGCCGTTGGTCCAGTGTGTTAGGTAATGGAAACGCACTCTAAAGATCCCAGAGCATTCTTTCGTAAAAGAGCAAGGGGATTCACCGGTGTCTCTGGCCATTTCTAATTCTAATTCTTCATGGGTTTCCTCACGCTTGCGAGTGACAGTGCAATGAGCACTATTGAGGAATCCTTGGTATGAATACCAGAAAGAAATAATAATACGACGAATTAATATGAGGACCGGCATCCGACTAGTCCCAGACCAAAAGATTCCGACTATTCTTAAATCATCTTTAGGTCCGGCAGCCGTCAGTCCGCCATATTGAAACAGAAGGAATTCCTCCTGAATTTGAATGGCATTGTCCCCACTATGACCAACGTGTCTGTGTCCCTGGGCAAGGCACTTAATCCCAGTTGCCTCGTCTACCCAAGCGACATATAATACGGGGAATGCCACAATCTAACCGCTGATAGGATTGTGCGCCTTTGCCAGTTATAGCCACCCAGTCGATTTAAAGTTATAATTAATAAAATTCAATTAACAATTCCAGTTTGTTGTTTAAAATTAGCAAGTTGGTTATTTAAAATTACAGTTTGACTGTAAATTTAAAGAACATGACTATACTGTGATTTTCCCAATAAATTATATTTACAGGTCGGTTTGTTATTTTGAATAATAAAGTCGACATGTAATTTTGGAATACCCTCATTTGTTTTGGTATTTTTACAGAGAATTTTTGTACAGTGTGGCTCATTGTACATGTAGCATGCACAACGTGTGTTCTCATGCGTATATCCTCACGAAACAAACTTGATATAAATATTTGATTTGACATCTTAATATTTGCGTGGTAAATGAGCCGGGACTACCAGTTCCCCGTTTTGCTCCAAAAGTGCAGTGCACCAAAAATTATATCTATATGACAAAATGCGAGCCAGACAAAGGATAATGGATCAACGGCGTCGCTAGACCATTGTGAATGGGGGGTGGAGGGTGCGCTGGTGAGACAACACGTGCCGACATAATACATTGTATTGTATAACCAGCGCCGTGATAGCACTGCCGATATAACCGTGGCATTTTAATGAGCGGTGCTATATCACTTTAATTAATATGTCACTTGAATAATGTTTCAAGACTACCAGTTAGTTTCATAGCTCAATTGGTATGTCGTCTGGCAGAATGTCCGCGGTTCGAATCCCGGTGGAGCCAAGTTGTTTTTCACTGCATCCAGATTTCCCAAACTCATGGACATTTGTCGGGCAGATGTTTGTTCGTTTCATAATGCACAGCGCATTTAATAGGAGGCCGACATGTATACATCATACAATGGCTATGCGTACATTGCGCGGACAATTTTCGAGAATCGATTCCTGGCGGTCGATTATTCGGCGCGCTTGGCACACATGATTGACGAGCGCTGCGTCCAATCAGACTAGGTGGGCTTTAGTTCCCTGAAATTTCTAAGGGAAGGCTGGATCCGAATTAGTGGCTTTGGCTGTGGCTTTGGCTGTGGCTATCCCTATCCCTCCACCCCTGCAGGTGGTCCCCCAGCTGCGCCAACCACGACGCACGGGGTCGACCAACAGGTCGCCTCCACCCCAGCATGCTTGTGCCAAGGAGTATGTCCTTGATACATGTTCATGCTTTAGCTGAAACTATAGTAGAATCCATATTACCAGCGATTATTAGAGTGATACCGATCTCAAAGTCCTTCTTCAGCTTGAACAGACCTACACATTTGGTTTACATATGGGTAATTCCCAAAATTAGGGGTCCAAATGTGTGACATGCTTTTTAAGATTTCCAAGTGTTTTTAATGATTGAAAGAGGTTTCCCAGTAGAAAATAATTTTTTTTATTTGAACAAATGCCACTCAAATTTAATGTTTGTGTGTAGATATGGCACCAAGGTTAATGCAAACTCATTCTACAGCCAATTTTCATTGGCGTAGGTAACCCGGGACACCAAACTCCTATCCAATACCATGGAACAAATTATAAGCCTTTATGGTCTTTTGTTTTGAATATTTTTCAGGAATCAGAAAACAAAATATTAAAGAAAATTATGCTGCCCCATATAATCACAGGCCACAGTCCATTACTGAGATTTTGTGGTCATAAGTGGTAATTTTTGAAGCAGAGAGTGTCGTACGTAACTGGGACACCAAACATTTTGGACCCCTAATTTTGGGAATTACCCATATAGTTTGACCAAACATGACTCTATTGCTTTTTTCACGGACTCGCCATAATTTGGCTAAAAGTGAGGCTATAACCACGACCCCGAATGCACGGCTATCGCAGAAAAGCTATTTTTGACTGGAAAGCGCAAAGCTCATGTAAAATGTTGTCGATTTGTTGAAATGCACGAATCCCAATATATAGGTCACCACAACTCTCAACCAGTCAAACGAGTCGTCCTTATTTTCGACAGTAGCTGAAATCTTCCAGAATAACCACTCCGACTCCGTTTATTTGGACAGAGTAGATGCAAAACTGATTTTGTGGGCGAGAAATGTAAAATTCAAAAATTCAAAAACATTTCCTTCGCATGACTATAAATGCCAAATAAATAAAGGAAAGTGATTTCACAGACATCTAAAATACAAATATACCACGGATGTAAAAAAAAATCATATATATATTTTCCTGCACATTTAAAAACTTTTTTCAATCAAATTCATAACCGTTCAACTTAAATTTCAAGACGAGTAAAGCGCGCAAATGCTACAATTGATTTGGGCATTGGTCTTTCCAAATGATCAATGACCAATCAATTTTAATATTTGTCCATTCAACGTCGCAAGATTTTAGTGAAATTCATGTAAAGATTGAATTCGTCTTTGTTCAAGCGACCTCAATAATTTGTCGATCAAATTCGTGGGATAGTAAGACTATAAACCCGTCAATGACTAATTCAAATGAAATACACGTGAAATTGATTTCCAAATGACGAAATTGCTTCATTCGTCGTACGTTTGGCAACTGCTGACGACGAATAATCGAAAAGTCTTTTTCGAAAAAGTATCGAAAAAATGTACGAAATGGTTTGGACAAATACGATCATGAGCGACAAAATACGAAATTGAAGTTAACCGGTTGTAAATTTTGAATGAAAAATGTTTCAAAATGTGCGGGAAACCTATACTAGAGAAAAATATTCTGGCGTCTCTGCTGCCAGCAGTTTTTATGTAAAATTATAGAATTTTAACAGTGCATCTTGGACAGAAATATAGGTTCCAAATCATCAATGGTCAACCAACTCCAACATCTGTCCAGTCAATGCCCGTAAGATTTCAATCGAATTCGTCTTGACTGATGATCATCTACATCACGTAAGGATTGAATTCGCCTTTGTTCAACCCATATTTCAAGAATTTAGCTATCAAAATTGTCGCATGGTCAGACTGTATAGAGTTGTATGAACAAGCTTTTTAAGGACAACGTTTTAGATTAGCTTCTTGCACTTGCTCTCATGATTTCGAATATTTAAAATAGAAAGGAAAAATGAAAGTTATCATATACATGCAACCAAGTGACGAATTCAAATAAATACATGTGAAATTGATTTCCAAATGACGAAATTGCTTTAAATATCGTACGTTTGGCAAATGCCGACGACGAAATCAAATACATCTTTTTTTAAAATGCAAACGTATAAAATGCTGTGAACTAATACCAACATGCGCGACCAAATACGAAATTGAACATAGCAAAATCGGTAAATTTTGAGACGAAATTATGAAAAAAGTGTTAACATGTGCGGAAAAACCTATATAATGAATTGCGTTGTTTTATTTCCCAACGGTCTTATTGTTCAACAGCGCTATGAAATTGCTCCTTTGATGATCACTAAAATAACAAGATGTCCACAAGTTTTTTTCTGAAGATGCGAAACCGTTGGACATCCCGTTGCCATGACTAAGGGTTATCAGCTTAGACCTTTGGCTGTGAATTTGCTGTTTCAGAGTTAGATTGAACACAAATAGCGAAAAATTCCCGTGCTTCCCCAACCTGTGGAGAATCCGATATACTTGACTGCATGGGATTGGATTTGGGTCTACCCACTCCATGAATGGCGCCTGGTCGCCTTGCTTCCCGACGGCTAAACGGCCGGTCGTGACGTTATAGGATATCCAGAATCCTCGAAACTCCTCTGCACTAACAATACCACTTTCCGCGTAGACAATTGACTCGGCGCATTTCTTGCAGCGACGTATGACCGACCCTGTATTCTCCCAGCCGCCGATGGCTATCTCATACATCATGGCGTCAGCAGGTTGCGTACTCAGGCCAACAAAGACGTCATTATATAATCATCTTGTCGCTAGAGGGCGCTATTTCGTACGATGACGTCATCACTTATATTTTTGGAAAGCTTAAGGGTATCTGGTAATAACACCATTGACCCTATCTCAATACCTCCTTTCACTTTCAAACTCGACCGGAAGTGAGCAAGGTCACGGCCATATTTTTTGGATACACCACCCTAGTTCCAAGTGTAATACAGTTGACCACATCCAGATATCTTGTACCACTTTCAAATGGCAAGACAAAATCTGTTTGACCAATAGGAAACGAGGTCCAAGGTCAAGGGGTGTGCGCATCTCAAAGACCCTTGTTAGTCATCGTATATGGCAAAGGAATCAAGATCGTAGGTCAAACGGTTGATTTTTTAATGATTTTTGAATATTTAATTTATTAAACTTCATGCCCCTTTAATCTGACACGTGATGACGTCATCATGACGTCATTAGTACTGTGCACAAATTCACATAGTGACCAATGTCCATGTGAAGTTTGAAGTCAATCATCAATGTGCAAGTGTCCGAAATAGCGTCTGAAAAAAGTGGAAGAAGGAAAAGAATAAAAACTAGACCTGTGTTCGTTCTTAACAACGAACACATGGCTGTTCCCCTCCTTTTTATAAACATATATGGTGTTCGGGATGACCTTTGTTAGTGATCGTATATGAAGAAATCACGATCGTATGTCAAACGGTCGAGTTTTTATCGATTTTTAAATATCGAATTTTATTACATGCCCCTTTAATCTGACATGTAGGGAAGGTCAAAGGTGTTGATATATGTTTGGATACCCCACCCTAGTCGAAGTGTAACACAGTTGACCCCATCGTGATATATTGTACCCCTTTCAAATGGCAAGGCAAAATCTGTTTGACCAATAGGAAACGAGGTCAAAGGTCAAGCCATGTGCGCATCTTAAAGACATTTGTTAGTGATCGTATATGCAGAAGGAATCATATTTGTAGGTCAAACGGTAGATTTTTTATTGATTTTTAAATATTTAATTACGTAATCATCTTGTCGGTAGAGGGCGCCATTTTGTACGATGACGTCATCACTTATATTTTTGGAAAGCTTAAGGGCCTCTGGTAATAACACCATTGACCCCATCTCAATACCTCCTTTCACTTTCAAACTAAGGGCCATTTCCGGTTTCGACCGGAAGTGAGCAAGGTCAAAGGTCACAAAAATATTTTTTTGGTACCCCACCCTAGTCGAAGTGTAACACAAGTGACTTTGTCCAAATATCTTGCACCACTTTCAAATGGGAAGGCAAAATCTGTTTGACCAATAGGAAACGAGGTCAAAGGTCAAGGCGTGTGCGCATCTTAAAGACTTTTGTTAGTCATCGTATATGGCGAAGGAATCAAGATCGTAGGTCAAACGGTTGAATTTTTATTGATTTTTGAATATTTAATTTATTAAACTTCATACCCCTTTAATCTGACACGTGATGACGTCATGATTACGTCATTAGTACTATGCACTAATTCACATAGTGACCAATGTCCATGTGAAGTTTGAAGTCAATCATCAATGTGCAAGTGTCCGAAATAGCGTCTGAAAAAAGTGGAAGAAGTAAAAGAATAAAAAACTAGACCTGTGTTCGTTCTTGACAACGAACACATGGCTGTTCCCTTCCTTTTTATGAACATGTGTGGTGTTCGAGACGACCTATTATCACCTATGTTGTTATATTTAACTATTTAATCATCTTGTCCCAAGAGAGAGCTATTTTATACGATGACGTCATCACTCACATTTTGGAAAGCTTGAGGCCCTTTGACATTAACACCCTTGACCCCGTATTTATACCCTCTACCATTTTCACACTAAAGGCCACTTCCCGTTTCGACCGGAAGTGAGCAAGGTCAAAGGTCACCAACCTATTTTTTTAGATACCCCACCCTAGTTGAAGTGTAACACAACTGACCTCGTCCAAATATCTTGCACCACTTTCAAATGGCAAGGCAAGATCTGTTTGACCAATAGGAAACGAGGTACTAAAGGCCACTTCCCGTTTTGACCGGAAGTGAGCAAGGTCAAAGGTCACCAACCTATTTTTTAGATACCCCACCCTAGTTGAAGTGTAACACAACTGACCTCGTCCAAATATCTTGCACCACTTTCAAATGGCAAGGC
Source organism: Henricia sp. BOLD:AAB3569 (assembly GCA_037783545.1). Classification (NCBI taxonomy): domain Eukaryota; kingdom Metazoa; phylum Echinodermata; class Asteroidea; order Spinulosida; family Echinasteridae; genus Henricia; species Henricia sp. BOLD:AAB3569. The sequence continues at coordinate 158,815 of JBBELK010000267.1, read as the reverse complement.
AAGATCTGTTTGACCAATAGGAAACGAGGTCAAGGGTCAAGGCGTGTGCACATTTTAAAGACCTTTGTTAGTCATCGTATATGACGAAGGAATCAAGATCGTAGGTCAAACGGTTGATTTTGTATTGATTTTTTAATGTCTAATTTATTAAACATCATGCCCCTTTAATCTGACACGTGATGACGTCATCATAACGTAATCAGTTAAAGACCTTTGTTAGTTATTGTATATGGCGCAGGAATCAAGATAGTAGCTAAAATGGTTGATTTCTTACGGATTTTTTATATCCCATTTATTTTATTTGATGCCCCTTTAATCTGACACGTGATGACGTCATTATGACGTCATTAGTGAAAGACCTTTGTTAGTGATCATATTTGGCGCAGGAATCAAGATCGTAGCTCAAACGGTTGATTTTTTATTGATTTTTTATATTTCATTTATCTGTTTTCATGCCCCTTTAATCTGACATGTGATGACGTCGTCCTGACGTCATCATTTAAAGACATTTATTAGTGGTCGTATATGGCGCAAGAATGAAGATCATAGCTCAAACGGTTGATTTGTTATTGATTTTTGAACATTTAATTTTATCAAATACCCCTTTAATCTAACACATTGAGCAAGGTCAAAGGTCGCCACCATATTTTTTGGATACCCCACCCTAGTCGAAGTGTAACACAATTGACCCCGTCCAAATATCTTGTACCACTTTCAAATGACAAGGCAAAATCTGTTTGACCAATAGGAAACAAGGTCAAAGGTCAAGGCGTGTGCGCATCTTAAAGACATTTGTTAGTCATCATATATGGCGAAGGAATCAAGTTCGTATGTCAAACGGTTGATTTTATATTGATTTTTGAATATTTAATTTATTAAACTTCATGCCCCTTTAATCTGACACGTGATGACGTCATCATGACGTCATTAGTAGTGTGCACAACTTCACATAGTGACTAATGTCCATGTGAAGTTTGAAGTCAATCATCAATGTGCAAGTGTCCGAAATAGCGTCTGAAAAAAGTGGAAGAAGGAAAAGAATAAAAAACTAGACCTGTGTTCGTTCTTGACAACGAACACATGGCTGTTCCCTTCCTTTTTATGAACATGTGTGGTGTTCGAGACGACTTATTATCACCTATGTTGTTATATTTAACTATTTAATCATCTTGTCCCAAGAGAGCGCTATTTTATACGATGACGTCATCACTCACATTTTGGAAAGCTTGAGGCCCTTTGACATTAACACCCTTGACCCCGTATTTATACCCTCTACCATTTTCACACTAAAGGCCACTTCCCGTTTCGACCGGAAGTGAGCAAGGTCAAAGGTCACCAACCTATTTTTTAGATACCCCACCCTAGTTGAAGTGTAACACAACTGACCTCGTCCAAATATCTTGCACCACTTTCAAATGGCAAGGCAAGATCTGTTTGACCAATAGGAAACGAGGTCAAGGGTCAAGGCGTGTGCACATTTTAAAGACCTTTGTTAGTCATCGTATATGGCGAAGGAATCAAGATCGTAGGTCAAACGGTTGATTTTGTATTGATTTTTTAATGTCTAAGTTATTAAACATCATGCCCCTTTAATCTGACACGTAATGACGTCATCATAACGTAATCAGTTAAAGACCTTTGTTAGTTATTGTATATGGCGCAGGAATCAAGATAGTAGCTAAAATGGTTGATTTCTTACGGATTTTTTATATCCCATTTATTTTATTTGATGCCCCTTTAATCTGACACGTGATGACGTCATTATGACGTCATTAGTGAAAGACCTTTGTTAGTGATTATATTTGGCGGAGGAATCAAGATCGTAGCTCAAACGGTTGATTTTTTTATTGATTTTTTATATTTCATTTATCTGTTTTCATGCCCCTTTAATCTGACATGTGATGACGTCGTCCCGACGTCATCATTTAAAGACATTTATTAGTGGTCGTATATGGCGCAGGAATGAAGATCATAGCTCAAACGGTTGATTTGTTATTGATTTTTGAACATTTAATTTTATCAAATACCCCTTTAATCTAACACATTGAGCAAGGTCAAAGGTCGCCACCATATTTTTTGGATACCCCACCCTAGTCGAAGTGTAACACAATTGACCCCGTCCAAATATCTTGTACCACTTTCAAATGACAAGGCAAAATCTGTTTGACCAATAGGAAACAAGGTCAAAGGTCAAGGCGTGTGCGCATCTTAAAGACATTTGTTAGTCATCATATATGGCGAAGGAATCAAGTTCGTATGTCAAACGGTTGATTTTATATTGATTTTTGAATATTTAATTTATTAAACTTCATGCCCCTTTAATCTGACACGTGATGACGTCATCATGACGTCATTAGTACTGTGCACAACTTCACATAGTGACCAATGTCCATGTGAAGTTTGAAGTCAATCATCAATGTGCAAGTGTCCGAAATAGCGTCTGAAAAAAGTGGAAGAAGTAAAAGAATTAAAAAAAAAAAAAAAAAAAAAAAAAAAATCGTAACGAAAACAAAGGCTGTTCCGACCCGAATCGGAACAGCCAAAAACTAGACCTGTGTTCGTTCTTGACAACGAACACATGGCTGTTCCCCTCCTTTTTATAAACATATGTGGTGTTCGGGATGACCTTTGTTAGTGATCGTATATGAAGAAATCACGATCGTATGTCAAACGGTCGAGTTTTTATCGATTTTTAAATATTGAATATTATTACATGCCCCTTTAATCTGACATGTAGGGAAGGTCAAAGGTGTTGCTATATGTTTGGATACCCCACCCTAGTCGAAGTGTAACACAGTTGACCCCATCGTGATATATTGTACCCCTTTCAAATGGCAAGGCAAAATCTGTTAGACCAATAGGAAACGAGGTCAAAGGTCAAGCCCTGTGCGCATCTTAAAGACATTTGTTAGTGATCGTATATGCCACAGGAATGAAGATCGTAGGTCAAACAGTTGATTTTTTATTGATTTTTGAATATTTAATTACGTAATCATCTTGTCGCTAGAGGGCGCTATTTCGTACGATGACGTCATCACTTATATTTTTGGAAAGCTTAAGGCCCTCTGGTAATAACACCATTGACCCCATCTCAATACCTCCTTTCACTTTCAAACTAAGGGCCACTTCCTGTTTCGACCGGAAGTGAGCAATGTCAAAGGTCACGACCATATTTTTTGGATACACCACCCTAGGTCCAAGTGTAATACAGTTGACCACATCCAGATATCTTGTACCACTTTTAAATGGCAAGGCAAAATCTGTTTGACCAATAGGAAACGAGGTCCAATGTCAAGGGGTGTGCGCATCTCAAAGACCCTTGTTAGTCATCGTATATGGCGAAGGAATCAAGATCGTAGGTCAAACGGTTGATTTTGTATTGATTTTTTAATGTCTAATTTATTAAACTTCATACCCCTTTAATCTGACACGTGATGACGTCATCATAACGTAATCAGTTAAATACCTTTGTTAGTTATTGTATATGGCACAGGAATCAAGATAGTAGCTAAAATGGTTGATTTCTTACGGATTTCTTATATCCCATTTATTTTATTTGATGCCCCTTTAATCTGACACGTGATGACGTCATTATGACGTCATTAGTGAAAGACCTTTGTTAGTGATCATATTTGGCGCAGGAATCAAGATCGTAGCTCAAACGGTTGATTGTTTATTGATTTTGTATATTTCATTTATCTGTTTTCATGCCCCTTTAATCTTACATGTGATGACGTCGTCCTGACGTCATCATTTAAAGACATTTATTAGTGATCGTATATGGCGCAGGAATGAAGATCATAGCTCAAACGGTTGATTTGTTATTGATTTTTGAACATTTAATTTTATCAAATACCCCTTTAATCTAACACATTGAGCAAGGTCAAAGGTCGCCACCATATTTTTTGGATCCCCCACCCTAGTCGAAGTGTAACACAATTGACCCCGTCCAAATATCTTGTACCACTTTCAAATGACAAGGCAAAATCTGTTTGACCAATAGGAAACAAGGTCAAAGGTCAAGGCGTGTGCGCATCTTAAAGACATTTGTTAGTCATCATATATGGCGAAGGAATCAAGTTCGTATGTCAAACGGTTGATTTTATATTGATTTTTGAATATTTAATTTATTAAACTTCATGCCCCTTTAATCTGACACGTGATGACGTCATCATGACGTCATTAGTAGTGTGCACAACTTCACATAGTGACCAATGTCCATGTGAAGTTTGAAGTCAATCATGAATGTGCAAGTGCCCGAAATAGCGTCTGAAAAAAGTGGAAGAAGGAAAAGAACAAAAATAAAAAAAAACTAGAAATGTGTTCGTTGAAAACGAACACATGGCTGTTCCCCTCCTTTTTATAAACATATGTGGTGTTCGGGATGACCTTTGTTAGTGATTGTATATGAATAAATCACGATCGTATGTCAAACGGTTGAGTTTTTATCGATTTTTAAATATTGAATATTATTACATGCCACTTTAATCTGACATGTAGGGAAGGTCAAAGGTGTTGCTATATGTTTGGATACCCCACCCTAGTCGAAGTGTAACACAGTTGACCCCATCGTGATATATTGTACCCCTTTCAAATGGCAAGGCAAAATCTGTTTGACCAATAGGAAACGAGGTCAAAGGTCAAGCCATGTGCGCATCTTAAAGACATTTGTTAGTGATCGTATATGCAGAAGGAATCAAATTTGTAGGTCAAACGGTAGATTTTTTATTGATTTTTGAATATTTAATTACGTAATCATCTTGTCGCTAGAGGGCGCTATTTCCTACGATGACGTCATCACTTATATTTTTGGAAAGCTTAAGGGCCTCTGGTAATAACACCATTGACCCTATCTCAATACCTCCTTTCACTTTCAAACTAAGGGCCACTTCCGGTTTCGACCGGAAGTGAGCAAGGTCAAAGGTCACGGCCATATTTTTTGGATACACCACCCTAGGTCCAAGTGTAATACAGTTGACCACATCCAGATATCTTGTACCACTTTCAAATGGCAAGGCAAAATCTGTTAGACCAATAGGAAACGAGGTCAAAGGTCAAGCCCTGTGCGCATCTTAAAGACATTTGTTAGTGATCGTATATGCCACAGGAATCAAGATCGTAGGTCAAACAGTTGATTTGTTATTGATTTTTGAATATTTAATTACGTAATCATCTTGTCGGTAGAGGGCGCTATTTCGTACGATGACGTCATCACTTATATTTTTGGAAAGCTTAAGGGCCTCTGGTAATAACACCATTGACCCCATCTCAATACCTCCTTTCACTTTTAAACTAAGGGCCACTTCCGGAAGTGAGCAAGGTCAAAGGTCACAAAAATATTTTTTAGATACCCCACCCTAGTCGAAGTGTAACACAAGTGACTTTGTCCAAATATCTTGCACCACTTTCAAATGGCAAGGCAAAATCTGTTTGACCAATATGAAACGAGGTCAAAGGTCAAGGCGTGTGCGCATCTCAAAGACCCTTGATAGTCATCGTATATGGCGAAGGAATCAAGATCGTAGGTCAAACGGTTGAATTTTTATTGATTTTTGAATATTTAATTTATTAAACTTCATACCCCTTTAATCTGACACGTGATGACGTCATGATTACGTCATTAGTACTATGCACTAATTCACATAGTGACCAATGTCCATGTAAAGTTTGAAGTCAATCATCAATGTGCAAGTGTCCGAAATAGCGTCTGAAAAAAGTGGAAGAAGTAAAAGAATAACGAACACATGGCTGTTCCCCTCCTTTTTATAAACATATGTGGTGTTCGGGATGACCTTTGTTAGTGATTGTATATGAATAAATCACGATCGTATGTCAAACGGTTGAGTTTTTATCGATTTTTAAATATTGAATATTATTACATGCCACTTTAATCTGACATGTAGGGAAGGTCAAAGGTGTTGCTATATGTTTGGATACCCCACCCTAGTCGAAGTGTAACACAGTTGACCCCATCGTGATATATTGTACCCCTTTCAAATGGCAAGGCAAAATCTGTTTGACCAATAGGAAACGAGGTCAAAGGTCAAGCCATGTGCGCATCTTAAAGACATTTGTTGGTGATCGTATATGCAGAAGGAATCAAATTCGTAGATTAAACGGTAGATTTTTTATTGATTTTTGAATATTTAATTACGTAATCATCTTGTCGCTAGAGGGCGCTATTTCGTACGATGACGTCATCACTTATATTTTTGGAAAGCTTAAGGGCCTCTGATAATAACACCATTGACCCCATCTCAATACCTCCTACCACTTTCAAACTAAGGGCCACTTCCGGTTTCGACCGGAAGTGAGCAAGATCAAAGGTCACGACCATATTTTTTGGATACACCACCCTAGGTCCAAGTGTAATACAGTTGACCACATCCAGATATCTTGTACCACTTTCAAATGGCAAGGCAAAATCTGTTTGACCAATAGGAAACGAGGTCAAAGGTCAAGGGGTGTGCGCATCTCAAATACCTTTGTTAGTCATCGTATATGCCGAAGGAATCAAGATCGTAGGTCAAACGGTTGATTTGTTATTGATTTTCCAATATTTCATTACGTAATCATCTTGTCGCTAGAGGGCGCTATTTCGTACGATGACGTCATCACTTATATTTTTGGAAAGCTTAAGGGCCTCTGGTAATAACACCATTGACCCCATCTCAATACCTCCTTTCACTTTCAAACTAAGGGCCACTTCCGGTTTCGACCGGAAGTGAGCAAGGTCAAAGGTCACAAAAATATTTTTTAGATACCCCACCCTAGTCGAAGTGTAACACAAGTGACTTTGTCCAAATATCTTGCACCACTTTCAAATGGCAAGGCAAAATCTGTTTGACCAATAGGAAACGAGGTCAAAGGTCAAGGGGTGTGCGCATCTCAAAGACCTTTGTTAGTCATCGTATATGCCGAAGGAATCAAGATCGTAGGTCAAACGGTTGATTTTTTATTGATTTTTGAATATTTAATTTATTAAACTTCATACCCCTTTAATCTGACACGTGATGACGTCATCATGACGTCATTAGTACTGTGCACAACTTCACATAGTGACCAATGTCCATGTGAAGTTTGAAGTCAATCATCAATGTGCAAGTGTCCGAAATAGCGTCTGAAAAAAATGGAAGAAGGAAAAGAATAAAAACTAGAAATGTGTTCGTTGAAAACGAACACATGGCTGTTCCCCTCCTTTTTATAAACATATATGGTGTTCGGGATGACCTTTGTTCGTGATCGTATATGAATAAATCACGATCGTAGGTCAAACGGTTGAGTTTTTATCTATTTTTAAATATTGAATATTATTACATGCCCCTTTAATCTGACATGTAGGGAAAGTCAAAGGTGTTGCTATATGTTTGGATACCCCACCCTAGTCGAAGTGTAACACAGTTGACCCCATCGTGGTATATTGTACCCCTTTCAAATGGCAAGGCAAAATCTGTTTGACCAATAGGAAACGAGGTCAAAGGTCAAGCCATGTGCGCATCTTAAAGACATTTGTTAATGATCGTATATGCAGAAGGAATCAAATTCGTAGGTCAAACGGTAGATTTTATATTGATTTTTGAATATTTAATTACGTAATCATCTTGTCGCTAGAGGGCGCTATTTCGTACGATGACGTCATTACTTATATTTTTGGAAAGCTTAAGGGCCTCTGATAATAACACCATTGACCCCATCTCAATACCTCCTACCACTTTCAAACTAAGGGCCACTTCCGGTTTCGACCGGAAGTGAGCAAGGTCAAAGGTCACAAAAATATTTTTTAGATACCCCACCCTAGTCGAAGTGTAACACAAGTGACTTTGTCCAAATATCTTGCACCACTTTCAAATGGAAAGGCAAAATCTGTTTGACCAATAGGAAACGAGGTCAAAGGTCAAGGGGTGTGCGCATCTCAAAGACCTTTGTTAGTCATCGTATATGCCGAAGGAATCAAGATCGTAGGTCAAACGGTTGATTTTTTATTGATTTTTGAATATTTAATTTATTAAACTTCATACCCCTTTAATCTGACACGTGATGACGTCATCATGACGTCATTAGTACTGTGCACAACTTCACATAGTGACCAATGTCCATGTGAAGTTTGAAGTCAATCATCAATGTGCAAGTGCCCGAAATAGCGTCTGAAAAAAATGGAAGAAGGAAAAGAAAAAAAAAAAAAATAAAAAAAAAAAAAATCTTAACGAAAACAAAGGCTGTTCCCAACCGTGTTGGAACAGCCAAAAAAAAAAAACTAAATAAAATCTTAACGAAAACAAAGGCTGTTCCCAACCGTGTTGGAACAGCCAAAAAAAAAAAAATCGTAACGAAAACAAAGGCTGTTCCGACCCGAATCGGAACAGCCAAAAAAATCTTAACGAAAACAAAGGCTGTTCCGACCGTATCGGAACAGCCAAAAACCGTAACGAAAACAAAGGCTGTTCCGACCGCATCGGAACGGCCAAAAATAAAAAAATAAAAATAAAAAATCGTAACGAAAACAAAGGCTGTTCCGACCGCATCGGAACAGCCAAAAATCGTAACAAAAACAAAGGCTGTTCCAACCGTATCGGAACAGCCAAAAAATATAAAATCGTAACGAAAACAAAGGCTGTTTCCGCCCGTGTCGGAACAGCCAATTAAAGACTACCTTATGCCAATTTGCTGACAGAGTGTGACGTCGATTTCCGCGCGGACGCGCTCACTTCGACAACGGTTCACGCTACTTGCATGGCAACGCGTTTCTCCATTCGTTTTGCACAGGAGCCAGAAGGGGAACATTTTCTGTTGAGTTTTTCTGTTACAAACATCACAAAATAAGGCGGTAAAATAGCAGATCGCTATGAGAGTACATTATGTGTGTAGGTATGAGCAAACCATTGCGAGTCAAATGGTCCATATTTCAAAATACTTTCTCCTGAAAGAATGAAGGAGCGTGATCCAAAACTAGTAAACACTGTATGAAAATTTCAAAATTTCTTAAATTAATCAAAATAATACCTCGAACAGTAAACAAATTTCCATATTTTACAATCATATTACACAAATTAACAGAATAATTTTGGCTGGGCACACTGTGCCATCACATTTTAAAGAAATAATTGAAAATGCATGTAAACATTTTATTGATTGTCCATCCCTCGCGCATAAAAACAACTCTGCATAAAAGGGGTACCGTGGTTAGGGCCATTGACTCGCAATCATGGGTGAAAACTTGGGGTTGCGGGTTGGAATCCGGCCGCGGTACCTGTGCCCTTGGACAAGGCACTCAACCACACTTGCTCCATCCTTTGGAAGGGATGTAATGCCGTTGGTCCAGTGTGTTAGGTAATGGAAACGCACTCTAAAGATCCCAGAACATTCTTTCGTAAAGGAGCAAGGGGATTCCCCGGTGTCTCTGGCCATTTCTAATTCTAATTCTTCATGGGTTTCCTCACGCTTACGAGTGACAGTGCAATGAGCACTATTGAGGAATCCTTGGTATGAATATCAGAAAGAAATAATAATACGACGAATTAATATGAGGACCGGCATCCGACTAGTCCCAGACCAAAAGATTCCGACTATTCTTAAATCATCTTTAGGTCCGGCAGCCGTCAGTCCGCCATATTGAAACAGAAGGAATTCCTCCTGAATTTGAATGGCATTGTCCCCACTATGACCAACGTGTCTGTGTCCCTGGGCAAGGCACTTAATCCCAGTTGCCTCGTCTACCCAAGCGACATATAATACGGGGAATGCCACAATCTAACCGCTGATAGGATTGTGCGCCTTTGCCAGTTATAGCCACCCAGTCGATTTAAAGTTATAATTAATAAAATTCAATTAACAATTCCAGTTTGTTGTTTAAAATTAGCAAGTTGGTTGTTTAAAATTAGCAAGTTGGTTATTTAAAATTGCAGTTTGACTGTAAATTTAAAGAACATGACTATACTGTGATTTTCCCAATAAATTATATTTACAGGTCGGTTTGTTATTTTGAATAATAAAGACGACATGTAATTTTGGAATGCCCTAATTTGTTTTGGTATTTTTACAGAGAATTGTTGTACAGTGTGGCTCATTGTAGCACGTACAACGTGTGTTCTCATGCGTATATCCTCACGAAACAAACTTGATATAAATTTTTGATTTGACATCTTAATATTTGCGTGGTAAATGAGCCGGGACTACCAGTTCCCCGTTTTGCTCCAAAAGTGCAGTGCACCAAAAATTATATCTATATGACAAAATGCGAGCCAGACAAAGGATAATGGATCAACGGCGTCGCTAGACCATTGTGAATGGGGGGTGGAGGGTGCGCTGGTGAGACAACACGTGCCGACATAATACATTGTATTGTATAACCAGCGCCGTGATAGCACTGCCGATATAACCGTGGCATTTTAATGAGCGGTGCTATATCACTTTAATTAATATGTCACTTGAATAATGTTTCAAGACTACCAGTTAGTTTCATAGCTCAATTGGTATGGCGTCTGGCAGAATGTCCGCGGTTCGAATCCCGGTGGAGCCAAGTTGTTTGTCACTGCATCCAGATTTCCCAAACTCATGGACATTTGTCGGGCAGATGTTTGTTCGTTTCATAATGCACAGCGCATTTAATAGGAGGCCGACATGTATACATCATACAATGGCTATGCGTACATTGCGCGGACAATTTTCGAGAATCGATTCCTGGCGGTCGATTATTCGGCGCGCTTGGCACACATGATTGACGAGCGCTGTGTATAATCAGACTAGGTGGGCTTTAGTTCCCTGAAATTTCTAAGGGAAGGCTGGATCCGAATTAGTGGCTTTGGCTGTGGCTATCCCCATCCCCCACCCCTGCAGGTGGTCCCCCAGCTGCGCCAACCATGACGCACGGGGTCGACCAACAGGGGCCAATTTCATGGCGTTGCTTAGCACAAAAATTTGCTGAGCACAGGATTTATTTGCTTTATAAAATGGATTACAAGCCAAAATTATACACCAACTTGTGTTCTTCGCAAGAGTAGAAGAATACCTTTCAATACACATCACTTACGATTTTGGCTGGCAATCCACTTTTACAAAATAAAGCAAACAAATCCTGTGCTAAGCAAATTTTTGTGCTAAGCAACGCCATGAAATTGGCCCCAGGTCGCCTCCACCCTAGCATGCTTGTGCCAAGGAGTATGTCCTTGATACATGTTCATGCTTTAGCTGAAACTATAGTAGAATCCATATTACCAGCGATTATTAGAGTGATACCGATCTTAAAGTCCTTCTTCGGCTTGAACAGACCTACACATTTAGTTTACATATAGTTTGACCAAACATGACCCTATTGCTTTTTTGCCATAATTTGGCTAAAAGTGAGGCTATAACCACGACCCCTATATAATGCACGGCTATCGCAGAAAAGCTATTTTTGACTGGAAAGCGCAAAGCTCATGTAAAATGTTGTCGATTTGTTGAAATGCACGAATCCCAATATATAGGTCACCACAACTCTCAACCAGTCAAACGAGTCGTCCTTATTATCTTTGAAGGAGTCATTTTCGACAGTAGCTGAAATCTTCCAGAATAACCACTCCGACTCCGTTTATTTGGACAGAGTAGATGCAAAACTGATTTTTGTGGGCGAGAAATGTAAAATTCAAAAATTCAAAAACATTTCCTTCGCATGACTTCACTGTTAAACACAAAGCTATAAATGCCAAATAAATAAGTTATTTCACAGACATCTAAAATACAAATATACAAATATACCACGGATGTAAAAAAAAACATATATAGATTTTCCTGCACATTTTAAAACCGTTTTCAATAAAATTCATAACCGTTCAACTTAAATTTCAAGACGAGTGAAGCGCGCAAATGCTACAATTGATTTAGTCATTGGTCTTTCCAAATGATCAATGACCAATCCATTTCAATATTTGTCCATTCAACGTCGCAAGATTTTAGTGAAATTCATGTAAAGATTGAATTCGTCTTTGTTCAAGCGACCTCAATAATTTGTCGATCAAATTCGTGGGATAGTCAGACTGTATAAACCCGTCAATGACTAATTCAAATGAAATACATGTAAAATTGATTTCCAAATGACGAAATTGCTTCATTCGTCGTACGTTTGGCAATTAACTGTTGACGACGAACAATCGAAAAGTCTTTTTCTAAAAAGTATCGAAAAAATGTACGAAATGGTTTGGACAAATACGATCATGAGCGACCAAATACGAAATTGAAGTTAAAGTTGCACTGCCCGTGTTTGGGCCGATTTGGGCGTACAATTTTAAAAAAAAAGTTAAATAGGTATTTTTCTAGAATAGAAAAAGTTATCGGCTTTCATTTGGTACCAAGAACGTAAAAATCCGTCAAGGATTAATGCCAGTCGATTAAAAACAAGAAATTGTTAAATGGCTGGCAGGTCATTTAATCGACAGGGTTATGACGTAAATGTACATGTGCGCGTACATGTGTACATTGTACACATACTATGTACATATGAGCGTACGCGCACATGTACAACATGTAAGCACGTTTCAAGAAAAAGGCTTGTATCTCCAATTCCCGACGTCGGAAATTTAAGTTTTTGATATTTTTCGTTACAGAGACACGTAAGCTTTCTAAATTCGTTCGCTTGTGTAAATTAATTTTTTAATCCTTTCACCGAAACACGGGCAATGCAACTTTAACCGGTTGTAAATTTTGAATGAAAAAGTTTCAAAATGTGCGGGAAACCTATACTAGAGAAAAATATTCTGGCGTCTCTGCTGCCAGCAGTTTTTATGTAAAATTATAGAATTTTAACAGTGCATCTTGGACATATAGGTTCCAAATCATCAATGGTCAACCAACTCCAACATCTGTCCAGTCAATGCCCGTATAAGATTTTAATCGAATTCGTCTTGACTGATGATCATCTACATCACGTAAGGATTGAATTCGCCTTTGTTCAACCCATATTTCAAGAATTTAGCTATCAAAATTGTCGCATGGTCAGACTGTATAGAGTTGTGTGAACAAGCTTTTTAAGGACAACGTTTTAGATGAGCTTCTTGCACTTGCTCTCATGATTTCGAATATTTAAAATAGAAAGGAAAAATGAAAGTTATCATATACATGCAACCAAGTGACGAATTCAAATAAATACATGTGAAATTGATTTCCAAATGACGAATTTGCTTCAATTATCGTACGTTTGGCAAATGCCGACGACGAAATCAAATACATGTAATCTTTTTTTAAAATGCAAACGTATGAAATGCTGTGAACTAATACCAACATGCGCGACCAAATACGAAATTGAACATGGCAAAATCGGTAAATTTTGAGACGAAATTATGAAAAAAGTGTTAACATATGCGGAAAAACCTATATAATGAATTGCGTTGTTTTATTTCCCAACGGTCTTATTGTTAAACAGCGCAATGAAATTGCTCCTTTGATGATCACTAAAATAACAAGATGTCCACAAGTTTTTTTTCTGAAGATGCGAAACCGTTGGACATCCCGTTGCCATGACTAAGGGGCTGCGTTCGGGCGTGTACTCGTGTTAACACGAGCATACTCCCGCGCGCGCGAACGGCAAGATTAACGACACTCGGGTCAGTGAGAGTATGCTCTCGCTACTCCCCAACAAATGGGGAGTGTGCTCTTACTCCTGACGAGTGTCATGTGATTTGTACGAAGATGGTGGAATATGGGTGGGATTTTTGGTGAATTTGCTCAACGTGTCAACTCGATAACTGAAACAATAACTCACTATAAGGTTTATTTTAGACGGCATCAAAGGTCCTCCCGACTTACGGTCTGCATGTATTTTCTTCAATTTCTTGTGCGCAGTGAAACAGCGTTTTTTGTGTAGTCATAGCAAGAGACGGCCATCTTGACTGATCGCCATTCGCGCATGCGGACTGCAGACTTGCCGTTCGCGTAATGTGACCCGAGTGCAATGCGCACGCATTACTCCAGGGTAGCGAGAACTGCACGCCCGAACGCAGCCAGGGTTATCAGCTTAGACCTGTGAATTTGCTGTTTCAGAGTTAGATTGAACACAAATAGCGAAAAATTCCCGTGCTTCCCCAACTTGTGGAGAATCCGATATACTTGACTGGGATTGGATTTGGGTCTACCCACTCCATGAATGGCGCCTGGTCGCCTTGCTTCCCAACGGCTAAACGGCCGGTCGTGACGTCATAGGATATCCAGAATCCTCGAAACTCCTCTGCACTAACAATACCACTTTCCGCGTAGACAATTGACTCGGCGCATTTCTTGCAGCGACGTATGGCCGACTTTGTATTCCCCCAGCCACCGATGAATATCTCATACATCAGCGTGGCGTCAGCAGGTTGCGTACTCAGGCCAACAGAGATGTCATTATGTGCTTTGACCTGCAACTCGATGTTTGACATGTCACTGGCGAAGCCTAAATACTGATATTGGTAGTCTTCGTTGGTTGCCATTTCACATTCTACAAACAATAAATAATATCAAAATGACGTCATAATGGCGCAAAACTCAGTCAAAATGAGATCAAACTGAGGTTAAAATGAAATCAAACTGAGATCAAAGTGAGATTAAGATGAGATAAAAATGAGATCAAGATTATCCGAGACCTCCTTTACCAAACGCGACAACCCGCGCGCGTCCAGGATCTGTGGCGGATTCAGCCTCATTAAGAGTGAGGGACTTTAAATATCGAGAATCGGGTGGCCACTCTCAAAAATAGATTGTTTTCATACCTTTATATTTAACGGACCTTTGCCCCAAACTAACAAATTTGGTAATTTTTGTAAAAAATTACTTTGTTGACATGGCAACAGCCAATTTACGATTTTAGGCTAGTTTTGCAATTTTTTCACTTTTTGAAGAGTGAAATTTGCATATTTTCAAGGCTGTGTTACCATTAAACAAGATATAGAAAATTATTTTCTTTAAAAGTTATGGATAGGTGGTAGTCGAGTATCTATGGGGGACCCCCCGTGCACCCCCCTCCCCCCAGTACTGAACCAAACCAACTTTTTTAGGTGCATTTTATGGTCCAAAAACACATTTTTGATGTTAACAGTAAAAAAAACCCGATGCACTCGGGTTATTCAAAATGGCGGCCAAAATGGCGGCCAAAATGGTCAAAAATCATATATTGTCCAAATAATATGAGGAAAGCACTTACAAATGGCTAGTTATGTTTTTTACCCTCGCAAATTTATTTCTGGGGTCCCTTTTTTCTATCATGCTTCAAATTCAAAATGGCGGCCAATATGGAGGCCAATATGGCTGCCAAAAGTGGCCAACTGTGAGCAAAATGATATATAATGGAAAAAAATAATGATAAACACATACATAACAAAAGTTATATGTTTTTGACCCTCGCAAAATTTATTTCTGGGGTCCCTTTTTTTCTATCATGCTTCAAATTCAATATGGAGGCCAATATGGCTGCCAAAATTGGCCAAATATGAGAAAAATTATATATAATGGACAAAAATAATAATAAACACATAACAAAAGTTACATGTTTTTGACCCTCGCAAATTTATTTCTGGGGTCCCCTATTTTACTATCATGCTTCAAGTTAAACATGGCGGCCAATATGGCGGCCAATATGGCAAAATATGAAGAAAAAAAGATATATAATTGACAAAAAATAATGATAAACACATACATTAAAGGCAACCACCCAGAACTAACCCACACCAACTTATTGGGGAGCCCTTTGTGATTATGATATATAGCATATTTTGCATGTTAACAATACAATGAAATGCTCTGGAGATATCTAAAATGGCGGCCAATATGGCCACTAAAAATTGTCCAAAATGAAAAAGATCATACATGTATATTAGCCAAATAATGACAATCATTTATAAAATTGCTAGTTATGTTTCTTACCCTCGCAAATTTTATTTTTAGGATTTTCTACCATGCTCCAAATTAAAAATGGCTGCCAAAAGTGGCCATATATGAGGAGAATGATATATAATGGGCCAAAAATAACCCACAGCTTGAAGATGGCGATCACTGTAGCTGCCAAAAGTGGCTAAATATGAGAAAAATGACACATAATAAACAAAAATAAATTTTTTTTGCACCTTCAAGAACTAACGCACACCAACTTTTTTATTTATTTATTAACCAAATCCAACAGCGATCAAGTCGCCAATTACAGGTTGGGGTGCCTTTTGATGTCACAAAACGTGTTAATTAAAAAATGGTCTGGTGATATCCAAGATGGTGGCCAATATGGTCACCAAATATTTTCAAAAATAGAAAAGGTCATATATTTATAGCAAAATAATGATTTAAATGATTAGTTATATATATTTGTTACTCACAAAATTTTATCTGGTGTACGTGCTACTTTGCTACCATGCTTTAAATTCAAGACAGCGATCAATATGGCTGTCAAGTGTAGCTGAATGTAAGACAAATGATATATAATCGGCCAAAAACAAATTATAAAACATAAATTAAATGATGTTCACCCTTATCAGTTGTCATCTTGGTATTCTTATCATGTTTGAAGTTAAATGAGGCTGGTATGACCACCAAAATGGTTTTTCAGGTCTACACAAAATATTAAATATCATCAGTATTTTTTTCCATGATCACAACAAATATGATCTGAGAGACACAGATATGGGATCATGAGACAATGGGGTGTTTGTTGTTCGTGAAGAGGGAGTCTAAAGTGGGAAAGAACGATTCCAGAAAAATCAACGGTTTTGAAGTCGGCATAATTATTGGGGTACACAAAATGTGAACAACTCAATACAATTCGAATTTGGATGTGCTTATAGAGCAGTTTAAAGGAGTGTGACCAGATCACTTTTGTTTACCCATAACTCCCCGGGACTTACCTTATGGGTCATGAGATTTTTATATCATAACATCCGTTATATTTTTCTGAAACTGAAACTCCCGCGCTTCTAGGCCGCATATTTCCGAGGATATCGTTGAAAATCCACCGATTATTTGTAAACTAATTTTCCAGTATCAACGTTTATCCGCTGAAAGCATACTCTATAGTTTTGTTCAATTTTTTACTGGAAATTGCGAATGTTTTCGGGTTTTTGGGACATGGGAGGTGTGTATGGGAGTTACTTGATAATATTGGTAAGTTACATCGAAAACTATTTTCCAGAAACTCTGGTCACGCTCCTTTAATCGTACACTCCTCAACATGATAGAAACCAGCAAGCAACAGAAGGATTAGGATGGGCAGTTGTCCTGTGCGATATTTCCATACAGATGCATCACTTGGGTCTACATGTACTGGGGACACACCTATCCAATATGCCAATGCTACTGCAGTGAGGGAAGTTTCAGTTTCACTGGATCTCTTAGTGGAGGATCCCTTAAGCGAGCAAGGGAAAACGCACTAGCCCAGCTATGGGCGGCCATCGGGGAAAAAAAAAAAAAAATTAAAAATGTGTGCTACCATCCCGGAAAACGCCGATGAAATAGACTCCGATTTGTTAAAAAAAAAGTTTTGGTAATGATTTTTTTTGGAAATTTATTAATTTTTTTTTGGGGTGTATTTTTTTTTTTTTGTACATAATTTTTTTGGTAAATTTTTTTTTTTTGCCAAATAATTTTTTTTGTGAAATATTTCTTTTTTTTTGGTACATGTTTTTTTTTGGGGGGTAAATGTTTATTTTTTTTTAATTTTTTTATTTTTTGCCCCGATGGCCGTAATACCCAGCCAGCACAGCAGACATTTTTCTCATTTGGCCTCTTTTGGCAGCCATGCTGATCGCATATTATGAAATTTGAAGTAAAAAAGGATAGCATAAAGATGATTGTTGAGGGTAGAAAACATACCAGTAACTAACCATTTTTATAATTTTTATTGCATCATATGGGTGATATGATTTGTCAGCCATATATTGGCCGGCATCTTGGATATCTCAAGGGCCGCAGGGTTTTTCTCTGTTAAAATCCAAATAGTTTTCGTGGATCAACGCACCCAAAGGTTGTTATTGGGGTGTGTGTGTTGGGGGAGGGGTGTGGGGGTGGTGGTCATTGAATTCATTTATTTAACATATTTTGGCAGCCATATATTGGTTGTATTATAAATGAGGGTCAAGAACATATGAATAGCAATTTATAAATGCTAATTATTCGGCTTATGATATGCTTTTAATTTTTATACCATTTTTGGTGGCCATATTGGCCACCATCTTTGTCTCCAGAAGATTTTATTTTAATAATCTAAAACTGTTTCAGGACTCTAAAAGGCATCATAAAAAGTTGGTGAGGTTAGTTTAGCGGAAGGGGGTTGCATTTAATTTATGCATTATTTTTTGGTCATTGTATATCATTTTTCTTACATTTGGCCACTGTTGGCAGCCATATTGGTCGCCAATTTTGAATTTAGAGCATGATGTATAATAGAAAAATAGGGGATGCCGGTCAAAAGCACATAACTAGCAATTTTATAAATGATTTTATCATATTATATTTGGCTAATATATGATCTTTTCCATTTGGGACATATTAGCGGCCATACTGGTCATCTCCAGAGCATTTAATTTTCTTGTTAGCATCCCATATATGCTTCAGGATCATAAAAGACACCATAAAAAGTTGTAAGTTAATTCTGGTGATTGCATTTAATGTACATGTATTTTTCTCATATTGACCACTTTTGGCAGCCATTTTGGCCGCCATTTTGAATTTGAAGCATGATAGAAAAAATGGGAACCCAGAAATAAATTTGCGAGGGTAAAAAACACATAACTAGCCATTGTCTCCAGAGAGAGAGAGAAACACACGGAAACCAATTTGCCAATCTACTTCGGCCATCCACTGCCGAGAGTTTATTGTCTCAAACTCTCAATACTCAATTATTTTCTCTTTCTACACAAACGTGAATATACATATACATGTACATGTATGTACATGAACATTTGCCAGCTGGTCTTAACAGAACATCATGTGAATTGTCAAGGTGCCTTTTAATTAAAAACTTACAGTTAACTATCACGTTGTACACATATAAACAAACGTCAAACTTAACACTATATTACATATAAGTCAACCTTGACCACAAAATAGAGTTATACTACAATGTATGTGTAACACAAGTTCAGGCCAAATATTGGGGTAAAATAAAGACAACTCCAAATCTCTAAAATCCCGAGTGTCATTCTGGGATTTCTGGGCCGGCAAGAAAAAGCCACCCAAAGTCCGATCTTCAAGAGCCAACCCCCCAATTTTGACCCCGTACACAGAGGGAGACCCTGGGAAGAAGTCCCAAGGCTTCAAAATGATGCAGTTTCATCATTGTCAGTTAAAATACCACCATCCACAAACACCTTATCCATGGTCAACTGCAATGACCACTCAAATGAGGGGAGCAATTTTCCTCCTCGCCCGGGAAACCACATCCGAGCTGAAATTGGGACTCGCCCAATTTATCCATGGTCGACTGCAATGACCACTCAAATGAGGTGAGCAATTTTCACCCTCGCCCGGGAAACCACATCCGAGCTGAAACCAGGACTTACCTGGCTGACTTCCATTGCCTGCTCGGGAACCCACATCCGAGCAAAACAGGGAACTCGCCCAATTTGTCTCTGCCAAACCTAAGCAAACTTTCCCTGTTCATGAACCACACTGTTAATAATGCACTAGTGCGTGTACATCCACACTATAAATTCCCAAAACATATCCAATATGACGTGATCTCGGTCATGATCTCGGGAACCTCACCCTTGGCTGGACAAGTCAAGTCCTCGTTTAGAAAACTAAGCGAACCCAATTCTGTTACAAAATACAAAAATACATGTACAGAGACAAATGAGCAACATTGCGAATACAGTCGAACACTGATAACAAGAGCACTGTTAAGACAAGGAAATGCCTAAAACAAGAAAAGCATTAGGTCCCCAGTCTTTGTTTTCGAGACTGAAAAACAAGATTACATTTAACAAGATTACTGTTAACAAAGGCAATTAACAAAGTCCCAAGGGTCCTGTATTATTAGTGTTCGACTAACTTTTTTAATTTTTTTATTTTTTTTAAAAATATAACCACATACTAAATTCTTAAATGTTTTTTAATTAGACACGATCTACACAAGACATATGTCAGCAAAACCCTAGGCCCTCACCAACCGGGCCAAAATGCACCACCATTCTGGCTAAAAACACCCACAGTGGCCAAACATCAACAAGTAGACAGATTGAGAAAGGAAATGCCATTGCGGAACAAATGATCGTGGTAAAAGAATTTCATTAAGATCAAACATCCATCCCATTGGGACGGGAGGGTGGGATTTTTTAGCAAACCTACTCGGCAGTGGACAACGAAGGAGTGTGGCCTCTTTGGCGCGCAAGACCCTCACATGTGATTGGCCAACGCATGGTTGGAAAGCCAATCAGCCAACTGTAACCTAGGCAATGCATCATCCCAGCTTTTGGAATGAACCCTCTCACTCCCCCTGGAGACAAAGTGTGTTTTCCGGAGACAAGCACCGTAAAACGTTATTTTGAAAGTGCTTTCATCATATTATTTGGCCAATATATAATTTTTGACCATTTTGGCCGCCATTTTGAATAACCCGAGTGCATCTGGTTTGTTTTACTGTTAACATCAAAAATGTCTTTTAGGACCATAAAATGCACCTTAAAAAGTTGGTTTGGTTTAGTACTGGCTGTGGGGAGTGCACGGGGGGTCCCCCATAGATACCCGACTATGGGTCATTGGAGGCTGCACTGAATGTATAAAAATAATCACCAGGTATGTCGGTGGGTTATACCATTTATTTCAAATTGGGGTGTTCTTTTTCAAAGTATGAAAATGAGGAAATTGTTAGTAGAATGTTGATTTGACCTAATTTTGCGGTGGTAAATCCAAAAATGATGACTACGAAGCTGTATTTTACGTTAAAGGGGTATTTTTGGAAAAAAGTATAAAAATAGTTGAAAAACAAGGGTTTTTTTTGTACAGAAAAACCCCTTTTCCTCAAATAGAACAGGTAACCACTTGAGGGACAAACGTTTACTTAACACGGATCTATTTTGTGTGCATTTCTGTTGTAAATCAAATGACACTATTTTCAAAAAAGTGAAAGCTTGTACCAGTTGAAATAGTTCTTACCTCACACAAATAAATGCAAACAGCACACGAAGTCGATCAGTTATCACGAACGAAAACACAAATAAATGCAAACAGCACACGAAGTCGATCAGTTATCACGAGCGAAAACACAAATAAATGCAAACAACACACGAAGTCGATCAGTTATCACGAGCGAAAACACAAATAAATGCAAACAACACACGAAGTCGATCAGTTATCACGAGCGAAAACACAAATAAATGCAAACAGCACACGAAGTCGATCAGTTATCACGAGCGAAAACACAAATAAATGCAAACAACACACGAAGTCGATCAGTTATCACGAGCGAAAACACAAATAAATGCAAACAACACACGAAGTCGATCAGTTATCACGAGCGAAAACACAAATAAATGCAAACAGCACACGAAGTCGATCAGTTATCACGAGCGAAAACACAAATAAATGCAAAGAGCACACGAAGTCGATCAGTTATCACGAGCGAAAACCCAAATAAATGCAAACAGCACACGAAGTCGATCAGTTATATATGCAAACAGCACACGAAGTCGATCAGTTATCACGAGCGAAAACCCAAATAAATGCAAACAGCACACGAAGTCGATCAGTTATCACGAGCGAAAACACAAATAAATGCAAACAGCACACGAAGTCGATCAGTTATCACGAGCGAAAACCCAAATAAATGCAAACAGCACACGAAGTCGATCAGTTATCACGAGCGAAAACACAAATAAATGCAAACAGCACACGAAGTCGATCAGTTATCACGAGCGAAAACCCAAATAAATGCAAACAACACACGAAGTCGATCAGTTATATATGCAAACAGCACACGAAGTCGATCAGTTATCACGAGCGAAAACCCAAATAAATGCAAACAGCACACGAAGTCGATCAGTTATCACGAGCGAAAACCCAAATAAATGCAAACAGCACACGAAGTCGATCAGTTATCACGAGCGAAAACCCAAATAAATGCAAACAGCACACGAAGTCGATCAGTTATCACGAGCGAAAACACAAATAAATGCAAACAGCACACGAAGTCGATCAGTTATCACGAGCGAAAACCCAAATAAATGCAAACAGCACACGAGGTCGATCAGTTATCACGAGCGAAAACCCTAATAAATGCAAACAGCACACGAAGTCGATCAGTTATCACGAGCGAAAACACAAATAAATGCAAACAGCACACGAAGTCGATCAGTTATCACGAGCGAAAACACAAATAAATGCAAACAGCACACGAAGTCGATCAGTTATCACGAGCGAACCCACAAATAAATGCAAACAGCACACGAAGTCGATCAGTTATCACGAGCGAAAACACAAATAAATGCAAACAGCACACGAAGTCGATCAGTTATCACGAGCGAAAACACAAATAAATGCAAACAGCACACGAAGTCGATCAGTTATCACGAGCGAAAACCCAAATAAATGCAAACAGCACACGAAGTCGATCAGTTATATATGCAAACAGCACACGAAGTCGATCAGTTATCACGAGCGAAAACCCAAATAAATGCAAACAGCACACGAAGTCGATCAGTTATCACAAGCGAAAACCCAAATAAATGCAAACAGCACACGAAGTCGATCAGTTATCACGAGCGAAAACACAAATAAATGCAAACAGCACACGAAGTCGATCAGTTATCACGAGCGAAAACCCAAATTAATGCAAACAGCACACGAAGTCGATCAGTTATCACGAGCGAAAACACAAATAAATGCAAACAGCACACGAAGTCGATCAGTTATCACGAGCGAAAACACAAATAAATGCAAACAGCACACGAAGTCGATCAGTTATCACGAGCGAAAACCCAAATAAATGCAAACAGCACACGAAGTCGATCAGTTATCACGAGCGAAAACACAAATAAATGCAAACAGCACACGAAGTCGATCAGTTATCACGAGCGAAAACCCAAATAAATGCAAACAGCACACGAAGTCGATCAGTTATCACGAGCGAAAACACAAATAAATGCAAACAGCACACGAAGTCGATCAGTTATCACGAGCGAAAACACAAATAAATGCAAACAGCACACGAAGTCGATCAGTTATCACGAGCGAACACACAAATAAATGCAATCAACACACGAAGTCGATCAGTTATCACGAGCGAAAACACAATACTGAATTATATTTTTAGATGAAAATGTATAGATGAGAAGGCCTTACAGGATCTGAAGGACATCCAGAAAAGAAAGGTAAAGAGGAGGGAAGGAAGAAACTAAAATGAACTTTTTTTTCTTGCAAAAGACCCGTCACCCTAATTGATACATAGACCGGCACGAACATCAATTTTGATTTAGGAAAACAACGCCAGAACTCAAATCGGAAAGAATGTGAACCGGATGGAAGGCTTTTCACTTGTGAAGTTGGTTTGTTCTGAACAATGACAAGTGTTCATACATCTCAATCAGCTTAAAATCACCATTGTGTGTCTCGAATACGATGTCAATTATCTTACGCAAGTTTAATCGACTATTGTTTTCAAAAAGATTGTTTTACTGCATGGGGCTGTAATACCACAAAATTATTCGTCATGTAATGTCGTGTTTTTTTTAAAGACTGCCATTCAGGCTGAGAACTGTTTAATTACTGTAGCAGTGTACAATGTATATTCGCTACTTGAGACTGTCGCTTAAGACTTCTGATCGATTTCCCGTACCTGTCATGTCAAGATACACAAGCATTACCACGTAAATTTTCTACTCTTCTTTGTAAATGTTTACCTGTTTTATTCTCTGAATAAGAATTGTGTATATTGCACGATAGCGATCACAGAAATTGAAAGAAACAAAATCTCAAAAATGCATCAATGAGCTTTGTGCGTTAGCATTGCCTCTCTTGTATCAATGTTTTTAGTTTAGAGGCTCGTGTAAATTATTTCCCGACGCGTGTTGGGTTTATAGTGCATCAAAATATTGCTGCGCACTAACATTTGTAAAAACGCTCTATAGGCTATTAGCAACGCACCGCAAAACCAAACATTCATTATAATTTTATTACAGCTTGCGCCAATTTATAATACTAAACTTAATAGATATTGATTCATTTCATATATTATTCACAAAACTGGGAGTACATTAGCCGATCAACCTTGTACAATGCGCATTCTGACAATTGTCTGCAAGACATACATGTATACTGCAGTGCATGGCGCTTACTGCAGAAAAGTCGTATTCAACCATTATTTTCTGTTTGATATAAAACAGTTTGCCAATAATCTAATTGACGACACCATTATTGTCTCATTTTGTTTTTGATTTGGCGTTTGCCTCGTTTTGTGTTGGTTTTTAAGGGCTCAGTGAATCTTTTGCAATGACCCACAATTGTACCTTATGAGTTTATAACAACGAAACGTGCTCAAAGTGTTGATAGCAATGGTAACAAACACCACGTGAATTTATGTAAAAGTGGTTAAAAAATGTGTGCGCGCGCGAACACATTCTATTCACTTCAGGAGCTTGACAAGATCACATTTTTTAGCCTCCCATTTATCTGAGATTTTGATACCATATCATTTGTCATACTTCTCTCATTACCATTCTGAAATTTGGCGCCCTCACTCCGTGTATTTCCAGGGATATCGTCAAAAATCAACCGATATTTTGTAAACTATAATTTATGGGGTTACATGAAGTAATGTATTGATTACACTCCACCCTTTTGTCTCCACATCCAAACTGGGAAATGCTAATTTAATGTGTTCTTCTCATGGACAGTATTTTGGGGAAGTATTTTATATGTTTGTTAGGTTAGAACGAAATTCCTTTTTTTTATAATCTGGTCACGCTCCTTTAACACAAAAGCCATGTAGGGAATTTAAAGACATATTACATGATTACAGTTGTTCCAATCGCTTATACACGGTGTGCGCAGCTATATTTTGATGCACTATAAACCCAACACGCGTCCAGAAATAATTTACACGAGCCCCCTAAACTAAAAACATTGATGTCAAATTAAAACATTGCTATCAAAATTCAAAACACATGGTTCAAAAGCACACACTTTTGCCAAATGTCCGCATGCACTTCCCAAATGAATAAACAATAGTGGCAAGCCACGTAAAACAGGAGATGCAATGCTAACGCAGAAAGGTCAATCATGTATTTTCGATAATTTTTTTCTTTTAATTTCTGTGGTCACTATCGTGCAACATAAACAATTCTTATTTAGAGAATCAAACAGGTAAACATTTACAAAGAAGAGTAGAAAAGTTACGTTGTAATGCATCTTGACATGAAAGGTACGGGAAATCGATCAGAGTTTCAAGCGCATGGGTCTTAAGTAGCGGATATACACTACCACAGTAATGACAAAGTTCTCAGGCTGAATGACCATCTTTCAAAAACCCACGACATTACAACGAAGAATTTTGTGGTATTACATGTACCCGCCCCCAGTAAAAAACCTTTTTGAAAACAGTTGCACAACGGTCGATAACTTGCGTATAAGATAATTGACATATAATATATTTGAGACACACAATGGTGATTTGAAGCTCATTGAGATGTGCATAAACATTTGTCATTGTTTAGAACAAACCATGCAACTTCACATAGTGAAAAGCCTTCCATCCAGTTCACATTCTTTCCGATCTGAGTTCTGGCGTTGTTTTTCTGAATCAGAATTGATGACCGTGGCGGCCGGGTCTTTGTATCAATTAGGGTGACAGGTCTTTTGAAAGGAAAAAAGTTCGTTTCTACAGAAAACGTTAAAAATCCATGCATAGTTTTTGAGTTGAATGAAAGATAAAAAAAAAAATTGCAAACGATTGCAAAAAGTGTATTGCAATGATCCACAAATTTACTTTATGAGTTGACAAGAAAAAAGAACTTGCTCAAATCGTTAATAGCAAAAGACCCTATATTCACGCGTTTGGGTAAAATGTTGTTAAATTTTGGGTAATTGTAAATGATGTACTGGGGCTTTCGATGTTTTATTTAGTTTAATTTACAGACATTCTACTTTAGATATGTTATGCCTTCATTCCGAGAATCTGTGAAAAGTGTCACAATAATATTGTTAAAAACTCGTCTATTCTCACCTGCGTTGATGTCGTAATACGAACAGCCATCGACGTGCACCAGATCTCCGGGATACTTGGCCCATTTTGTGCTCAGCAATTCGCACACTTTGGTGGTTTTACAGTAGTTAAAGCCGTGGCACTCCGCGGCATTTTCAAGGCATGACACGCTGCAACGAAGCCGCGATTTCCCCAGGATGGTCCTGTTCACATGACCGGTGAGTTTGGTGTTTTCACCAGCGCTGTATGCCTCGGACGTACGATGGGAACTTTGTCCGTCTGTGTCATCCACATGCACGGCCAAAATAACAATAGAAACTCCGAGGATAAAACGCCACATCCGACTATCAACTGCCTCCATGTTTAAGACGCTAGTAAATATAAGCCTAAAAGCGACGGGTCCGAGTGTTTACTGCTGTATAAAAGCGTATCTGCATTTGCGTCAGTGTCTACACCCGCAAAATGCATGTTTGCGTTGGGAGGTGCGCAAAAGTCTGGAGATGCTGCGCGTGAAGGAGGTCACGTGGTATTTCGGCTTGGAGACAAAGGAGATGGGGAAATTCATCTGAATTTGGATCCATGCCAACCATTTAGCCGCTGTCCGCACGCGCACAAAATCGCTCACCGACCAATCGAAAACGGATTTTGGATTTTGAGCGCATACCGAATAAAGTGCGCGCGCATTAATATTTACATTTTGAAGAAGTAACGTACGAATAATTTCCCTTATTAAAGGGGCTATGTCACGGTTTGCGCATGCGCCAAATCCTTTCATATTTTGACACACGTGCGGGATCAGATGAATGTAGTGGGTTCGAATCCCGGACCGGTCCATCCATGGTGCATGTACCCTTAAGCAAGGTACTTTGCCACGCATTGCTTCTCTCCACCCAGGAGCAAAATGGGTACCTGAGAGGGCAGCGAAAGTTGATGTGTTTGATTAGCTGTTGAGCGCCTAAGGCAGCCGGGGCTGTATACTGCCCAGGGAGCTGAGATGGTATTTGGAGTGATTTAATGGAGACCTATGATCAGGATGATGATAATGTAGGCGCCTTGATCGGGATTTCCCGGATAAGTGCGCGGTATAAATCCATATCATTATCATTAGTGCAATTTCGTTACACAACGCCATTGGTGCGTGTGCTATAGTTGTGTACATCGTGTACTTAGCACGTGCCGCATGGGCAGTGGGTTCGTTCATGTGTGTTTACAATACGCAGATTTCAACTACATTGTGCATCGTGTGCGCGCATTTGTTCGATTTGGCATCGCGCGCGCGCGATTGCGGGATCAATGTCTGGAAAAACAAAATCGTACAGCGGTGGCGGCCACTGTGTCTTTCCAAGGACAGAAGGTATGCTGTAAAATTGCTGTCAGGACCAAATAAGCATGTCAGTTTTGGTGGAAAACAAGGTTAAGTAAATTGCTGTATCCAACCATATCATTCATATCATTCGATGCCGTTTCTGTCATGTTTTGTCGAGTTTTTTGATGTGATGAAAAAACTCTCTTTTTAACGACGGCCGCACACACGGTGATGTCGATGTTTGGTGGCTTAAAATACGGCAAACAGTGCGATTCCAAGTAAAAAGTAATGCATCAGGACATCCTGGACGTTGACAAGTACACCACTGCCAAAATTACTAAATAATTAGGGTAAATGCAGGTATATTCGACCGGTAGGGGAATTCGACCAGTATGAATTAAAAATGTAATAAATATAATAAAAACCTTTTTAGTCATATAGGCCTATTATGTTTAATATTTTGTTTAAGTTAAACCATCGATGGCGATATGGTCAATGATTCAATATACCCCAAGCAATCAAAATAAAATCAGTCTAAAACATGAAATAAAGTAGCTTCGTCATTTAACGTTGTTGCCTTATGGGGTCCAATAAGAAATACGAGCTAGGCCTACTTTGTGACGTCGGTTTGAACGTCTGTCGGGTGGAATGGTAATTTGTAATGAACCTCGTGTCTTTTTGTATGCTACAGAGTTGACCAGTACAAAATTGCTGGCCAATAATACTGTCCTGGGTTGAAACAATGGTTAGTCGAATACCACATCATTTTATCAAACTGCTGTTTGAGTATTCGACCAAGGCGCATGGCGTGCGGCGCACGTGTATTTTTCTTTTAGACCATTAACGAGCATAGACTTATCTTTTGTTATTTTACACTTCTGAAACGTCCACTATAGTCGACGCTGGTAACACTATTTCGAAATTGTTATATAAAATAATCGACCGCCAAGCCAATAATTTATCGATATTGCTGACAGTTCTTGTCACTGTACCCATTGCCATAAAGTTCTATATAGGCGTAGGCCAGCGGCGTCGCCAGACTGACGGTGAGGGACAACTTAATTTGGGTGCTACAAGACGCATGATTTCTTGTCTTTTCTTTTTAGTTTGGTGGTGGGTGCACATTAATTCTGTCAAAACAAATTTGCAAACTTTTTGGATGAGTTTACTAACGCTCATTCACACAATCTTTTTTAAGCGATTGTTGTGCGTGCATTTTTGTGCGTGTCACTTCACGGAAACGCGGCACGAATATATTATTTTCCGGAGTGAAACAATACTGAAAATTGGCAAAATTAATTTGGATGGTGAATTTAGGTGTTTGCGATTGTTTAATTTTCTGTGTGTCGGTTTACACCAAATAAAGGCGCCTTTCCTTTACAGGTCGATACGTTTATTTTATCCATCCTGCATGTTTCACCATTTGCA
This sequence comes from Henricia sp. BOLD:AAB3569, assembly GCA_037783545.1. Lineage (NCBI taxonomy): Eukaryota > Metazoa > Echinodermata > Asteroidea > Spinulosida > Echinasteridae > Henricia > Henricia sp. BOLD:AAB3569. Next base: position 129,962 of record JBBELK010000267.1, on the reverse strand, counting down.
TCTCAATCGCTCTATGGACCGATACAGACGAACGGGTGGAGCAAAACGCGCACGCAAGACGGATGAAAAAAAGGATAAGGCGCCTTTCCTTTGGTCCGTTTTTCATTCGTCATGCGTTTTCCATTCGTTTTCATAGGGTTTGCGTCTGAATTGCTCCATACAGACGGACGAGCGCAGCGCCAACGAAACGCACGCAAAACGGATAAAAATCGGTCCCAAGGAAGGATAGTCCCCTTTTTAGGTAAAGCCTAGCCTTTGTTAAGGCCTCACAGCTAGGTGAGTCGCGCACCAGAACAAGAGCGCCACCATGCGACGAGGACGGGACGAGCAGCGCTTGCTGTGAGGCCTTTGCTGACCCGGAAAAATTATTTATTAATGTATACAGCCCCTGTTACATTATTCATCCATGCGTTGTTGTGCTGCGAATGTATGTTTGTGTTGGCGCGCGCGCGTTGTATGTGAAGCGCGCGCGCGTTGTATGTGAAGCGCGCGCGCGTGGTTACAAACCGGTGCGCGCGACCCTGATTGGCTCGCATTGTTAGCTATTCAACGCAACACGCACACTGTGTCATACGATCATTAGCATTTTGCTACCTCTCAGGTAGCAAAATTCTCAGTCAGCAAAGGCCTCACAGCTAGCGCTGCTCGTCCCGTCCTCGTCGCATGGTGGCGCTCTCGTTCTGGCGAGCGACTGTGAGGCCTTAACAAAGGCTAGGTAAAGCCCGGCGCCATCTCATATCATAGGTCCGTTTTGCGCGTTGCGGTAGGCCTAGCCGCGCGCGTAATTTTTTGTTTACACCACTGGGTTAAAGGCACTGGCTCGTCAGCAATGCGCGCCCGCCAAATTCGTGCTCGAAACACGCAGCTCCATGCCTTTGCTATGGAGCTGCGTATTGCGTGGCACACATTTGGCGGGCGCGCATTGCTGACGAGCCTGTGCCTTTAATCAGACTCTGGAGGCAGAACGGAACTTCTGCCGAGCACTGACCTAGTTTGCGTAAAGAGCTAGCACGCGCCAGAAGGGTCTGGCACGCGCCAGAAGAGTCTGGCCACGTGCCGCCTGGGGTTATGTATTACATTGTATATTAAACATTGTACACATGTATTACTAAATCTTTGTATTATGCTTATGATGCACACGGGACTTCGTTGTTGTGTTGCGGTATGTTAGCTGTGCAGTAGTAAAAGTATAGGTCTGTTGAATGATAAATCAGCTTTGTCTTTCTTGTGGAGTCGGAAATCCTGTGACTGTGTCCCTTTTCTGGCGTTCAAGTGCGGGAATTGAGGAAAGGACACTTGTTAGGCCTACTACAAACAAACACACACACACGTCTCGAAAAAGAATTCAAAATATCAAAGCAGTGAAATGAAATAATGATGTGTTATACGACTACCCATTGTTTAAATGAACACACCGGCTTTGTTGGGCTATTTTGGGCTCGAAATAGACCCATACATTATTCCGAAGCGCCTTCGAGAGTAAATATTTAGATATATCCTGAAAAGACGCCGTCAAATTTGGCCGTTTTTGAGCACTTTTGAAAAATTCAAGGTCACGTGACTTTTCGGAACCAAATTCAGGTTCCGAAAAGTCACGTGGTCTTGTGAGTTAGTTGTATTTTCAGCCGTATAAAAGTTTGTTACTGCAGAACTGCACCAAATTCAACTCTGATTTCCCCCCAATATTTATAAGTAATTGACAAAAGAGAGACTATTTATACAGCTATGAAGGAAAGTTAAACATGAGTATGAAAATTCGAACATAATTGTTTTTTTCGAGAGTCCGGAGAACGGGAGCGAGCGCGTGCTACGGCAGGCTACCGTGGAGTGTAGGATATTTTCCCCGTGCAGCACGGCAAATAGCCTGAGGTGCACACACACACAGGTGCGAATTCACATACAATCGCGGACGTCCCTTTGTTCCTCTTTTGTTTGGACATAGTCTATTTTTCCTTACTCTCGTTGGTTTTGTACAGGAGCGAATCGCGGACGTTCGCTTGCCAATCGCGGACGATATTGTTCTCTTTGTTGGTACGATTATCGGAGACTGCCTATAGACTCTACACACAATCGTATCCAATCGTACTCAATCGTAGAGAACAAGCGCAAACGGGCGTGTTGCTCCGGTGTACCTTCGTGAAGAAAACGGAAATTCCTATTCGGTCGTCCGGGCTGTCCAGTGAAATCGTGAGCAGAAGTTGGAGATATCCTGAGCAGGAGAAGAGCGAATCGTTTGTGACAAAGTCGTGAGGCTCGCGCGTAGTTGCAACGGCTGGTAAAGCGTATAACCCGTCTTTTGACCGTTTTTGTTAATTTTGCACTTCTTTAGTAAATTACGGGATATTTGATGATCTTTTTTCACAACGACCATCAAAAAAGTATTGTCAGTGCTGCTACATCACTAAATCATGTAAACAGTAGGCCGGTGTGTACCTTTAAACACAAGATGGCATTTTCGACCAGCGATTTATTTCTGGTCAAATCAGCAGCATGCAAAATGAAAAAAAAGATTCATTAAAAACCACCATTCCATCCAAAAGACATCCAAACTGACGCCACGAAGTAGCATTTAATTCTTACTGGATCCCATAAGGTGATCACGTTAAATCACGACGCTTCTTTATTTCATGTTTCAAACTTATTGGCTGTTCCGATGCGGTCGGAACAGCCTTTGTTTTCGTGACGGTTTTTTTGGCTGTTCCGATTCGGGTCGGAACAGCCTTTGTTTTCGTTACGATTTTTTTTTTTTTTTTGGCTGTTCCGATTCGGGTCGGAACAGCCTTTGTTTTCGTTACGATTTATTTTTATTTTTTTTGGCTGTTCCGATTCGGGTCGGAACAGCCTTTGTTTTCGTTACGGTTTTTTTTTTTTTTTTTATTTTTTTTTTGGCTGTTCCGATTCGGGTCGGAACAGCCTTTGTTTTCGTTACGATTTTTTGGCTGTTCCGATTCGGGTCGGAACAGCCTTTGTTTTCGTTACGATTTTTTTTTTTTTTAACTTTTTCTTCTTCCACTTTTTTCAGACGCTATTTCGGACACTTGCACATTGATGATTGACTTCAAACTTCACATGGACATTGGTCACTATGTGAATTAGTGCACAGTACTAATGACGTAATGATGACGTCATCACGTGTCAGATTAAAGGGGTATGAAGTTTAATAAATTAAATATTCAAAAATCAATAAAAAATCAACCGTTTGACCTACGATCTTGATTCCTTCGGCATATACGATGACTAACAAAGGTCTTTGAGATGCGCACACCCCTTGACCTTTGACCTCATTTCCTATTGGTCTAACAGATTTTGCCTTGCCATTTGAAAGTGGTACAAGATATCTGCATGTGGTCAACTGTATTACACTTCGACCTAGGGTGGTGTATCCAAAAAATATGGTCGTGACCTTTGACCTCGTTTCCTATTGGTCTAACGGATTTTACCTTGCCATTTGAAAGTGGTACAAGATATCTGCATGTGGTCAACTGTATTACACTTGGACCTAGGGTGGTGTATCCAAAAAATATGGTCGTGACCTTTGACCTTGCTCACTTCCGGTCGAAACAGGAAGTGGTCCTTAGTTTGTAAGTGAAAGGGGGTATTGAGATGGGGTCAATGGTGTTATTACCAGAGGCCCTTAAGCTTTCCAAAAATATAAGTGATGACGTTATCATGCGAAATAGCGCCCTCTAGCGACAAGATGATTACGTAATTAAATATTCAAAAATCAATAAAAAATCTACTGTTTGACCTACGATCTTGATTCCTTCGCCATATACGATGACTAACAAAAGTCTTTAAGATGCGCACACGCCTTGACCTTTGACCTCGTTTCCTATTGGTCAAACAGATTTTGCCTTGCCATTTGAAAGGGGTACAATATATCACGATGGGGTCAACTGTGTTACACTTCGACTAGGGTAAGGTATCCAAACATATAGCAACACCTTTAACCTTCCCTACATGTCAGATTAAAGGGGCATGTAATAATATTCAATATTTAAAAATCGATAAAAACTCAACCGTTTGACATACGATCGTGATTTCTTCATATACAATCACTAACAAAGTTCATCCCGAACACCATATATGTTTATAAAAAAGGAGGGGAACAGCCATGTGTTCGTTGTCAAGAACGAACACAGGTCTAGTTTATTCTTTTCCTTCTTCCACTTTTTTCAGACGCTATTTCGGACACTTGCACATTGATGATTGACTTCAAACTTCACATGGACATTGGTCACTATGTGAAGTTGTGCACAGTACTAATGACGTCATGATGACGTCATCACGTGTCAGATTAAAGGGGTATGAAGTTTAATAAATTAAATATTCAAAAATCAATAAAAATTCAACCGTTTGACCTACGATCTTGATTCCTTCGCCATATACGATGACTAACAAAAGTCTTTAAGATGCGCACACGCCTTGACCTTTGACCTCGTTTCCTATTGGTCAAACAGATTTTGCCTTGCCATTTGAAAGTGGTGCAAGATATTTGGACAAAGTCACTTGTGTTACACTTCGACCAGGGTGGGGTATCTAAAAAATATGGTCGTGACCTTTGACCTCGTTTCCTATTGGTCTAACAGATTTTGCCTTGCCATTTGAAAGTGGTACAATATATCTGCATGTGGTCAACTGTATTACACTTGGACCTAGGGTGGTGTATCCAAAAAATATGGTCGTGACCTTTGACCTCGTTTCCTATTGGTCTAACAGATTTTGCCTTGCCATTTGAAAGTGGTACAAGATATCTGCATGTGGTCAACTGTATTACACTTGGACCTAGGGTGGTGTATCCAAAAAATATTGTCGTGACCTTTGACCTCGTTTCCTATTGGTCTAACAGATTTTGCCTTGCCATTTGAAAGTGGTACAAGATATCTGCATGTGGTCAACTGTATTACACTTGGACCTAGGGTGGTGTATCCAAAAAATATGGTCGTGACCTTTGACCTCGTTTCCTATTGGTCTAACAGATTTTGCCTTGCCATTTGAAAGTGGTACAAGATATTTGCATGTGGTCAACTGTATTGCACTTGGACCTAGGGTGGTGTATCCAAAAAATATGGTCGTGACCTTTGACCTCGTTTCCTATTGGTCTAACAGATTTTGCCTTGCCATTTGAAAGTGGTACAATATATCTGCATGTGGTCAACTGTATTACACTTGGACCTAGGGTGGTGTATCCAAAAAATATGGTCGTGACCTTTGACCTCGTTTCCTATTGGTCTAACAGATTTTGCCTTGCCATTTGAAAGTGGTACAAGATATCTGCATGTGGTCAACTGTATTACACTTGGACCTAGGGTGGTGTATCCACAAAATATGGTCGTGACCTTTGACCTCGTTTCCTATTGGTCTAACAGATTTTGCCTTGCCATTTGAAAGTGGTACAAGATATTTGCATGTGGTCAACTGTATTACACTTGGACCTAGGGTGGTGTATCCAAAAAATATGGTCGTGACCTTTGACCTCGTTTCCTATTGGTCTAACAGATTTTGCCTTGCCATTTGAAAGTGGTACAATATATCTGCATGTGGTCAACTGTATTACACTTGGACCTAGGGTGGTGTATCCAAAAAATATGGTCGTGACCTTGGACCTCGTTTCCTATTGGTCTAACAGATTTTGCCTTGCCATTTGAAAGTGGTACAATATATCTGCATGTGGTCAACTGTATTACACTTAGACCTAGGGTGGTGTATCCAAAAAATATGGTCGTGACCTTTGACCTCGTTTCCTATTGGTCTAACACATTTTGCCTTGCCATTTGAAAGTGGTACAAGATATCTGCATGTGGTCAACTGTATTACACTTGGACCTAGGGTGGTGTATCCAAAAAATATGGTCGTGACCTTTGACCTCGTTTCCTATTGGTCTAACAGATTTTGCCTTGCCATTTGAAAGTGGTACAAGATATCTGCATGTGGTCAACTGTATTACACTTGGACCTAGGGTGGTGTATCCAAGAAATATGGTCGTGACCTTTGACCTCGTTTCCTATTGGTCTAACAGATTTTGCCTTGCCATTTGAAAGTGGTACAATATATCTGCATGTGGTCAACTGTATTACACTTGGACCTAGGGTGGTGTATCCAAAAAATGTGGTCGTGACCTTTGACCTCGTTTCCTATTGGTCTAACAGATTTTGCCTTGCCATTTGAAAGTGGTACAAGATATCTGCATGTGGTCAACTGTATTACACTTGGACCTAGGGTGGTGTATCCAAAAAATATGGTCGTGACCTTTGACCTCGTTTCCTATTGGTCTAACAGATTTTGCCTTGCCATTTGAAAGTGGTACAATATATCTGCATGTGGTCAATTGTATTACACTTGGACCTAGGGTGGTGTATCCAAAAAATATGGTCGTGACCTTTGACCTCGTTTCCTATTGGTCTAACAGATTTTGCCTTGCCATTTGAAAGTGGTACAAGATATCTGCATGTGGTCAACTGTATTACACTTGGACCTAGGGTGGTGTATCCAAAAAATATGGTCGTGACCTTTGACCTCGTTTCCTATTGGTCTAACAGATTTTGCCTTGCCATTTGAAAGTGGTACAATATATCTGCATGTGGTCAACTGTATTACACTTGGACCTAGGGTGGTGTATCCAAAAAATATGGTCGTGACCTTTGACCTCGTTTCCTATTGGTCTAACAGATTTTGCCTTGCCATTTGAAAGTGGTACAAGATATCTGCATGTGGTCAACTGTATTACACTTGGACCTAGGGTGGTGTATCCAAAAAATATGGTCGTGACCTTTGACCTCGTTTCCTATTGGTCTAACAGATTTTGCCTTGCCATTTGAAAGTGGTACAAGATATCTGCATGTGGTCAACTGTATTACACTTGGACCTAGGGTGGTGTATCCACAAAATATGGTCGTGACCTTTGACCTCGTTTCCTATTGGTCTAACAGATTTTGCCTTGCCATTTGAAAGTGGTACAAGATATTTGCATGTGGTCAACTGTATTACACTTGGACCTAGGGTGGTGTATCCAAAAAATATGGTCGTGACCTTTGACCTCGTTTCCTATTGGTCTAACAGATTTTGCCTTGCCATTTGAAAGTGGTACAATATATCTGCATGTGGTCAACTGTATTACACTTGGACCTAGGGTGGTGTATCCAAAAAATATGGTCGTGACCTTTGACCTCGTTTCCTATTGGTCTAACAGATTTTGCCTTGCCATTTGAAAGTGGTACAAGATATCTGCATGTGGTCAACTGTATTACACTTGGACCTAGGGTGGTGTATCCACAAAATATGGTCGTGACCTTTGACCTCGTTTCCTATTGGTCTAACAGATTTTGCCTTGCCATTTGAAAGTGGTACAAGATATTTGCATGTGGTCAACTGTATTACACTTGGACCTAGGGTGGTGTATCCACAAAATATGGTCGTGACCTTTGACCTCGTTTTCTATTGGTCTAACAGATTTTGCCTTGCCATTTGAAAGTGGTACAAGATATCTGCATGTGGTCAACTGTTTGAGATGCGCACACCCCTTGACCTTGGACCTCGTTTCCTATTGGTCAAACAAATTTTGCCTTGCCATTTGAAAGTGGTACAAGATATCTGCATGTGGTCAACTGTATTACACTTGGACCTAGGGTGGTGTATCCACAAAATATGGTCGTGACCTTTGACCTCGTTTCCTATTGGTCTAACAGATTTTGCCTTGCCATTTGAAAGTGGTACAAGATATTTGCATGTGGTCAACTGTATTACACTTGGACCTAGGGTGGTGTATCCACAAAATATGGTCGTGACCTTTGACCTCGTTTTCTATTGGTCTAACAGATTTTGCCTTGCCATTTGAAAGTGGTACAAGATATCTGCATGTGGTCAACTGTTTGAGATGCGCACACCCCTTGACCTTGGACCTCGTTTCCTATTGGTCAAACAAATTTTGCCTTGCCATTTGAAAGTGGTACAAGATATCTGCATGTGGTCAACTGTATTACACTTGGACCTAGGGTGGTGTATCCAAAAAAAAAGGTCGTGACCTTTGACCTTGCTCACTTCCGGTCGAAACCGGAAGTGGCCCTAAGTTTGAAAGTGGTAGGAGGTATTGAGATGGGGTCAATGGTGTTATTATCAGAAGCCCTTAAGCTTTCCAAAAATATAAGTGATGACGTCATCGTACGAAATAGCGCCCTCTAGCGACAAGATGATTACGTAATAAAATATTGGAAAATCAATAAAAAATCTACCGTTTGACCTACGAATTTGATTCCTTCTGCATATACGATCACTAACAAATGTCTTTAAGATGCGCACATGGCTTGACCTTTGACCTAGTTTCCTATTGGTCAAACATATTTTGCCTTGCCATTTGAAAGGGGTACAATATATCACGATGGGGTCAACTGTGTTACACTTCGACTAGGGTGGGGTATCCAAACATATAGCAACACCTTTGACCTTCCCTACATGTCAGATTAAAGGGGCATGTAATAATATTCAATATTTAAAAAACGATAAAAACTCAACCGTTTGACCTACGATCGTGATTTCTTCATATACGATCACTAACAAAGGTCATCCCGAACACCATATATGTTTATAAAAAGGAGGGGAACAGCCATGTGTTCGTTGTCAAGAACGAACACAGGTCTAGTTTTTTTTTTTTCCTTTTCCTTCTTCCACTTTTTTCAGACGCTATTTCGGACACTTGCACATTGATGATTGACTTCAAACTTCACATGGACATTGGTCACTATGTGAATTAGTGCACAGTACTAATGACGTAATGATGACGTCATCACGTGTCAGATTAAAGGGGCATGAAGTTTAATAAATTAAATATTCAAAAATCAATAAAAAAATCAACCGTTTGACCTACGATCTTGATTCCTAACAAAGGTCTTTAAGATGCGCACACGCTAACCTTTGACCTCGTTTCCTATTGGTCAAACAGATTTTGCCTTGGCATTTGAAAGTGGTGCAAGATATTTGAACGAGGTCAGTTGTGTTACACTTCGACTAGGGTGGGTATCTAAAAATATGTTGGTGACCTTTGACCTTGCTCACTTCCTGTCGAAACCGGAAGTGGCCCTTAGTTTGTAAGTGAAAGGGGGTATTGAGATGGGGTCAATGGTGTTATTACCAGAGGCCCTTAAGCTTTCCAAAAATATAAGTGATGGCGTCATCGTACGAAATAGCGCCCTCTAGCGACAAGATGATTACCTAATTAAATATTAAAAAATCAATAAAAAATCAACGGTTTGACCTACGATTTTGATTCCTTCGGCATACACGATCACTAACAAATGTCTTTAAGATGCGCACACGCCTTGACCTTTGACCTCGTTTCCTATTGGTCAAACAGATTTTTCCTTTTGCATTTGAAAGTGGTACAAGATCTCAAGATGAGGTCAACTATGTTACACTTCGACTAGGGTGGGGTATCCAAAAATATGGTGGTGACCTTTGACCTTGCTCCATGTGTCAGATTAAAGGGGCATTTTATACAATTAAATAGTCAAAAATCAATAACAAATGAACCGTTTGAGCTACGATCTTGATTCCTGCGCCATATACGATCACTAACAAAGGTCTTTAACTACAGATGTCATGATGACATCATCACGTGACCGATTAAATGTGCATCATAAAAATAAATGAAATGTTGAAAAACAATTTTAAAAATCAACCATTTGAGCTACGGTCTTGATTTTTGTGCCATATACAATCACTACCAAAGGTACCAAACCCACTTTTAATCCCTAAATATAACCAGCCTTGCACCAATATTTTGTTTTAAAATCTCGTGACCCTATTGCTAAGTTGGGTCTCCAAAAGTATGGTTAAAGCTTGTAATATTTCATTAGTACATAGCACAATAATTTATCTGTATTTACATAAGCCCAAAACCCAGAGAGACTATTTGATGCATGTGCAAAGCAGAGTTGTAATCGAGTCTATCACAATCCTCACAAGCCTTCACAAGTCCACCACAAGTCCCTGGGTCCTAATTCAAGTCACAAGCTATTCAAATGAACTCCAGCAAAGGCATTCTTTTGTGCGTGTTCATCCTTTGCTTCTTGTTACTAGACTTGTGCAGGACTTGTCACGGACTTGTTTTTTTTTGGCTCTGGACTTGTGATGGACTTGTGACGGACTCGACTACAACCCTGGTGCAAAGCCTTAAAGGGGCTGTGTCACTGTTTGCGCATGCGCCAAATTTATTTATACATTGCCATACGTGCGCGGTCAGAAGAATGTAGTGCAATTTCGTTAAACAACGCCATTGGTTTGTATGCTAGTTGTGTACATTGTACATCGTGTACTTAGCACGTGCCGCATGGGCAGTGTGTTCATATATAAGTGTTTACAATATGCAGAATTCAACTCCATTGTACACTGTGTGCACGCATTTGTTCGATCTGGCATCGCGCGATTAATGTCTGGGAAAAAATCGTACAGCGGTGGCAGCCATTGTGTCTTTCCATGGACAGAAGATATGCTGCAAAATTGCTGTCAGGACCAAATAAGCATACCAGTTTTGATGGAAAACAAGGTTGAACAAATTGCTGTATCCAACCATGTCATTCATATCTTTCAATGTCCTTTCTGTCATACTTTGTCAAGTTGTTTGATGGGATGAAAAAACTCTTTTGACTGACGGCCGCACACCCAGTGATGTTGATATTTGGTGGCTTAAAAATACGGCAAACAGCGCGATTCAGGTAAAAAAGTAAGGCATCAGGGCAACCTGGACGTTGACAAGTACACCACTGCCAAAATTACTAAAGAATTATAAGGGATGGCAAAGATTGAATAGGATATGCAAAACCCAGCGACAAAATTTGAAAAAGTTAGCAAACCGTGACACAGCCCCTTTAATGTGATGTTCTCATCTTGGCATGATATTCCAAAAGTCCCTATCATTACATTCCAGTTATCAACCGATGTGGCTTTGAAAACGGCGGTTGCAGCATGTATGCCAGTTGCACACAGGCAGATACAGAGTTCACGTGTAGATGCCGCAAAAACTATGAGGGGGATGGTAAAATCTGCCAACCCATTGACCCGTGCATGAACAACACAGGAGGATGCCATCCGGAGGCGACGTGCAAACACATCGGTCCGGTAATTAAGTCCATGTTTGGTTGTTTTGTGAAACGACACACTGGTAAAACATGGTAGAAACGGTTTTTGTGAGCCTGTGATTTCACTGTGTTAATTTTGTGTGGCAAATTTCCTCCGTGTGTAAAATGTTACCTTTGTGGGAGAAATTGCCAACTGAAGGTGCTTTAAAAAAATTGTGTACAGAAATTTGTTTACTATTTATTCATCACAAAAACCATGCATAGATTTTTCCGGTTTTCTGAAGTATTACTGCATCTATGTGGCTAAAATTTCTACAAGGCAATTTATTAACATTTTTATAACCCGCCTTTTTCTGATTCTTAATCCTGACTGGCTGAAACAGTCACTTGGGGTTCACTAATATAAGCTAGTGCATGAAATTTGCGCCAGCGTGAACTAGACATGCATCAAGACTTCGAGCGAGCGCGTCAAGACTTTGAGCGAGTGCGTTAAGACTTTGAGCGAGTGAGTCAAGACTTCACGCATGCGTGATTCCCTGACTAGTGTTCCTGACCGGGCACTAGTCTCAATAACTAGTGACCGGTTCCTGAGACCTCTGGAGGTTGCCAACTGTGTCGGTGAACAGCAACTCAGAAATTGAAAGTAAGCCAAACCTTTAATTAACTGATGAACTGCCTCTTGTTGAACGGCTTATTGTTGAAGTGCTTAAAAATTCAAAATCCTGTTGTTCAAAAACCTACAGTACATGTATTGTACAAATGCCTATTGTTGGCCAGAGGTGTGTCGTAAAACACATATGGACTGGCATAATTGGTCACCAGTGCCGGTCTATGTGCCTCTTGGGACTATGAGTGTGACCACAAGAGGGTCCTCTTGTGGACACTCACAGTACCTCGGGGCACATAGACGTGCACTAGTAACCTCATAAACAGCCGAAGTGTGACGTGCGTTGCCATGGCAATTGGATCTAAACTCGGGAAAAGTACCATTGGAAAAGCACTGGGACACGGTTGAGTGATTTTTAGTTTAGATCCAATTGCCTAGGCAACCAACAAGAGGTGACGTATTCACTTCGGCAGTCTATTGCCAGTCCATATGTGTGTACTAGTTATGTGGTGCTGTTGTTTAAAAAGTTTGTACAAAAAATTCAATCATGTATAAATGCGCTTTAATACCCCTTTCCCACTACAAAATCTCTGGGTTAACTCGGGGGTAACGGTAATCCTTAACCCTAAGATACCCCGGGGCAGCGCGAGGGTTCCCACTACTCTTTTTCCGCCCTGGGTTAAGACAAAAAATTCAGCCGTTACCCCAGGGTTTGTTAACCCTGCCAGCGACCAGGGTTAAGGATGGCAATCTCGGGGTTAACGGGCGAAACCCGGGGTTAGCATTGTAGTGGGAAACTAGGCAGGGTTAAGTGTTCCACAGGCAATCTCGGGGTTAGCGCGCGCTGCGCTGGCACAGATCATATACGTACGTGCACATTTTTGCTCTCCCAATAAGGTGTGGCTTCTCAAGCACCGTATATCTCAATTCATAATGAAAAGAAGAGGACAAAGGTGTGGAAAGAAGAAGAAATAAAGCTCCTCATCCAGGCCTGGTCGATAGACAAGTTCAGGAACAACTCGATGGGACTACTCGAAAATCAGAATAAGATGTTTCCAGATTTCCGTTCCTCCAGTATAGGCCTACAGATATGCCCGCGCCTAGTGGAAAAACCGCACTGCACCCGGGGCAAGCTCGCCCTGGGTTTAGCGAAACTCTGGGTTAAGGAAACAAATAGCTCGTGGATAATGAACCATGGGGTAAGAAAAGCTAACCTAGGGCGGCAAATCTCCGGGTTAAACAGTTTGTAGTGGGAAAGGGGTATGAGCTTTATCTCTTATCGAGCAGAGTGTGTGTATCAACTTTTCGCCCCACATGTACAATACATAGCGAAAAAGCCTTTATGCGTCAAACTGTATTGTAAATCATTCCAATTGCATGCAAAAAAAACACTTTTTTACCTAAATATTTAGATTAACGTAAAACACGAACGTGAACGTGAAATGCTTTGACCACTTGGTCATTATTCTGACGACGAAGACTCGAACCCGATTTCTTAGACCTGTGATATGTACTACCAGTGCAGAAAGCTTTAGTTTCGCATTTAAGGACTTGGGTTCGAATCTCAGTTGGGGCACTGCAATTTCTCGTGTTTCTAAATTTTAATTTCGATTATCAATCTTGTCATGTATATACCTTCAATTCACTTTTGCGTTTTACGTGCATCTAAACCTCCCTATTTAGCAGTCACGTTTTCCCCTCTTATTTCCCCTCTTTCTCAACCAGAATTCAAGAACTTGCACCTGCAACCTCCCTCTGCAGGGAGATGGTATAACCTGCTCAATGCCTTCCACACCCAAATCGACCTGTACCATTGACAATGGGGGGTGTCACGAGAACGCCAGGTGCTCTGACAGTTCAAACTCTCCTGGTATGTTGTTTGACGAGTTTGATCTTGTATCAAGACCATTAGTCCATGAGCCAAAGGAAGAAAAAGAATGACTTCACTAATGCTGTAACAGAACGGACGAACTGAACGAGTTTTTGCAGAACATGGCACTTCCGAACCGAACCGGTCCAAACCGAACTTTTCGTTCAGTTCGGCAGTGGTTCGGAAAAATTACTTTTATGCACTCTGCACATTTTCCTGCAACATAAATGTGAGCCTTTCTTCGCTGAGGAAGCATGCACTTCAGTGTGATATTATATTTTATCAATGAGTATTTTGTGCAAAGTACAACGTGGCAGCTACACTTAGGACCCACAGACGCCAGAGTCAAAATTGCAGATGTAAATGTTGGGGCGGAGCCTATTGCCACATTTTTGGTCCATTCTTGGAGCCATCTGGTTCTTTACATTAATACAAGACCATTGCACAGAGGACACGTGAAGGCTATGGTGGGAGAGGGGAGGGGCTTCTGAGATTTCTGCAAATAATGACCATGCGAGGGCAGTGCCTGAGCATATGTGTTAGGCATTTTTACCATTTTAATTTGCAGTACAACCTCAGCGCAATACGGTCATAGTTCAATGCATTTTTAGAGGTTTGAAAGTAAAATGTCATGAGGAATGTAGCTGTGTTGATATTTGGAAAATATTGTCATCATTGAGCAGTACTTGTGGATGGAACTATGGCAGTAAACGTATGTCTCTAACTACAAATTTGACAAGTATTAGGGGAACTTAGCATTTTGTTTTTGGCAACGTCTGGTTGTGTTTGCCGAACCGAACTTCGGGAAAAAAGTTTGAACTTTTGCCAAACCGAACCAAACCCCAACTTGCCGTCTTTGTTACAGCATTAGACTTCACATTCTTTTGATGTTCGTCTTTTTGATTTATAATGTTTTTGCTCAAAAAGATCATCCGTAGGGCCTTTAACTCTGTTTTGTGTCATAAATTGGTAGTTTTTTTGGGGGGTTTGATGATTTGCAGGTTTTAAAAAGTATAAACATTTGCATTCCACAGTTGGTCCCTCAGAAAGCTCAACCGCAACTGGTGATACCGATTTTCACATTGCATCTATGTCAGGTGGACGCGGCGACACTCTGCTGCCCTCTCTTGTTGGGGGTGTTAGATGCGAGTGTAAGCCTGGCTATGTGGGCACAGGATTCCTGTGTAACGGCAATGCATTTGATACCCTCAGCAGTATGAGGAATCTCTCCATGTTCTACCATGTGAGTATTGTGCCAAAGTTAAAGTTCCATGACATCATTTGCAGTTGGGCAATTTCGTAAATTCATTTTTACACAGAGACTTGTAATGCTTCACATATTCAAGTTGTTTTATTTTAAACACATGTTTTTCAAGAATCATTGATGGAAGTGTAATTCCTGAAAAACTGATTGCAATGCCATTCTCAATAAGTGTGTAGGGTCTCCAAAACCCTCGGTTTCAGACGTACTCAATGAGTACGTCCGAAACCGAGATATTTTTTGATGTACAACGCACATTGCAGGGATGTGATTGTTGCGGTTTTTCCCGGAACTTTCTTTTGTCTCATTGGTTTGTGACAAAGATTATTTCGGGAATTTCAGAAATTATACTTCCATCAAGGATGCTTGAAGAACATGTGTTTAAAATCAAACACTTAAATACGTGAAGCATTACAAGCCCTCAAAGTCCGTGAAGTGTAAATTTGAATTTCCGGAATTGCCCAGTTACATGTATGTGTACTTGTTTGATTGTACAGGCCCTTGTGGCATATGAGAGAACATATCCGGATGAGAGCAAGAAATTAGTGGACCTTCTGAGGAGTGAAATGTCCGAACTGACTCTATTTATCCCAATCAACTCAGAGGTGCTGAAAAACACTGTAAGTAGCTTGTGGGTCATTCTATAAATTTGGGGTCCAACGTGTGACATTTGTCTGTCTCCGTTACACCTGACATACTGCTATTTACCATACAAGTATCATTATAAATGCCTTCAAAACATGTTTTTATGAATTGTACTTTTAAGTAATCACTCTTTGAAATAGAGAGCATTTAAAGAATATGTCCTGAATTTACAAACTACAACATTTTACAAGATGTCAGATGTAACGGGGACAGAAAAATTGGACCCCAAATTTATAGAATGACCCATGTCTATTACAATTCTTTGTGCAGATGGTACCTACATGTATATGCTTACAGAAATTTTTTGCTGCTTATTTTAAAATCCGTGTGTATTTTAAAATCGATGTGAAAAGTCAGAGATCGATGTGAAATATTTGTGAACTAAAGCTTCACGTCTTAAAATTCTTCAGAAAATGGATTTCGTTTTAACCTAAGAATCATATAAAATACCTCCCCAAAATACTATCCATGGGAAGAAAACAGGAAATGTGCAATCTCGAATTTGGATGTGGAAACAAAAAAGATTGGTGCAATAACTGCAGTGCTTTATGGAGTAGTTTACAAAACATTGGTGGTTTTTTGAGAACGTGAAATTTCAGAATGGTAATGAGAAAAATATGAGAAATTATATGGTATACAAACATTGACTGCTCATGAGGGTGATGGTGCAAACCATCATTCCGAGGTGATCTTGAATCGGCAGTCCTACTGGGCCGAGGGAAATTAGAAGGACTGCCATCTCAAGATCACCAAGGGGCGGTAGTTTGCACCATCACCCGAATAAAGAGCAGTCAATATTTGTTTTATATACCTCATCATACATTGATTTTTGTTGTGTGTCAAATGATTGATATTTCAGGACAAATTGAGTTTTCAGAGAGATCAACCAAAGTGCACATTGTCCGCGTGAGCGTGAACACCACTGGTTGCTTCCATAGCACGCAAACGCATCCCCCGCGCGCTGTCGCAGGTGTATTCCGTACGCGCATATAGTACTTATAGAAAGTACTATCCTTTAACCTACATTGTATGACGCAAAAGGTCAAACAATAGTACTTTTTTCTGTTGCCCATGGAAATGGTTGAACTAATCCATGTAGCGTGATCTGCTTTTAACCAATCAGTGAACGAGAATCAATGTATGAGGTATATAACATATACTCAACACCCATGGGAAAAATGAGGGGTTCAAGATTGTGATCTGGACACGCTCTTTAAAGAGCTACCGGTAGTATCTCCCTTGACGAAAAATCCAACATTTGCACCTTTTTCGATAGTCCACATATATCTCAAGCCGACTTATACCGCTGTTTATTTCAAATTGTCTGTTTTGAGTGGATAAATCGCAAGCAAAAGTGCGGTTTCTGAAATGCTCATTAGGTGTTAATGATATGCGCATGACCCCATGACGCAATTCTGAGAAACACGAGTAAACACGGTCGGCAGTTCCATACGTTTACACGCAAAAAACTCTGAAAACCGTCTCTGTTCAATGGTGTTTTTTGAAGAATTGTTCTCGTGCAAAAAGCCAGAGATGTGCCCAGTAGTTGTGTGGTTGTATGCTTTACCAGACACCACGAAAAAAAAAGAGCAGAAAGATTTTCTTTTTTTTTTACCAAGAGAGAGAAAAATGAGTTGCTCGTTCTAACTTGTACCGACCGATGTACATACCGTGCTGTGCCAATTTCAAATATGTGGGAACTACAACCCGCAGGGACCTTTCCCACTGCTGTACACAGACCGCTGTGTGCTGTTTGTTCCAGGACAAAACCTTGTATTTTGAATTACAAGGACAAAACAGGCATGATGAACATTCACTCCGTATATTTTCCATTCAATACTGCACAGGCTGTTTTGTGTTCTTCTCAGGATGACGTCAAAACCCTGTTTATCAACAAACCAAGTGACCTTGAGCGTTTCAGAATTTCGGGTGAAGATGGTCAGAACTAAATTGCGTTTTAAACAAAAGGCTGTCGATTTTTGGTAAAAAACAAGTTGTGACGGTATTGTAGACACATACACCTCCATGATAAACAGGAAAGCTTAAAAAATGTGGACGGGGGATACTAGCTGTTTAAAATCTGTCTCTAATAATCTTACGCAGAATAAGTGGATTAAATTAAATTGCTAGTTTTTTAATATTTGATGTTTATTTGTAGGCTAACAAACAAATCTCCCTTTGGTGTAATTGTTGGCAGCAAAAATTTTAATGACTTTTGAAAGTCTTTTGTTTGGTGGCAAATTCGTAATCTAACTAAATTGACAGCCGTGGTGTTTGAAATTAAATAGTTCCAAATGCACCTTTTCCAAAGTTCTTCTTTTTGTAGGTAATTTCCAAGAAATCATTTTGAGGTTTTTGTTTTGTAGACTTTCAACATTTCCCTCGTTGAAAATCATGTTGTGAGCGGGCAGACCTACAAAAAGAACCAGCTAGTGGCAGGACTGTCTCTTACATCGCTGTGCATGGGAAGATTGATGGTGACATGGTCCAGTGATAAAGTAAGTTGCTTATTTTTTCGGAGAAGTCCTCATGGTTGCCAGTTTTGTGGGACTTGCCTGAATTTCTGAATGTTTTTTGTTTTTTTTATATATTTTTGAGCCACAAACTTTTTCAAGGTAAAGAAATAGCTGCAAGGTCCAGAAACAGCATGTGAGTGTTTCATAAAAATGGAAGCCAAAGTGTGATAAACACCTCAACAAAAGTAAGTCCCCCCCCCCTTAAAATAATTGCTTATATCTCCCAAGGTAAATTTCGGAATTACACGAAACTTGGTGTAAATGATTAATGCAATGCATGGAACGTGCATTTCAAGTGGTGGGTCCATACCTAATGTTATGCATGAATGAGCAGCATTTAAAGGTGAAATTGACACTTTTCAAAAATTGCAAAATGCAGTCAACAAATTATTCCCCAATTCTTTTCACACATGACCAGTACAGTTTTGGTCCTCAGTACTTTGTGTAACCACCGTGATTTGTAACACCTGATGACATCGATCACGCATATTGTGTTGATGAGACCGGTGATCCTCCGCTGCGGAAGGGTAATCCACTCCTGCAGCATCTGGGGCAAGTCCTGAAGTGTTGTCATAAAGTTATCGTCTGCTGGGGTAGTAACGTTTGGTCGACCAGTTCTTGGCAAGTCTGCGACAGCCCCAATCAATTCGAATTTTGAACGCAATTTTCTTATTGCATTTGGACTGACACCCATCCTACGGGCTACACCTGGAGACACTAGGTGTTAGTGTCTCTAGCAGGCCTATGGCAATGGCCCTGTCTTTAATGGACATGCATGACATTTTGTTAAGTTAAACTGATAAACAATTGATAGGTGAATAATAAACCAAGCTATTACAGCAAATGGAGGTGTAAGGGGTATCTAGAGAGAAAACAGTCACCTGGAGTGCTGTCCATCATGGAATGGAGTGCCCAGTCACCTGATCTCAATCCTATTGAGCTGTTCTGGGAGGAGCTGGATCGTAAGGTCAGAAAGAAATGCCCAACCAGCCAAGAACACCTCTGGAGAGTTTACTAAATGTTTGGAGAAACTGACAATCGGGATGCAGAGATTGTGTGTAGCTGTCATAGATGCTAAGGGGGATTCTTTGATGAACATCAAGTTTAGCTGTTTCTTTTTGCATGCTCTCCAATTTGTTGATAAAGCCCACTGCTGAGGCCGAAGATGGCACTAAAATTAACATGTATATATTGCTTTTTGTTAGAATACACCTACATTGTACATTTGCTTTCACAAAATTAACATTCACAAAATTATACGCTTTCTTCTCAAAAACCTGAAACTTTCAAGGTGTTTCCAAAGTTTTGATGGGTAGTGTATTAGAAAAACATATCCAGCTAGAAGTACTTGCATATTGTTTTTAAAAATTTTTACCGACCCCCAAAATGTAGTCGGTGTTTTCCATGCTACATGGTACCGGTAAGGCCCTTTATATAATTTGCAACAACCCAAAATTTTACTTCGTGAGTTGACAAGAAAAACTTACTCAGTGTTGATAGCAATAGTGAGGCCCGCTTCAAACGTCTCGCTTATGCCGTGTCGAAATAAATTCAACTTGGCACGACGTTTGTACGACGTTAGCACAGCAGTGGCTTCAAACGTCGAACTTAATTGCAAACTCCCAGTCGAGCTTAAATACATCCAACATGGCGGATGAGTATTGTGCACGTCATGGACGTTGTGCACGTGCGTTTTCCATTCTGTCCATTGTACGTCACCATTTTATTATTTTGATGCACTTGTTTGTTGGTTATTTCTTTACTCACTTACGCGCTGCGAGCATGCGCATTCCTAGTTGTGAACAAAATTGCGCCCAACTTCGAACTGGAATTAAATTCGACACCGCAGAAGCACGACGTTTGAAGCCAAGCCATGCTTGTGCCGCACTAAATAGAGTTAGCACGACAGACCCTGTCGAGCTAAAATCTTCTGCCGTGTCGAACTCATTTTGCCGAGCCAAATGGCTTCAAACGTCGTGCTTGTGCCGTGTCGAATTAAAAAAATCAAGTTGAATTTAATTCGACATGGCATAAGCGCGACGTTTGAAGCGGGCCTAACAAATGCTACATTAATTCATTTCTGTTGAAGAGCGTACTTTCTGGAGGAAATAAACAACTACCGGTAAAGCCATTTTCACACGACATCAAAAAAACTCGCAAGGTTTGAGACAGAATTTACGAGCGTGGATTGTTTACTTTACAATTACGCGCATGGGTGTCCTTTCACACGATGGCAATTTTGTAAAATTTTCTCAAGCATGAGAAGATATCTCAAGCCTTGCGAGTTTTTTGGCCTCGTGTGAAAAGGGCTTAAGGGTTCACACATTTTTTAACCACTGACCTTCCACAAAAGCCATGCATAGATTTTAAACATTTTCTGTAGCTACTGTAAACATTCTGCAGGCTCATTTACCAGAATATTTTATGCTCTTATTCAAGGAATCCGTAGAATGTTTATCTTGCAAATGATATGTTGGGCTGTTAATTTGTGGTGGTCTAGTGGATAGTTTGTGGGACTTTCGGTCGAGAAGTCCATGGTTCGAAACCTGGCCATTGCACCACGTTGTGTCTTTGGACAAGACACTTCACTCCACGTTGTCTCTCTCCACCCAGGTGTATAAATGGGTACCAGCACATACGGTTGGGGAAACCCAACTAATTGCTGGGGGTAGACCTGCGATGGACTGGCATCCCATCCAGAAGGAGTAGCAATGCTCCTAGTCACTCCATGCCACAGAAACTGGGGATGAGTACCGGCCGTATGAGCCAGTATGGGCTCGTAAATGACTTACCTATGTTTTATCTTACAGAGATTTGTTCTCATCAACAATGTGCCTATAAGAATCTTTGACATCCCAATGACCAACGGCATCCTGCATATTGTGTCTTGGCCAATCATGGTGGACTATATCACCAAGGAGGATAACAAGAAACATGTGAGTCTTTATACTGATTGTGTTATGATTTGCACTGGTATTTTGTTGATGTTCCTTTAATAGGCTGAGCCTTTTCATGATGTGGTGTGACCCCTATAACGTGGCGCGGCCCCTATAACGTGGCGCGGCCCCTATAACGTGGCGCGGCCCCTATAACGTGGCGCGGCCCCTGTAACGTGGCGCGGCCCCTGTAACGTGGCGCGGCCCCTGTAACGTGGCGCGGCCACTGTAACGTGGCGCGGCCACTGTAACGTGGCGCGGCCACTGTAACGTGGCGCGGCCACTGTAACATGGCGCGGCCCCTATAACATGGAGTGGCCCTTATAACATGGTGCTGCCCCTGATGTGGCGTGGCCCCTGATGTGACTGAAAATCAGTCAACTTGGGAAACATGCGTTTTAGAAATTCTGTGATTTTCAGTGCAAAATCTTTACTTCAAAAGTTGATAAGAAAAACCATGCTAAAGGTGTTGACAGCAATGGCAACAACGTGGTTTTTTTTTTTTTTTTTAACTTCCACTTAAAACACAAAAACTATGCATGGATAGACCGAATGAGAGATGACATCAACAATGTGAACAAAACCATGTCGTGCACGGGTTCATGAGATTGTTCAGGGGAACTCTAATTCGTGAGCGCTCTTTGGAGGTGGCTTTTAGTGCCGTGGCTAATAGCATCCAGATCAGTTACAGAGCACGATAAAAACTACAGTAAATTTGACCTACTGAATACAGAGATAATGAGCGCCGGTTCGTCGAGTACTCACTTTAAGCGCATTATGCTTCGCGCAGAGAAGTATTGTTATGTCATTTCACTTTTTGACTATTTTGGAAATTTTTTGAAGCATTGATTTATCTACCAGTATGTAGCTGAAATTTCTGCAGGCTAGTTTACCAACATTCTTCTTTAGATATATTATATGCTCCGTCAAAAAGTTTTATCTTGCAAGTGATATATTGAGCCTTTAAGTACAGTTGAAGTCGGAAGTATAAATACATGTACACCACTACCATCATCACCCAAAATGGTAAACAGGACTACCCGAACCATTGCAAGGTGTACAAGCTATGTTTTAAGTACTGCAAGCACGTGAGGAATTCCACAAAATCATGAATTTAGTAAAGACTGTTACAAAAATGGTGTAAGCACACCAGTTTTAACACTTGGTTGCATACAGTTGTATTTATACTTCTGACTTCAACTGTACATATTGCCTTCTGACTTAGCTTTTGTCAACCACAATTCTGCCCACACTCAAATTTCTCTAACTACAACCCTACTGACATTTTACTGTTTTTCCTTCTTTTCCTCAGAACATCAACCCCACCACTATGTCTGTCAGCAGGCTCTTTGCTGGCATTCTCATCGCAGTGTTTTTCATCCTCCTCATTGCATTCGTCATTCTGATCCTCTTCATTATGAAGAAGAGGAGGGGGAGAAGACAGGATGTTCGCCCGATCATCTCGCGATACAGTGTAGTAAGTTCTCTGTGACGTCAAACAATAGTACATAAAAATGTACCATTATTTGTGACCTGTCACGACGAAACGAGCGTAAAGTCAAAATTTTCACAAATTGGATTTTGATATTTTTGAATTCAGCAGAAAAAGAGCTTTCCAATGGTATATAACACATAGGGTAAAACTATTCCCCAGTGCAACACAGCTTGGAGAAGGGGTAGTGTTTAAACAAATCTTATGAATCTTGATACAAAATTTCTTACGAGTTTCGAAGAAAGCTATCGTTAAAATTGGTCTGAAATTAATGTTTTTAATTGTTGGATGACACTAAACATTTGGAATCACATAGAATAAGAGTTACTCTTTCCAAATATTACAAAACACTAAAATTTACCTCCCTTCAATTTTTGACTTTGAACCATCGTTATAGTAAATAGCGGAGTGCGACTTTACGCTCATTTTGTCGTGACGGGTCACATTTGACTTTGCAATATTTAATGCAATATTTGGTATGATACCACTCCTAGAAACTCAGACGCACCTGTGTGCCTCCTAAGCCATTATATTTTTAAAATAGGCGTAACTCCAACGACCCTTGATAGACAAATTATTTGCATCTGGAATTCCACTTTTTAAATCAAATTTCACCCAAAAAAGTTATCCCAGCTGATCTACATCTCTCTAAAATTCAGGAACAGTGTTTTTTTTTTATCGTGCGTTATGATCGCTCTCCATATATTGGACTCGGCCATTTTTGAACTAGGGGGAGGGGAATTTTTTTTAGTGGTGTGTTATGACCTAGCGGTCTAGTGCGTCAAACTCAAGTTCCTGTGCCAGTACTAGAATGTGGGTTCGAATCCTGGCCGCGACAGGTTTTGGCACTTGTGCCCTTGAGCAAGGCACTTTACCATGCTTGCTCATAATAGGGGTAGAGGCAACTTGGTTCTCTCGATTCGGACTAGTTACCCCTCCCAGCCCCACTTGTATCGTAAAGAGACTGATAATTCTAGTCTTGTTTCGGCGTGAAGGGCTGGTTT
This sequence comes from Henricia sp. BOLD:AAB3569, assembly GCA_037783545.1. Lineage (NCBI taxonomy): Eukaryota > Metazoa > Echinodermata > Asteroidea > Spinulosida > Echinasteridae > Henricia > Henricia sp. BOLD:AAB3569. The sequence goes on along the minus strand of JBBELK010000267.1, from coordinate 106,562 downwards.
CTCCGTAATCGACTTCAGTAGACCTTACCTCGAGTGGCCTTACCCCGCGGGCCTTGCATAAATTTTTATTTTTTTTAAAAAGCACACCATCACGAAAAGTGTTTTTGTGAGTCTGTTGTTTTCAGTGCGTCGTTTCACTTCAATTTCTCCCCAAACTTTAACCAATCATTGAATTAGGTGTAGACGATGTAACCCCTGGCGTCACAGCAAAGCAAAACATGCCTGACGTTATGTTCACACATCGTGTTTTGCATAAATTTGGTTTAGGAATGAGGTTGCATGCCAAACCGTCTTTGAATTATGTGACCTTTGACACATTACCACAGCCAAATTTATGCAAAACAGGATGCGTATGCTTAATGACCAATTTTCAACAGAGGGCGCCTTAGATATAAACAAAGAGCACATCGTCTATACTAAGAGCTTGCAATATAAGTGTTATCTTTTTATGACAGAATGGCACTAATGAGGATGGCAGTGTGACCTTCAGTCGCAGACGCAGCGACATTATAGAAGAGGACGAGGAAGAAAATGAAGACATGGAAATGTCATCCCGTACACCCACGGTTCGCAGACCTCTCTACAATGCAACGGACATGGATAGTGATACTGTAAGATTTGCCGAGGTACGTATTACGAACAAAATTCTCTTATATTCAGACCTACTAACAAAGTTTTATTTCATTTCTCTTTGACTGTTCTTCTCAAATATGTTTATTATTCCTTCTTTTGTGAAATAATAGCAAGGGTGGATCCAGGAATGTTTGTGGTGGGGTGGGGGTGGGGGTGAGGGTGGGGGTGAGGGTTGTGGGGCTGGTTGCCAGGTTGCCAGTATGATTTCTTATGTCAGCTTGTTGTGGACAGGCGGACACATAGAACATTTTTTTTTTTTGTGTCGGAGCGGTGGTGGAGGGGGGGGGGGGGGTGGAGTTTGACCCCTCGCCCCCCAAAACACCCAAATCACATTGTACTAACTCTTTCTGGAACAGCATTGTTGACTCTTGTCAATGCTTAAAGATATACAGTCCGTGCATTTTTGTAGTCGAGTCCATCACAAGTCTATCACAAATCCAGAGCCGATAAAATCACAAGTCCGTGACAAGTCCAGTAACAAGAAGCAAAGGATGAACATGCACAGAAGAATGCCTTTGTTGGAGTTCATTTAAATAAAAGTAGCTTATATGCCAGTCTTCCGGCTATAGCCGGAATTCCTTTTTTTTGTTTTTTTTTGAAAAAAAAAATCCGGCAAAGCCTTTTTTCCAGGCCGGAAAAGTAAATGGCCGGAAATATAAGGAGAATATATTTTAAACTCCTTAAGTCTAAAAAAATTTGGAAAATTGTTTCACTTACTGATCAACTATGTCCGAATATGCCATGTATGTCATGTATGTACAGCCTATGTACATGTATGTACAAGCACGTAGCACGTTTTCCCAATGATTTGCACACATGCAGTATGTCTGTATCCCGGCCATAATCATTCTCGGCTAAAGTATCGCGAAACCATGCAGACTATCGATCAGAAATACATAGAGGGCGCTGTATCCACAGTGGTTAGATCACATACATACTGACATCCATTGCATTGCACTCATACTGTCAGTACATACTGTACAGTGACTGTGTACTGTGCTGGCGAGTCCATGTGCACACATACATGCAGTTATGATAGTGGATTTTTTTCCGTCCCTGAAGGTACTAAGAGCCACTGGCATTCCTGCATATACCTGGGTAAGTCTAGGCAAGGCGCAAAAAACGGTCGTATAAAAACGGCGTTTTTCACAGGGTTGTCGATGGTTTTTTGTTAAACCCTAACACTCCTCAATCCGCCAAAATCAATATGGTTTTTACATACACCCTAGGGAGTTAGGGTTAAAATAAGTAAATGTTTTAAAAAATTTGTATGGAGAAAAAAAAAAAATCAAATTTGCTGAGAATCACGGACTGTATATCCTTAAACTGATCTTGATCTTGCTTTCACCCACAGATAAGTATCAGCCGGGGTTGTAGTCGAGTCCATCACAAGTCTATCAAAAATCCAGAGCCGTGACAAGTCCAGTAACAAGAAGCAAAGGATGAACATGCACAGAAGAATGCCTTTGTTGGAGTTCATTTGAATAGCTTGTTGTTATTATTATTATTATTATTATTATTATCTCATTGCACTGTCACTCGCAAGCGTGAGGAAACCCATGAAGAATTAGAAATTAGAAATGGCCAGATACACCGGGGACTTCCCTTGCTCTTCACGAAAGAATGCTCTGGGATCTTTATTAAGTGCGTTACCGTTACCTAACACACTGGACCAACGGCTTTACATCCCTTCCGAAGGAAAGATGGAGCAAGTGTGGTTGAGTGCCTTGCTCAAGGGCACAGGTACCGCAACAGGAAAGAGGTTCGAACCCGCAACCCCAAGTTTTCACCTGTGATTGCGAGTCAATGACCCAAACCACTCGGCCACGGGTACCCCACTTGTGACTTGATTTAAGACCCATGGACTTGTGATGGACTCGTGATGGACTCGACTACAACCATGGTATCAGGAAATTTAACAATTATAAGGGATAAATTCAGTGCTAACATGTGTATCTGTTTTACTTGTACAAATAACAGCCATTGTTGCAGGATTGTTAGCATCTTCAGAGCTTTATGTGGTTTGTAAAGGTAAACTCAGTTGACTAATCAAATTCAATCTAACCATGTGCCTAATTTACCCATTTACAAGTCATTAATTTGTTCAACTCATAATAAATATCAGGACTTGGTTTTAACCACTTGGCGCCCGAGGACGTGTAAACACGTTCTGGCAAAGTATAGTCGGAGTGTTGCGAAGTACAACCCTTTGGTGAGAATATTCATGACTCTCTCAAGAGTCCGTATTTATGGAGCTTGACCTGGTAGTCTAGTGGGAAGAAGTGGGTATCGTGCACCCCCCGGAAATCAACTTTTAATTAGCATTTCTAGATGGGAAATAATGTGTAGAAAACAATTAGCTATATTAAGAAGTTGTCCGAATGTCCCACGTATGTAGACTTTTGCAAGAGCAGAAGAATCAGTGATTTTTGAGCTGTACACAAGCCAGAATGAAATGGCATCAGCTTTGTCATGATCAATCTTTGTGAAGCAGACATGATCTTTGATAGGATCATTTTGTAGCCGAAGTAGATTCTCTGATCGATAGTTTGGGGTTTTTATACCCATTTTGTTGTAGTTCTTCAACATAGAGCAAGCGCAAGGAAGATTACCTCCGGACCTCATTCTGCTTGACGAAGTTAGTTTGAATGTGCTCCAGAACTTAGATGAACGCCTTCTTATGGGCAGCCGATATGTGAGCATGCTCAGTATCCTTTGGTGCTTCAGCTTTACTATCTCCGCGCTCATAATTGCTAAATGCTGTCTGGAAGGATTTCAGACATGATGGATGGTGTTTGGCCTCACAAGCGAAGGGATCCTTGTTTTTCACCTGTTAATGAAGTCTAAGTAGACCCATTTTCTCAGCTCGTTGTTAAATTTGCTCCCATGCATTTGTTTTGTTCTTATAAGATAGAAAGTTCACTGCTCGCTCAGTTCTGCGATCGCCGTCTTTAGTCTCTAGCTTGTTGCAGTAAATGCACTGGTGGAAAGATGGGTCCTTGGCAACCTCGTCAAGACAACTTGCGAGGGGAATGATGTCATTGAAAAGTTGATGCTTCTGGTTCATCTTTCAGAAGACGGAGGTTGCCAGTGAAGCGTTGATAGCACTGCCGGTGATACCCGACACTTTTCTATGTCATTGCGGAGAGTTGTGGGGATCTGATTGCACACTGATTGCATGCGATATGGGGAGTCATGTGATCTTTTGAAGTTGGTCTAGTTTTTTACTTACAGCACCTTTTATTCTACTGATATGAGGGGTGTAAGGTGACCATAATCAGACATGGATTGTACATAAAGAATGCATGTACATGTACATGTACATGTAGGCTGAGATTGTTTTGGGTCTGTAGGAGCTGTGCTTTGGTCACGTTTCCTCTTGGGCATGCTGGCTCATTGTCTAGATTTACAACAACTACCACTGCTGTTTACAAACAAGAGGAAAAAATAATCATTAATATTATTGTAAAGCGAATAATTCAGTGGAATGAAACGAGTATTGTTTACCCCTAAAAATCAAACTGTAATCAGCATTTCTAATTTGCATACTATGTCAAAGACTTGTGTTATCTCTTTTTAAATATGTTTTTTTATAATCCTTGACCATGAAAACATAGGTCTAGACACCTTATTTGTTCAGTTATCTGCGATTTTGGCACCGATAAAGCGAAAAACAGATTTTCCAGTAATGGCGGCGCTAATTTGCATAAAACACATACGTGGGACATTCGGACAACTTGTTAACATAGCTAATTGTTTTCTATGCATTATTCCCCATCTAGAAATGCTAATTAATAGTTGATGTCCGGGGGGTGCATGATACCCCATTCTTTCCTCTGAACTATGGTCTTAACGTTTGCCCAATCACATTTGCCTAAGTTTTTAAAAATTAGTATATATTTTGCCAAAAATAATCCCGCCGTCATTGGTTAACATTGCTTATTTGACAGTGCTCATTAATCCATTAAAAGTGACCTAATACAATGATCCTTCAAAAAGGTTGGTTCTTAAAGGTACAATGAACATATTGATTGTTTTTAATTATTTTATCTTTGTCTCTCTATCTGCTTATCTTTGGCCTGTATTTAACTCAGCTTGACTTCACCAGAGCATATTAAAGCATACAACCAGCATCGTTAACATACTTAACTGGTGTCAGGTAATTAACTTCAACTCACACTGTTTACTACTCTATAATTTTACATCCATTTTATGACATCAGTGCTGCATCTGTTTTTTTTAAGATGTGACATTTTTAAATTGCCTGAGTTGAATTTCTTTGCATGGCAACAGCATAGAGATACTGTAGCTAAATTAATTTTTATATTTTTTTGCGTGTTTCAAATGAGTTAGCCTATTTTTAGTATGGCGGAACAAAAGGGCTGTGTTCGGCCGTACAGTTCTCGCTACTCCGGAGTAATGCAGGCGCATTGCACTCGGGTCACATTACGCGAACGGCAAGTCCGCAGTCCACATGCGCAAATAGCCATCAGTCAAGATGGCCGTCTCTTGCCATGAGTGCACAAAAAACGCTGTTTCACTGCTCACAAGAAACTACAGACCGTAAGTCATGAGAACCTTTAATGCCGTCTAAAACAAACCTTAGTGAGTTGTTGTTTCAGTTATCCAGTTAACACGTTTAGCAAATTAACAAAAAATCCCACCCATTTTCATACAAATCACATGACACTCGTCAGGAGTAACAGCACACTCCCCATTTGTTGGGGAGTAGCGAGAGCATACTCTCACTGACCCGAGTGTCGTTAATCTTGCCGTTCGCGCGCGCAGGAGTATACTCGTGTTAACACAAGTACACGCCCGAATGCAGCCAAGGAGAGGGTGCAGTTTTGTTTGGGTACGATTTTCTTTAATAATCATATTTCTTTTCAAAAGCTTGATTTACATGTTGCAATTATAATACAGTTAAAATTATAAATAAAATAAAGTGCAAAGTAAAAAATGCAGTTATTTTGCATTTTAATTTGAATTTATACTCGAAGTGCGCCCTCCTATTGTGTCTGCTATGCTTTCAAAAGGCTAATGGCGTCCTGTGTACTGACATACTACTTTTAATATGCACGCTTAATATTCAAATGACCAGACTAAAATGTCAGTATATGTGCAGTATATGTATAGCAGTACAGAATTTATACTTTGCTCACGGTAGGAGAGAAGGGCATAAAGCAACCAGACTGTTTGTTGCTAGCCTTGTCCAAGGCTGTGCGCTTGTCTTACCGTGCCGGCGTTGGCCAAGCCGCGGAGAGAAAGGCCTGAGGAAATCCCGGTCAACCCGGCGCGGTTGAACGCACGCGGCGAACAGTCACCAACAGAATATCTTGGTTTAGAAACCAGACTACCCACACTAGGCTCAATCACAGCCTTGTTCTGTCTGTACGTGGCGTGCTCTTTTTTTAAAGAGAGCACCGAGATGTAAACTCATTGGTTAACGGTTGTTTTGACAGAGCGCTGTTTGAAAAATAGCAGACTTTCCGTACTCGGTTGGTAAGTTCATAAACACGTCATACCCTTGCAGAAAATATGTAGGCTAAGCTAGAGGGCTTTCTACCGGTCTTTGTGAAAGTCATCAATTTGCAATTTGTCGGCTGCATTATTCAAACTGCCGTTTATTTCCTCAGTTGTAACAACAAGCACATCACTAGGGCATATAATATACGTACACATGGTTGCAAGCCAGCCGCACGGTCAAAATAGTGAGCTCTGATTGGATGTTATGTAAAATATGAATATTTATAACCACTCAAGTTTCGCATGCGTCCGATTGTTTTTACAAATAGCACCTCCGTTACAAAATAGAGTTTATTAGAAGAGTATAAAAAGGCTCCAAAGCCAGGACCAGGGGCAACAGAGTCATTTGGCTTCTAAAATTTGAACTAGAGATTGCTCATGGCTGCTTCAATGTCGTGCCTCCATAACATTGCGAAATTGCATTGTTTGTATGTGCCCATGTGCAAACCATCTATTAATTTTGTGCATGACATTATGTTTACCAATTCAACAGTAAAAACAGTAGCCTTGTCCAAGGGCTATGATATTGTGTGAATCCGTGAAGAATTTGCATGTATGCTATGCAGCGAAAGTGCGCCATCGCGCGGTGAATTGTAGCCAACTGCAAAATAGTCTGGTTACCGAAATATCTTGGTCTGAATCCTGACTTCTCGGGCGAGGCTGTATCATAGCCTTGTGCTTTCTGTATTCGATGTGTTTTATGGGCGGGGACTCTTTATGCTAATTTTTCAAAGCGAGCACCGAGACGTAAAAGCTCATTGGTTAACGCGGTTGTTTTGACAGAACATACGGTGCCGTTTGAAAATTAGCAGATTTTCCGTACGTAGCCTATTATACCCAGTTGGTAAGTTCACAAACACGTCATACCTTTACAGAAAATATGTGAGGGATATCTTCTGGTCTTCGTGAAAGTCATCAATTTGCAATTTGTAGGCTGCATAATTCAAACTACCGTTGATTTCCTCAGTTGTAACACTACGTGTGATGTCGCCATAATTGCATCAGACAGGCCTATATACACACTGTACACTACACATATGTACGACGTACAAACGTTTATGCTTGCAAATTACCGGTCACACGCACCATTTGACCCGAGTAGTGACTCTGATTGGATGTTATGTAAGATATGAATATTTATAAGCACTCGGGTTTCGCATAAGTAATTGCGTCGGATTTCCAACGCAGATATAAAGAAACACATAACAAATCGAATACAGAAAGAACAAGGCTATGATGCAGCCTCGCCCGAGAAGTCAGGATTCAGACCAAGATATTTCGGTAACCAGACTATTTTGCAGTTGGCTACAATTCACCGCGCGATGGCGCACTTTCGCTGCATAGCATACATGCAAATTCTTCACGGATTCACACAATATCATAGCCCTTGGACAAGGCTATAAAAACAGATGAATTTTACTTTTATTTTACTTGCATGAAAACACGAGCATGAAACATTTGGGGAAGTGTTTTTGTATGTCTCCACATTAAATTATTTCATCGCTTTTCACTAAAACATCAACTGTGTAATTTGTTTTTGCAGACATTAGGAAAGTGACGTGCATGAGAACTATAGTGATGTGCTACTTGACTTGACTTTGGAGATAATGGAGAACTTCTGTTGTGTGCATTTGACCATGTGGCTGATATGGTATCGCCATTTGATCCGGATTTTTTATGCAGTAGAATTAAATTGTAAGAAATTTTTATAAATGTATATACGATTTAATTTTCAAAATATATGACCAGTTACAGTAAAATGGTTTCTACCTGGGCCCAATGGGCCGAATATATAAAAACTAGCAACTGCTAATAAGAAGCACCGAGCAAAAACATAAGTTCATCAAGCAGAAGCAAACGCAAAAGCAATTGCTTGAAAACATATTCATAACCCTTTGCTTTGGCCGACAGGTTTTTCTTAAGCTACCTTAGCAATTCTTGGGTTTCACTTGGCTTGACAACGGTTGCTATCCGCCATTACCGTGTCCATACTATGGCACGCCAAAGCGAAAAATAATTCAACACTGATAATTTAATGTTGACGCATATTTTCACAAATGTTGCGCAAGAAAAAAAAAAGTTGATAGACTGTTGGAAACTGGCATACCGTGCTTTTGTTGGCAAGTTTTGAAAAACGTTGAGACTTGTTTTTCAGGGTTGATGGCAAAATTATTAGTGTTGAATTATTTTCGCTTTGGCATGCCATAGTATGAAAACAGTAATTACAGATATGCATGATAGTTGTTGACGACACGCCAAAGTGGAAATTATTCAACACTGATAATTTTGCCAACAACCCTGAAAAACGAGTCTTAACAAAAACTTGCCAATAAAAGCACGGTGTGCCAGTTTCAAACAGTCTATCAACATTTAAAAGTCATGCCAATTTATTTTTTGCCGCAACATTTGCGAAAATATGCGTCAACCTTAAATTATCAGTGTTGGATTATTGTTCGTTTTGGCATGCCATAATATGGACACAGTAATGGCGGATAGCAACTGGTTGCCAAGTGAAACCCAAGAATTGCTTGGGGTTCTGAACAATAACGCTATTCATCAAGGGGCACGCGTGTTATGTAACGGCTTTGTATCATCTGGAGTACCCCACCATTCTCGGGCATACATTTTTGCGCTATGTAGCCGTTCAACATGCATGTTGTTTGTCGAAACTAAACACTTGGCGATATGTTTCTTGTGAGATATCTTAGCAAATAATCCTGCTTCTGTACATTTTAGACCTACATGTATATTGACCGTTCTAAAGGTAGAAATCGGTTGATAAGGGTTGATAACAGTAAATATTATGTGATAAGCAAAAGCTCAAGATCCTATTTGGAGATCTTGGAACATTACAAGCAAATGCTTAGTGGCAAAAGCAAAAGCTTGTTTTTATGTATACGTTTTTAAGCAATTGCTAATCTGGGAAGACTTTGCTTGCAGGAAATTAGTTCTTGCTTTTGCTTGAAAGTAGAAGCTTTTGCTTGTGAGCGCTTGCTCACATAAGAATGTAAGTAAAAGCCTAGAAAAAGCAATTGCTAGTTTTATGTATTCGGCCCAATATCATGGCACTGTTTAGCAGAAAATTATATTCTGCTCATTCGCAAAGACAAATAGTGCTTAGCCAAAATATGTGACCATGCTGTATTAATACATCTGTCAGTTTTGGCTGAACACGAACATTTGCTAAGCAATTTGTTTTTCTGATATTACAGTGCAGTGTATTTGGGCCATGGTCTGGTTTCCAGTGCATTTGCTGTGGCAGTCCTGGGAGACTGGGGCTAGTCTGTTTGTCTACCGATATGCAAGAGTGAGAGGAAGCAATTGTACAAATTGATATAATCTATAATCGAGGTTGCATAATTTGCATATAATCTTCTACATTTTTAAGAAAGATATACCGGGTACCTACTGTAACTATAGACGAATTTCACATTAGCCCGTTCTGCGCAATTCCGCATTGAAACCAAGGCTCTTCGTGTCAAGTCGTCTGTACACAGTACGCGTGCGCTATAGTACAATATTGTACAGTGACTGCGATAGTATTCACCGACAACCAGGAACGGGAAGCGGGAGAGAACAAAACGGGGACAATAGGTCCCCGATTCACCCCAGGTCCCCGATTGTCAATCCCATGCAAATCCTATGGAGGCCTTCGCAAAAAACTGTCCAGAAAAGATGACCAATTGGTCCTCCCCGATTGCCGGTGGAAACAAACCCACCTATGGCAAACACCGGCAATTGTGTACGTTACCTAAAGCTAAATGGTTTGTGCCCTAACCTATAATGGTTTGTGAAACCTGTAAATGGTTTGTGCCCTATTAAACCTATAATGGTTTGTGAAACCTATAAGTACATGTACATGGTATGTGCCCTAACCTATAATGGTTTGTGAAACCTGTAAATGGTTTGTGCCCTGTTATTAAAACCTATAATGGTTTGTGAAACCTATTATAGGTTTCACAAACCATTATAGGTTAGGGCACAAACCATGTACGTTTCAAATTTCAGCTCTGTAGCTTTAGGTAAAATTTAGTTAGGTGTCATTCAAGAAATTCTTTCCTACAGAAAGGTTTTCAAACGATTATAGTCCAGTCAAATTAGGGTTTCACCCACCACTAATTGCAACAGAATTTCTGTAAGTGCTATGCATTTGAGTAAAGTCTCCTAAACATCATACTAAAAGTCTACCTAAATATATTTGGTGGAAAGGTGTCAAATTTGCATAATATGCAAATTACCTGCCGCCATTAGGAAAATTATACTTTCCAATGTAATTTTATATTTAGGTGCCCAATCAAAGCACATAAAGTGTCACTGTACACAATAAACATGTTTCTGAATTAATAGTGTGAACACAAATATGCAAATTATGCAAATTAGCGGCCACCATTAGGAAAACCGTTTTACAATACAACTTTGTACGTAGGTATCTGTTCAAAGCGATGTACATGTGTAAATTACGTTTTTATGGCCATGGCCAGAGAACATGATAAACAACTTTTCCAATTAAGTGTAACATCTTTTTCAATTATGCAAATTAGCTGACAAATATGCAAATTATGAAAATTAGCTGCTGTCACTGTAACAAAAAAAATGAAAGAAAAATTGAGTGATTAAACCCAATGTTCATGGAGTGACTCGTATACGTCGGATTCCAAATTTATGAAATTCATTTTGTGGTTTTAGGGTCAAATTATATTTTTAAAAATATAAATACAGTATAACATTTACCTGAATAACAAATATTTAAATATAAATATAAAAGACATACAAATTGCTAATAGAAAAATAAGAAATTAAACAAGGTCATTTTATAAGACTATTAAATAGAAATTTACTCCAGTCAACCCCTTGAAGTCAGCCGACAGCTCTAGCCTCGGCCTTGCACTGAAGCTTGCCTAAATACCATGTGTTGGTTGTTGGACTAATTTTCGGCAACAGAAAACATGTCCGCAAAGTGTTAAACGGGCACGCATGCCTGCAGTGTCGTTGGCACACTTGCCACAGAAGGAGAGGGCACACTTGCCACAAAATACTTGGCGCGCACTAATTTTCGGCAACAGAAAACATGTCCGCAAAGTGTTCAACGGGCACGCATGCCTGCAGTGTCGTTGGCACACTTGCCACAACATACTTGGGGCACACTTGCCACAAAATACTTGGCGCGCACTTGCCAAAAGTACCTGGCACACTTGCCGCAAAGTACCTGGCACACTTGCCGCAAAGTACCTGGCACACTTGCCACAAAGTCCTTGACATATTTGCCACAAAGAAGGCATGTACGCTTGCTTCAAAAGCACTTGGCACGCTTGCCACACTGAAGGCACGCTTGCCCCAAGAGTAAATGGTACTCTTTCCACAAACAAAGCCCTTGGCTTATTTACCACAAAAGCATCTTGTCAAAAATTGTTCGGTATTCCTGCCACAAAGGTCCTTGCATATTTGTCACAAAAGAGGGCACGCTTGCCCCAAAAGGTACTTGGACGCTTGCCACAAACAAAGCCCTTGGCATCCTTGCCACAGAAAAAATAACTTTACACCCAGCACGATATGTGACAAAGGGATAAAGTACCTGGCACACTTGCTGCAAAGTCCTTTGCACATTTGGCACAAAGTAATTGGGACACTTGCCACAAAGTCCTTGACATATTCGCCACAAAGGAAGGCATGCAAGCTTGCTTCAAAAGTACTTGGCACGGTTGCCACACTGAGGGCATGCTTGCCCCAAGAGTAAATGGTACTCTTTCCACAAACAAAGCCCTTGGCTCATTTGCCACAGAAGCAGCTTGTCAAAAATTGTTAGGTATTCCTGCCACAAAAGTCCTTGCATATTTGTCACAAAAGAGGGCACGCTTGCCCCAAAAGGTACTTGGACGCTTGCCACAAACAAAGCCCTTGGCATCCTTGCCACAGAAAAAATAACTTTACACCCAGCACGATATGTGACAAAGGGACCACTCCCCCCTTCCGCCCCTATACCTCAACACACTCTTCCAGTTGGTTAGCGTACCAACACCCACCACCACCCCGCGCCACCCCCTTTAAAACCTGAAATTTATTTAAACTCCATTGGATTTTGAGACCTAATGGGGAAAATGGAAGGGGGAGTTGTCCTCTGTCACATATCGTACTGTAGCTTGCCTAAAGTGCTTGGCACGCTTGGTACAAGCGTGCATATTTTCCACAAAAAGGACATGCTGGCCTCAAGAAAACGCCCCGGACGTTGTGTTTCAGCACGCCTGCCTACAGTGCTGGGGATGTTTTCCACCTATTCAGGTCCACCGCTGTATATGCAGCACAATATGTGGCATTTGGTGCCCTCACTCCCTCTTCCATTGTTCCCCCATTGTGTCTCAAACATCCAAGGAATTTGAAAAGAATTCCTTTCAGCTTTTAGGGGGTTCGGGTGGGTTTGGGGGTGGTGCGTTAACAAAAGGGAACTTGTTTAGGTATTGGGGCGTTGGGGGAAGTTCCTTTGGGGAGAGGCTATAAGCCAGGCACTCCATGCATGACCCGAATGCGGATCGCACAGTTCACAGCTGCAAGGGCCCGAATGTGGATGTGTATGCACCTGCACGTACACGATGTACATCAATTGGGTACATTCCTTCCATAACCATGACGGGTTCGTACACGGGCTGTGATGGGAAAGCACGGAGTGCCTGGCTTATAGCCTCAGTCAGTTCCTTTGCCACATATCGTGCTGGGTGTAGACCGTATCGAATAGCTACCATCTTGTGGGGCACCTTTTGTTATTTAAACTGTTCAACAATTTAAGCATAATACGTGTTCAACAATTTAAGCATAATACGTGCAACCACGCATGTCCTCAATGAACAAAGAAACTGCCCTACAAGATGGCGGCTATTCGATACAGTCTATACACCGCTGGCACATACGGTTGGAATGCTAGCCCTTATCAGATTGTGTTTGCAAAACATTAAATTTAACATTGAATAATGCCTCAGTTACTTAAATCAGGCATTTACAGTAAACTCTCGTTCAACAACAATATGCCTTTCCACTGCTTGAACGTTTCACAAAGACTATTGATACATTACCAATCAAATTGAATTAAAAACCACACGAGAATATTTACATAAATTATTATCAAAGGCGGAGAAGGGGTGATGGTGGGCGGTGGGTTGACACAACTGTTGCGCCAGACAGATACATTTGTTCCCTCTTGGCTTTTCATTGGTTGAAAGTTACCTTTTCATGCGCTGTGGGAATGGTTCAGGTCGCTACCAAAGCGTACGACTGTGAATTATGTATTTTACCAAACAGTCATAAAATGGATTATTGTAGAAGTGTGCTTATGTAAAAGCAGGGTTTAGATATTTTTTGGTGAAAAACACTTTTTTAACAATTTCGGTACCTAATTTGCATAATTTGCATATTTATCTTAACCATATGAATTGAGAAACGTGTTTATGTTCTCTGGCCATAAAATCATGGGTACATTACACAAATACATGTAAATCGTTTTGAGTAGATACTTGCGTACGAAAATACAGTGTAAATTTGTTTTCCCTAATGGTGGCCGCTAATTTGCATAATTTGCATATTTGTGTTCACACTATCAATTCAGAAACACGTTTATCGTGTACTGTGACCATGCGAACATAGGTTTAGACGCTTCATGTGCTTTGATTGGGTACCTACATATAAAGTTACAGTGAAAAATGTAATTTTTCCTAATGGCGGCAGATAATTTGCATAATTTGCATATTTGTGTTCACACTATCAATTCAGAAACATGTTTATCGTGTACTGTGACCATGCAAACATAGGTTTAGACATTTCATGTGCTTTGATTGGGTACCTACATATATAGTTATAGTGAAACATAATTTTTCCTAATGGAAGCATGTAATTTGCATATTATGCAAATTTGACACCTTTCCACCAACTATATTTTGGTAGACTTTTAGTATGGTGTTCAGGAGACTTTACTAAAATGCATACCAGTTAAAAAAATTCTGTTGCAATTAGTGGTGGGTTGAGCCAAAAAAATGCTTAGATTGACTGGACTAATTAATGGGATGTCCCTGATTGCCGGGGAAAACATGTTTAGGTAAGTGTATACGCGTGCTGTTCTGCGTGGCATTTATGAGTGATTGTACATTCACGTGCATGCATTAGTTCACTTTATATAGTTGCTTAAATACATGATTGGTAAACTGTTACAAATAGTTTTATCCCCCTGTGTGATAGAAGATATGCATTATTAAAACCAACCTGAGCAAAAAACAGTCAAAAAAGGGTTTGCAGTCATTTCGCCCCAAAACCACTTCGCCCTGAACCACGGCCTGTGCACGAAGTGGTTTTGGGGCGAAGTGGCATTTGGGCGATGTAGTGTTTGGACGAAGTAATTTGGGGCGAAATGGCACTCGGATGAAGCGGCTTGGGGCGAAATGGCACTTGGGCGAAATGGTTTTTTGAATTTTCGTCTCGTGAGACGAAAAAACTAATTGTTTTACTCATTTCTCATAGTACTTCAGACAACCATTTCAGGGGAAGTTTTCTACGGTCATCATGTTTATATTGTGTAAGTTAGGCGTAAATCTATGAACATTTATGATTTTCGAGATTACCATTGATGTATACTGCCTTTAACACAAAGAGCCTTATTATTAAACGCGGAAGTGCGCAGACCGGTCTCAAATTGGTTAATTTGGGATTTGTCTATACATGTAGGTATGAGGTCAGATGTGTCTGCTGGATTTTTTTCTTCAAATTTTGACCTTTAAAAAAAATGTTCTCAAAAACAATTCATCAATGTTTTTTGAGTTTCCTATTAAAATGGACTCAACTTTGGAGACGTAAAGTTGTGACCCGCTGTGGATAAATGGGTCTAACTCATTTAAATGTTTTTGACGTATGCACTTGTTTAGCCAATCGGCAGTTTTGAACTTATTTTTTTAAATATCATATCGTTGAAATAAATTGTCTGAGACAAAAATGCAAGTTTGACAATTTAATAAGAATTAGCCTTTTTTAAGTATTATGAAACAAAATGAAAAGGTGCAATTTTATTTGGGTGTATGATAATGTGGATTTATACCACGCACATATCAGGGGAAACCCCTATCAAGGCGCCTACACAATCATTACCCCTGATCATAGGGCTCCATTAAATCACTCCGCATAGCATCTCAGCTCCCTGGGGAGTATACAGCCCCGGCTGGCTGCTCAATGGCTAATTAAACACATCAACTTTTGCTACCCATTTTGCTCCTGGGTGGCAAAGTACCTTGCTCAAGGGTACACGCTCCATGTTAGGTCCGGGCCAGGATTCGAACCCACTACCTTTGGAACAAACCCAGGTGTTGAATACGATCCACTAGACCGCTCCACCACAGCAGTATTTTTTTTGTAAATAATTCTTTATAAAGACTTGATACAAATAAATGCAAAGTTAAACATTTAATTATTTTGCATTTTCTTCCAAATTATACTCAGAAGCCCATATTGTTTTCACCATACATCAACAAAGCTAACTACGTATACTTTCTAAACATATACTGTAAAAGCTGAAATATTCGCGGTAGTTTTATTTTCGCGCACTTTGCGCACCAGACAGAGCCCACGAAAATAACACCCCGCGAAAAAATGTAATTTTAATGAGGCAATTCTGTAAATATAATTTCCATCCGCGAAAATAACAACTCGCGAAAATGTCAGTGATGTTGAAATGCGCGAAAATATCTGTACGCGAAAATATTGGCTTTTACAGTAAATAAAATGTCTTCCTTTTACATAATTACATTTGGTTTTTGTTGCTAATTTTTTTATTGTAGAATATCGCTTTCATAGAAAGATAAAGAAAAAATGAAGGTATTTGAGGTTGAAATAAGTCCTTATACAGAGTAAAGAAGTGAATAAACCATTGCCAAATTTTATCAGAAAATTTTTCAATTTCTGATATCAGATAACTTTTAAATTTTAGGCTCCACACTGATGTCATTTAACAAATAAATTACAAATTGGTGTTCAGTGTCTCGATAATTACACTAATCACAACAAGTTAGGGATATTGTGCACGTGTGGGGTGTATGCAGATATTTTATTGAGGGTATGCATGGCAGACATACCTTGTTACAGGAATAGGTGAAAACAGTCATTTAAAAAGGAAATCTAAAATTGAACCCCACACCATTCCTAACTTATTGTGAGTAGTGTATGTACTTTAGTCTGGCTGAAAGGATGGTCATGTTTGCCTTCCAGCAGTGTCTTGGCAGTGGGAACATTCATCTTGAAATCTTGCAAAATATTGTTCTGAAGTTATAATTTACTGTTTGACCAAAATTGTGTAAATAATTTTCAAACATATATACGTACATGTTTGTAAACAAGCATATGCATGTTTATCAGAGTTTATACAGCAGACTTTGTATACTTACATGTAGTTAGGCAATCATATTTGATTAACTTTATCTGGGAACACAATCGTATATAGGTTTTCATTATTTTTATCCCCTCACAGATCTATCTTAACTAAAGAAGTATATACGTGCAGCTCACTTTGTTTAGGTTTTCACAAATTTTGCTTCATTTCTGTTTGCTTCTTGAGTGCAATATGTATGTAGTTTCAATACACATTTTCCTCAAAGCTGAACCTCTATGCTTCTATCATACCAGGGTTGTAGTCGAGTCCATCACAAGTCTAGAGCCGATAAAATCACAAGTCCGTGACAATTCCCGCACAAGTCTGTCACAAGTCCAGTAACAAGAAGCATGGTTAAAAACTCACAAAAGAATGCCTTTGTTCAAGTTCATTTCAATAGCTTGTGACTTGAATTATGACCAATGGACTTGTGATGGAGTCGTCTACAACTCTGCATCATACACTATTACATGTATATAGAAACAAGGTAGAATTCTGTAAATTGATTTCTAGAGAATTTTCTAAATTTTCTTTGATAGTAATCGGCACATAAGTGCATTTTATCTTGCCAAGAGAGAAAAGTTGGATTTTTTGGTGAAAACCCAAGGGAGTATACCACCATGTCTCATAGCTCAGCTTTGACACACATCTTTATTTTTTTTAAATTTATATATTTGTTTTGTTAAATAACTATTTTTCCCGTATTAGGACGACCGTTTTGGGTAGAGTGCTTACAGAGACCACTAAAACCACAAATTTTTCGGAAAGAAACTCATGAATTGACACCCATTTTCTCGACCTAATTCTCTGAAAAAAATGTTTTGCGACCTAGACGAAAATGGTTTGTGACCTAATAAAGATGGTTTTTGAAGCACTTGGCGTTAGGACGACCGGCTATCGGTCGCCCTAATGCGGTCGGTCGTCCTAATACGCCTTTTTTTTTTTTACCCATAACCGGTCGACCTAAACGCGAAAAAGCAGGTTGTTTTTATATATATATATATATATGGCACGGCCATATTTTTCCCACGCCCGCGTCATGTTGTAAACATACGCGCGCGTTCGCGCGTCCCCCCAACTTGATGCACAGGTAGAATGTTTCGAGAACGCCATTACAATTCCCTGACGAGTGGAGGTATCCACGAAACAGATTTGTCGGAATAAAATATGGTGAACTAAAACCTATCCTAGTTTGTGATTGATTTTTATATATATATATATACACGTGTTTGTAAACCGATTCAACTTCGGAGAGTGCTCTACTTTACACAAGGAGCGGTACAAGACGAGTGGAGGTATCCACGAAACAGATTTGTCGGAATAAAATATGGTGAACTAAAACCTATCCTAGTTTGTAATTGATTTTATATATATATATATTTTTTAGTTTAGATGGTCACAAAGTTGGCCTTTAATATGCGACCAGTCACAAATGCCTTATGGCAAAATGCACCAACGGAGCTTTTGCAGCAGCGGCCATGACAGGGGGCAGGTTTTCATATCTAAATGATGTGACAAAGTGACTACTCGTGCATGATGCACGGTGACAATGTGATTGCCCCCTATCATGGCCGCCGTGCAAAGGCTCTATACTGCTGTTTACCTAAATTCCAGACCGAAACAGCATTTTGTATAAATTGTCTTCTATACATTTGGGCTCGGACTCGGGTCGAGTCCCAAGAATCATGTCCAGATTTTTGTTGGCTGAAACCCGGGTACCGCAAATACTAAATTGTGGTTTAATCCACTTTTATATAAACCATGTAGTGAATTGGAAGAAATATTTTTATATCATATAAAACTGTTATGGATTTTGTTGTATTTTTCGTTGGCATATATATAGTATAAAGACACTTGGCTAAATTGTCACCCTATTGTGTTTTACATTCACTGCGAAGTATTATAGAGTTATTTTTTGTATTTTTCAAGTTTGAGTATTAGACAGAATTGTGTGACCTTTGACATTGTCTCTTGAGCAAATTTATGCAATACATGGTTCGTACATCACCAAATGAAGGAAAAAAATCTAAACGATGTGAATAAAGAAATGACACCTCAGATATTAGCTGGAAAGTCTCTGTTAATGTCCTATACGTTGGTTATTCCTTTTTAAAGGACCTATGTATTGTTCGCAAGATACAACTTATTGCATATTCGTGGAATAAAAGTGTAAAATATCTAAGGAAGAATGTTGGTAAACTAGCCTGAAGAAATGTTAGCTACATAGATGCATCAGTGCTTCAGAAAACCTATATATGGATTTTGTGTACAAGTGAATGGTGAAACCCACCTTCGGTTGTCAATTTCCAACACGAAATGCCATTTTGGACGGAAATAAATCCATGTACGTGGTGTTTGTTACCATTGCTATCAACACTGGGTAAAGTTTTTCTTGTCAACTCATGAAAAACAAAATTGGGTTACTGCAAATGTGGTAAACTGTTACAATATAAATTGTTGACTGGTGTGGTGTGGGATATGGAGTTTTAACACCCGAGGGAGCTCATAGCACCCGAGGCAACGCCGAGTGTGCTATGAGCTCCTGAGGGTGTTAAAACCCATATCCCACACCACACCTGTCAACAATTGTTTTGTTATATCCCGTCTCATGGTCTCCGTACAGCATAATAATATCGTTTCTATTATTTGGAATGTTGAAATTGTAAAAACAATTCGTCTCTGCACTTTCGCTAGTTTTCGGACTACTACCTGTACATTGTAGCACGCGCACAGCGTGCGGAATAATGCGATGTGCGTGCGCGTTGTGCGCCTCTAGCGGGCGTAACACGCGGTTTCTTTTACTAATGGAGCCTCATACAGCGCGTTACGCGTGCTATGGACAGGGGCGCGCAAGAACACGCATAGTACGGCCGGGTGATATGAAGTTAAATTCGCATACGGCAGGGTAAAGAAATTTTCCGACGAACTTCAAATTTTGCATGCTCCAAACAGTCTATATTCCGCACTTGTCCTGAAAAATTGACGGACTTTCGCCGGGAAATGGCCGAGAAATTTCAAACTGTAGGGAAAACGGGGCTCGGGATTCCTGCCTGCTCCGCAGACCGTGGCTGTCCGTACACTCTTCTTTGGTGTACTCCTGACTCGTGCGCTTGCTCAGGCCTTTGGACGGTCGTTGACACACCCCAGTTTGGGACGGGAATTTGGTCAAAGTGTGGTCCAAACGTCGGCAAATTTGGAGGTCGAGAAATTTTCCGACGAACGTCAAATTTTGCATGCTCCAAACAGTCTATATTCCGCACTTGTCCTGAAAAATTGACAGACTTTCGCCGGGAAATGGCCGAGAAATTTCGAACTGTAGGGAAAACGAGGCTCGGGATTCCTGCCTGCTCCGCAGACCGTGGCTGTCCGTACACTCTTCTTTGGTGTACTCCTGACTCGTGCGCATGCTCAGGCTTTTGGACGGTCGTTGACACACCCCAGTTTGGGACGGGAATTTGGTCAAAGTGTGGTCCAAACGTCGGCAAATTTGGAAGTCGAGAAATTTTCCGACGAACTTCAAATTTTGCATGCTCCAAACAGTCTATATTTCGCACTTGTCCTGAAAAATTGACAGACTTTCGCCGGGAAATGGCCGAGAATTTTTGAACTGTAGGGAAAACGGGGCTCGGGATTCCTGCCTGCTCCGCAGACCGTGGCTGTCCTTACACTCTTCTTTGGTGTACTCCTGACTCGTGCGCATGCTCAGGCCTTTGGACGGTCGTTGACACACCCAAGTTTGGGACGGGAATTTGGTCAAAGTGTGGTCCAAACGTCGGCAAAATTGGAGGTCGAGAAATTTTCCGACGAACTTCAAATTTTGCATACTCCAAACAGTCTATATTCCGCACTAGTCCTGAAAAATTGACAGACTTTCGCCGGGAAATGGCCGAGAAATTTCAAACTGTAGGGAAAACGGGGCTCAGGATTCCTGCCTGCTCCGCAGACCGTGGCTGTCCGTACACTCTTCTTTGGTGTACTCCTGACTCGTGCGCATGCTCAGGCCTTTGGACGGTCGTTGACACACCCCAGTTTGGGACGGGAATTTGGTCAAAGTGTGGTCCAAACGTCGGCAAATTTGGAGGTCGAGTAATTTTCCGACGAACTTCAAATTTTGCATGCTCCAAACAGTCTATATTTCGCACTTGTCCTGAAAAATTGACAGACTTTCGCCGGGAAATGGCCGAGAAATTTCAAACTGTGGGGAAAACGGGGCTCGGGATTCCTGCCTGCTCCGCAGACCGTGGCTGTCCGTACACTCTTCTTTGGTGTACTCCTGACTCGTGCGCATGCTCAGGCCTTTGGACGGTCGTTGACACACCCAAGTTTGGGACGGGAATTTGGTCAAAGTGTGGTCCAAACGTCGGCAAAATTGGAGGTCGAGAAATTTTCCGACGAACTTCAAATTTTGCATGCTCCAAACAGTCTATATTCCGCACTAGTCCTGAAAAATTGACAGACTTTCGCCGGGAAATGGCCGAGAAATTTCAAACTGTAGGGAAAACGGGGCTCGGGATTCCTGCCTGCTCCGCAGACCGTGGCTGTCCGTACACTCTTATTTGGTGTACTCCTGACTCGTGCGCATGCTCAGGCCTTTGGATGGTCGTTGACACACCCCAGTTTGGGACGGGAATTTGGTCAAAGTGTGGTCCAAACGTCGGCAAATTGTGACTCATGTACAGTAGTATTATACAAAAAACGAAACATATGACTCACAAAGAACGGCAATTTGCCGCAATACTTTAAGGGGCTACCATTTTGTCTGAGAAGTGGTCAAAGAATAACCTTTCTGCGTACAAATCCTTCATGCATTCCTATGCAATACACTAAAAGGTTTTATGCAAAAATGTCATTCTTTGCCCAGTTTTCAACAAAACGGTGACACGCATAAGCCAGTCTTTTTGAAGTTTGTATCCACTTTTTGGTTGGTCATATTTCTTTTTTCTTTGTATAGCATTATTGGCTGTTCCGATTCGGGTCGGAACAGCCTTTGTTTTCGTTACGATTTTTATTCCTTTTTTTTTGTTTTTTTATTTTTGGCTGTTCCGATACGGTCGGAACAGCCTTTGTTTTCGTTAAGATTTTTTTGGCTGTTCCGATACGGTCGGAACAGCCTTTGTTTTCGTTAAGATTTTTGGCTGTTCCGATACGGTCGGAACAGCCTTTGTTTTCGTTAAGATTTTTTTGGCTGTTCCAACACGGTTGGGAACAGCCTTTGTTTTCGTTAAGATTTTTTTTTTTTTTATTTTTATTGGCTGTTCCAACCCAACACGGTTGGGAACAGCCTTTGTTTTCGTTAAGATTTTTTTTTTTGGCTGTTCCGATACGGTCGGAACAGCCTTTGTTTTCGTTAAGATTTTTTGGCTGTTCCAACACGGTTGGGAACAGCCTTTGTTTTCGTTAAGATTTTTTTTTTTTTTATATTTTTTTTTATTCTTTTCCTTCTTCCACTTTTTTCAGACGCTTTTTCGGGCACTTGCACATTCATGATTGACTTCAAACTTCACATGGACATTGGTCACTATGTGAATTAGTGCACAGTACTAATGACGTCATGATGACGTCATCACGTGTCAGATTAAAGGGGCATGAAGTTTAATAAATTAAATATTCAAAAATCAATAAAAAATCAACCGTTTGACCTACGATCTTGATTCCTTCGGCATATACGATGACTAACAAAGGTCTTTGAGATGCGCACACCCCTTGACCTTTGACCTCGTTTCCTATTGGTCTAACAGATTTTGCCTTGCCATTTGAAAGTGGTGCAAGATATTTGGACAAAGTCACTTGTGTTACACTTCGACTAGGGTGGGGTATCTAAAAAATATGGCCGTGACCTTTGACCTTGCTCACTTCCGGTCGAAACCGGAAGTGGCCCTTAGTTTGAAAGTGAAAGGAGGTATTGAGATAGGGTCAATGGTGTTATTACCAGAGGCCCTTAAGCTTTCCAAAAATATAAGTGATGACGTCATCGTAGGAAATAGCGCCCTCTAGCGACAAGATGATTACGTAATTAAATATTCAAAAATCAATAAAAAATCTACCGTTTGACCTACGAATTTGATTCCTTCTGCATATACGATCACTAACAAATGTCTTTAAGATGCGCACATGGCTTGACCTTTGACCTCGTTTCCTATTGGTCAAACAGATTTTGCCTTGCCATTTGAAAGGGGTACAATATATCACGATGGGGTCAACTGTGTTACACTTCGACTAGGGTGGGGTATCCAAACATATAGCAACACCTTTGACTTTCCCTACATGTCAGATTAAAGGGGCATGTAATAATATTCAATATTTAAAAATAGATAAAAACTCAACCGTTTGACCTACGATCGTGATTTATTCATATACGATCACTAACAAAGGTCATCCCGAACACCATATATGTTTATAAAAAGGAGGGGAACAGCCATGTGTTCGTTTTCAACGAACACATTTCTAGTTTTATTTGTTTTATTTGTTTTTTTATTCTTTTCCTTCTCCCACTTTTTTCAGACGCTATTTCGGACACTTGCACATTGATGATTGACTTCAAACTTCACATGGACATTGGTCACTATGTGAATTAGTGCACAGTACTAATGACGTAATGATGACGTCATCACGTGTCAGATTAAAGGCGCATGAAGTTTAATAAATTAAAT
This sequence comes from Henricia sp. BOLD:AAB3569, assembly GCA_037783545.1. Taxonomy (NCBI): domain Eukaryota; kingdom Metazoa; phylum Echinodermata; class Asteroidea; order Spinulosida; family Echinasteridae; genus Henricia; species Henricia sp. BOLD:AAB3569. The sequence continues at coordinate 83,363 of JBBELK010000267.1, read as the reverse complement.
ATTCAAAAATCAATAAAAAATCAACCGTTTGACCTACGATCTTGATTCCTTCGCCATATACGATGACTAACAAAAGTCTTTAAGATGCGCACACGCCTTGACCTTTGACCTCGTTTCCTATTGGTCAAACAGATTTTGCCTTGCCATTTGAAAGTGGTGCAAGATATTTGGACAAAGTCACTTGTGTTACACTTCGACTAGGGTGGGGTATCTAAAAAATATTTTGGTGACCTTTGACCTTGCTCACTTCCGGTCGAAACCGGAAGTGGCCCTTAGTTTGAAAGTGAAAGGAGGTATTGAGATGGGGTCAATGGTGTTATTACCAGAGGCCCTTAAGCTTTCCAAAAATATAAGTGATGACGTCATCGTACGAAATAGCGCCCTCTACCGACAAGATGATTACGTAATTAAATATTCAAAAATCAATAAAAAATCAACTGTTTGACCTACAAATTTGATTCCTTCTGCATATACGATCACTAACAAATGTCTTTAAGATGCGCACATGGCTTGACCTTTGACCTCGTTTCCTATTGGTCAAACAGATTTTGCCTTGCCATTTGAAAGTGGTACAAGATATCTGGATGTGGTCAACTGTGTTACACTTCGACTAGGGTGGGGTATCCAAACATATAGCAACACCTTTGACCTTCCCCACATGTCAGATTAAAGTGGCATGTAATAATATTCAATATTTAAAAATCGATAAAAACTCAACCGTTTGACATACGATCGTGATTTATTCATATACAATCACCAACAAAGGTCATCCCGAACACCACATATGTTTATAAAAAGGAGGGGAACAGCCATGTGTTCGTTTTCAACGAACACATTTCTAGTTTTTTTTCTTTTCCTTCTTCCATTTTTTTCAGACGCTATTTCGGGCACTTGCACATTGATGATTGACTTCAAACTGCACATGGACATTGGTCACTATGTGAAGTTGTGCACAGTACTAATGACGTCATGATGACGTCATCACGTGTCAGATTAAAGGGGCATGAAGTTTAATAAATTAAATATTCAAAAATCAATAAAAAATCAACCGTTTGACCTACGATCTTGATTCCTTCGGCATATACGATGACTAACAAAGGTCTTTGAGATGCGCACACCCCTTGACCTTTGACCTCGTTTCCTATTGGTCTAACAGATTTTGCCTTGCCATTTGGAAGTGGTGCAAGATATTTGGACAAAGTCACTTGTGTTACACTTCGACTAGGGTGGGGTATCTAAAAAATATTTTTGTGACCTTTGACCTTGCTCACTTCCGGTCGAAACCGGAAGTGGCCCTTAGTTTGAAAGTGAAAGGAGGTATTGAGATGGGGTCAATGGTGTTATTACCAGAGGCCCTTAAGCTTTCCAAAAATATAAGTGATGACGTCATCGTACGAAATAGCGCCCTCTACCGACAAGATGATTACATAATTAAATATTCAAAAATCAATAAAAAATCAACTGTTTGACCTACGATCTTGATTCCTGTGGCATATACGATCACTAACAAATGTCTTTAAGATGCGCACAGGGCTTGACCTTTGACCTCGTTTCCTATTGGTCTAACAGATTTTGCCTTGCCATTTGAAAGTGGTACAAGATATCTGGATGTGGTCAACTGTATTACACTTGGACCTAGGGTGGTGTATCCAAAAAATATGGCCGTGACCTTTGACCTTGCTCACTTCCGGTCGAAACCGGAAGTGGCCCTTAGTTTGAAAGTGAAAGGAGGTATTGAGATAGGGTCAATGGTGTTATTACCAGAGGCCCTTAAGCTTTCCAAAAATATAAGTGATGACGTCATCGTAGGAAATAGCGCCCTCTAGCGACAAGATGATTACGTAATTAAATATTCAAAAATCAATAAAAAATCTACCGTTTGACCTACAAATTTGATTCCTTCTGCATATACCATCACTAACAAATGTCTTTAAGATGCGCACATGGCTTGACCTTTGACCTCGTTTCCTATTGGTCAAACAGATTTTGCCTTGCCATTTGAAAGGGGTACAATATATCACGATGGGGTCAACTGTGTTACACTTCGACTAGGGTGGGGTATCCAAACATATAGCAACACCTTTGACCTTCCCCACATGTCAGATTAAAGTGGCATGTAATAATATTCAATATTTAAAAATCGATAAAAACTCAACCGTTTGACATACGATCGTGATTTATTCATATACAATCACTAACAAAGGTCATCCCGAACACCACATATGTTTATAAAAAGGAGGGGAACAGCCATGTGTTCGTTTTCAACGAACACATTTCTAGTTTTTTTTTCTTTTTCTTCTTCCACTTTTTTCAGACGCTATTTCGGACACTTGCACATTGATGATTGACTTCAAACTTCACATGGACATTGGTCACTATGTGAAGTTGTGCACAGTACTAATGACGTCATGATGACGTCATCACGTGTCAGATTAAAGGGGCATGAAGTTTAATAAATTAAATATTCAAAAATCAATAAAAAATCAACCGTTTGACCTACGATCTTGATTCCTTCGGCATATACGATGACTAACAAAGGTCTTTGAGATGCGCACACCCCTTGACCTTTGACCTCGTTTCCTATTGGTCTAACAGATTTTGCCTTGCCATTTGAAAGTGGTGCAAGATATTTGGACAAAGTCACTTGTGTTACACTTCGACTAGGGTGGGGTATCTAAAAAATATTTTTGTGACCTTTGACCTTGCTCACTTCCGGTCGAAACCGGAAGTGGCCCTTAGTTTGAAAGTGAAAGGAGGTATTGAGATGGGGTCAATGGTGTTATTACCAGAGGCCCTTAAGCTTTCCAAAAATATAAGTGATGACGTCATCGTACGAAATAGCGCCCTCTACCGACAAGATGATTACGTAATTAAATATTCAAAAATCAATAAAAAATCAACTGTTTGACCTACGATCTTGATTCCTGTGGCATATACGATCACTAACAAATGTCTTTAAGATGCGCACAGGGCTTGACCTTTGACCTCGTTTCCTATTGGTCTAACAGATTTTGCCTTGCCATTTGAAAGTGGTACAAGATATCTGGATGTGGTCAACTGTATTACACTTGGACCTAGGGTGGTGTATCCAAAAAATATGGCCGTGACCTTTGACCTTGCTCACTTCCGGTCGAAACCGGAAGTGGCCCTTAGTTTGAAAGTGAAAGGAGGTATTGAGATAGGGTCAATGGTGTTATTACCAGAGGCCCTTAAGCTTTCCAAAAATATAAGTGATAACGTCATCGTAGGAAATAGCGCCCTCTAGCGACAAGATGATTACGTAATTAAATATTCAAAAATCAATAAAAAATCTACCGTTTGACCTACAAATTTGATTCCTTCTGCATATACGATCACTAACAAATGTCTTTAAGATGCGCACATGGCTTGACCTTTGACCTCGTTTCCTATTGGTCAAACAGATTTTGCCTTGCCATTTGAAAGGGGTACAATATATCACGATGGGGTCAACTGTGTTACACTTCGACTAGGGTGGGGTATCCAAACATATAGCAACACCTTTGACCTTCCCTACATGTCAGATTAAAGTGGCATGTAATAATATTCAATATTTAAAAATCGATAAAAACTCAACCGTTTGACATACGATCGTGATTTATTCATATACAATCACTAACAAAGGTCATCCCGAACACCACATATGTTTATAAAAAGGAGGGGAACAGCCATGTGTTCGTTTTCAACGAACACATTTCTAGTTTTTTTTCTTTTTCTTCTTCCACTTTTTTCAGACGCTTTTTGGGGCACTTACACATTCATGATTGACTTCAAACTTCACATGGACATTGGTCACTATGTAAAGTTGTGCACAGTACTAATGACGTCATGATGACGTCATCACGTGTCAGATTAAAGGGGCATGAAGTTTAATAAATTAAATATTCAAAAATCATTAAAAAATCAACCGTTTGACCTACGATCTTGATTCCTTCGCCATATACGATGATTAACAAGGGTCTTTGAGATGCGCACACCCCTTGACCTTTGACCTCGTTTCCTATTGGTCAAACAGATTTTGCCTTGCCATTTGAAAGTGGTATAAGATATTTGCATGTGGTAAACTGTATTACACTTCGACCTAGGGTGGTTTATCCAAAAAATTTGGTCGTGACCTTTGACCTTGCTCACTTCCGGTCGAAACTGGAAGTGGCCCTTAGTTTGAAAGTGGTAGGAGGTATTGAGATGGGGTCAATGGTGTTATTATCAGAGGCCCTTAAGCTTTCCAAAAATATAAGTGATGACGTCATCGTACGAAATAGCGCCCTCTATCGACAATATGATTACGTAATGAAATATTGGAAAATCAATAAAAAATCTACCGTTTGACCTACGAAATTGATTCCTTCTGCATATACGATCACTAACAAATGTCTTTAAGATGCGCACATGGCTTGACCTTTGACCTCGTTTCCTATTGGTCAAACAGATTTTGCCTTGCCATTTGAAAGGGGTACAATATATCACGATGGGGTCAACTGTGTTACACTTCGACTAGGGTGGGGTATCCAAACATATAGCAACACCTTTGACCTTCCCTACATGTTAGATTAAAGGGGCATGTAATAATATTCGATATTTAAAAATCGATAAAAACTCAACCGTTTGACATACGATCGTGATTTCTTCATATACGATCACTAACAAAGGTCATCCCGAACACCATATATGTTTATAAAAAGGAGGGGAACAGCCATGTGTTCGTTGTCAAGAACGAACACAGGTCTAGTTTTTTTTTCTTTTTCTTCTTCCACTTTTTTCAGACGCTATTTCGGGCACTTGCACATTCATGATTGACTTCAAACTTCACATGGGCATTGGTCACTATGTGAAGTTGTGCACAGTACTAATGACGTCATGATGACGTCATCACGTGTCAGATTAAAGGGGCATGAAGTTTAATAAATTAAATATTCAAAAATCATTTAAAAATCTACCGTTTGACCTACGATCTTGATTCCTTCGCCATATACGATGACTAACAAGGGTCTTCGAGATGCGCACACCCCTTGACCTTGGACCTCGTTTCCTATTAGTCAAACAGATTTTGCCTTGCCATTTGAAAGTGGTACAAGATATCTGGATGTGGTCAACTGTTTTACACTTGGACCTAGGGTGGTGTATCCAAAAACTATGGTCGTGACCTTTGACCTCGTTTCCTATTGGTCTAACAGATTTTGCCTTGCCATTTGAAAGTGGTACAAGATATCCGCATGTGGTCAACTGTATTACACTTGGACCTAGGGTGGTGTATCCAAAAAATATGGTCGTGACCTTTGACCTCGTTTCCCATTGGTCTAACAGATTTTGCCTTGCCATTTGAAAGTGGTACAATATATCTGCATGTGGTCAACTGTATTACACTTGGACCTAGGGTGGTGTATCCAAAAAATATGGTCGTGACCTTTGACCTCGTTTCCTATTGGTCTAACAGATTTTGCCTTGCCATTTGAAAGGGGTACAATATATCACGATGGGGTCAACTGTGTTACACTTCGACTAGGGTGGGGTATCCAAACATATAGCAACACCTTTGACCTGTACATGTCAGATTAAAGGGGCATGTAATAATATTCGATATTTAAAAATCGATAAAAACTCGACCGTTTGACCTACGATCGTGATTTCTTCATATACGATCACTAACAAAGGTCATCCTGAACACAATATATGTTTATAAAAAGGAGGGGAACAGCCATGTGTTCGTTGTCAAGAACGAACACAGGTCTAGTTCTTTTTTTTTTTTTTTTTTTTTTTATTCTTTTACTTCTTCCACTTTTTTCAGACGCTATTTCGGACACTTGCACATTGATGATTGACTTCAAACTTCACATGGACATTGGTCACTATGTGAAGTTGTGCACAGTACTAATGACGTCATGATGACGTCATCACGTGTCAGATTAAAGGGGTATGAAGTTTAATAAATTAAATATTCAAAAATCAATAAAAATTCAACCGTTTGACCTACGATCTTGATTCCTTCGCCATATACGATGATTAACAAAAGTCTTTAAGATGCGCACACGCCTTGACCTTTGACCTCGTTTCCTATTGGTCAAACAGATTTTGCCTTGCCATTTGAAAGTGGTACAAGATATCTGGATGTGGTCAACTGTATTACACTTAGACCTAGGGTGGTGTATCCAAAAAATATGGTCGTGACCTTTGACCTTGCTCATTTCCGGTCGAAACCGGAAGTGGCCCTTAGTTTGAAAGTGAAAGGAGGTATTGAGATGGGGTCAATGGTGTTATTACCAGAGGCCCTTAAGCTTTCCAAAAATATAAGTGATGATGTCATCGTACGAAATAGCGCCCTCTAGCGACAAGATGATTACGTAATTAAATATTCAAAAATCAATACAAAATCTACCGTTTGACCTACGAAATTGATTCCTTCTGCATATACGATCACTAACAAATGTCTTTAAGATGCGCACATGGCTTGACCTTTGACCTCGTTTCCTATTGGTCAAACAGATTTTGCCTTGCCATTTGAAAGGGGTACAATATATCACGATGGGGTCAACTGTGTTACACTTCGACTAGGGTGGGGTATCCAAACATATAGCAACACCTTTGACCTTCCCTACATGTTAGATTAAAGGGGCATGTAATAATATTCGATATTTAAAAATCGATAAAAACTCAACCGTTTGACATACGATCGTGATTTCTTCATATACGATCACTAACAAAGGTCATCCCGAACACCATATATGTTTATAAAAAGGAGGGGAACAGCCATGTGTTCGTTGTCAAGAACGAACACAGGTCTAGTTTTTTTTTCTTTTTCTTCTTCCACTTTTTTCAGACGCTATTTCGGGCACTTGCACATTCATGATTGACTTCAAACTTCACATGGGCATTGGTCACTATGTGAAGTTGTGCACAGTACTAATGACGTCATGATGACGTCATCACGTGTCAGATTAAAGGGGCATGAAGTTTAATAAATTAAATATTCAAAAATCATTTAAAAATCAACCGTTTGACCTACGATCTTGATTCCTTCGCCATATACGATGACTAACAAGGGTCTTCGAGATGCGCACACCCCTTGACCTTGGACCTCGTTTCCTATTAGTCAAACAGATTTTGCCTTGCCATTTGAAAGTGGTACAAGATATCTGGATGTGGTCAACTGTTTTACACTTGGACCTAGGGTGGTGTATCCAAAAACTATGGTCGTGACCTTTGACCTCGTTTCCTATTGGTCTAACAGATTTTGCCTTGCCATTTGAAAGTGGTACAAGATATCCGCATGTGGTCAACTGTATTACACTTGGACCTAGGGTGGTGTATCCAAAAAATATGGTCGTGACCTTTGACCTCGTTTCCTATTGGTCTAACAGATTTTGCCTTGCCATTTGAAAGTGGTACAATATATCTGCATGTGGTCAACTGTATTACACTTGGACCTAGGGTGGTGTATCCAAAAAATATGGTCGTGACCTTTGACCTCGTTTCCTATTGGTCTAACAGATTTTGCCTTGCCATTTGAAAGGGGTACAATATATCACGATGGGGTCAACTGTGTTACACTTCGACTAGGGTGGGGTATCCAAACATATAGCAACACCTTTGACCTGTACATGTCAGATTAAAGGGGCATGTAATAATATTCGATATTTAAAAATCGATAAAAACTCGACCGTTTGACCTACGATCGTGATTTCTTCATATACGATCACTAACAAAGGTCATCCTGAACACAATATATGTTTATAAAAAGGAGGGGAACAGCCATGTGTTCGTTGTCAAGAACGAACACAGGTCTAGTTCTTTTTTTTTTTTTTTTTTTTTTTATTCTTTTACTTCTTCCACTTTTTTCAGACGCTATTTCGGACACTTGCACATTGATGATTGACTTCAAACTTCACATGGACATTGGTCACTATGTGAAGTTGTGCACAGTACTAATGACGTCATGATGACGTCATCACGTGTCAGATTAAAGGGGTATGAAGTTTAATAAATTAAATATTCAAAAATCAATAAAAATTCAACCGTTTGACCTACGATCTTGATTCCTTCGCCATATACGATGATTAACAAAAGTCTTTAAGATGCGCACACGCCTTGACCTTTGACCTCGTTTCCTATTGGTCAAACAGATTTTGCCTTGCCATTTGAAAGTGGTACAAGATATCTGGATGTGGTCAACTGTATTACACTTAGACCTAGGGTGGTGTATCCAAAAAATATGGTCGTGACCTTTGACCTTGCTCATTTCCGGTCGAAACCGGAAGTGGCCCTTAGTTTGAAAGTGAAAGGAGGTATTGAGATGGGGTCAATGGTGTTATTACCAGAGGCCCTTAAGCTTTCCAAAAATATAAGTGATGATGTCATCGTACGAAATAGCGCCCTCTAGCGACAAGATGATTACGTAATTAAATATTCAAAAATCAATACAAAATCTACCGTTTGACCTACAAATTTGATTCCTTCTGCATATACGATCACCAACAAATGTCTTTAAGATGCGCACATGGCTTGACCTTTGACCTCGTTTCCTATTGGTCAAACAGATTTTGCCTTTCCATTTGAAAGGGGTACAATATATCACGATGGGGTCAACTGTGTTACACTTCGACTAGGGTGGGGTATCCAAACATATAGCAACACCTTTGACCTTCCCTACATGTCAGATTAAAGTGGCATGTAATAATATTCAATATTTAAAAATCGATAAAAACTCAACCGTTTGACATACGATCGTGATTTCTTCATATACAATCACTAACAAAGGTCATCCCGAACACCACATATGTTTATAAAAAGGAGGGGAACAGCCATGTGTTCGTTGTCAAGAACGAACACAAGTCTAGTTTTATTTTATTCTTTTACTTCTTCCACTTTTTTCAGACGCTTTTTCGGGCACTTGCACATTCATGATTGACTTCAAACTTCACATGGACATTGGTCACTATGTGAAGTTGTGCACAGTACTAATGACGTCATGATGACGTCATCACGTGTCAGATTAAAGGGGCATGAAGTTTAATAAATTAAATATTCAAAAATCATTAAAAAATCAACCGTTTGACCTACGATCTTGATTCCTTCGCCATATACGATGACTAACAAGGGTCTTTGAGATGCGCACACCCCTTGACCTTGGACCTCGTTTCCTATTGGTCAAACATATTTTGCCTTGCTATTTGAAAGTGGTACAAGATATCCGGATGTGGTCAACTGTATTATACTTCGACCTAGGGTGGTGTATCTAAAAAATATGGCCGTGACCTTTGACCTTGCTCACTTCCGGTCAAAACCGGAAGTGGCCCTTAGTTTGAAAGTGAAAGGAGGTATTGAGATAGGGTCAATGGTGTTATTACCAGAGGCCCTTAAGCTTTCCAAAAATATAAGTGATGACGTCATCGTACGAAATAGCGCCCTCTAGCGACAAGATGATTACGTAATGAAATATTGGAAAATCAATACAAAATCAACCGTTTGACCTACGATCTTGATTCCTTCGCCATATACGATGATTAACAAGGGTCTTTGAGATGCGCACACCCCTTGACCTTGGACCTCGTTTCCTATTGGTCAAACAGATTTTGCCTTGCCATTTGAAAGTGGTACAAGATATCTGGATGTGGTCAACTGTATTACACTTAGACCTAGGGTGGTGTATCCAAAAAATATGGTCGTGACCTTTGACCTTGCTCATTTCCGGTCGAAACCGGAAGTGGCCCTTAGTTTGAAAGTGGTAGGAGGTATTGAGATAGGGTCAATGGTGTTATTATCAGAGGCCCTTAAGCTTTCCAAAAATATAAGAGATGACGTCATCGTACGAAATAGCGCCCTCTAGCGACAAGATGATTACGTAATTAAATATTTAAAAATCAATACAAAATCTACCGTTTGACATACGAAATTGATTCCTTCTGCATATACGATCACTAACAAATGTCTTTAAGATGCGCACATGGCTTGACCTTTGACCTCGTTTCCTATTGGTCAAACAGAGTTTGCCTTTCCATTTGAAAGGGGTACAATATATCACGATGGGGTCAACTGTGTTACACTTCGACTAGGGTGGGGTATCCAAACATATATCAACACCTTTGACCTTCCCTACATGTCAGATTAAAGGGGCATGTAATAAAATTCGATATTTAAAAATCGATAAAAACTCGACCGTTTGACATACGATCGTGATTTCTTCATATACGATCACTAACAAAGGTCATCCCGAACACCATATATGTTTATAAAAAGGAGGGGAACAGCCATGTGTTCGTTGTCAAGAACGAACACAGGTCTAGTTGTATATGTTGCACTTGTTTAGCACAATTTATTTTGTTTCTTAGGTTTCTTAGGTAGGACTTTGAGAGTTTACACTAGGGGCGTTTGAGATGTTTGCACCGTGTAACTGGGGAAGCCCACAGAAGATTCAAAACGAACGACACAGGGTTTCGGTTTGATTTCTGGGAACACAGGTCAAATTTAAAAGTTGTTGCCGGGTGGGGCTTTATAAACACTTATCGTTTGACTCACGATGAAAAATGAAGCTGGCGCCACGGTAAAATAGTTGCCCTAAAGTACCGCAATAAACTTTGTCAATGCCCACACTCGGCACAGATATCTACTGTAAAAGCAAAATGAATTTACAGCTCTATTCCCTCCTATTTTGTGTCATAAATCTGTGTTTTTCTTCGTACTCGCGTAACGATTCCAAACTGTAGGCCATGTTTTACTACTCGCAGTTACAAGGTGACGTCATTACACCAAGCCTTATACACCAGTGACCCTGCTGCGAGCTTGTGCAGTGGTGGCTGCCACTGGGGCAGACTCGTGTATCACGTGATGGCTAAAAGAACGCTCCGGTGTAAGTTGGTGTTACACGGTGTGAAAGCATCTCAAATGCCCCTTGTATTTATAACTGAAGCCAAAATGATTTCCCATTTTTGTTTCCCAGTGTCGTTCTACAAGCGTGCACAGATCCTTATAGGAGACATATGGGCATGTTTTGAGGGAAGAAGTTACGGCCACTTCACTGATATTGATATGCTTACCATGTTTGCAGATTACAGGTTATATGAATGTTAGCTGCAAGTCTTTGTGTTATTTCTGACATGAAAAATTGAACGAACGCAAATGCGTCCATAGTGAGAACCTGAGGGAGTATACGAACTGTGCCTTATAGCTCGGCTAGTAGAGCATCTGCCCGGTGATTGAGATGTCTCGGGTTCGAATCCTGATAAGGCCCTTAGGATTTTTCTCTCATTCCAAGTTTGGATGAAAAATTGAATTATATGTAAAAAGTAAAGTAAAAAATTGACCAAAATGAAAAATTGACCACAATGATTGTGCGAAACTGTGGCTATGTTTCAAGGTCTTATTACGCCAACAAAAAATATGTTCTGTCTCTGGTCAGCGCACGCGTCAATTTCAAGCATGCGCGTCAATCCTATTTTTTTTTCTTGCGGCCGCTAAAACATCGCCCTCTATTGCTGCAGCGCGTCACATTTTCTAGACTGATTGCCAATCCTGTAGACTACGTAGGGAATGGGAACAAGTCTATGTATTTTCCCGGGCAGCTTTACATCGTACTCGGGGCAATAGATTCGGACGATGCTGATATCGAATGAGAACGATTGATAGTGGGTATGAGGTTGTTTAATCAGCTGCAACAATGGCGGTTAGTTCTCACGCGACACAACAAGGAAATGCAATTGTGAATTAGAGCTGTGCTGAGCTGAATACTGAAATATGCCACTTATTTCCGTGTCCATTGTTTGTGGAGTGAAAACTCTCAGAACATTCAGTGTTGTGACGGCTCTGCAAGTTTACTATATATGTAGGCCTTACTGTGTACGAATCTGTGTGCGATGCAGGAACAAAAAAACAAAAAAAAACCCGCGTCGCCGCATCAATTCCGGAACTTGGGTCTGACCAGAGACCTAATACTTTTTTTTCTGCCATGAAAAATTGAACGAATACAATTGCGTCCATTGGGAAAAGTATACCAACTGTGCCTTATAGCTCAGCTGGTAGAGCATCTGCCCGGTTAGTCAGAGGTCTCGGGTTCGAATCCTGATAAGGCCCTTAGGATTTTTCTCTCATCCCAAGTTTGGATGACAAATTTAATTCCATGTTATAGTATTGCTGTGTTTTGAGTTATCCAAAAAGTAAAAAATTTACCAAAATGAAAAATTTACCAGAATGATTGAGCAAAACTGTGGTTATGTTTCAAGTTTTTATTAAGGGGAGAGAACACTTGCAGATGGTTACTATCTCAAAAATATCGCTAGCATAGCAAAGTGTGTTATAAAAGTAACACACGGAAACCTTATTTCGACCGTATTCCTTCTGACCATTTCAAAATTCACTTATTTTTTGTTTAAATATACGTCATGTAAGTCACCATGTTTTGTAGTTCAGTGCTAATTTTTCATAATTCAAGACGTGTTGGAGTTGGGAAACAAGCATTCAACTTTTGCACGGTTGACATCATTTTCCCCTTCAACATCTTAAAGGAACACACCGGCTTTGTTGGGCTATTTTGGGCTCGAAATAGACCCATACATTATTCTGAAGCGCCTTCGAGATTAAATTAGAAATATTCTGAAAAGACGCCGTCAAATTTGGCTTTGAAAAATTCAAGGTCACGTGACTTTTCGGAACCAAATTCTGGTTCTGAAAAGTCACGTGGTCTTGTGAGTTAGTTGTATTTCCAGCTGTATAAAAGTTTGTTACTTCAGAACTGCACCAAATTCAACTCTGATTTCCCCCCAATTGACAAAAGAGAGACTATTTATACAGGTATGAAACAAAGTTAAACATAAGTATGAAAATTCGAGAGTCTGGGGAACGGGAGCGAGCGCGTTCTATGGCAGGCTACCGTGGAGTGCAGGATATTTGCCCAGCGCAGCACGGCAAATAGCCCGAGTGCACACACACACGGGCGTGTTGCTAATTTTGTATGTGGCCTTTACAGCTAGGCTTTACATTATGTAAATATTTTGAAGTCAGGTTAATTTTTTAAAAAGTTCAAATTTTGCTTAAACTGTAAACTTGTGTTCCTTTTGTTGCTTGGGATAGTTCTGTGGGGTTAGTATGAAAAACCCATTGTCAGAATCTGATTTTGATGGGGTAGTGGCCATTTTGAACACTTTGTGGGAACCCTTACATTTTATTTTTAAAACTTTGATAGAGTCCCCCAGTCACTGAACTACTTTGGAGTGCTTGATTATTCCCCAATACTCCAAGACATTCTGCAGTCAGGAAGGCTGTTTGAGCCGGGAGAGAGGTTGGAGGTTGAGATTCGTGGTTGTTCAATCTGGGCAGTCGAGGTGAGATGTATTGTCTGTCTGGCTGAATGCCTGTCTGACAAAACCAGGGGTCGAAATAAACCTGAATTTCATGCTGGTCAACAGGACCAACAGTTAATAGAGAATTGTTCTCATTCTGCTGAAAGTTTGGTGGTCCACTGGTGCTTTTAAAAAATGGCACTGAGAAATTGCAACACTCTTTTCCCGACCCACTTAAAGTGTAAAATGTCTAAAAGATGGTGGGGTAGTTTTCATTACTCTAGTTTATTATTTAATATGAATGGGGCATGTCTGAAAAACTCTGAAAAAGAATTGGAGTAATCTCAAAATCTGCAACTATCTAGAATTATTGTGGCGATCAGAAGTTCTTTGTATTGAGTATAAAATGTTTGTCATGGATTGGATACATTTGCAGTGATTGGGGAATGTTTCTAGCAGTGGTCCTTCTGATTTTCTACTGGTCTCGGATCACGGGACCTTTGCAAATTTTGACCCCTGCAATAAATAGGCTTCGATGTAGGGTTGTGACAAGTCTCCCTCTGCTCGGGTCCCAAATCAAGTCAAACTGCCTTTGAGTCCCAAGTCAAGTCGAGACAAACTGCCTTCGAGTCCCAAGTCAAGTCAAGTCAAGTCAAACTGCCTTCAAATCCCAAGTCAAGTCAAGTAAAGTCAAACTGCCTTCAAATCCCAAGTCGGGTCAAGTCAAACTGCCGTCAGTTGGCAAGTCAAGTTAAGTCAAATTGCCTTAAAGGCACAGGCTCGTCAGCAATGCGCGCGCGCCAAATTCGTGCCCCAAATTACGCAGCTTCATAGCAAAGGCATGGAGCTGCGTATTTCGTGGCACGAATTTGGTGCGCGCACATTGCTGACGAGCCTGTGCCTTTAAGTCAAACTGCCTTCAACTCCCATAAGTCAAGTCAAATTGCCTTCGAGTGTCAAGTCAAGACAAGACAAGTCAAGTCAGGCATATGTTAGTCAAGTCGGGTCAAGTCAGGCAGTCACGACAGTAAACTTGTTCAAGCTAATTTTAAAATGAGTATAAATACTGAAACTTATAATCTTAGATTTCTGAAGTGCCGAAATACAATTCGGTCCTCAAAATTACCAACGAGAAAGTCATAAAAGTTCAATTTCATTTTGGGCTGATTGACTGATGATTTTTCTTTCTGACACAGGTGATCCGTCAGGAACTAAAAAGCCTGCTGACAGAGGATTCCTCCCTCTCTGCACTCACAATCAACAGTGTCATCATTGATTTTTATCTCTGGGATTACTCCAAGGATCACTGGCGGGACATGCAGCACGTACCCATCCACAAAATACGCTCCCCATTCTATTAACAAGAGATAGACCCCATTCTCACTAGAGAAATTGCTTCGTTCGACGCTGATTCGACGAAGAGTTTCCTGATGTGAATGCACGCCTCTTCATTCGATCGACGATGATTAGAATCGCTTCGTTCGATGAAGCAAATAGCTTCATTCGATGAAGAGATCGCTTTATTCGACGAAGTAAATTTATAATGTGAATAGCTCCATTCGTGTGACGAAGCGATTTGGCAGGCCTGTTGCACGAGCGCCTATAGCAAGAGTTGTTTTTGACGCGCCGCTGGAAAACCACACAGCGCGTCTAGACACTTAAAGACGCAGGATCGTCAGAAAAGAGAGCAACATGTACAATAGCGCACTCTGTTGCTCACAATGGGAAAGGCGAAATTTAGTGTTGCTGTCCTAGGAAGGTTATTTTATACAGTACACCCTCTGCTGACACGTGCAGCTAGCAGTGTGCGCCGTGCACTTTTTGCCGTTGTCGTAATACAATGTAATGCACCTTTATCAAACCTTATTGACGTTCTCAATGCATTATGAGATTGGATGACAAAATTGCCCGGCTAAATGTGCATAAACCTATGAGACGGACACCAACTCGGCAACTTTTTTACTCATTTTCACGAAAACCAAAAATAGTTCAAGAATCAACCTTAATTCCAGCACCACTTTATCTTTGACACATATCAAACATTCTGACAAACATGTCCCGAAACAGAAATGTTGCAAATGCGAGAAATCTTTGGGGATTCCCTTCGGGTATCAGTAGAGTCCGAGTACCACGCTCGCAGCTCGGTATGCGCTATGCGGCGGGGAACTGCATAATGTGCATATGCAGTTCTAAGTGCGAGTGTCTTGGGGGCGGTTATACAGAATTATCCCATGAATTAGACCAGGGAAGAGCTGGTCTCTTATTTTTGTTGGCTTGGGGTCAAGTCAGTTGTTGGTTTTTGACCCGTGTCTTGACTCTGGAGAAAATGACTTATGACTGGACTTGGGAAACAAGATTGATTTACGACTTGAAATAAAAACTAGTCGTCAAGTCTCCAGTCCCTGATTCATACACGTATACTGCATAACCAATGCTGCTAGTGAAGTCTCCCGCTCCAGGAAAATAAATTGGAAAATGTCATCGCGAAGTGGTTAAGAACTATCAGACGGAGTTTGGTGGCGATTGGGCAGCGGATTATTGCGCTAGCCAAAAAGGTTTATGTCCGCTCTTGAACACACGCCGTATCGGCACGGCGCTGGACGGATTGAGTGTGCTGCACTGCAAGTCCGTGAGTGCGGACTCCCCTGGTAAAACTGTTGAGTTTCACAACACATTCCTGCCGTTTCTGAAATAGCGCATCTTGAAAAACATCCTCTAAAATATCACAACATTGTGCAATTCAAACCTTTTAAATAGGAACTGAAAATAAAGCAATATTTCTGACGATATGCATTTTTAAAAACGATTTTTAAAAATGTATATAGGTGGGGGAGTCCGTGTACACAGACTCGCAGTGCAGCACACTCAATCCGTCCAGCGCCGTGCCGATACGGCCTGTGTTGCATAGCGCATACCGAGCTGCGAGCGTGGTACTCCGACTCTACCGATACGAAGGGAATCCCCGATGATTTCTCGCATTTTTTAGTTCACCTTTTGTGAAAATTAGAGTCCCGTAAATATGTTTTCATGGTATCTATATCTCTTACTAAGTCTAATAAGTTCGGAAACCACTAAAAAAACCTTTTTTATTCCATTTTCTTTTTGCGAAAGGAGGGACTACTTGTTAAGTTGTTATGGCGAACCCCTACATGGCATTTGATCGAAAAGGGCTAGAGCGGTATAGCCATCAGTTGTCACGTGAGAATTGAGGAATTTCTTATTTTAATGGAGTTCTGTAGGAATTTCATATTGGCAAATATAACGACACGTGGCGTAAAGCGTGGCTTAGCAAGCTCAGCTGCATACATCAGTGCTATTTGAAATATTTCTATTGACTCTAGCTTTGAGGGAAAATTCAGCAAGCCAATCAGCGTTTTGCGAGGAGGTTGTATTATAGATTGGTTCCCGATCCCTAAAGATTGGTTCGCTTATTGCGAAATATATAGGGATCGGTAAAGGGCAGCCATGACGGGCAGAATTCTGCCCGTCACGTGGTTATTATTATTATTATTTTTTTAGTAAGTGCGCAGATTTTGCATTGACATTTGTAACTTGGCCGTGCGTGTCGAACATATCCAATTATGTTAATAAAGTACATTGCCTAAAGCAAAGGGCTTGGCCAATTTTTAAATATAAAAAACACAGTGTGCACGCGCAAAGACGACCAATTACAGATCAAGATGAGGCGCCCTTTACCTGTCCTTATATTCTCCTGTGTGGAATATGTGGACGGGAACCAGTCTAGTTGTATTACTGCGCGGGTATTGGAATGCGCGCCCTTTCAAATCTGTCTCGCAACACATGTTGAGCGTAAGCGGCCACCATTTTTGATGTCGGCGGTGAACGAGATAGCACACGTCCTCGCATTGCTTGTTCTACGTAAGATTTTGTAAGGGGAAGTGATTTTAAGAGTGAAAAAAATTCAACATTACAATTTCCTTGAAAATAAACTTGTTTCTGCACCTCAGTGGGCGACCAGTGAACGGAATTCATACCATGGAGGTATTTGCAGTATAGGCTACAGAAACGGACAGAACTTGGGTAGGCCTATATACATGTCGCTTACATGTATTTGAAAACATTCTGTGTACCGGTAAACCGTTTTTGTAAAGGAAATCACTTGTGCCAATGTTGTAGGGAAAAATTGAGTAGTTGACCATTGAACGGGTGTTTTAAATGTTCTTGTTTGGTTAGAAATGGTGGTGTAATAGTACGAAAAAGGTTTCGATCAGCCGTTGAAATGGTTCGAAACGGTGTTTTGAATGGCGGTTGAAAATTGAAATGGTTTGAAACGGGGTTTCGAACAGCGGTTGAAAATTGAAATGGTTCGAAACGGGGTTTCGAACGGCGATTGAAAATTGAAATGGTTTGAAACGGGGTTTCGAACGGCGGTTGAAAATTGAAATGGTTTGAAACGGGGTTTCGAACGGCGATTGAAAATTGAAATGGTTTGAAACGGGGTTTCGAACGGCGGTTGAAAATTGAAATGGTTTGAAACGGGGTTTCGAACGGCGGTTGAAAATTGAAATGGTTTGAAACGGGGTTTCGAACGGCGGTTGAAAATTGAAATGGTTTGAAACGGGGTTTCGAACGGCGGTTGAAAATTGAAATGGTTTGAAACGGGGTTTCGAACGGCGGTTGAAAATTTAAATGGTTTGAAACGGGGTTTCGAACGGCGATTGAAAATTGAAATGGTTTGAAACGGGGTTTCGAACGGCGGTTGAAAATTGAAATGGTTTGAAACGGGGTTTCGAACGGCGGTTGAAAATTGAAATGGTTTGAAACGGGGTTTCGAACGGCGGTTGAAAATTGAAATGGTTTGAAACGGGGTTTCGAACGGCGGTTGAAAATTGAAATGGTTTGAAACAGGGTTTCGAACCGCGGTTGAAAATTTAAATGGTTCGAAATGGGGTTTCGAACGGCAGTGTAAATAGTTCGAAATGGGGTTTCGAATGGCGGTGTAAATGGTTCGAAACGGGGTTTCGAACGGCGGTTGAAAATTAAAATGGTTCGAAATTGGATTTCGAAAGGCGGTGTAAAAAATTGTTAGAAACGGGTTGCTCAAACGGTATTAATTGTGAACAGTGCGGTTTTTAAGAACCAATATTAAAATTTGATTTAACGATGCTTTGAATTTAATTAAGACAAATCCTTCGGAAATGGAATTTAACCTGAAATTATTATCCCTTCACTTTCATGGTTTTCAACACTATTCCTTTCTTTATATAGTCATTTGTGTACTAAGAATTTTATTCAGAATTATCCTGAAAAATTCAGTCTTTTTCCCCCCCGAGACTCTTATCACGGGAAAAATAACGAAAGGTCACGTCAACCAATTTGAGCTATGTGTGTGACGTCATGGCGAGGAGACACACAGGATACACAGAGAGCTGCTTCGCTGACTGTGGTCGTGTACCTAGCTCCTCGCAGCAAACACTGAGTGTAACCACTGCGAAAATACACCGAAAACTTTGATAACGTTTTTACAGAAAAATAACGACTGGTGGTTTATGCTATGCGGAAAACATGCGACTTGCTTTGCAAAATAGTGACCGTCTCCTCGCTATGACGTGCGGGGTCAATGCATATTAAGACGTCATCACCCCGTTTTTCATTTTTGCCGGTTGACGAACACGGTCTAATTTTTAATTTTTCTCTCTAATATAAAGTCGGCAATAAAGATAAGAAAAAAAGCAACTTTATCAAGTACTCGTAACCTCCGTTTTATAAAATAACCTTTTTCCTCGCCAATTAATTAGCTTCAAGCTTTCAGCTCAGTTTTAAAGAATTTCAAACTGTTATAAATTTCAAGCCACTGATCATCGAACGGCTTCAAATAGATGAATGAAACGAACCAGTTTCCGAACCCCAGTAGTTGCTGATGACAGTTTAAAATGTTCACAATTACTCTAGAAAGTTATGACTGGCACTGAACTGGAGAATCTGTTCATTAATGCGAGTTCGGTGCTCATCATGCAAGATATGGTGTAAGTGCTGTTGTTAATATTAATTGATAGTTGCATCATGGAGGTACAGGTAGGAGCTGATTGATTATACCTAAAACCAAATTAGACGGGTATTTTTAAAGGGTTGGGTGAACATTAGGTTAGTTTTTAAATGGCCAATTGAGAATGTATGTACAAGTATGCTCGACTAGAACTATTTTTGGGGTTGGGATGCAATAAATATGGTAAAAATTTGTCCTTGCAATGTGACCTCCCTTCAGGCTTCCTGGAAGTTACACATGTAGGCCTACCTTGATATTTATGCAGTTCAATTAGGGTAATGTTTTATTTTCATAAGTATCCCATAAATGGTATAGAAATGTGAACTATATACATGTAAGACTTTGTCATTGGGTGCACTCTCTTCTTTCCCCCTATTTGTACAGGGAGGTGGTCCTGGACAGAGGACGATGGAGGGCGCTACGGCCCCAAGTTGGCTATGGATGGATGTTTGTACAGATACACGTCGATTTCACCTACCAATTGATCTTTGCAGTCTTCGCTGACCTGTTAAAATCAACTGTGATACCAGGTGAGCAGATGCATGACAAAGCATTGTCTGGAAGCTTTTATTTATTTGTGTCTGTTTTCAATACTGGAGAGACCATTTCCTCCAGGATTATATCTCTGTACAATGTCATCCATCTTCTCTCAAAACAAAAGAAATATCTTAAGATAGATCCAAGGAGATAACTTCAGCTGAAGAACTGCAATGAATAGTGTCACAACATACCTTCCTGAAAGCCCCGTGTGCAAATTTCCAATATACCGTATGTAACAAGGACACCAAAAAATGTCAAAGTATGTGTCCTATATGTTGCATACGGTATATTGGAAATTTGTACACAGGGTTTTCAGCAAGGTATGTTGTTACACTATTTGTTCAAGTTATCTTACTATCTTGAGAGAAGATAACTGGCATTGCATAGAGTTATGATCCTGGTGAAAAGTCTCTCCAGTATTGAAAACAGACTTATTTACAAACACAATTTCGAAATACAACAATAAGACCTTTCAAGCTCCGAGACGTTTCCAGGTGTTAACTACCAGAATATTTGCAAACCTTGCTTTTGCTGTTGGACAAAACAATTGTCAGATATGATAAATAGACGTAATAAAAATGATGCTGTAACCACAAACCATAGTCAGAAAATTGGGAGAAAAAAATTATCATTTGGACCGACGCAATAATTCCTTAAAGAAATTTGTTGTCCAAGGGACATAAACAGTGCAAGACACCCCAAAGAAGTACAGCATCCAAAAACTAATACAAAAACAGTTGTGGAGGCTTCTTATATCTGAAATGCAAAGCCTTCAAATGACGCCTTCAAAAACAAAATGGGATGGTGCTATGTAACAAAGTTAAAACACAAAATTAATAAATAAATCGATAAAAATTAATCCATGTGCTACTGTAACGACTGTTCCCATTTTATTTTTCTTTAATTTACAGTTGATGATCTTCAAAAATGAACCGTACTGCATATTGATGACTCTTCTGCCTGCATGTCTGAGAAGATGCACTCAACCAGAAATGTGGAGTATATGCAAATAAAATGTTGCATACTGTAGCATAGTCGAGGCACACGGGTCATGAGCAGTTAGGTTTTTTTTTATGAATTAGGGATGTTTTCAAATTGGTAATTGGTCAACACATTCTTATTGTGGCCACCAAGAAGTGATCATCATGGAAATATTGAACATTTTGCCGAAACACTCGGTGTTATGTCGGCAGACATGACAATTGTTTGGTGCCGACCATATTTTTTCTTTCTTTCAGACGACCACAACTTATAAAACTAATTGGGGAAGCACTTTTTTGGGGGGCAATCGGCTTAATTCACATATGAGACTATAGATAAGGTTTGAACTAGAGTTGAAATGAGCAAGACGGCTGCACCAATCTGGTTGTGACTAAGGCAATTTAAGATTCAAAAGTAGTCTGATAAATTGCACTGTTTTGTTTTAGCAATGTGCTTCAGGTTGATAAATGCAGTTAATAATTCTCACTTCAAAAGTTAACAGCTTCTTAATGATGAAATCACAAAAATCCAACAATGGGTATTTAAGTTATAAACACTTGGCAAAAACATGATGTAGGCCAGACTTTAGTGAATGCACATAGTCAACCAGGAATAACATTACATATTTTGAAGCAGCTGGATGCAAATTTTAAAGACAAATGCTATAATAAAACATTTTCTCTTTTCTCTTTCCAGGAACATGTGTTCGTAGAGTACGCTACTTTATAAAAGTTTCCCCTCGAGACAGAAAGCAATTTCCAATGCATATTTCCTCAGTACTTTGCATCCATCTGTCATATCGTGAACTCTGATTTTCATCCTTTAATCTTTCCTTCTTTGCCACTTGGTACATCCACAAATGTCAAGCATCTGACAAACGTGGGGGATTGTTTACTACCATGGTCCATCTGCCTTGCCTTTAAGCAATTCATGCGACTTCATACACCAACTGGCTGAACACATACACATGCAAGGTGGGCAGTATGCATCCTCACAAGCCTTTCTCATGTCATATAGTTTTGTTTCACCATTCCTTTGTTCTTTCAACATGTTATAGTCCAAAGGGAAAATTGGCTGGTGCTGTTCTGCACAAGTACATTTTTAGCGTATCCACCCATGTAGTTCAGCTTTTCTTTCACTGGCAAATAGGATTCCAAGATAGATCAATTGGTACTGTGGGAACAAGTCGTGGGAACAAGTCTTGATTATAAAGGCTTGCACCTGAAGAATATATTGCATAAATAGTGTGCTCTACAGATTAGTGTACTTGTTGATTCAACATATGTTGGTGACTGCATTGTTCCAGCAAGTCGTGGATACAAGTCACTGTTGACTCAAAGGAGCACATTTTGGGTAAACCCAAGTAGGTAAAAGGTTCCTTATTTTTTATTTGAATATTGTTTGGTTACTGCAAAGTATACACTGGGCTTTTAAAGCTGTGATTTAGTCTAAGGAACACGAGAGGAAACACTGCACCCTGACAGTTTAAAATGTAATGTTTATACATTCGTGGAGGCATCTTACGAATGTATAGCTCGGATTGCTTTCACTGCAAATGGCTGCTCTTAAGTTAATCCTCTTTCTTTTTCTGCCATTCAGTTGACGATTCATTAGCTACTGCATGTTGGTGAGGTCTCGCCTACACAACCAGATAAACCAGCTATATATGCACTGATATTGGAGTATTCAGATATAACGTTTCCTATTGGTGGAGTACACGAGGCTGTTTAAATCTGTCGACATTTTCATAGTTCTACAAAGCATAGGGAGGGGTGTTGAGGGCCGTGTGGGACTTTACATGTACTCTATTTGTTCAATTTTCATGGTAGTGACAAAAATGTTAAGTAGGGAGGGAGGGGTGTCTTGGAAAATACTATTATTTTTAGAACCTTAGCTCTTAAGCTAATCCTCTTTTTATTTTTCTGCCATTTACAGTTGACGATTCTTCCTGAGGGAACACTACTGCACATTGATGACTGAGGTCTTGCCTACTCATCGGAGACACAACCAGATACAAACCAGCTATGCACTGACATTATGTGGAGTATTCAGATATAACATTTCCTATTGGTGGAGTATACGAGGCTGTTCAAGTCTGTCAACATTTTCACAGTTCTACAAAGGGGTGGGAGCTGGAGAGGGGTTGAGGGCTGTGTGGGACTTTACATGTACCCTATTTGTTCAAATTTCATAGATAGTACCGGTAGTGACAGCAAATGTTAAGTATTATTTCGGGGGAGGGAGAGGTGTCTTGAAAAATACTAAAATTTGTAGAACCGTGAAAATGTTGACTTTGGATGACCCCTAAATTTGTATAAATTCGGGAGGGGGTTCCTAGGCATGAGCAGTTGGGATGGGGTCTAGCTAGACATGACCAGTTGAAGGGGGAGGGGGTTCATTACATGTGCATGCAGCTGTGAGCAAACTAAATGTAGTGAGTAGTTGGATGATACAATTAAGGCATGAGCAGGGTGTAGTCATTGGGCTTCAGTAGTTGGGTTGAAATCCTCATGCTCTTAAATGGGATGTTCAAAAGTAGGGGAGGGTTTGCTTGAACTGAACACCCATACAGGGTGCTGGGAAGAGCTAAATGCATTTCACAATTTTGTGTAGAAAATACTGCACAGGGTCACAGCAGAACGAGCAGACCATTGTGGGTTGCTTGCTGCCAGGTCCATAATAAAAATGCAACATTATGGAAATGCATGGTGTGCAAAATCTTTCTTGCATGCTGGTTTTATGTCTGATTGCAAGAGGGGAAAAGACCTCGCGGTTGTGTGTTCTGTAAAATGTGGCTAATGAGACCCTGTAAGGTCAGTGTGTATGAATAAAAGGGAATTTTGGGTCACTGCAAATGATGTAATGGGGCTTTAAGGCTCTGGACTCGCATTAGAGTACCTGGGAGTGTAAGGGGCAAGTAGTTCATAACTTAAGAAGGGCATTAACAAAACTGCACGCTCTGAAATTGGACATTCAAAAGTTGTAAAATGGAGGCTGTAACGATATACACAATTTGGTGGGTTAGTCCTGTGCTGCTCTTCACAAGAATAAAATTAGATTTTTTTTGTTTTTGTTTCAGACCTGCTATAGATGGATGCGTGGGGAGGGAATCTTGGTCTTCAAACTTTCCCTCCCCATGAGGCTACCAAGTGGACAAGTCCCCAACTCGTTCAGTTCTCAACTGAACGAGTTCGGGACTTTTTTTTCAGCTATAGAGCAGTTTCACACTGTCGCAGGTCACTAAAACCCTTCCTTGTTTGGCTTTCCAGATCGGGAGAGAACAAAAGAGACATGTGCCAAAACGCACGTGGCTGCAAGCAAAAAAGCTAGAGGTTCTATTCTCTTCCCGATCTGGAGGACAAACACAGATGTTTAGTGACCAGTGACAGTGTGAAACCGCTCTATATGAAGTCCCCAACTCGTTCAGTTACCAACTGAACGAGTTCGGTTTTTTTTTTGTTCAGCTATAGACTGTATCAAATAGCAGCCATTTCGTGGTGCACCTTTTGTTACTTAAACCGTTCAACAATGGAAGCACAATATGTGCAACCATGCATGTCCTCAAAGGAACAAAGAAACTGCCCTACGAAATGGCGGCTACTCGATATGGTCTATATATATATATATGAAGTCCTCAACTAGTTCAGTTGAGAACTGAACGAGTTCAGGGCTTTTTTTCTTCTTCAGCCATATTAACTGGATGATCCCTTGGGAGGGAACAATGTTGCAAATTAAGTTAAAGCAAAGAGCAAGTTCGATCAACCAACTCATTTGATCGAGCTTGCTCCATATAACCAGTCTTTGCACATGTTCCCTCCCTGCTATGTCTACCATGAGAAGTACCAGGAAGCCTCAACTCCTACTACCCAACCAACTGAATGAGCTGTTAAACAACGCTGCATATTGGTGGAGTATCACAAGCTCATTTTACTTAACTAATTTTGGGTCATAAGAAATTTGGGTCAAACCAAATTCTTGGTATTTTTGGGGGAAAGTATTCAGATAAATGGTTCTGTTGGTAGAGCAATTTGCTTGAGGCACACTAGGCATGAGTAGTTGGAAGCACGAGGCGTGAGCCGAGGAAATTATTTGGATGTCAGTATAAACTACAATTCATATAACTTAAATACACATATCTCTTGCAGATAAAAATATTTTTACAAATTCCAAAAACATGACATAACTAAAGAATATTTGAGGCTCTGGACTTCAATTAGGGGAGCACCTTTCATCAGGGAAATGTAAGTGGTCATGCATGTTAACAACAAAAGAACAAAACTGCATTCTCTTAAATGGGACTTTCAAAAGTTATAAAAGGGAGGAGGTATACACAATTTTGTGGGTTAGTCCTGCACTGCTCTTAACAATAATAGTTCGATTTTTGTTTTGTTTTAGGACCTGCTACAGATGGATGCGTGGGGAGGGAATTGGTAAGATGTTAGGATTTTATTTCAGTTCGGTCTTCAAAATTTCCCTCCCCACGGGCCTTACCTGTCCCCAACTGAATATGTTGGGACGTCTTTTTGTTCTTCTTTTCAGCCATATGAACTGGATGATACCTTGGGAGGGAACACTGTTGCAAAATAAATTTAAACTGGGGGGAGGCGATGTTGGGGATGGGCGCGTAACCATAAATGTTGAAAATAACCATTGTTCCCTCCCTGCCCATGTGGAGAAGTCCCAGTGTGCTCCTAGTCCTAGCTCCTTCCTGAAGAACCGAACAAGTGCAGAGTGGTTTAGTATACAAATTTCATCTTCCTTTGGGGCACAGTAGTTGCATGCTGGGAGTGGAAGTTCAATCTGGGCCAAAAATATAAACCTAATGTTTGGTTTGGGGGATTTTCAACTGGAACTCTGGGGAAAATAAAATCAGTTGGGACAATAGTGAAATAAAATGAATCACACCAGAGGCATATTAATTTTAAAGTGGGGGCGGGGGGGGGGGGGGGGAAATAGTAGTACTTGTGCAGTAACTCAAAACAATTAAGAACTGCATGATTTTGCAAACATGCCTCAGTTCTTGGTAATATGCAACAAACGCACTGATAAATGGGGTATTTTCTAAAGTGAATGACATGAGAAACCCGGGCCATACAAATTTTACGACAATTACTAATTTTTCTTCAACAGACATGCATCGTAAGATCTCTGGGAAAGGAATAGTCATTTTGACAGTGGTGGAATGGAGCATTGTAAACACTTCAGAAGTGTGGAACTACCAGGGGACTACTGGAGGAGCTACCAAGAGGCTACTGGAGGAAATACTGGAGTTCTACAGTGACGGACTACTGGGGAGCTTTGGAGGTGCGGGGAACTACCGGAATGGACTATCTGGGGGGGGGGGGCTACCTGGGCCGGGGAACTACCGGGATGAAACTACCTGGGCCGGGGAACTACCGGGATGGACTACAGTGTACCTGGGCCGGGGAACTACCGGGATGGACTACCTGGGGGAACTACCATGAAATGCCACAAAGCATTTCATATATCAAAGAAAAACGTCTTGCTTTTCAGGGTGGGTACACCACAAACCAGGGTTGTAGTCGAGTCTACAAGTCCATCACAGGTCCAGAACCATTAAAATCCAAAGTCGATAAAATAAAGTCCGTGACAAGTCTCGCACAAGAAGCAAAGGATGAACACATGCACACATAGAATGCCTTTGTTTGAGTTCATTTGAATAGCTTGTGACTTGAATGAAGACCCATGGACCTGTGAAGGCTTGTGATGGAGTTGTAAAGGACTCTACTACAACCCCTGCCACAGACTAACATTTTAAAATTAAAGTGAGTCATTTTTAATTGAAGGCAGTGTACATCATTGGTAATCTCGAAAATCAGAAATGTTCACAGATTTACGCCTAACTTACACAATATAAACATGATGACCGTAAACTTCTCCTGAAATGGTTTTGTCTGAAGTGCTATAGTCTTTGATAAATGAGTTAAACAATTAGTTTTCGTCTCATGAGATGAAAATTCAATAAGCCCCAAAACCATTTCGCCCCAATAAACCACTTCATGTATACTATCTTTAAATTACGAAGAAATACAGGTTCTAAGCAATTAAACATGAAAAAGCTACCATTCCTTTCTGAACAGATTATGGATTTATCGGGATTACATACAGCAGTTTCACTTATTTTCCAATGATTAATTTCTTCTGTCGGTACTTATGAGTTTTCTTACTTTATTTTCTGTTTCAGTCTGGTGCAGCAAATAGAGGCCAGGGCCAAGAAAATGTTCACGTACTAACCCCCTCTCCTAGCGATGGGTGCACAAATTGTGCAGTGAACATGTTGCAGACAACCCCCCGGGACATCGCTGGCTGTTTCGTCCTATAGTGGAGTAACCCCCCTCTTGAGGGGTTGCGGGGCTGTGTCCCGACAGAAGTAAGTTTTTAATCAAGTTGGTTTCCTTTTTATGAACAATTTGATTAATATGACTAGACTATAAATGCCGTATGCAGATACCCAGAAAAAAAACTTTACTGCCTGCATAACAGCATAATTTTGACAATTTTAGGAAAATTTCGCTCGTCTTATTTTGTGACAAGTGTGCTTATTGAGCTTGCCAGTGCACCAACTGAACAATTTTTCTCCTATTTCTAAAAAAGAATGTACACAATTTCTTACTCAAATTTTGACCGGTTTAAATGTGAAATTATAAAGTTAAACACTGTAGGCTCTTTGAAAATGTTTCGCTCAACCACCTAAGTCACCCACTCTGTCAAATAGTTAGAAATTGCAGATCCACACTCACTAAAATATGGAAACATGATGGAAATTCCAGGCAGAATTCTACTCCGAACTTACACTGTTCGTATTTTCACTGGTTAGTTTGTGCTTGCAAAACCAAACAGACTGTCACAGCACATCAGTCATATACAGCTGACCCATTTTTTGTTGAGTAAGTTGCATTTAAAGACTTGCACTTTTGCACCACAGTCACTTTATAATGTTGTTTTTTTTGGTCATTTTCTGCAGGACTGGGGCAAGCGAAGAAGCAAGTACTACCGTTCACCCTTTATGGTTAGTGGATAGTTATCAGTTCAGTGGTGTATCTCGGTATTGGTTTCAGTGGTTCAAAAAGATTAAGATGTTATTTTCATATGCAGTCTACATGTACATTCGTAGTATTGTAATAAGTAGGATACGCGGTGTAAGTAGGATGTGTAATGTAAGTAAGATAAGTGTAGTGTTGGCCTACACTAGTCACAATATGTTAGGGATATCCCTAACTTATTGTGAGTAGTGTAAGTCTGATAAAACCAGAGGCGGGAGATCTGAGCATAGAATTGACAAATTTCAAAATGGCACTAGCAACCGCGCGGAGCTGAGCCATTGTTTTATGTCACACACCTGCAAATTTTGCCATAACAAAAACCCGACACTGTGAGAGCATTATCCGTGAAAACATTTTCCAAAAGTTGCACGTAATTTCGGGTGGCTCGAGATTCTGTTTACATCCAAATATGGGAAAAACTGCACTATAAATGAAAAGCAAATGAAACAAAGTCGTCCTACAGTTTCCGCAGTAGTGATATATGTAGAAGCAAACAAAGTGAACCTCCTCGGTATCTCCCGCCTCTACCCAGATGGGCCACTGAACACAAGCGCCTCTCTTTCAGAGACTCAAATTGAGTTGGGTGGGTGAACAGAATCGCTCGAGGTTCAATGGAACTGGATCTGGCTGTTTTCAGTGGAATTTGTGCGATTGGATTTGTTCGATTGGATCCCTTTTTCTCCACGACTACACACTCCTGGCGGGTGGGTCGTGCCTCTTTCTCTTCTTTACGGTTGTCCTGTGAGGGAATGGTGGTTGGGTCCTTATTGGGTGGCGCAAACAATGCGTAGGGCCCTTTGTAACTTTGGTGCATTCTACCCCCTGTGTTTGATCAACAATAGTTGGCTCCCTGGTATCCTGGGTGGTGCATGGTAAATCACAAAGCCTTGGTGGCAGTTACTAAATGCGCGCGCTTTCCTGTATGTTGTGATTGTCTGTGGTGGTGGCGTCCGCTCAAATTGAGCAAGAAGACATCGAGATCAGCAGCGGACGATGGGATCTGTATATCCCCAAGTCCTGCATCGCATCGGGTTATGGGATTAGTTATATCCCTGTACCCACGTCGGCATCATCTCATCGGGACTACGGGATCTGTTATATCCCTATGTCCATCCGGGGGCGGATCCGAGGGGCAGGGGATGAAATTGCATACATTCTCCTTGGTGGAGTGTTGAAGCCTGTGGGCCTACAGGTACCTGTGACATTTCGGGCGGGATTACCCCAAGGGTTCGCCCCTGCTGCAAGTCATCGGCCAATTAATTTAGTCAACTGTGGTGCACCGCCTTTAGGGCATAAACAAACCACCCTAGGGAACCTTTTATTTTTTTATTCGTGGATCACTTTTAGCCGAAGGGGATCATCTTCATCTACCTTCACTCAAACAATGAGGTGTCACAGCCCCATTCCAAGAGACTGGGATTACCCAATCCCAAGTCTACTAAGTTAGGATATTGGAGTTTAACTTGGGTGACCTCTAATTAGGGACCAGTAGGATTAAAAATCACCCTTTGACAAAAACAGGGTTTCTACACCCGCCCCTGACCAACAGCCATTTGGCTACGGCTTTGGTTTTCCCTTTTTGGGGTGTGGTCAGCCAGCCGGCATGGGAGGATGGACTACCATGATGACTGGTGAGCGACTGATGTATGTGTTTCCCAATAACCATGCCTGGACAACCTACAATGTAAGTTGGATGTCAATCAAATTAACTCTTCCAATTGGCAATCAAGTGCCAATTATATTTCCCCCCCCCCCTTCCCCCCCCCCCCCCCACAAAAGAAATTTAAATTCAACTGCACCTAAATCCTTGCTATACAGTTGCCCGCTATAGGAACATCAAAATTGCCATTCAGCACTGGCATGCTCGGTGATCGAGTAATTAAGATATCTACCTATAGTATGCATGAGGTTGTGGGTTCGACTCTCGCCCAAGCATTCTGTGGGTTTTTAGCATGTTCTTGGGGAAATAATTATATTACAAGTATACACATGTATATACAGACAGTCTATATAAATAGACAGCTGAAGTGTGACAAGGTTGCCATAGCAATTGGCTCTAAACTATCATGGCTGTCGAAAAAAGTACCATTGCAAAAGCACAGGGACACGGTTTAGTGATTTTTAGTTTAGAGCCAATGCATAGTTCCGACATGTCAATCAAGCCGAACCTGCCGACCAATCACAACAGAGCTAGCAGACGGCGCCCACATAGGTCAAAGTGATGCAATCATCACGCAATCACGCGATTTTCTGCCCATACAGGTTGTATGCGCCAGTGACTATGTGAATTTTGGTTTCAATGTCGGGCGATTCGCTGTTCAAAGGTATGAAAGCGCATTTTTATAAATATATGTCATCCCTGCATTACTAGCCCTTCGCTCAGTGTGTGGTATACGGTAACTGTCGACCCTAAAACATAAATACCTTTGAGTTTTCTCCAATGAATCTGTGCTTTCCATGCCGAGTTCCGTTGCTTTGTACGTAGTCTCGCCATTTTTTTGCAATGGCTTGTGAGCACATAACAACAATATCTAAGGGGCGGGGTTAACTGGGCAATCTCGGAACTATGCATTGCCTAGGCAACCAACACAAGATGACGTATTCACTTTGGCAGTCTATTACATCATTTAACACAAATTAAGTCTTGTAGTTTGCACTTGGGGGCCCCCTTAACCATTTGGCTGAAATTGATGACTCATAAATGTTGGTTGAACAATGAGACCAGATCAAGAAATAACAATTTTGTTACAACCAAACTTTTATTGTGAATATACTGTGTAATGATTACTTTTATGTTTTATTTTTTTTCCCCCAGCACAGTTTTTCTGACCCCTTGGAATTCAAAAGAATGAGACATAGCAGAAAATAATCATCTTGCTTCCAGTATCTGATGAACTCTTGCAGAAGAAAGTGTTATTTTAAAGGTAATTTGAATTATTTTAACTACGTAAATGCTTAAAGTTGCATTGCCCGTGTTTCGGTGAAAGGATTAAAAAAATTAATTTACACAAGCGAACGAATTTAGAAAGCTTACGTGTCTCTGTAACGAAAAATATCAAAAACTTAAATTTCCGACGTCGGGAATTGGAGATACAAGCCTTTTTCTTGAAACGTGCTTCACATGTTGTACATGGGCGCGCACGCTCATATGTACATAGTATGTGTACAATGTACACATGTACGCGCCCATGTACATTTACGTCATAACCCTGTCGATTAATTGACCTGCCAGCCTTTTAATCATTTCTTGTTTTTAATCGACTGGCATTAATCCTTGACGGATTTGTACGTTCTTGGTACCAAATGAAAGCTGATAACTTTTTCTATTCTAGAAAAATACCTATTTAACTTTAAAAAAAAAATTGTACGCCCAAATCGGCCCAAACACGGGCAGTGCAACTTTAAGTGCATTTTCTCCCAATTTTTAAAGAAAATATACACGTAATGAGTTCAAAACACTTTAAGGACCTTGCTTTGTATGACTTAACACGTTCATGCATTTACACTATCAAGCAAACTTACTTGGGATGAGCGAAAAATCACATGGGCCTGGGATTCGAACCCGAGACTTCTGACTTGCTGGGCAGACACTCTACCAGCTGAGCTATAAGGCACAGTAGTATACTGAAGTTTTCACCTATGAACCCAATTTGTCTCTCGGTGTTGCATGGAGCGCAACTGGCCAAAGTAACAAACGTAATATCCCAAGTTATGTTGTTACATTTAATGTTGATATTGCATTCCTCTCAAGTAATTAACATGAATCTGTCCTGCTTTGTTGAAAATGTTTCAGCTTTCACCAGTTGCCCGTTTCAAAACGCATTTCCAAGACTGCTAGTTGCCAAGGATATATGCCAGAACTGGTACCAAGACGAGTGCATGCAAGAGCAACAACATAATTGTAGGTTGTAATTTATGTTGATACTAAATGTCGGAGCAGAGATGCCAACATGATTTAGACGTTTGTACAATTATTGCGCCCAATGACAATCGGTATTGTGACATAATTCTAGAATGCATAGCTTCAAATGTGGGGTTTAAATAGGGCTTGGTTTTAAGTTATAAAATTCCGAATCCAAAGTGAGTGCCCTGTGGCAAATTACTCTTTTTCAAATTGCAATGTTGGCATCTCTGTCAGAGCAACATACGAAGAAAACGTCATTTTCCAGTAGGGATTTTGCAAAGAGTGTGCAGATTTCAATGCATTAATTAACGCTAGGCCTAATCAGGCTGTTTATTTTATTAAGAGTTTTAAAACCATTCAACATTGGCTATAACCAGGGGCGGATCCAGGATTTTGAAAAGGGGCGGGGGTGCATGAAATGTTTAAGCATGAAATGCTGACAATGAAATAGCGAGCACGAAGCCTTTAACGGATTCTAGATGGATTCTGGATTCTAGATGCTCTGTGGTGCGATCTGAGAAAATATTTAACCACTTTAAGCAGGAAAGGTTTTTAATTTTTTTTTTGAAAAGGATCCGCCCCTGATAACAAGAAACCTCATCACTTTCAAAAAGCTAATTTTAATTTTCACTTAGCGTGTTAATAAACAAAGTTTAAAAGAATAATCCGAGGTTGCAGATAGGTAATTAAATTTACGCAAAGTTAAACACAAATGAACAATGTAATGCAAAATAACTTTCAGATCAATTTGAAATGTTTTAATTCCAACACTTAAAAAAGCTAATTTGTTTATATAACATGGGGAAATCACGGAGTGCAATACATAACTTAAGCCAGTTTTGAACTGTTCTTGGCCCAGTCTTGATTTTCGGTAATCAGCCTCGTCGCGTAGTCGTGTAGGGTTTTATTGGTTATTTCTTATTATTTATTCGCTTGCGAAGTGTGGGGAACCGCCTCGTGCTTAGTTATCGCGAAGTGCGGGGAACCGCCCCGTACTCGGTCCGCAATGTGCAGGGATCTGCCCTGTACTCGGTCGGTAGTGAGTGCGGGTAACCGGCCGCCCCGTACTCACAGAGCGAGGCTCTCTGGTGGTATCCGGTCGTCGCTAGCCTCGTCGCGTAGTCGTGTAGGGTTTTATTAGTTATTTCTTATTATTTATTCGCTCGCGAAGTGTGGGGAACCGCCTCGTGCTTAGTTATCGCGAAGTGCGGGGAACCGCCCCGTACTCGGTCCGCAATGTGCAGGGATCTGCCCTGTACTCGGTCGGTAGTGAGTGCGGGTAACCGGCCGCCCCGTACTCACAGAGCGAGGCTCTCTGGTGGTATCCGGTCGTCGCTAGCCTCGTCGCGTAGTCGTGTAGGGTTTTATTAGTTATTTCTTATTATTTATTCGCTCGCGAAGTGTGGGGAACCGCCTCGTGCTTAGTTATCGCGAAGTGCGGGGAACCGCCCCGTACTCGGTCCGCAATGTGCAGGGATCTGCCCTGTACTCGGTCGGTAGTGAGTGCGGGTAACCGGCCGCCCCGTATTCACAAAGCGAGGCTCTCTCTGGTGGTTTTCGCGACTGATCTCGGGATTCGGCCAGGATTTTTAAAAAAATTACATTTATGTTGAACAAGGAATCACTCCGTGATGTACTCAATTTTAAGTCTACATATAATTAGTTTTTTTTAAAGTAAGGCAGACACAAAATAAGGTGCAGTTTTATTTGGGTATATTTTTATACCAAAAAGGTTTCTAAATTCAACAATGTTTACAAATTCTATTTTGTTTTTATTTTTTTAAATTAATATCCAAATCGAAATTTGCACTCTTCTGTTGTCTGCCAGACCTAAAAAAAAACAAACGTGCGGTTGATTGCCTGCGGGAATTAGCATTTAGTTTCTCCATGGTACGTAAGCAAACATGTTAGCTGCGTATTTTGAGGGCGACCTGGGTGTGGCGGGACCATCACGTTGGCTCGCTCCACCCAGCAGATGTGTAATTTTATTAATTTTAATAAAACTATTTGTTTTCGTAATTTATCTTGGTACGATCCACTTTGGGAGAATCCAATTGGTTGGCAAGAGATAGCAAGCCTGGAGCCAAACTACGTTCTCAATTTTCTCTAAGTTTTTCGAGTTTTCCTAGCCGGCTACTATCACGGTTGGTTCTCGCGGTTATCCGCAGCAGGGATAATTTTCTCAGTTTGAAATTAGCAGAACTATTTTCAGTCGCAAAGACGATGTATATTTTGTAATTTGCCAAGACGGTCAAATTGTGTCGGATAAAACGAGAAAGGTTGATTTAAAATAAGATTATTAATATATTTATTTATATAAAGTTGTAACAGAGAGGTTGTGCGAAATAAGACCAACACAACCCAATAACGAAAGTGTAATTTTAATATTTATTTAATTATTATTTTGGTTATTTCGTGTGTTTAGTGGAGAAGCTTCATTTTTTTATAGCAAGGAATCCACTCTTGACTTGTACTAAATTTGTTGCTCAGACTTGTTTCTATGATACAAGTAAATAAATAATGATAAAGATGAACAAATTTGCACTCCGCTTATTACTAGCTGTACGTCCCACGAGACACAATTGGTAGAAACTCTAAGAATGTTGCACCGCATGCAACAGTAAAGAGATTCTTCTAAGTTTGCGAGTTGACTTTTATGCTTCAACACTTGACCGGTTATTTTGTGTACATAATGCCATTCCATCCTGCAGGAAAGTTACTACCGAGAACTGGACTAACATTGTCTGTGCTTGTGAAGTCTTTAGAGATCTGGAGCAGTGTACTATCATTGTAACCCAAAATCTTGCTTGGCAAATTTCACCCAAAACAAAATCACCCACTGCTGCACAGTGGTACCAAATACCCTGTATTCAACTTGAATTGTTTTGTATTTTGACAGTACGTGAGAGCTGCTAACTTTACTGTCTATCCCCAGTCGCCCACCCGCACCCCCACCCTCCCACCCACCCTCCAATGTTATTTGTCTACAGCAAACGTTCACAAAACGTATTGGAAAAGTTTTATAAAGGTGATTTAGGTTTTTGTCTAATAAAACGTTTTATTAACGTGTATGAAACGTTCCAAAATGGTACATTTTCTCATGGCACGTTTTTAGGACGTTAGAAAAGGTACCGACAAAAACGTTTTATTTGGACGTTTGTAAAACGTTTTTCCTAGGACTCCTGAAAAAAATTGAATTTACGTGTAGGTTTTATATAGGTTACTTACGTTTTTATCTTCAGCAACGTTTTATTAACGTGCATGAAACGTTTCACGACGGTACGTTTTTTCTATGACGTCCAAAACACGTTTTAAGGACGTTAGATGGGGTACTGACATAACACGTTATGTTCGGACGTTTGTAAAACGTTTTGTCCTGGAATTCTTCAAACATAAACAAACGCACGTACGTTTTATATTGGTCTCTTACGTTTTCGTCTTCAAAAACGTTTTTAAACGTATATAAAACATTTCAGACGGTACTTTTTTTTCCTGTGACGTCCGAAACACGTAAAAGTGTCCACAAAATAACGTCCAAAAACATTTTTGCCAACGTTTAGAAAACATAAGACACTTTTGAAAAACGTTTTTACACGTTTTTAAAACGTTTTATTGTTTGCTGGCATTTGCGACAAAAGTGCAAGTGGGAATTAGGCCTATATCTTAAAATTACATTATCTGTTGATTCCAGGAGGTAATTTCATTAAAATCTTTGTTCAATGTATACGGAAAAAAATGCCCTTTTTGCTTTCACATCTGAATTGGTAATTGCAAATTTTATGAACACGCTCCTTTAAACAGCTTTACAAAATTGGTATGCAGATGGTTTTGTCAATAGACGGCTTACTGAATACCAACCCATGGTCTTCAGTAAGTTCAGATCTTGTGGCTGTGGTCTTTGTTCATTGAGGACACGCATGGTTACACATTTGTCTTACCTTTGCCTTGGAACGTACAGGTGCCTATTTTCGCGGCTTCATCACTGGTTCGTCCATGGTCCAATCATGGTCCAGTGAACAGCTTCCGTTATCGACGCGACGGCTTCGTTGGTTGATTCTGGTGCAGAAAAATGACCTTTGCGGCCGAACTGAGTCCGACGTGAAACGACCCAAACTGGGTCGGACACATAAGTTGGGCAGGCCACAGTCGTGAGAGTGAGTTCGGAGTGTGAGTTCGGAAATTTTCGGATCGCACGGTGGTTGCAGCTCGGTGCATTGGAGCTCAGCGCCCCTGCACACGCGTGGTCATAATTTGTTTCACTAATTAATATAATGTACTGGGCCTATTTATTTATTTATTATTTGTTTTATTGCCCACGGAAAATTCCTTGATGATTCCTTGATGGAAAATCCTCCATAAACATCCTTAAGGGATTTTAAACAGGAGGTTTATTGACAAACAAAAAGGTTGTTGAATACAGAACACCTTTTTACTTTTTGACTGTTACTGTGATCGCTTGATCGCTCTGGAATCGCTTTCAAGTCTGCTTCGAAACATGGGCTGCGTTCCACATATACGCGAACGTTTGAAAACGTTGGCCAACAATTTCGAGTGGAACGAATCGTGCGCTACCAACGTTCGCCAACGTTGGCCAACAAACTTTTGGATTGTTCGCTGTGTTCGCGAGCCATTTCAAAATGGCGTGCGCGACATGAAAGATGACAGACTATGGTTTGCAGTTCGGAAAATAGCAAATTAATTGCACCTTTCGTGGTTTTCTCCCTGTACAATTAATAGCAACGTGTCGCATTTCCTCACAAATTTGGTAAGCAGCGGAGAGGCACGTTACATCGTCACTGCGATCGCTGGGACTGTGGGCACTGCCATCGTGACAATGTATTTTGGCCATTTTGCCAACTAGAAGCAATCCGTTCCACATTGAGCAAAACGTTGGCACCAACGTTAACAAACGTCCGCATGTTTTGAACGCAGCCGGCCATGATTAAAGCTGACCACTACACCCAAAAAAGGAACTCACTCCGGGAAGCCACTTAATTAGTCCCCAAAAATGTCCAGATCCAGGCAACCTGTTTTCCGCAGATCCTTATATAATAGGGAATAGTTTTTCTTGCATGAAAAATAATCTTGATTGCATCAAAATCAGTCAAGCGAATCAAACGTTATGCCATTCTTTGGATCGTGCTGGATAAAAATATGACCAACCAACTCGTTCAGGTGTCATTGCGCGCACAATTCGTACATGTACTATAATTATTGGCGAACGTTGCAAAGCGTTGAAATTGCACATCAAAATGCAAACTTGAACGCAAAATGGCACTGCGGTCATATGGGGTCTGTGCCTATATAGGTTCGAATTTTGGTCAAGGTAAAAAGAAGTATATATCGCCATTGCAACATTTCTGTTTCGGGACTTGTTTGTCAGAATGTTTGATATGTGTCAAAGATAAAGTGGTGGGAGGTTGATTCTTGAACTCTTTTTAGTTTTTGTGAAAATGAGTTTATAGGTTAATGCACATTTGGCCGGGCAATTTTGTCATCCAATCCCATAATGCATTGAGAACGTCGATAAAGTTTATTGTGACCCGTCCCCCTCTCCCCTCCCCCAGGCTACCCCACCTAAGAGGTGGGGATTTTCACTTTTTGCCTGACAAAATCCCCACCCCTGGGGCAACATTTAGGTGACAAAAATCACTACCCTCGGGTGAAAAACGTGTGCGTCTTGTATACAAATGCACATAACAAGGGTCCAGTGCCCCACCCTGGGGCATGACAAAAAGTTACCAAACCCCACCTAGGGGGTGGGGCAGCGCGGGGGTAGGAGAGGAGTGGTGAGGGAACGATTAATAGGTGCATAAAGGCGTCTTATATGCAATCTGAGCCTGAGCTGGCTTATACTGGCGAGCCGCTGAGGTGAGTTTGCAGAAACACCTGTCACTGTCGGAAAGCTTGCCCCTGCAAGAGCGCATCACAGGAATGTACGAGTGTTTGCAAGTGTGGAACCAAAAAGACAAAATGCAGAAACAAAACCCAAGTAAGCGTAAACTTTATTTTTTTCTAGTTGCATGTATACATCGACGTTCTCAATGCGTATGGGATTGGATGACAAAATTGCCCGGCTACGTCTGCGTAAACATATGAGGCGGACGCCAACTCGGCAATGTTTTTACTCATTTTCCAAAAATAGTTCAAGAATCGACATTCTACCAGTTTATCTTTGATACTGTGGTGAGTTCCGTCTTCCGCAACGATTACAATTACTGACTTTGGATGCGACACAGCTCCGTGGTGACAGAAAATATGCCGACATGCTCCATATACTGTACTAAAATCAAGATGATCATCGCACTTTAAAGGCAGTAGGGCCTATACACGATTGGTATCTCGAAGAATCAGAAATGTTCACAGATTTACACATAACTTACACGACATAAATGTGATGACGGCAGAAATCTTCCTCTAAAATGGTTTTGTCTGAAGTGCTATAGTTTTTGAGAAATGAGCAAAACAATTATTTTTTGCCCCGCGAGAAGTAAATTCAATTCGCCCCAAAACCATTTCGCCCAAGTGCCATTTCGCCCCAAACCACTTCGTCTAAACAATACCTCGCCCCAAAAACACTTCGCCCCAAAAACTCTTCGCCCCAAAAACACTTGGCCGTGGTTCAGGGCGAAGTGGTTGTGGGGCGAAATTACTGCAAACCCCTTTTTTGACTATTTTCTCAAACGTTAGACGAAGTATACGGAGCTGGTTTTTGCTCAGGTTGGTTTTAATTATGGATATCTTCAATCACATAGGGGGATAAAACTATTTGTAACAGTTTACCAATCATGTATACTATCTTTAAAATAGGTAGCCTACATGAATTCGCAGTGCAAAATAACCGAACGCATTTTTTTACTTTGCATGTAGGCCTACAAAGTACAGGAGGGGGTTTTTCCCACCAGGAAGGGGTTTGCCCGTCAGATTGTTTATGTCAGCTCGTTTAGGACAGGCGGACACATCGCAATTGATCCGCGCAATTTGTTTTAATAATGTTATTTATATTCAGGTTTTGCGCTGCTACTGGAAATTACACAATACATGTACCAACAATATTCCAAACTAAAAGTTAACTTGTACTATAGCGCAGCAATTTTGTACACAATGCGTGGAATGTTTGAGATGTGAGCAGTATGAAAGATAATCTGTCAAAGATACATTTTTTTGTTTGCGAGGTGCGCAACATTTCAATTTAGGCAGGTGAGCAGCCTGGTTTCTGTATAAACACATCACCGTTCAGCACACGTGGTCTATACTACAGTTTCTGGTAGGAAAGAGGATGCAAAACCGATAGGGCGTGTCCCCTTGTTCTCAACTACAACCGTTTTATAGCAACTGAAGCCCTTTATGCAAAAGAGGAATGTCTAGGACGGATCGAATTGTTGGTTTGGTCCAGCGTTTGCTGTGGTGTGTTTTTGTAGGTGCGTTGCGTTAGAAGCCGCGAATACAAAACTGCAACGGAGATGTGTGTCGTTTTGGCTCGCCATTTTGTCAGGCTCGTGTAGCTGCCGACTTGTGTTGGCCTACCTTTATTGCTGTGTTGTATTTGGGTCGTGCATGGATGCGATATTTGCCAGTAATTCTACCTGAATGGAGAATCTCGTTCGCCAAGGATTTTTGGAGCGTTGCGAGCAAAAACAGAAGAAACGATCGTCAAAATGTGCTTCTGCTGAACACTACAACACTTTTACGTTGGATTCCTAGTTTCAGTTTCCCGCCTTTGCGTCAGCCCTGGTAATAATGCATGATCAACATCCCGACAGGTAAGAGTCAAGAAGTTGATAATATTTTTTTTAAATTTTGTTAATGACTCATCAAGCATCGGTAAGTGCATATTTGATGGGGGAAAATGAGTGAAGGAAACGCCGACAATTTTCAGCCTCTCTCGTGTGTTTTTGCACACGAGGTCTGAAGCTTTGATCAATACTCAATTATTTCCTTTATGTATTTAACTGAAGCTGTTTAACAAAAAAACATGCAACACAAAAACCATGCAAGGATTTTTCTGATTTTCTGAAGTACTGCTGCATCTATGTGGTTGAAATTGCTGCAAGGCAGTTCATCAACATTTAGTTATGCTGCTGCATCCTGGAATCCGTTTTGGTATTTTTTTCATATACATTGAACACGGATTTGGGTAAATTTATATGTTAGAATCGATAGCTTATTCAATTCTAAGATATACTTCCCACTGAAACCTCCGTCGCAAATGTTGCATTTCTGAGATAAATAAATGATAAAATTACTGCATAAAGTGATGCACAAAATGACGTGCGAGCGGTCTGTGCGTAGGCGCGACAACAGAGGGCGCTCCGCGCGCGCGTGAATGGTTATCTTGTGCACTAACTGAAGGCAATTTTTGAGGAAGTAAACGTGATTTTTCTACAGAAAAGCAACACTTGCGACAAACGTGCAAGTGGGAAGTATATCTTAAAATTACATTATGTGTTGATTCCACGAGGTAATTTCCTTAAAATCTTTGTTCAATGTATAAGAACAAAATTTCTTCGTTTTATCTGCAAATGATATACACCCTACTGAAAATGTACTATTTTCAGTTTACACTTTTTGCATCGATTTATGCAGGTAAAACCAAGCAGATCTTTTAAGATCTGCAGTAATTTGGGACATCACACCTTCACAAGAATAAAGAACCCGTGAGTAAAGTTATGCCCATATTTTGCCAATTTGTATAGAGAAAGTGACCTGTTGTGGCAAACGTAAAATCAAGGAGCATTCCTAATTTTGCCGTGACAGATAAATATAAGGGGCGCTTGACCTCTTTATTTATTTAATGAATGCTTTGGTCGAATTGGAACCTTGACGTCGCGGGTCAGTTT
Organism: Henricia sp. BOLD:AAB3569; assembly: GCA_037783545.1. Lineage (NCBI taxonomy): Eukaryota > Metazoa > Echinodermata > Asteroidea > Spinulosida > Echinasteridae > Henricia > Henricia sp. BOLD:AAB3569. The sequence continues at coordinate 42,744 of JBBELK010000267.1, read as the reverse complement.
CATCCGTAGACTTGTTTTTCTCTAATCTTGGTAATTTGTTCATTATATATTATCTTAGGCTGGATCCGAATGAGTGGCTTTGGCTGTGACTGCGGCTGCGGCTGTTGCTATGCTGTTTCTAAGGACTTCCATTGTCCGCCCATAGCAACAGCATGGCAACAGCCATAGCCACAGCCAAAGCCACTAATTCGGATCCAGCCTTATTCGATAGCAGAGTGTGACGTAAATTTCCGCGCGGACGCGCTCACTTCTTTGAAAACGGTTCACGCTACTTGCATGGCAACGCGTTTCTCCATTCGTTTTGCACATAACGGCGTCTGCTTGTGCGAACTTTTAGTGTGCCGGTAGGGAGTTTCAGCTACATTTTCAAATAACTCGGTCGGTTTCAACGGGAAACTGTTCAAATTGGCAGTACAGGTTTGCGAGATAGTTCTGTTTAAGCAGGCAAAATTTGAAGTCTGTCTGTTACTTACGAGTTTAGCTAAAACTATCCTGCCTGTCTACAAAGTACAAGCTGTTTTCCCACAGTCAGCCACTTCTTGTGGCCGGGATACTCGCTAATTTGGAAGTCGGGGAATTTCCCGATGAACTTCAAATTTTGCCGGATAAAACCAAACTATAGTCCACAATTGTCCTGGAAAATTAAGAAATTTTCGCCCAAAACCGGCAGAGTCACTGCCGGGCATACAAGCGCCTTGTCAGCCACTTCTCGATGTCTATCTTGTGCCAAGGATACTCGCTAATTTGGAAGTCCAGGAATTTCCCGAGGAACTTAAAATGTTTCTTGTTAGAACCAAACTACATTCCACACTTGTCCTGCAAATTTGACAAATGATTGACTGTGTAACCGTGAAAAATGACACAACTCAATAAAACTGAATAAAATGACACCGGGGACCTAATGACCAAGTCGGGAACTGTTTTTAAAGAAAGGTTTAATGAATAATGACACCAAAATGAAACGGACCAAATAATCAACTAAACTTAATAACTAAACTAAATTCTTAAACTTGAAATGCACCAACACAGTGTAAAGTAAAAACCTAGAGGCAAAATCAGGGAACCTGTAAACAAACAAAACCAAAGAAGCAAATAATTAATTAAATGGAAAATACATTATACATTGGAGCCAGGGAGGGTGCAATAAACTAAACAAGAGACCTAGGAACTTATGAATATTCAGGAGGTAATAAAACCACTAATCCTTAGCCAGGCACACCATGTGTCCTTCAATGGGTCAGGACAATGAAATGCCAATTAAAAAGCACGTTTTTAAAAGTACAGAAAAGGAAATTATGTCAAGAAAGCCAAAAACTACACAAGAGTCAAAGTAAAGTCCAGAATTTCAAGTGTAAATGCAGGGAGAACATAAATTCAAAATGGTTTTACAACTAAAAAGTAGAGGGAATTAAGCTATGTTGTTTCAAATTCAATGAAAGTCACTCAAGTATCGTACTTCTGACAAGAAAACCCCAAAGTATAAGCTGTAAAAAATAACACTTTTAAAGAAACCACTATAGACTAATATGTTATATAAGTAAAGTTGAAAACTAGAGCTTCGCGTTTGTGTTTTTTACAAACGCAAGGTGATCGGGTGACATAAACATTGAAATGATGATGACGACACAGTTTTGAGATTGTTTGAAAACTGGAGTTGTTTGATGTTGAAAAAGTATTGGAATTCTCAAGACATGACTCTGACTATTCAACGCTAAAATTGTGTATCTGATGACGTCATAATTGTCAATCTCATCATAACGTTACTATTGTGTGCACAGATTGTTCAAGTATCTACTGAAGAACAAGTTTTGACATGTATATGTGGTGAAAGAATCTTTTCAATATAACAGTTCTAAAGATGTTGTCATTTGAGATCATTATTACTGTAGTATATCGCCGTGTGGAGATTTGGGGTTCAATTGCATCTAGAATAAACTGACGCTCCAGTCAACTTGAGTTGCGGTCCACCATGTCCATTTTATTCCAACACAGCAACGATTTCCAGCATGTTACATTCACAGTTTTCGGGGAGAAGACATATTTACTCAGGTCCGCCGACTAAGGCTAGCCGTACATAATTACACCCAAGATACAACAGCTAAGTCGCCAAAAGTAAATGTCCTTGTGCTATCAAGTGTTCATTCAACTTTCCTGGCGATGATGCCACGGAAACTAGCAGTTTTACATCTTCAAAAGTCCAATTTTCTCGGTTGTAAATCAAGCCCTGCTTATTATGTCTCGTCTGTCTGACTTATTCACTACACGGGCACGTACGTACGTGTATATCATCGGCCGTGTGGCCCATACATCCTCCCTAAAAAGATACATTATGACCTCTGACCCGAGACAGGCCGCCTAGATACAAGTTCTATTATTATAAGTCGAGCACTATATATGGGCGCAAATCGTCAGATTAGTGGAGGCTTGGCATAGCGCCCTCCAACGACCGAGTTAACTTAATTATCAAGGGACCCAAAAAATAATTTCTCCACAGTACGTAACCACCGTGCACGTGATGATGTCATCAGTGGTATATATGTAGTCATAAAGTCCTCATGTGAGGGAACATTTCGTTCCGTAGAACTATGGTTAAATTCCCTACCACTTTGGCTCTATTTGCATTCAAAGTGCTAAAAAAGTGTATATTTTCGAACCTCTTCCGGTTTGGACCGGAGGTTTGGGTCACACAGGGGTCATGCCATTGTATGATTTGTTCAGTTCATTGCGACCTATCATGCTGTGAAAGAATTGTTCAAGTATCTATTACGATTTTTGAGATATGAATTTTGGAAATAATAACCTTTGAATTTTTGTAATTTGACACCTGATGACGTCATGATTACGTCACACTTGATGCCATCATGGTACTATACATTCTGGTGAAAGTCTGCCGTAGGGCCTATGTCTGTATCTTATTTACTAACGATTCAGCTTGGTTTGATAGGCATTGTTGCTGGTAAGTGTAAAAACTGAGATTCTCAGTTTCGTTAAACTTTGACCTCCAATTGACCCCAGAAGGAAGGGTCAGATGAAAATGCCCACACAAAGAACATTGGAGCACAGAATGTCATCTATAAACCTTCCAAATACGAAGATCCTGGGTCACGTGGTTTTCAAGACGGAAGCATTTTAAAATATGCATATTTTGGTTTTTTGGGGGGTGTAATTTGATACTTGATGACGTCACGATGACGCCACGCTTTTTGCCATCATAATATTATACACGCTGGTGAAAGTCTGCCATAGGACCTATGCCTGTACTTTGTTACTTAAAGATTCAGCTTGGTTTGATGGGCATTGTTGCTCAATAAGTGCACAAATTGAGATTTTCGTTTTCGTTGAACTTTGACCTCAGATTGACCCCAGAAGGAAGGGTCAAATGAAAATGCCCACACAAAGAAAATTGTAGGCCATGATCTTATCTATAAGCCTGCTAAATACGAAAATCATGGGTCACGTGGTTTTCCAGACGGAAGCATTTTAAAACATGCATATTTTAGTCATTTTTGGGTTGTAATTTAATACCCGATGACGTCACAATGACGTCACACTTCAATGCACACATTCACATTGTGATTGATGTTCCTACCAAGTTTCAAATTGATAGCTTGAACCGTTTTGAAGAAAAGCTCTGGAAACGTTTGAGTGGAAAAAGAAGAAAAAAAACTAGAGCTACGTCTGTTCTATGAACAGGGCGTAGGGCTTTTTCACATTTTTTTACTTGAAAAATGAGCATGCTTACCTTGTAAAATTAGATGTTGTTAAAATATCAACTATTTAACCTAAAATATTAACCTTTAATGCGTTACCTTTAAAGGACTGATGACGTAATCAATGTTTTAACTACAGACATGTTTGGTGGTCGACGTACTCTATAAGCACCACTATGGGCTAATTTGCGCAAACATTGCTATGAAAGGGTAATTTTAAGATTTGTTAATTTCGCCGCTAGAGGGCGCATTTTTTGGAAAGCATTTACCTTAGACACTAACACTGCCAACCCGATCTCGGCATCGTTGACCACTTTTACAAAATAGGTTTATTTAAATGCACTTCCGGTAGAGCAAGGTCAAAGGTCAACACCATAGTTTTGAATACCGTACCCTAGTTGAACCATAACACAGTAGACTAGCTCTGAACACGTTCAAACTACAAGCAGAGTCTGTTTGACCAATAGGTCAAACAGTCAAAGGTCAAAGCATGTTGGCATCTGAATAATAGTGATGAGATTTATATAGCGCACATATCCACCCAGCAGGGTGCTCAAGGCGCTGTTACCATTATTACCGCTGCCATCAGGGAATCACCAGAACCATTTCGCTTCAACTAGGTGGCTGCTGGCCAGGCGCACAACACTATCAGCAGTTAGATTGTGGCATTCCCCTTAACAGCTTCCCATATATCGCTTGGGTTTACGAGGCAACTGGGATTAAGTGCCTTGCCCAGGGACACAGACACGTTGGTCGAAGTGGGGTTCGAACCTCCAACCTCTGATTGGGAGTCCCGCCTCATATCGACTAGACCACACGCGTAAGATGTACACGTTTGCCCGCCACATTGAAACAGGAGGAATAGAGCTTCTGCACCGGCGGCCATGACAGGGGGCAGGTTTTCTTATTTAAATGATGTGACAATGGAACCACAAAACACCTACTCATGCTTGTCACACAGTGACAATGTGACTGTCCCCTGTCATGGCCGCCGTGCAAAGGCTCTATTGCTCCTTTTTGCAAATGTTCCCGAAGTTACCCGAATGCACGTCCGGACGTTATCGTTAATCGTCGGGTATGATTCGTCATTGTTTCGAGAATTTGAGTTGACGTCGCGTGCACTATGCGTGCCGCTGCGTGTGTATTTGGTGATGCAACGGATTCAGAACTACTACGCAGTGGCTATAGTTACGGTAACCGTAAAGCGATAATGAATGGCTATATAGTTACGGGATTACAACAGCAGATTAAAAGTACAATATGGAGCTCAGCTGGGTGATGCAGACAAGGTTTGAATTTGCTTTTAGATGCTAGGCCTACATGTATATTAAAATGGCATGTGTAATATATTAATTGTTTATGAATTTATTATTTTTTTTAGAAGTAGTTTGGAAGCATGACAATTAATACTCGTGCGCGCTGTCAGTCCGCTTTGCGAGCGTCGTGCGTCCATCGCCCATACTTCATAGGAACGCGTACAATACACACGGCGTACGCGCGTTTTGGAATAGCCGTGAGCGCTTTAAACCCGCGCTGTTAGCTCATGTAGACTGGTTCCCGTCCACATATTCCAAACAGGAGAATATAAGGACAGGTAAAGGGCGCTTCTCCTTGTTCTGTAATTGGTCGTCTTTGCGCGTGCGCATTTTTTTTTTTTTTATATTTAAAAATTGGTTAAGCCCTTTGCTTTAGGCAATGTACTTTATTTACATAATTGGATATGTTCGACACGCACAGCCAAGTTACAAATGTCAATGCAAAAACCTGCGCACTTACTAAAAAAATAAAAATAATAATAATCACGTGACGGGCAGAATTCTGCCCGTCATGGCTGCCCTTTACCGATCCCTATATTTTCGCAATAAGCGAACCAATCTATAGGGATCGGGAACATATCTATTAGCTCATGCAGCCCATTGTGTCGTCATTTGCCCATACTTTTCCAAGTCACGATTTTCAATGCACGATCGTTGGTCTATAGGTTTATAGGTCTGTGCATCACCGTAATTTATGAATGACGCCCTCTGCCGGTCACTTACAGAAGTCGACATTTGGTGGCTTATGCATTGTTTTACGCAAATTTTGACTTGGCTGAACTTTGGCCTTTAATTGACCCAGGACGGAGGAATCATATGAAAATGACTCCACCAAGCAAATTGTAGCCCATGATCTGATATATAATGTCTGCTAAATATGAAGACCTTGGATTATGTGGTTTTATAGAGGGAAACATTTTAAAAGTGCATATTTTGGTAATTTTCATCTGCTGTCTCACGATGTAGTCAGCGAACAAATATTGTTAATTTTTAGTTTGTTTTGTTCACATTTGGGATGGAAATCCGATGTTTACTCGAAAAACTGATATAGGCCTACATATATTAGTCATCAAAGGCAGAAATCAGAGCACATAATTTGTTAAGATTGAAAAGAATTTGGCCAAGAAGGAACATTTTCTTAATTATATTTGTTGAAGATGGTTCAATAAAATCCTGACAATGACGTGATGATATCAGGCCTATATTAAGCTTTGCACCTTACTAAACCTAAAAGGAAGAAAACAAACATTGGAATGAATGCTTCACGGCAAAACTACGACATTCCCTCAATAACATACAATTACTTTCTTGTAGAGTGGACTGTCTTAAATAAGACTGAAATAACATAAAATATTGTATCCTACTCACATGTCCTTTTGTTAAACCATCTTCTGTAGAATTACACGTCCGTGGTAGACACAGTTAAAAGTTACCGTGTCATCGTCTCGGTCGACGCCGTGTCACACAGGGCACACGGAATAGACAGCTACGGTAAAGATTTATTTGTACGACGTTTGCTCGCATTGGGAACGGTCAAATCTAAAACTAGCTAGGCCCCTGGCATAACACTGGTCACTGCTCAGTCAACCGAAAACATAATGACATGATCATGGTGTCATTTTAAAGAAGAGGAGATTCAACCCTAACAGATGATATCTCCCGTTCATTCATACGCGCCCTACTTTAGTTACAATTAGCAATAATATCTCGGTTTCGTTTTTTAAAATCCACCCTGTATATACGGAAATGTTGACTTGGCTGAACTTTGGCCTTCAATTGACCCAGGAAGGAAGGGTCAGATGAAAATGAGTTCACAAAGCAAATTGTAGCGCAGGATCTGATCTAAAATGTCTGCTATTTATGAAGACCCTGGGTCATGTGGTTTTATAGAGGGAAACATTTTACGAAATGCATTTTTGGCTAATTTTTATGGCGAAAATCCACTTTTTTGCCATTTTTAAATAATTATAATTACGTAATCATTGACGTCATGGTGATGTTCTACATGGTGGTGGAAGTTTGTGATGGGGCCCATGCCTGCACCTAGTTTTATGAAAATCAAGCGTACTTTAATAGCTAAAATTGCTTCATAAGTACACAAAAACACAACAAATGTGAATTTTGGAATGGCTGAACTTTGACCTTCGATTGACCCAGGAAGGAAGGGTCAGATGAAAATGCCTACACAAGGAACATTGTAGCCCATGATCTGATATATATGTATGCAAAATATGAAGACCCTTGGTCATGTGGGTTCATACAGGGAAGCGTTTTACGAAATGCATATTTTGGTAATTTTCATGATAAAAATCCACTTTTGTGCCATTTTAAAATTATTATAATTACGTAATCATTGACGTCATGGTGACGTTCTACATGGTGGTGGACGTTTGTGATGGGGCCCATGCCTGTACCTAGTTTTATGAAAATCAAGCATGGTTGAATAGCTAATATTGCTTCATAAGTACAAACAAATACAAAAAATGTGATTTTTGAATTGGCTGAACTTTGACCTTCGATTGACCCAGGAAGGAAGGGTCAGATGAAAATGCCTACACTAAGAACATTGAAGCTCATGATCTGATCTAAATGTTTGCCAAATTTTCCGCTTTTTAGGCATTTTTAAAGTGTTATAATGACGTAACTGATGACGTCACAATGAAGCCATTCTTGGGTGCAGACCTCTTATACTATGTCTTTGATGTCACCAAGTTTGGTTAAGATCAATGTTTGGGAACAACCTGAAAAAGCGCCGACAACGACCATGCGCTTTGTCTATGGGAAAAAAATCAGAAGAAGAAGAAGAAGAAGAAATAAACGGAAAAAAAAAAAAAAAATCAAAACGAAAACAAAGGCTTTTTCGTCCTAAACGAAAAAGCCAAATATACTAGAGCTTCGCGTTTGTGTTTTTTACAAACGCAAGGTGATCGGGTGACATAAACATTGAAATGATGATGACGACACAGTTTTTAGATTGTTTGAAAACTTGAGTTGTTTGATGTTGAAAAAGTATTGGAATTCTCAAGACATGACTCTGACTATTCAACGCTAACATTGTGTATCTGATGACGTCATAATTGTCAATCTCATCATAACGTTACTATTGTGTGCACAGATTGTTCAAGCATCTACTGAAGAACAAGTTTTTACATGTATGCCTATATGTGGTGAAAGAATCTTTTCAATATCTATTACAGTTCTAAAGATTTTGTCATTTGAGATCATATTACTGTAAGATATCGCCGTGTGGGGAGTTGGGGTTCAATGGCATCTAGAATAAACTGACGCTCCAGTCAACTTGAGTTGCGGTCCACCATGTCCATTTTATAGACCGTATCGAATAGCCGCCATTTCGTGGGGCAGTTTCTTTGTTCTTTGAGGACATGCATGTTTGCACATATTGTGCTTCCATTGTTGAACGGTTTAAGTAACAAAAGTTGCCCCACGAAATGGCGGCTATTCGATACGGTCTATTTCCAACACAGCAACGATTTCCAGCATGTCACATTCACAGTTTGCGGGGAGATGACATATTTACTCTGGTCCGCCGACTAAGGCTAGCCGTACATAATTACACCCAAGATACAACAGCTAAGTCACCAAAAGTAAATGTCCTTGTGCTATCTAGTGTTCATTCAACTTTCCTGGCGATGATGCCACGGAAACTAGCAGTTTTACATCTTCAAAAGTCAAATTTTCTCGGTTGTAAATCAAGCCCTGCTTATGTTTCGTCTGTCTGACTTATTCACTACTCGCGCACGTACGTGGATATCATTGGCCGTGTGGCCCAGACATCCTCACTAATATTTACATTATGACCTCTGACCCGAGATAGGCCGCCTAGATACAAGTTCTATTATTAGAAGTCGAGCACTATATATGGGCGCAAATCGTCAGATTAGTGGAGGCTTGGCATAGCGCCCTCAAACGACTGAGTTAGCTTAATTATCAAGGGACCCAACAAATAATTTCTCCACATTACGTAACCACCGTGCACGTGATGACGTCATCAGTGGTATATATGTAGTCATAAAGTCCACATGTGAGGGAACATTTCGTTCCGTAGAACTATGGTCAAATTCCCTACCACTTTGGCTCTATTTGCATTCAAAATGCTAAAAAAGTGTACATTTATGAACCTCTTCCGGTTTGGACCGGAGGTTTGGGTCACACAGGAGTCATGCCTTTGTATGATTCGTTCAGTTCATTGCGACCTATCGTGCTGTGAAAGAATTGTTCAAGTATCTATTAAGATTCTTGAGATATGAATTTTTGAAATAATAACCATTTAATTTTTGTAATTTGACACCTGTGACGATATCATGACGTCACAATGTTGTGCACAAATTGTTCAACAATTTGATAAACATCAAGTTCTTAAATGTGGCGAAAGAATCATGAGAATATCTGCTGTAGTTCTCAAGATACAACATTTTAAAACAATTCAGCTCCAAATTTGCGTATTTTGACACCACATTACGTAACTACCGTCCATGGGATGACGTCACCAATGATATAGTCAAAAAGTCCACATGTGTGGAAACATTTCGTTCCGTAGAAATATGGTCAAATTCACTACCACTTTGAATCTATTTTAAAAATGCACATTTTCGAACAACTTCCGGTTTGGACCGGAAGTAGGCGTCACACAGGGGTCATGACATTGTATGATTTGTTCAGTTCATTTAGACTTATCATGTTGTGAAAGAATTGTTCAAGTATCTATTACGGTTCTTGAGATATGAATTTTGGAAATAATAACCTTTGAATTTTTGTAATTTGACACCTGATGACGTCATGATTACGTCACACTTGATGCCATCATGATACTATACATTCTGGTGAAATTCTGCCGTAGGGCCTATGTCTGTATCTAATTTACTAACGATTCAGCTTGGTTTGATAGGCATTGTTGCTGGTAAGTGTAAAAACTGAGATTCTCAGTTTCGTTGAACTTTGACCTCCAATTGATCCCAGAAGGAAGGGTCAGATGAAAATGCCCACAGAAAGAAAATTGTAGCACAGAATGTCATCTATAAACCTGCCAAATACGACGATCCTGGGTCACGTGGTTTTCAAGACGGAAGCATTTTAAAATATGCATATTTTGGTTTTTTGGCAGTGTAATTTGATACTTGATGACGTCACGATGACGTCACGCTTGTTGCCATCATAATATTATACACGCTGGTGAAAGTCTGCCAGAGGACCTATGCCTGTACCTAGTTACTTAAAGATTCAGCTTGGTTTGATGGGCATTGTTGCTCAATAAGTGCACAAATTGAGATTTTCGTTTTCGTTGAACTTTGACCTCAGATTGACCCCAGAAGGAAGGGTCAAATGAAAATGCCCACACAAAGAAAATTGTAGGCCATGATCTTATCTATAAGCCTGCTAAATACGAAAATCATGGGTCACGTGGTTTTCCAGACGGAAGCATTTTAAAACATGCATATTTTAGTCATTTTTGGGTTGTAATTTAATACCCGATGACGTCACAATGACGTCACACTTCAATGCACACATTCACATTGTGATTGATGTTCCTACCAAGTTTCAAGTTGATAGCTTGAACCGTTTTGAAGAAAAGCTCTGGAAACGTTTGAGTGGAAAAAGAAGAAAAAACAAAAACTAGAGCTACGTCTGTTCTATGAACAGAGCGTAGGGCTTTTTCACATGTTTTAACTTTAAAACTTGAAAATTTATTTTTGAACAATTTTAAATTATAAGCCAAAAACTGTTTGACTAATGGTTATCGAGACTAATGGTTACCAATCCGAGCTGCAAAGTCATGGTCCGTGTACGTCCGCCATAGCTGGGGGCCATCCAGTGCCCTGAACTGTGGGTTTTGTGTTGATGATATGCTGTTACATTATGTTGTCACTTCGAACGAATTTTGAGCGTTTATTTGCTTGCGAAGCCTGTGTACGCGTACGCGTTGTGCGCTGTTCGATTTAACAACAAGACAAAGCGCCCAGTGCATGGCAGTGGATGGCCCCCAGTAATGGCGGACTTGCAGGGAAGGAGTCCTTAGCAACCGGATTCGTGTATACCTAACCATAATGCTATGAGTCCCGTGTTGTTTGTTATCACTTTAAAATTATAAGCCAACGAAGATTTGACCACTAGGAAACGAGGTCAAATGTCAAGCAATGTGCGCGTCTGCATATACTTGTATTTGATGCTCCTTTAATCTGTCACGTGATGACGTCATCAATTAACGACATTTGCTAGTGATCGTATGTGGCGCAGGAATGACGATCATAGGTCAATCGGCTGATTTGTTATGAATGTTTGAATATGGAAAACATTAAATTGTATGCTCCTTTAATCTGATACCTTATGATATCTCGGTTTCGGTTTTTTTAATCCACCCTGTATATACGGAAATGTTGACTTGGCTGAACTTTGGCCTTCAATTGACCCAGGAAGGAAGGGGCAGATGAAAATGACTACACAAAGGAAATTGTAGCTCAGGATCTGATCTATAATGTCTGCTAAATATGAAGACCCTGGGTCATGTGGTTTTATAGAGGGAAACATTGTACGAAATGCATTTGTGGCTCATTTTTATGACGAAAATCCACTTTTTTGCCAATTTTAAATAATTATAATTACGTAATCATTGACGTCATGGTGATGTTCTACATGGTGGTGGAAGTTTGTGATGGGGCCCATGCTTGTACCTAGTTTTATAAAGGTCAAGCGTAGTTTAAGAGGTAATATTGCTTCATAAGTACAACAAAATACAAACAATGTGATTTTTGAATTGGCTGAACTTTGACCTTCGATTGACCCAGGAAGGAAGGGTCAGATGAAAATGCCTACACTAAGAATATTGTAGGCTAGGATCTGATATATATGTCTGCCAAATATGAAGACCCTGGGTCATGTGGGTTCATACAGGGAAGCGTTTTACGAAATGCATATTTTGGTAATTTTCATGATAACAATCCACTTTTGTGCCATTTTAAAATTATTATAATTACGTAATCATTGACGTCATGGTGACGTTCTACATGGTGGTGGACGTTTGTGATGGGGCCCATGCCTGTACCTAGTTTGATGAAAATCAAGCATGGTTGAATAGCTAATATTGCTTCATAAATACAAACAAATACAAACAATGTGATTTTTGAATTGGCTGAACTTTGACCTTCGATTGACCCAGGAAGGAAGGGTCAGATGAAAATGCCTACACTAAGTACATTGAAGCTCATGATCTGATCTAAATGTTTGCCAAATATGAAAACCCTGGGTCATGTGGTTTTGGCAAGGGAACCATTTTAAAGAGTACATATTTCGGAAATTTTCCGCTTTTTAGGCATTTTTAAAGTGTTATAATGACGTAACGGATGACGTCACAATGAAGCCATTCTTGGGTGCACACCTCTTATACTATGTCTTTCATGTGACCAAGTTTGGTTAAGATCAATGTTTGGGAACAACCTGAAAAAGCGCCGACAACGCCTATGCGCTTTGTCTATGGGAAAAAAATCAGAAGAAGAAGAAGAAATAAACGGAAAAAAAAAAAAAAAAAATCAAAACGAAAACAAAGGCTTTTTCGTCCTAAACGAAAAAGCCAACTAGACCTACGTCTGTTCTATGAACAGAGCGTACGGCTTTTTCACATTTTTTTTACTTAAAAAATGAGCATGCTTACCTTGCAAAATTAGATGTTAGCATATCAACTATTTAACTTTAAAAAAGTTTACCTTTAATGTGTTACCTTTAAAGGATTGATGACGTCATCAATGTTTTAACCACACAGACATGTTTGGTGGTGGACTTACTCTATAAGCAGCACTATTGGGCTAATTTGCGCAAACACTGCTATGAAAGGGTCATTTTAAGACTTTTAAATTTTGAAGCTAGAAGGCGCCCTTTTATGGAATGACGTAAAAACTTACATTTTTGGAAACCCTATTTACCTTAGACACTGACACTACCAACCGCATCTCGGCAGCTTTCACCACTTTTACAAAATAGGTTCATTTAAATGCACTTCCGGTTTCTACCGAAAGTGAGCAAGGTCACAGGTCATGGCGATATTTTTTGGATACCCCACCCTAGTCGAACTCAAACACCTTTGACCCCATCCAAATACCTCTTACCAGTTTCAAATGGAAAGCAAAGTCTGTTTGACCAATACGGAATGAGGTCAAATGTCAAGGCATGTGGGCATCTGAAAGACCTTTATTAATGATCGTATATGCCGAAAGAATCAAGATCGTAGGTCAAACGGATGATTTTTTATGAATTTTTTAATATGGAAACATTAAATTTCATGCCCCTTTAAACTTACACCTGATGACGTCATGATGACGCCATTGTTGGGTGCACACCTCTTCTACTGTGTCTTTCATTTGACCAAGTTTGGGAACAACCTCAAAAAGTGCCGACAACGCCCATGCGTTATGTCAATGGGGGCGGGGGGGGGGGGGGGGGGGGTGGGGGGTGAATCAGAAGAAGAAATAAACGGAAAAGCCATACATTAACGACCTTTGCTAGTGATCGTATATGGGAAGGAATCAATGTTGTAATTTGCATTTTAAAATATTTGTATCACCTTTAATCTGACACGTGATGACGTCATTATGAGATCATTAGTTAAATACATTTGTTAATGACCGTATATGGTGCAGGAATCACGATCATAGGTGCCTGATTTGTTATGAATGTTTGATCGTATATATTTTAATTTAAATATTTAATTAAACTGTTAATTTTTAGTTTGTTTTGTTCACATTTGGGATGGAAATCCGATGTTTACTCGAAAAACTGATATACATAACATCAAAGGCAGAAATCAGAGCACATAATTTGTTAAGATTGAAAAGAGTTTGGCCAGGAAGGAACAATTTCGTAATTAGATTTGTTGAAGATGGTTTAATAAAATCATAACAATGACTTAATGATTTGAGGCCTATATTATAAGCTTTGCACCTTACTAAACCTAAAAAGAAAGAAAACAAACATTGGAATTAATGCTTCACGGCAAAACTACGACATTCTCTCAATAGCATACAATTACTTTCTTGTAGAGAGTGGACTCTCTTAAATAAGACTGAAATAACATGAAAGATTGTATCCTACTCACTGAACTTTTGTTAAACCATCTTCTGTTGAATTACACGTCCGTGGTAGACAGTTAAAGGAATACGTTGCCTTCAGATTTCACGAAATCTCACGTTTGAGGGTGTTCCTTATACTTATTAAGAGTTGTTCTTGCAATAAAACACATTTAATGTGTTATAATTAGTGAATGGTAATTAAAAACAACAAACACTGACCTCTGACCCCCACTACATGTCCCGCGAAATGTATACGTATTTCAAGCCGTCAATACGATCGTCCGGGTAGTGGGCAAAATGCAGCGACGAACAGGAGTTAGGCTGGCGCCGTAGCCAGTGGTCAGGTAAACCTATCAGATGAACGCAAGGTACCATACCATTCTCCGCCTCCCGAGACATGTGTGAAATGTAAACACACAGACACACCGACTGGCTGTCAAAAAATGGATCGTCAAGAGAACACAGCAGACGCGTCAAAAAAGAAAAAAACGAAAACCTCGCCAATCAGGGTAAGAATATTGTCATGGGACAAACCGATAGAAAGGACTTGGATGATTTATACCCAATGGTTATTGTAGACACGAATTTAAAAAACAGGCACATCACACGCAACGGAGGAAGGAAAAATAATTTCTTTCTCCAGGCTGGAAATAAGACTAATATAATTTCTCCGCCATTTATGGGAGTCAAGATTTTGACTCCCATAAATGGCGGAGCGTGCTGCTTCGAGAAATTACGCAAAATTGAAGCATTTCTAAGGCACGTTTGTGTGGATCATTATATTCTACTTTTTAAACATCTTTCAGATCGTGCTCATTATACTTCAAACGCTTGTAATAGCCCAAAAACGCCCAATAAAGCGCAACCCGAAGGCAACGTGTTCCTTTAAAAGACTGCTTCCGGCGCCGTGTCACACAGGGCACACGGAATAGACATCTACGGTAAAAATTGATTTATGCGAAGTTTGCTCGAAGTTTGCTGGCTGAACTTTGGCCTTCAATTGACCCAGGAAGGAAGGGGCAGATGAAAATGACTACACAAAGGAAATTATAGCTCAGGATCTGATCTATAATGTCTGCTAAATATGAAGACCCTGCGTCATGTGGTTTTATAGAGGGAAATATTGTACGAAATGCATTTTTGGCTCATTTTTATGACGAAAATCCACTTTTTTGTCAATTTTAAATAATTATAATTACGTAATCATTGACGTCATGGTGATGTTCTACATGGGGTGGAAGTTTGTGATGGGGCCCATGCCTGTACCTAGTTTTATAAAGATCAAGCGTAGTTTAATAGGTAATATTGCTTCATAAGTACAACAAAATACAAACAATGTGATTATTGAATTGGCTGAACTTTGGCCTTCGATTGACCCAGGAAGGAAGGTTCAGATGAAAATGCCTACACTAAGAACATTAAAGCTCATGATCTGATCTAAATGTTTGCCAAATATGAAAACCCTGGGTCATGTGGTTTTGGCAAGGGAACCATTTTAAAAAGAGCATATTTCGGAAATTTTCCGCTTTTTAGGCATTTTTAAAGTGTTATAATGACGTAACGGATGACGTCACAATGAAGCCATTCTTGGGTGCACACCTCTTATACTATGTCTTTGATGTGACCAAGTTTGGTTAAGATCAATGTTTGGGAACAACCTGAAAAAGCGCCGACAACGCCTATGCGCTTTGTCTATGGGAAAAAAATCAGAAGAAGAAGAAGAAATAAACGGAAAAAAAAAAAATCAAAACGAAAACAAAGGCTTTTTCGTCCTAAACGAAAAAGCCAAAAACAAATATAAAGAAATCGTACAATAGTAATAGGTGATCGGAATGAGTTCCCATCACCTAATAACAAGAAAACTCACCAGGGATGTGCAGACATTAGACTTACAAAAACCGCAGAAAAACACAGTTGTGAAGAGATAAAAATACAGGTCTTTTCTTGATGCTGCTGGTCTACACACTGACCATGTGCTTGTGGTCACAGGGCCAGTGACCTCTACAGAAATAAACTATTTGGGGGATGCACTACAAAAGACACGGGTCATACACAATCTAATGGGGCTTACACATGGGAAACTAAAAGGACATTAACAATATACTACAGGGGATGCACACCTATTAAAAACGGGACAGTTATTACACAATTTAAAGGAAATTATTTATAAACAGTTTTCACCCTTCTACAATTGCCCAAAACCGGCCGAGTTACTTACAAGTTCAGCTTAAACTCTCCTGCCGGTCTACAAGCTGTTTTCCCACAGTCAGCCAATTCTGGATGGCTATATTGTGCCCGGGATACTCGCTAATTTTGAAGTCAAGGAATTTCCCGACGAACTTCAAAATTTGGCTGTTAGAACCAAACTATATTCCACACTTGTCCTGCAAATTTGACAAACCTTCGCCCAAAACCGGCTGAGTTACTTACGAGTTTAGTTAAAACTCTTCTGCCGGGCCTACAAGCGCACAGTCGGCCACTTGTCGATGATACCCACTTATTTGGAAATCAAGGAATTTTCCAACGAACTTCAAATTTTGCATGCTCCAAACTGTGAACTGTAAAAAATTCCCGTAAAATTACAAGATTTTCTTCGTGTACAATAACGGTGTCGGACAGTATTTCTGGTTTTACAGAGGTTTTGCATGTAAATACATCCGGTCAAACTGTTGATTAACAGAATGTCATTTATTTAAAGGCAATGCTGTAAATTAATGGCATGGGTGGAAGTTTCAAAGCATATTCCCGTAAAAAGACAGGTTTGAGTTGTAAACTGTCCATTAAAGGAACACACCTTCTTTGTTGGGCTATTTTGGGCTCGAAATAGACCCATACATTATTTTGAAGCGCATTCGAGAGTAAATTAGATATATCCTGAAAAGACGCCGTCAAATGTAGACGTTTTTGAGCACATTTAAAAAATCCAAGGTCACGTGACCTTTCGGTACCAAATTCTGGTTCCGAAAAGTCACGTGGTCTTGTGAGTTAGTTGTATTTCCAGCCGTATAAAAGTTTGTTACTGCAGAACTGCACCAAATTCAACTCTGATTTCCCCCCAATATTTATAAGTAGGCCTAATTGACAAAAGAGAGACTATTTATACAGGTATGAAACAAAGTTAAACATAAGTATGAAAATTCGAACATAATCGTTTTTTTCGAGAGTCCAGAGAACGGTAGCGAGCGCGTGCTACGGCAGGCTACCGTGGAGTGTAGAAATTTGCCCCGCGCAGCATGCACGGCAAATAGCCTGAGTGCACACACACGCGCGCAGGCGTGTTGCTTAGGTGCACGTACGTTCGTGAAGAAAAAACATGATGCCAACTCCTCAAAAGAAAAGGGAAATTCCTATTCGGTCGTCCGGGCTGTCCAGTGAAATCGTGAGCAGAAAATTGGAGATATCCTGAGCAGGAGAAGAGCGTTTTTGTTATTTTTGCACTGCTTTAGTAAATTACGGGATATTTTGATGATATTTTTTTCGCAACGACCATCAAAAAAGTATTGTCAATGCTGCTACATCACTAAATCATGTAAACAGTAGGCAGGTGTGTACCTTTAACCGTATCAGCCCCACTTTGTTTATGCGCATGCAGCCTGCAATGCCCACGTTGTTTATTCACACAGTGCTCCCAGTCCCACGTGCTACGTGCGTGGCTACGTGCACTGGCACAAGGTCACCGCGAGTTCATACATGAATACACATTAGTGCGCCCAAGTAAATAGGCAAAGATGCGTGCGCCGAGCTCATGAATATTTTGTATGCCCTCAAATTCTTCTATATTAGAGAGAATTGCGAGCTAAACAAGTGTGGTCTTGTGGGGAAACTGGCCACCATCGTGATGTGGGGTATTTTTTCTTCCAAGTACAAACATTTTGGAGAATGTAGCTCCTGAAAGTTGCCCTATTTTTCCCAGTAGCGAATGTGACTTTTTTTCAAAATGGCGCTGGTCTGTTTGGCAATTTTCACTCTTGCAGGGGTAGTTTTGTTTCATATGTGGAAATTAGGGAATGAAAGTGACGGATTACCCCTATAAAATTGAACAGAATTAAAAAGATGAGATTTCAATGTGTATTTTGGTTGTCGTCTCCAGACGCTAAGAGAGTTGTGGGTATTTTAAAATGATTTTTGAAAATTGGGCATTTAGCATTGGTTCCTATGGTGTGCAATCATTACACTCACACTAACTGTGCGTTGTAATATCCGAGTCTGAAGACTTAGACGAAGAATATTCATCAGATTCGTGGCTAGTTTCAGCGGATTCTTCGGATGAACTCACAGAATCCATGTCAGAGTCACTGTCTGCAAAAATTCTTAAAGTATCTCTGCATCGCGATCAGCCATGGTGCTCACATTTTGGCAAGAAGATTCAATTTTGTTGCAGGTTTTTTCACGTGTCGTTTTCAAAAAAAATCGTAATGGCGACCACTATTGTATCATACACCAAACGAAAGCGGTGGCCATTGGGGCTCAAGCGTGGTACAGTGCACGGGCGACTAAAGTCGCCATTGGGGCTGAAAGGGCTAATCTGTCTTTCGGAATTGCGTAACACAATTGATTCCATAAGAATATTCCACACTGTAAACATTGTTTTTTACACAGAGTTTCATTAACCCGTTCCTGTTAATACACAAGAAAGGCATACTTGTAACCAATGCATAATGTGCGACGTAAAATAATATGGACAGACTGTTAGTATATGCTCGGAATTAGGTCAAGTGTGTCCCAAATGCCGGCAAATTTGGAAATCAAGGAATTTTCCAACCAACTTCAAATTTTGCATGCTCCAAACTGTATATATTCCGCACTTGTCATGCAAAATTGACAGATTTTCGCTGGGAAATGACGGATAAATTTCAGAGTTTAGGGAAAACGGAGCTCGGCTGCGTGGTTATTCCCCTAACCGTGGCTGTTGGGACACCCTGCGCCGCGCTGGTGTACATTTGTACGGCCGTTGACTCACCCCAGATTGTGACGGGAATTAGGTCAAAGTGTGTCCCAAATGCCGGCAAATTTGGAAATCAAGGAATTTTCCAACCAACTTCAAATTTTGCATGCTCCAAACTGTATATATTCCGCACTTGTCATGCAAAATTGACAGATTTTCGCTGGGAAATGACGGAGAAATTTCAGAGTTTAGGGAAAACGGAGCTCGGCTGCGTGGTTATTCCCCTAACCGTGGCTGTTGGGACACCCTGCGCCGCGCTGGTGTACATTTGTACGGCCGTTGACTCACCCCAGATTGTGACGGGAATTAGGTCAAAGTGTGTCCCAAATACCGGCAAATTTGGAAATCAAGGAATTTTCCAACCAACTTCAAATTTTGCATGCTCCAAACTGTATATATTCCGCACTTGTCATGCAAAATTGACATATTTTCGCTTGGAAATGACGGAGAAAATCCAGAGTTTAGGGAAAACGGAGCTCGGCTGCGTGGTTATTCCCCTAACCGTGGCTGTTGGGACACCCTGCGCATGCGCTGGTGTACATTTCTACGGCCGTTGACTCACCCCAGATTGTGACGGGAATTAGGTCAAAGTGTGTCCCAAATGCCGGCAAATTTGGAAATCAAGGAATTTTCCAACCAACTTCAAATTTTGCATGCTCCAAACTGTATATATTCCGCACTTGTCATGCAAAATTGACCGATTTTCGCTGGGAAATGACGGAGAAATTTCAGAGTTTAGGGAAAACGGAGCTCGGCTGCGTGGTTATTCCCCTAACCGTGGCTGTTGGGACACCCTGCGCCGCGCTGGTGTTCATTTCTACGGCCGTTGACTCACCCCAGATTGTGACGGGAATTAGGTCAAAGTGTGTCCCAAATGCCGGCAAATTTGGAAATCAAGGAATTTTCCAACCAACTTCAAATTTTGCATGCTCCAAACTGTATATATTCCGCACTTGTCATGCAAAATTGACAGATTTTCGCTGGGAAATGACGGAGAAATTTCAGAGTTTAGGGAAAACGGAGCTCGGCTGCGTGGTTATTCCCCTAACCGTGGCTGTTGGGACACCCTGCGCCGCGCCGGTGTACATTTGTACGGCCGTTGACTCACCCCAGATTGTGACGGGAATTAGGTCAAAGTGTGTCCTAAATGCCGGCAAATTTGGAAATCAAGGAATTTTCCAACCAACTTCAAATTTTGCATGCTCCAAACTGTATATATTCCGCACTTGTCATGCAAAATTGACAGATTTTCGCTGGGAAATGACGGATAAATTTCAGAGTTTAGGGAAAACGGAGCTCGGCTGCGTGGTTATTTCCCTAACCGTGGCTGTTGGGACACCCTGCGCCGCGCTGGTGTACATTTGTACGGCCGTTGACTCACCCCAGATTGTGACGGAAATTAGGTCAAAGTGTGTCCCAAATGCCGGCAAATTTGGAAATCAAGGAATTTTCCAACCAACTTCAAATTTTGCATGCTCCAAACTGTATATATTCCGCACTTGTCATGCAAAATTGACATATTTTCGCTGGGAAATGACGGAGAAATTTCAGAGTTTAGGGAAAACGGAGCTCGGCTGCGTGGTTATTCCCCTAACCGTGGCTGTTGGGACACCCTGCGCCGCGCTGGTGTACATTTGTACGGCCGTTGACTCACCCCAGATTGTGACGGGAATTAGGTCAAAGTGTGTCCCAAATGCCGGCAAATTTGGAAATCAAGGAATTTTCCAACCAACTTCAAATTTTGCATGCTCCAAACTGTATATATTCCGCACTTGTCATGCAAAATTGACAGATTTTCGCTGGGAAATTACGGAGAAATTTCAGAGTTTAGGGAAAACGGAGCTCGGCTGCGTGGTTATTCCCCTAACCGTGGCTGTTGGGACACCCTGCGCCGCGCTGGTGTACATTTGTACGGCCGTTGACTCACCCCAGATTGTGACGGGAATTAGGTCAAAGTGTGTCCCAAATGCCGGCAAATTTGGAAATCAAGGAATTTTCCAACCAACTTCAAATTTTGCATGCTCCAAACTGTATATATTCCGCACTTGTCATGCAAAATTGACAGATTTTCGCTGGGAAATGACGGAGAAATTTCAGAGTTTAGGGAAAACGGAGCTCGGCTGCGTGGTTATTCCCCTAACCGTGGCTGTTGGGACACCCTGCGCCGCGCTGGTGTACATTTGTACGGCCGTTGACTCACCCCAGATTGTGACGGGAATTAGGTCAAAGTGTGTCCCAAATACCGGCAAATTTGGAAATCAAGGAATTTTCCAACCAACTTCAAATTTTGCATGCTCCAAACTGTATATATTCCGCACTTGTCATGCAAAATTGACATATTTTCGCTTGGAAATGACGGAGAAAATCCAGAGTTTAGGGAAAACGGAGCTCGGCTGCGTGGTTATTCCCCTAACCGTGGCTGTTGGGACACCCTGCGCATGCGCTGGTGTACATTTCTACGGCCGTTGACTCACCCCAGATTGTGACGGGAATTAGGTCAAAGTGTGTCCCAAATGCCGGCAAATTTGGAAATCAAGGAATTTTCCAACCAACTTCAAATTTTGCATGCTCCAAACTGTATATATTCCGCACTTGTCATGCAAAATTGACCGATTTTCGCTGGGAAATGACGGAGAAATTTCAGAGTTTAGGGAAAACGGAGCTCGGCTGCGTGGTTATTCCCCTAACCGTGGCTGTTGGGACACCCTGCGCCGCGCTGGTGTTCATTTCTACGGCCGTTGACTCACCCCAGATTGTGACGGGAATTAGGTCAAAGTGTGTCCCAAATGCCGGCAAATTTGGAAATCAAGGAATTTTCCAACCAACTTCAAATTTTGCATGCTCCAAACTGTATATATTCCGCACTTGTCATGCAAAATTGACAGATTTTCGCTGGGAAATGACGGAGAAATTTCAGAGTTTAGGGAAAACGGAGCTCGGCTGCGTGGTTATTCCCCTAACCGTGGCTGTTGGGACACCCTGCGCCGCGCCGGTGTACATTTGTACGGCCGTTGACTCACCCCAGATTGTGACGGGAATTAGGTCAAAGTGTGTCCTAAATGCCGGCAAATTTGGAAATCAAGGAATTTTCCAACCAACTTCAAATTTTGCATGCTCCAAACTGTATATATTCCGCACTTGTCATGCAAAATTGACAGATTTTCGCTGGGAAATGACGGATAAATTTCAGAGTTTAGGGAAAACGGAGCTCGGCTGCGTGGTTATTTCCCTAACCGTGGCTGTTGGGACACCCTGCGCCGCGCTGGTGTACATTTGTACGGCCGTTGACTCACCCCAGATTGTGACGGAAATTAGGTCAAAGTGTGTCCCAAATGCCGGCAAATTTGGAAATCAAGGAATTTTCCAACCAACTTCAAATTTTGCATGCTCCAAACTGTATATATTCCGCACTTGTCATGCAAAATTGACATATTTTCGCTGGGAAATGACGGAGAAATTTCAGAGTTTAGGGAAAACGGAGCTCGGCTGCGTGGTTATTCCCCTAACCGTGGCTGTTGGGACACCCTGCGCCGCGCTGGTGTACATTTGTACGGCCGTTGACTCACCCCAGATTGTGACGGGAATTAGGTCAAAGTGTGTCCCAAATGCCGGCAAATTTGGAAATCAAGGAATTTTCCAACCAACTTCAAATTTTGCATGCTCCAAACTGTATATATTCCGCACTTGTCATGCAAAATTGACAGATTTTCGCTGGGAAATGACGGAGAAATTTCAGAGTTTAGGGAAAACGGAGCTCGGCTGCGTGGTTATTCCCCTAACCGTGGCTGTTGGGACACCCTGCGCCGCGCTGGTGTACATTTGTACGGCCGTTGACTCACCCCAGATTGTGACGGGAATTAGGTCAAAGTGTGTCCCAAATGCCGGCAAATTTGGAAATCAAGAAATTTTCCAACCAACTTCAAATTTTGCATGCTCCAAACTGTATATATTCCGCACTTGTCATGCAAAATTGACATATTTTCGCTGGGAAATGACGGAGAAATTTCAGAGTTTAGGGAAAACGGAGCTCGGCTGCGTGGTTATTCCCCTAACCGTGGCTGTTGGGACACCCTGCGCCGCGCTGGTGTACATTTGTACGGCCGTTGACTCACCCCAGATTGTGACGGGAATTAGGTCAAAGTGTGTCCCAAATGCCGGCAAATTTGGAAATCAAGGAATTTTCCAACCAACTTCAAATTTTGCATGCTCCAAACTGTATATATTCCGCACTTGTCATGCAAAATTGACAGATTTTCGCTGGGAAATGACGGAGAAATTTCAGAGTTTAGGGAAAACGGAGCTCGGCTGCGTGGTTATTCCCCTAACCGTGGCTGTTGGGACACCCTGCGCCGCGCTGGTGTACATTTGTACGGCCGTTGACTCACCCCAGATTGTGACGGGAATTAGGTCAAAGTGTGTCCCAAATACCGGCAAATTTGGAAATCAAGGAATTTTCCAACCAACTTCAAATTTTTAGCATGCTCCAAACTGTATATATTCCGCACTTGTCATGCAAAATTGACAGATTTTCGCTGGGAAATGACGGAGAAATTTCAGAGTTTAGGGAAAACGGAGCTCGGCTGCGTGGTTATTCCCCTAACCGTGGCTGTTGGGACACCCTGCGCCGCGCTGGTGTACATTTGTACGGCCGTTGACTCACCCCAGATTGTGACGGGAATTAGGTCAAAGTGTGTCCCAAATGCCGGCAAATTTGGAAATCAAGGAATTTTCCAACCAACTTCAAATTTTGCATGCTCCAAACTGTATATATTCCGCACTTGTCATGCAAAATTGACATATTTTCGCTGGGAAATGACGGATAAATTTCAGAGTTTAGGGAAAACGGAGCTCGGCTGCGTGGTTATTCCCCTAACCGTGGCTGTTGGGACACCCTGCGCCGCGCTGGTGTACATTTGTACGGCCGTTGACTCACCCCAGATTGTGATGGGAATTAGGTCAAAGTGTGTCCCAAATGCCGGCAAATTTGGAAATCAAGGAATTTTCCAACCAACTTCAAATTTTGCATGCTCCAAACTGTATATATTCCGCACTTGTCATGCAAAATTGACAGATTTTCGCTGGGAAATGACGGAGAAATTTCAGAGTTTAGGGAAAACGGAGCTCGGCTGCGTGGTTATTCCCCTAACCGTGGCTGTTGGGACACCCTGCGCATGCGCCGCGCTGGTGTACATTTGTACGGCCGTTGACTCACCCCAGATTGTGACGGGAATTAGGTCAAAGTGTGTCCCAAATGCCGGCAAATTTGGAAATCAAGGAATTTTCCAACCAACTTCAAATTTTCCATGCTCCAAACTGTATATATTCCGCACTTGTCATGCAAAATTGACATATTTTCGCTGGGAAATGACGGATAAATTTCAGAGTTTAGGGAAAACGGAGCTCGGCTGCGTGGTTATTCCCCTAACCGTGGCTGTTGGGACACCCTGCGCCGCGCTGGTGTACATTTGTACGGCCGTTGACTCACCCCAGATTGAGACGGGAATTAGGTCAAAGTGTGTCCCAAATGCCGGCAAATTTGGAAATCAAGGAATTTTCCAACCAACTTCAAATTTTGCATGCTCCAAACTGTATATATTCCGCACTTGTCATGCAAAATTGACAGATTTTCGCTGGGAAATGACGGAGAAATTTCAGAGTTTAGGGAAAACGGAGCTCGGCTGCGTGGTTATTCCCCTAACCGTGGCTGTTGGGACACCCTGCGCATGCGCCGCGCTGGTGTACATTTGTACGGCCGTTGACTCACCCCAGATTGTGACGGGAATTAGGTCAAAGTGTGTCCCAAATGCCGGCAAATTTGGAAATCAAGGAATTTTCCAACCAACTTCAAATTTTGCATGCTCCAAACTGTATATATTCCGCACTTGTCATGCAAAATTGACATATTTTCGCTGGGAAATGACGGAGAAATTTCAGAGTTTAGGGAAAACGGAGCTCGGCTGCGTGGTTATTCCCCTAACCGTGGCTGTTGGGACACCCTGCGCCGCGCTGGTGTACATTTGTACGGCCGTTGACTCACCCCAGATTGTGACGGGAATTAGGTCAAAGTGTGTCCCAAATGCCGGCAAATTTGGAAATCAAGGAATTTTCCAACCAACTTCAAATTTTGCATGCTCCAAACTGTATATATTCCGCACTTGTCATGCAAAATTGACAGATTTTCGCTGGGAAATGACGGAGAAATTTCAGAGTTTAGGGAAAACGGAGCTCGGCTGCGTGGTTATTCCCCTAACCGTGGCTGTTGGGACACCCTGCGCATGCGCCGCGCTGGTGTACATTTGTACGGCCGTTGACTCACCCCAGATTGTGACGGGAATTAGGTCAAAGTGTGTCCCAAATGCCGGCAAATTTGAAAATCAAGGAATTTTCCAACCAACTTCAAATTTTGCATGCTCCAAACTGTATATATTCCGCACTTGTCATGCAAAATTGACATATTTTCGCTGGGAAATGACGGAGAAATTTCAGAGTTTAGGGAAAACGGAGCTCGGCTGCGTGGTTATTCCCCTAACCGTGGCTGTTGGGACACCCTGCGCCGCGCTGGTGTACATTTGTACGGCCGTTGACTCACCCCAGATTGTGACGGGAATTAGGTCAAAGTGTGTCCCAAATGCCGGCAAATTTGGAAATCAAGGAATTTTCCAACCAACTTCAAATTTTGCATGCTCCAAACTGTATATATTCCGCACTTGTCATGCAAAATTGACAGATTTTCGCTGGGAAATGACGGAGAAATTTCAGAGTTTAGGGAAAACGGAGCTCGGCTGCGTGGTTATTCCCCTAACCGTGGCTGTTGGGACACCCTGCGCCGCGCTGGTGTACATTTGTACGGCCGTTGACTCACCCCAGATTGTGACGGGAATTAGGTCAAAGTGTGTCCCAAATACCGGCAAATTTGGAAATCAAGGAATTTTCCAACCAACTTCAAATTTTGCATGCTCCAAACTGTATATATTCCGCACTTGTCATGCAAAATTGACATATTTTCGCTTGGAAATGACGGAGAAAATTCAGAGTTTAGGGAAAACGGAGCTCGGCTGCGTGGTTATTCCCCTAACCGTGGCTGTTGGGACACCCTGCGCATGCGCTGGTGTACATTTCTACGGCCGTTGACTCACCCCAGATTGTGACGGGAATTAGGTCAAAGTGTGTCCCAAATGCCGGCAAATTTGGAAATCAAGGAATTTTCCAACCAACTTCAAATTTTGCATGCTCCAAACTGTATATATTCCGCACTTGTCATGCAAAATTGACCGATTTTCGCTGGGAAATGACGGAGAAATTTCAGAGTTTAGGGAAAACGGAGCTCGGCTGCGTGGTTATTCCCCTAACCGTGGCTGTTGGGACACCCTGCGCCGCGCTGCTGTTCATTTCTACGGCCGTTGACTCACCCCAGATTGTGACGGGAATTAGGTCAAAGTGTGTCCCAAATGCCGGCAAATTTGGAAATCAAGGAATTTTCCAACCAACTTCAAATTTTGCATGCTCCAAACTGTATATATTCCGCACTTGTCATGCAAAATTGACAGATTTTCGCTGGGAAATGACGGAGAAATTTCAGAGTTTAGGGAAAACGGAGCTCGGCTGCGTGGTTATTCCCCTAACCGTGGCTGTTGGGACACCCTGCGCCGCGCCGGTGTACATTTGTACGGCCGTTGACTCACCCCAGATTGTGACGGGAATTAGGTCAAAGTGTGTCCTAAATGCCGGCAAATTTGGAAATCAAGGAATTTTCCAACCAACTTCAAATTTTGCATGCTCCAAACTGTATATATTCCGCACTTGTCATGCAAAATTGACAGATTTTCGCTGGGAAATGACGGATAAATTTCAGAGTTTAGGGAAAACGGAGCTCGGCTGCGTGGTTATTTCCCTAACCGTGGCTGTTGGGACACCCTGCGCCGCGCTGGTGTACATTTGTACGGCCGTTGACTCACCCCAGATTGTGACGGAAATTAGGTCAAAGTGTGTCCCAAATGCCGGCAAATTTGGAAATCAAGGAATTTTCCAACCAACTTCAAATTTTGCATGCTCCAAACTGTATATATTCCGCACTTTTCATGCAAAATTGACATATTTTCGCTGGGAAATGACGGAGAAATTTCAGAGTTTAGGGAAAACGGAGCTCGGCTGCGTGGTTATTCCCCTAACCGTGGCTGTTGGGACACCCTGCGCCGCGCTGGTGTACATTTGTACGGCCGTTGACTCACCCCAGATTGTGACGGGAATTAGGTCAAAGTGTGTCCCAAATGCCGGCAAATTTGGAAATCAAGGAATTTTCCAACCAACTTCAAATTTTGCATGCTCCAAACTGTATATATTCCGCACTTGTCATGCAAAATTGACAGATTTTCGCTGGGAAATGACGGAGAAATTTCAGAGTTTAGGGAAAACGGAGCTCGGCTGCGTGGTTATACCCCTAACCGTGGCTGTTGGGACACCCTGCGCATGCGCCGCGCTGGTGTACATTTGTACGGCCGTTGACTCACCCCAGATTGTGACGGGAATTAGGTCAAAGTGTGTCCCAAATGCCGGCAAATTTGGAAATCAAGAAATTTTCCAACCAACTTCAAATTTTGCATGCTCCAAACTGTATATATTCCTCACTTGTCATGCAAAATTGACAGATTTTCGCTGGGAAATGACGGAGAAATTTCAGAGTTTAGGGAAAACGGAGCTCGGCTGCGTGGTTATTCCCCTAACCGTGGCTGTTGGGACACCCTGCGCCGCGCTGGTGTACATTTGTACGGCCGTTGACTCACCCCAGATTGTGACGGGAATTAGGTCAAAGTGTGTCCCAAATGCCGGCAAATTTGGAAATCAAGGAATTTTCCAACCAACTTCAAATTTTGCATGCTCCAAACTGTATATATTCCGCACTTGTCATGCAAAATTGACAGATTTTCGCTGGGAAATGACGGAGAAATTTCAGAGTTTAGGGAAAACGGAGCTCGGCTGCGTGGTTATTCCCCTAACCGTGGCTGTTGGGACACCCTGCGCCGCGCTGGTGTACATTTGTACGGCCGTTGACTCACCCCAGATTGTGACGGGAATTAGGTCAAAGTGTGTCCCAAATGCCGGCAAATTTGGAAATCAAGAAATTTTCCAACCAACTTCAAATTTTGCATGCTCCAAACTGTATATATTCCGCACTTGTCATGCAAAATTGACATATTTTCGCTGGGAAATGACGGAGAAATTTCAGAGTTTAGGGAAAACGGAGCTCGGCTGCGTGGCTATTCCCCTAACCGTGGCTGTTGGGACACCCTGCGCCGCGCTGGTGTACATTTGTACGGCCGTTGACTCACCCCAGATTGTGACGGGAATTAGGTCAAAGTGTGTCCCAAATGCCGGCAAATTTGGAAATCAAGGAATTTTCCAACCAACTTCAAATTTTGCATGCTCCAAACTGTATATATTCCGCACTTGTCATGCAAAATTGACATATTTTCGCTGGGAAATGACGGAGAAATTTCAGAGTTTAGGGAAAACGGAGCTCGGCTGCGTGGTTATTCCCCTAACCGTGGCTGTTTGGACACCCTGCGCCGCGCTGGTGTACATTTGTACGGCCGTTGACTCACCCCCAGATTGTGACGGGAATTAGGTCAAAGTGTGTCCCAAATGCCGGCAAATTTGGAAATCAAGGAATTTTCCAACCAACTTCAAATTTTGCATGCTCCAAACTGTATATATTCCGCACTTGTCATGCCAAAATTGACAGATTTTCGCTGGGAAATGACGGAGAAATTTCAGAGTTTAGGGAAAACGGAGCTCGGCTGCGTGGTTATTCCCCTAACCGTGGCTGTTGGGACACCCTGCGCCGCGCTGGTGTACATTTGTACGGCCGTTGACTCACCCCAGATTGTGACGGGAATTAGGTCAAAGTGTGTCCCAAATACCGGCAAATTTGGAAATCAAGGAATTTTCCAACCAACTTCAAATTTTTAGCATGCTCCAAACTGTATATATTCCGCACTTGTCATGCAAAATTGACAGATTTTCGCTGGGAAATGACGGAGAAATTTCAGAGTTTAGGGAAAACGGAGCTCGGCTGCGTGGTTATTCCCCTAACCGTGGCTGTTGGGACACCCTGCGCCGCGCTGGTGTACATTTGTACGGCCGTTGACTCACCCCAGATTGTGACGGGAATTAGGTCAAAGGTGTGTCCCAAATGCCGGCAAATTTGGAAATCAAGGAATTTTCCAACCAACTTCAAATTTTGCATGCTCCAAACTGTATATATTTCCGCACTTGTCATGCAAAATTGACAGATTTTCGCTGGGAAATGACGGAGAAATTTCAGAGTTTAGGGAAAACGGAGCTCGGCTGCGTGGTTATTCCCCTAACCGTGGCTGTTGGACACCCTGCGCCGCGCTGGTGTACATTTGTACGGCCGTTGACTCACCCCAGATTGTGACGGGAATTAGGTCAAAGTGTGTCCCAAATGCCGGCAAATTTGGAAATCAAGGAATTTTCCAACCAACTTCAAATTTTGCATGCTCCAAACTGTATATATTCCGCACTTGTCATGCAAAATTGACATATTTTCGCTGGGAAATGACGGATAAATTTCAGAGTTTAGGGAAAACGGAGCTCGGCTGCGTGGTTATTCCCCTAACCGTGGCTGTTGGGACACCCTGCGCCGCGCTGGTGTACATTTGTACGGCCGTTGACTCACCCCAGATTGTGACGGGAATTAGGTCAAAGTGTGTCCCAAATGCCGGCAAATTTGGAAATCAAGGAATTTTCCAACCAACTTCAAATTTTGCATGCTCCAAACTGTATATATTCCGCACTTGTCATGCAAAATTGACAAATTTTCGCTGGGAAATGACGGAGAAATTTCAGAGTTTAGGGAAAACGGAGCTCGGCTGCGTGGTTATTCCCCTAACCGTGGCTGTTGGGACACCCTGCGCCGCGCTGGTGTACATTTGTACGGCCGTTGACTCACCCCAGATTGTGACGGGAATTAGGTCAAAGTGTGTCCCAAATGCCGGCAAATTTGGAAATCAAGGAATTTTCCAACCAACTTCAAATTTTGCATGCTCCAAACTGTATATATTCCGCACTTGTCATGCAAAATTGACATATTTTCGCTGGGAAATGACGGATAAATTTCAGAGTTTAGGGAAAACGGAGCTCGGCTGCGTGGTTATTCCCCTAACCGTGGCTGTTGGGACACCCTGCACCGCGCTGGTGTACATTTGTACGGCCGTTGACTCACCCCAGATTGTGATGGGAATTAGGTCAAAGTGTGTCCCAAATGCCGGCAAATTTGGAAATCAAGGAATTTTCCAACCAACTTCAAATTTTGCATGCTCCAAACTGTATATATTCCGCACTTGTCATGCAAAATTGACAGATTTTCGCTGGGAAATGACGGAGAAATTTCAGAGTTTAGGGAAAACGGAGCTCGGCTGCGTGGTTATTCCCCTAACCGTGGCTGTTGGGACACCCTGCGCCGCGCTGGTGTACATTTGTACGGCCGTTGACTCACCCCAGATTGTGACGGGAATTAGGTCAAAGTGTGTCCCAAATGCCGGCAAATTTGGAAATCAAGGAATTTTCCAACCAACTTCAAATTTGCATGCTCCAAACTGTATATATTCCGCACTTGTCATGCAAAATTGACATATTTTCGCTGGGAAATGACGGATAAATTTCAGAGTTTAGGGAAAACGGAGCTCGGCTGCGTGGTTATTCCCCTAACCGTGGCTGTTGGGACACCCTGCGCCGCGCTGGTGTACATTTGTACGGCCGTTGACTCACCCCAGATTGTGATGGGAATTAGGTCAAAGTGTGTCCCAAATGCCGGCAAATTTGGAAATCAAGGAATTTTCCAACCAACTTCAAATTTTGCATGCTCCAAACTGTATATATTCCGCACTTGTCATGCAAAATTGACAGATTTTCGCTGGGAAATGACGGAGAAATTTCAGAGTTTAGGGAAAACGGAGCTCGGCTGCGTGGTTATTCCCC
The DNA here is from genome assembly GCA_037783545.1 of Henricia sp. BOLD:AAB3569. NCBI lineage: Eukaryota > Metazoa > Echinodermata > Asteroidea > Spinulosida > Echinasteridae > Henricia > Henricia sp. BOLD:AAB3569. Next base: position 11,702 of record JBBELK010000267.1, on the reverse strand, counting down.
TAACCGTGGCTGTTGGGACACCCTGCGCATGCGCCGCGCTGGTGTACATTTGTACGGCCGTTGACTCACCCCAGATTGTGACGGGAATTAGGTCAAAGTGTGTCCCAAATGCCGGCAAATTTGGAAATCAAGGAATTTTCCAACCAACTTCAAATTTTGCATGCTCCAAACTGTATATATTCCGCACTTGTCATGCAAAATTGACATATTTTCGCTGGGAAATGACGGAGAAATTTCAGAGTTTAGGGAAAACGGAGCTCGGCTGCGTGGTTATTCCCCTAACCGTGGCTGTTGGGACACCCTGCGCCGCGCTGGTGTACATTTGTACGGCCGTTGACTCACCCCAGATTGTGACGGGAATTAGGTCAAAGTGTGTCCCAAATGCCGGCAAATTTGGAAATCAAGGAATTTTCCAACCATCTTCAAATTTTGCATGCTCCAAACTGTATATATTCCGCACTTGTCATGCAAAATTGACCTATTTTCGCTGGGAAATGACGGAGAAATTTCAGAGTTTAGGGAAAACGGAGCTCGGCTGCGTGGTTATTCCCCTAACCGTGGCTGTTGGGACACCCTGTGCCGCGCTGGTGTACATTTGTACGGCCGTTGACTCACCCCAGATTGTGACGGGAATTAGGTCAAAGTGTGTCCCAAATGCCGGCAAATTTGGAAATCAAGGAATTTTCCAACCAACTTCAAATTTTGCATGCTCCATACTGTATATATTCCGCACTTGTCATGCAAAATTGACAGATTTTCGCTGGGAAATGACGGAGAAATTTCAGAGTTTAGGGAAAACGGAGCTCGGCTGCGTGGTTATTCCCCTAACCGTGGCTGTTGGGACACCCTGCGCCGCGCTGGTGTACATTTGTACGGCCGTTGACTCACCCCAGATTGTGACGGGAATTAGGTCAAAGTGTGTCCCAAATGCCGGCAAATTTGGAAATCAAGGAATTTTCCAACCAACTTCAAATTTTGCATGCTCCAAACTGTATATATTCCGCACTTGTCATGCAAAATTGACAGATTTTCGCTGGGAAATGACGGAGAAATTTCAGAGTTTAGGGAAAACGGAGCTCGGCTGCGTGGTTATTCCCCTAACCGTGGCTGTTGGGACATCCCTGCGCCGCGCTGGTGTACATTTGTACGGCCGTTGACTCACCCCAGATTGTGACGGGAATAGGTCAAAGTGTGTCCCAAATTCCGGCAAATTTGGAAATCAAGGAATGTTCCAACCAATTCAAATTTTGCATGCTCCAAACTGTATATATTCCCGCACTTGTCATGCAAAATTGACATATTTTCGCTGGGAAATGACGGAGAAATTCAGAGTTTAGGGAAAACGGAGCTCGGCTGCGTGGTTATTCCCCTAACCGTGGCTGTTGGGACACCCCTGCGCCGCGCTGGTGTACATTTGTTACGGCCGCTTGACTCACCCCAGATTGTGACGGGAATTAGGTCAAAGTGTGTCCCAATGCCGGCAAATTTGGAAATCAAGGAATTTTCCAACCAACTTCAAATTTTGCATGCTCCAAACTGTATATATTCCGCACTTGTCATGCAAAATTGACATATTTTCGCTGGGAAATGACGGAGAAATTTCAGAGTTTAGGGAAAACGGAGCTCGGCTGCGTGGTTATTCCCCTAACCGTGGCTGTTGGGACACCCTGCGCCGCGCTGGTGTACATTTGTACGGCCGTTGACTCACCCCAGATTGTGACGGGAATTAGGTCAAAGTGTGTCCAAATGCCGGCAAATTTGGAAATCAAGAATTTTCCAACCAACTTCAAATTTTGCATGCTCCAAACTGTATATATTCCGCACATGTCATGCAAAATTGACATATTTTCGCTGGGAAATGACGGAGAAATTTCAGAGTTTAGGGAAAACGGAGCTCGGCTGCGTGTTATTCCCCTAACCGTGGCTGTTGGACACCCTGCGCCGCGCTGGTGTACATTTGTACGGCCGTTAGACTCACCCCAGATTGTGACGTGGAATTAGGTCAAAGTGTGTCCCAAATGCCGGCAAATTTGGAAATCAAGGATTTTCCAACCAACTTCAAATTTTTGCATGCTCCAAACTGTAAATATTCCGCACTTGTCATGCAAAATTGACAGATTTTCGCTGGGAAATGACGGAGAAATTTTCAGAGTTTAGGGAAAACGGAGCTCGGCTGCGTGGTTATTCCCCTAACCGTGGCTGTTGGGACACCCTGCGCCGCGCTGGTGTACATTTGTACGGCCGTTGACTCACCCCTGATTGTGATCGGGTAATTAGGTCAAGAGTGTGTCCCAAATGCCGGCAAATTTGGAAATCAAGGAATTTTCCAACCAACTTCAAATTTGCATGCTCCAAACTGTATATATTCGCACTTGTCATGCAAAATTGACATATTTTCGCTGGGAAATGACGGATAAATTTCAGAGTTTAGGGAAAAACGGAGCTCGGCTGCGTGGTTATTCCCCTAACCGTGGCTGTTGGGGGACACCCTGCGCCGCGCTGGTGTACATTTGTACGGCCGTTGACTCACCCCAGATTGTGATGGGAATTAGGTCAAGTGTGTCCCAAATGCCGGCAAATTTGGAAATCAAGGAATTTTCCAACCAACTTCAAATTTTGCATGCTCCAAACTGTATATATTCCGCACTTGTCATGCAAAATTGACAGATTTTCGCTGGGAACATGACGGAGAAATTTCAGAGTTTAGGGAAAAACGGAGCTCGGCTGCGTGGTTATTCCCCTAACCGTGGCTGTTGGGACACCCCTGCGCATGCCGCCGCGCTGGTGTACATTTGTACGGCCGTGACTCACACCCAGATTGTGACGGGAATTAGGTCAAAAGTGTGTCCCAAATGCCGGCAAAATTTGGAAATCAAGGAATTTTCCAACCAACTTCAAATTTTGCATGCTCCAAACTGTATATATTCCGCACTTGTCATGCAAAATTGACATATTTTCGCTGGGAAATGACGAGAAATTTCAGAGTTTAGGGAAAACGGAGCTCGGCTGCGTGGTTATTCCCCTAACCGTGGCTGTTGGGACACCCTGCGCCGCGCTGGTGTACATTTGTACGGCCGTTGACTCACCCCCAGATTGTGACGGGAATTAGGTCAAAGTGTGTCCCAAATGCCGGCAATTTTGGAAATCAAGGAATTTTCCAACCATCTTCAAATTGTGCATGCTCCAAACTGTATATATTCCGCACTTGTCATGCAAAATTGACCTATTTTCGCTGGAAATGACGGAGAAATTTCAGAGTTTAGGGAAAACGGAGCTCGGCTGCGTGGTTATTCCCCTAACCGTGGCTGTTGGGACATCCCTGTGCCGCGCTGGTGTACATTTGTATCGGCCGTTGACTCACCCCAGATTGTGACGGGAATTAGGTCAAAGTGTGTCCCAAATGCCGGCAAATTTGGAAATCAAGGAATTTTCCAACCAACTTCAAATTTTGCATGCTCCATAACTGTATATATTCCGCACTTGTCATGCAAAATTGACAGATTTTCGCTGGGAAATGACGGAGAAATTTCAGAGTTTAGGGAAAACGGAGCTCGGCTGCGTGGTTATTCCCCTAACCGTGGCTGTTGGGACACCCCTGTCGCCGCGCTGGTGTACATTTGTACGGCCGTTGACTCACCCCAGATTGTGACGGGAATTAGGTCACAAGTGTGTCCCAATGCCGGGCAAATTTGGAAATCAAGAATTTTCCAACCAACTTCAAATTTTGCATGCTCCAAACTGTATATATTCCGCACTTTGTCATGCAAAATTGACAGATTTTCGCTGGGAAATGACGAGAAATTTCAGAGTTTAGGGAAAACGGAGCTCGGCTGCGTGGTTATTCCCCTAACCGTGGCTGTTGGGACACCCTGCGCCGCGCTGGTGTACATTTGTACGGCCGTTGACTCACCCCAGATTGTGACGGAATTAGGTCAAAGTGTGTCCCAAATTCGGCAAATTTGGAAATCAAGGAATGTTCCAACCAATTTCAAATTTTGCATGCTCCAAACTGTATATATTCCGCACTTGTCATGCAAAATTGACAGATTTTCGCTGGGAAATGACGGAGAAATTTCAGAGTTTAGGGAAAACGGAGCTCGGCTGCGTGGTTATTCCCCTAACCCGTGGCTGTTGGGACACCCTGCGCCGCGCTGGTGTACATTTGTACGGCCGTTGACTCACCCCAGATTGTGACGGGAATTAGGTTCAAAGTGTGTCCAAATGCGGCAAATTTGGAAATCAAGGAATTTTCCAACCAACTGTCAAATTTTGCATGCTCCAAACTGTATATATTCCGCACTTGTCATGCAAAATTGACATATTTTCGCTGGGAAATGACGGAGAATATTCAGAGTTTAGGGGAAAACGGAGCTCGGATGCGTGGTTATTCCCCTAACCGTGGCTGTTGGGACACCCTGCGCCGCGCTGGTGTACATTTGTACGCCGTGACTCACCGCAGATTGTGACGGGAATTAGGGTCAAAGTGTGTCCCAAATGCCGGCAAATTTGGAAATCAAGGAATTTTCCAACCAACTTCAAATTTGCATGCTCCAAACTGTATATATTCCGCACTTGTCATGCAAATTGACAGATTTTCGCTGGGAAATGGACGGAGGAAATTTCAGAGTTTAGGGAAAACGGAGCTCGGCTGCGTGGTTATTCCCCTAACCGTGGCTGTTGGGACACCCTGCGGCCGCGCTGGTGTACATTTGTACGGCCGTTGACTCAACCCAGATTGTGACGGGAATTAGGTCAAAGTGTGTCCCAAATGCCGGCAAATTTGGAAATCAAGGAATTTTCCAACCAACTTCAAATTTTGCATGCTCCAAACTGTATATATCCGCACTTGTCATGCAAAATGACATATTTTCGCTGGGAAATGACGGAGAAATTTCAGAGTTTAGGGAAAACGGAGCTCGGCTGCGTGGTTATTCCCCTAACCAGTGTGGGTCCCAGAATGCCGGCAAATTTGAAATCAAGGAATTTTCGAACCAACTTCAAATTTTGCATGCTCCAAACTGTATATATTCAGCACATTGTCATGCAAAATTGGACAGATTTTCGCTGGGAAATGACGGAGAAATTTCAGAGTTTAGGGAAAACGGAGCTCGGCTGCGTGGTTATTCCCCTAGACCGTGGCTGTTGGGACACCCTGGCGCCGCGCTGGTGTACATTTGTACAGGCCGTTGACTCACCCCAGATTGTGACGGGAATTAGGTCAAAGTGTGTCCCAAATGCCGGCAAATTTGGAAATCAAGGAATTTCCAACCAACTTCAAATTTTGCATGCTCCAAACTGTATATATTCCGCACTTGTCATGCAAAATTGACAGATTTTCGGCTGGGAAATGACGGAGAAATTTCAGAGTTTAGGGAAAACGGAGCTCGGCTGCGTGGTTATTCCCCTAACCGTGGCTGTTGGGACACCCTGCGCCGCGCTGGTGTACATTTGTACGGCCGTTGACTCAACCCCAGATTGTGACGGGGAATTAGGTCAAAGTGTGTCCCAAATGCCGCGGCAAATTTGGGAAATCAGGAATTTTCCAACCAACTTCAAATTTTGCATGCTCCAAACTGTATATATTCCGCACTTGTCATGCAAAATTGACATATTTTCGCTGGGAAATGACGGAGAAATTTCAGAGTTTAGGGAAAACGGAGTCTCGGCTGCGTGGTTATTCCCCTAAACCGTGGTGTCCCAAATGCCGGCAAATTTGGAAATCAAGAATTTTCCAACCAACTTCAAATTTTGCATGCTCAAACTGTATATATTCCGCACTTGTCATGCAAAATTGACAAATTTTCGCTGGGAAAAGACGGAGAATTTCAGAGTTTAGGGAAACACGGAGCTCGGCTGCGTGGTTATTCCTCCTAACCGTGGCTGTTGGACACCCTGCGCCGCGCTGGTGTACATTTGTACGGCCGTTGACCTCACCCCAGATTGTGACGGGAATTAGAGTCAAAGTGTGTCCCAAATGCCGGCAATTTGGAAATCAAGGAATTTTCGAACCAACTTCAAATTTTGCAGTGCTCCAAACTGTATATATTCCGCACTTGTCATGCAAAATTGACAGATTTTCGCTGGGAAATGACGGAGAAATTTCAGAGTTTAGGGAAAACGGAGCTCGGCTGCGTGGTTATTCCCTAACCCGTGGCGTTGGGACACCCTGCCCCGCGCTGTGTACATTTTACGGCCGTTGACTCACCCCAGATTGTGACGGGAATTAGGTCAAAGTGTGTCCAAATGCCGGCAAATTTGGAAATCAAGGAATTTTCCAACCAACTTCAAATTTGCATGCTCCAAACTGTATATATTCCGCACTTGTCATGCAAAATTGACATATTTTTCGCTGGGAAATGACGGAGAAATTTCAGAGTTTAGGAAAACGGAGCTCGGCTGCGTGGTTATTCCCTAACCGTGGCTGTTGGGGACACCCTGCAGCCCGCGCTGGTGTACATTTGTACGGCCGTTGACTCACCCTCAGATTGTGACGGGAATTAGGTCAAAGTGTGTCCCAAATGCCGGCAAATTTGGAAATCAAGGAATTTTCCAACCAACTTCAAATTTTGCATGCTCCAAACTGTATATATTCCGCACTTGACATGCAAAATTGACAGATTTTCGCTGGGAAATGACGGAGAAATTTCAGAGTTTAGGAAAACGGAGCTCGGCTGCCGTGGTTATTCCCCTAACCGTGGCTGTTGGACACCCTGCGCCGCGCTGGTGTACATTTGTACGGCCGTTGACTCACCCCAGATTGTGACGGGAATTAGGTCAAAGTGTGTCCCAAATGCCGGCAAATTTGGAAATCAAGGAATTTTCCAACCAACTTCAAATTTTGCATGCTCCAAACTGTATATATTCCGCACATGTCATGCAAAATTGACATATTTTCGCTGGGAAATGACGGAGAAATTTCAGAGCTTAGGGAAAACGAGAGCTCGGCTCTCTTGTATATTTCCCTAACCGTGGCTGTTGGGACACCCTGCGCATGCGCTGGTGTACATTTGTAACGGCCGTTGACTCACCCCAGATTGTGACGGGAATTAGGTCAAAGTGTGTCCCAAATGCCGTGCAAATTTGGAAATCAAGTGAATTTTCCAACCAACTTCAAATTTTGCATGCTCCAAACTGTATATATTACCGCACTTGTCATGCAAAATTGACATATTTTCGCTGGAAATGACGGAGAAATTCAGAGTTTACGGAAAACGGAGCTCGGCTGCGTGGTTATTTCCCCTAACCGTGGCTGTTGGGACACCCTGCGCCGCGCTGGTGTACATTTGTACGGCCGTTGACTCACCCCAGATTGTGACGGGAATTAGGTCAAAGTGTGGTCCCAAATGCCGGCAAATTTGGAAATCAAGGAATTTTCCAACCAACTTCAAATTTTGCATGCTCCAAACTGTATATATTTCCGCACTTGTCATGCAAAATTGACAGATTTTCGCTGGGAAATGACGGATAAATTTCAGAGTTTAGGGAAAACGGAGCTCGGCTGCGTGGTTATTCCCTAACCGTGGGCTGTGTGGGGACACCCTGCGCCGCGCTGGTGTACATTGTACGGCCGTTGACTCACCCCAGATTGTGACGGGAATTAGGTCAAAGTGTGTCCCAAATGCCGGCAAATTTGGAAATCAAGGAATTTTTCCAACCAACTTCAAATTTTGCATGCTCCAAACTGTATATATTCCGCACTTGTCATGCAAAATTGACAGATTTTCGCTGGGAAATTGACGGAGAAATTTCAGAGTTTAGGGAAAACGGAGCTCGGCTGCGTGGTTATTCCCCTAACCGTGGCTGTTGGGACACCTTGCGCCGCGCTGGTGTACCATTTGTACGCCGTTGACTCACCCCCAGATTGTGACGGGAATTAGGTCAAAGTGTGTCCCAAATGCCGGCAATTTGGAAATCAAGGAATTTTCCAACCAACTTCAAATTTTGCATGCTCCAAACTGTATTATTCCGCACTTGTCATGCAAAATTGACAGATTTTCGCTGGGAAATGACGGAGAAATTTCAGAGTTTAGGAAAACGGAGCTCGGCTGCGTGGTTATTCCCCTATACCGTGGCTGTTGGACACCCCTGCGCCGCGCTGGTGTAACATTTGTACGGCCGTTGACTCACCCCCCAGATTGTGACGGGAATTAGGTCAAAGTGTGTCCCAAATGCCGGCAAATTTGGAAATCAAGGAATTTTCCCAACCAAACAACTTCAAATTTTGCTTGCTCCAAACTGGTATATATTCCGCACTTGTCATGCAAAATTGACAGATTTTCGCTGGGAAAATGACGGAGAAATTTTCAGAGTTTAGGGAAAACGGAGCTCGGCTGCGTGGTTATTCCCCTAACCGTGGCTGTTCGGGACAGATCCCTGCGTCCGCGCTGGTGTACATTTGTACGGCCGTTGACTCACCCCCAGATTGTGACGGGAATTAGGTCAAAGTGTGTCCCAAATGCCGGCAAATTTGGAAATCAAGGAATTTTCCAACCAACTTCAAATTTTGCATGCTCCAAACTGTATATATTCCGCACTTGTCATGCAAAATTTACAATATTTTGCTGGAAATGACGGAGAAATTTCAGAGTTTAGGGAAAACGAGAGCTCGGCTGCGTGGTTATTCCCCTAACCGTGGCTGTTGGGACACCCTGCGCGCGCTTGGTGTACATTTTGTACGGGCCGTTGACCTCACCCCCAGATTGTGACGGGAATTAGGTCAAAGTGTGTCCAAAATGCCGGCAAATTGGGAAATCAAGGAATTTTCCAACCAACTTCAAATTTTGCATGCTCAAACTGTATATATTCCGCACTTGTCATGCAAAATTGACAGATTTTCGCTGGAAATGACGGAGAAATTTCAGAGTTTAGGGAAAACGGAGCTCGGCTCTGCGTGGTTATTCCCCTAACCGTGGCTGTTGGGACACCCCTGCGCCCGCGCTGGTGTACATTTGTACGGCCGTTGACTCACCCCAGATTGTGACGGGAATTAGGTCAAAGTTGGTCCAAATGCCGGCAAATTTGGAAATCAAGGAATTTTCCAACCAACTTCAAATTTTTGCATGCTCCAAACTGTATATATTCCGCACTTGTCATGTCAAAATTGACATTTTCGCTGGGAATGACGGAGAAATTTCAGAGTTTAGGGAAAACGGAGGCTCGGCTGCGTGGTTTTTCCCCTAACCCGTGGCTGTTGGGACACCCTGCGCCGCGCTGGTGTACATTTGTACGGCCGTTGACTCACCCCAGATTGTGACGGGAATTAGGTCAAAGTGTGTCCCCAAATGCCGGCAAATTTTGGAAATCAAGGAATTTTCCAACCAACTTCAAATTTTGCATGCTCCAAACTGTATATATTCCGCACTTGTCATGCAAAATTGACATATTTTCGCAGGGAAATGACGGAGAATTTCAGAGTTTAGGGGAAAACGGAGCTCGGCTGCGTGGTTATTTCCCCTAACCGTGGCTGTTGGGAACACCCTGCGCCTGCGCTGGTGTACATTTGTACGGCCGTTGACTCAACCCAGATTGTGACGGAATTAGGTCAAAGAGTGTCCCAAATGCCGGCAAATTTGGAAATCAAGGAATTTTCCAACCAACTTCAAATTTTGCATGCTCCAAAACTGTATATATTCCGCACTTGTCATGCAAAATTGACATATTTTCGCAGGGAAATGACGGAGAAATTTCAGAGTTTAGGGAAAACGGAGCTCGGCTGCGTGGTTATTCCCCTAACCGTGGCTGTTGGGACACCTGCGCCCGCGCTGGTGTACATTTGTACGGCCGCTTGACTCACCCCAGATTGTGACGGAATTAGGTCAAAGTGTGTCCCAAATGCCGGCAAATTTGGAAATCAAGGAATTTTCCGAACCAACTTCAAATTTTGCATGCTCCAAACTGTATATATTTCCGCACTTGTCATGCAAAATTGACCGATATTTCGCTGGGAAATGACGGAGAAATTTCAGAGTTTAGGGAAAACGGAGCTCGGCTGCGTGGTTATTCCCTAACGCTGGCTGTTGGGACAACCCTGCGCCGCGCTGTGTACATTTTGTACCGCCGTTGACTCACCCCAGATGTGACGTGGAATTAGGTCAAAGTGTGTCCCAAATGCCGGCAAATTTGGAAATCAAGGAATTTTCCAACCAACTTCAAATTTTGCATGCTGCCAAACTGCTATATATTCGCACTTGTCATGCAAATTGACATATTTCGGCTGGGAAATGACGGATAAATTTCAGAGTTTAGGGAAAACGGAGCTCGGCTGCGTGGTTATTCCCCTAACCGTGCTGTATGGGACACCTTCGCCGCGCTGGTGGTAGCAGATTTGTACGGCCCCGTTGACTCCACCCAGATTGTGACGGGATCTAGGTCAAAGTGTGTCCCAAATGCCGCAAATTTGGAAATCAAGGAATTTTCCAACCAACTTCAAATTTTGCATGCTCCAAACTGTATATATTCCGCACTTGTCATGCAAAATTGACAGATTTTCGCTGGGAAATGACGGAGAAATTTCAGAGTTTAGGGAAAACTGGAGCTCGGCTGCCGTTGTTATTTCCCCTAACCGTGGCTGTTGGGACACCCTAGCGCTGCCGCCGTGGTGTACATTTGTACGGCCGTTGACTCACCTACCCCAGATTGTGACGGAATTAGGTCAAAGTGTGTCCAAAATGCGGCAATTTGGAAATCAAGGAATTTTCCAACAACTTCAAATTTTGCATGCTCCAAACTGTATATATTCCGCACTTGTCATGCAAAATTGACCGATTTCGCTGGGAATGACGGAGAAATTCAGAGTTTAGGGAAAACGGAGCTCGGCTGCGTGGTTATTCCCTAACCGTGGCTGTTGGGACACCCCTGCGCCGCGCTGGTGTACATTTGTACGGCCGTTGACTCACCCAAGATTGTGACGGAATTAGGTCAAAGTGTGTCCCAAATGCCGGCAAATTTGGAAATCAAGAATTTTCCCAACCAACTTCAAATATTTGCATGCTCCAAACAGTATATATTCCGCACTTGTCATGCAAAATTTGACATATTTTTCGCAGGGGAAATGACGGAGAAATTTCAGAGTTTAGGGGAAAACGGAGCTCGGCTGCGTGGTTATTCCCCTAACCGTGGCTGTTGGACATCCCCTGCGCCGGCGCTGGTGTACATTTGTACGGCCGTTGACTCAACCCAGATTGTGACGGGAATTAGGTCAAAGTGTGTCCCAAAATGCCGGCAATTTGGAAATCAAGGAATTTTCCACCACATTCAAATTTGCATGCTCCAAACTGTATATATCCGCACTTGTCATGCAAAATTGACATATTTTCGCAGGGAAATGACGGAGAAATTTCAGAGTTTAGGGAAAAACGGAGCTCGGCTGCGTGGTTATTCCCCCTAACCGTGGCTGTTGGACACCCTGCGCCGCGCTGGTGTACATTTGTACGGCCGTTGACTACCCCAGATTGTGACGGGAACTTAGGTCAAAGTGTGACCCAAATGCCGGCAAATTTGGAAATCAAGGAATTTCGAACCAACTTCAAATTTTGTGCATGCTCCAAACTGTATATATTCCGCACTTGTCATGCAAAATTGACATATTTCGCTGGGAAATGACGGAGAAATTTCAGAGTTTAGGAAAACGGAGCTCGGCTGCGTGGTTATTCCCCTAACCGTGGCTGTTGGGACACCCTGCGCCGCGCTGGTGTACATTTGTA